>CM062623.1:18170331-18898770 GCA_025617555.3 Puccinia polysora | reverse complement strand
CTGTATTACAAAAGCAATACATGGTTCCAAGAATACAAACTCTCCACAAAACTATGTATGAAAGGCAAAAGCTTCACCTACTGCCCTACTTAAGCTTCCAGCAACTTTTCCAAACTCTATTTCCTTTATTCATAAAAATTTTGAAGATGATTGAGGACCACCACATCTTCCAGAAAAATTCTTGGAATGCTCAATGCAATCCAGCTATCCAACTGGCTGTTGCTCTTTGTAGATTGGGATCAAATGGAAATTGGAGCAGCAATTCATTGATTAGAAAATCTATTCTCAGTTGGTTATGGAACCATTGACTCATACACCAAAAGAGTCAGGGTTGCTATCCTATCTTTCCGTTGCTCAGTCCATTCTTGGCCAACCAAAGAAGAATGCAAGGAGATATTTCAAGTAATGGAGACAGAAGGATTTCCTTGTTGCATTGGTTTTGTTGATGGAACCACCATCCCCTTGAGTCAAAAACCCAAGCTAGATGGAAACCACTATTTTGATTGTAAAAAAAGGCAATTGATTCCTTTCTAGTCCAACACCTTTGATAAAACCTTTGATCACACACTGACCAAATGCGTTTGGTCTGTTTTTTTAGATACTCCCGTGGCACTGCAAATCATTTGTGATAACAACAAGAAGTTCATATCCCTCCATGCTGGCCTTCCAGGTTCTTGTCACAATTCATATGTTTTCAATTGGATGCGGATTTCCCAAAAACCAGATATTTACTTTGACCAAGATCAATACCTTCTGGCCAATTCAGCTTATGCTAGTGGGAAATATGCGGTTCCAGCATACCAGAATTCTTTGTCCAACAATCAAGGAAAAACTGATTTCAACTATCATCTTGCCCAATCACAAGTTTGGATTGAGAATGCCATAGGAGTCCTGAAAGGAAGATGGGCCAGCTTAAGGGAAATTCAAAACCAGCTTTGAAATCCCAAAGACATGAATTTCCTCATCAACTGGATTATCACTTGTGTAATCCTTCACAAACTTTTGGCCAACATCAAAGATGAATGGGACAAAATATTTGAAGATGATATTCCTGATCCACCTCAAGTAATCCCTATCTCATCTTGTCCCTCATCTTCTTATATGAGAGAGCAGATTCTTCCTCTCAACCTTTCTTGCTTTGATTAGTAATTTTTGATATCAAAATAGGTGAAAAATCCCTTCACCGTATTTTTTGGTTTTGGTTGTTCACCCAAGATTCATTGGCTGACTCACTTGGTATTTTTTTTTTCTCTTTTGGTGGACTTAGACAAAAAAAAACCCTCCACCTCACCCCACCAAACCACCAGTCCCTCCACCTCACCCCACCACCTCAGCCTCACCCACCACCTCCACCTCACCGCTTCTCCTCACCCACCACCACCACCTCACCCACCACCTCCCCTCCTCCTTTGGTTGGAACCCCTGGTAAGCTCCCCCCCTCCTCCTCATCCTCCCCATAATCTGAGTCTGATCCTTTGATCCATCCACCTTCAGGACCCCCCCCACCTCCTTGGTTGATCTCCCAGGTAAGCCCCCCCCCCATCCTCCTCATCCTGCTTTTCCATCCCTCCCACCCATCCTTGATAACCTCACCTTTGCATCCCCCCCTCTCCTCCCTCTTTCTTGCCCCTTCCCTTGCCCCCCCCCTCTTGCTTGCTCCCTCTCACTTGTCTTCCCCCCCTCCCTTTTGATTGGTCAGTGGCCCCACCCTTGCCAGCCAACCCGCCAGCACTTTCCAGCCCCCCCCATTCACCTCAGTCACCCCCCAACCCCCTCCTTGGTCCCTTGCCCCACCCCACTGCGTCAATGGCCGGCAACCCCCCCTTGACCGCCCCCCCTTCAGCCCTGCCCCCCCTCCATGTTGACGGCGGTGCCGGGCCCTTCCTACCTAGCACCTGTCCCAACCCAAGGCCCGACCCAATTGGTTTGCCCCCCAAATTTTTTATTTTTTTATTTTTTTTATTTTTTTGGGTATAATAAGTCTGGCCCAATTAGTTCAGGCCCACACCCAGTAATTTTTTCATTTTTTTATTTATTTTTTTGGTTTTTTTTTGTGATCACATGACTGAAATTTTTTTTTTGGTAATCCTTTTTTGACTGCTTTCCCTTCAATTCCATTGCTTCTTCCACCACACTCACAATTTTATACTCCAAATTGAATCCCTTTTTGATCCTCACCCCAAGTGGAGCATTTGCCTGGGAGGGAACAAGATGGAAGGAGATGAGGCAACAAACATAAAGAGAGGAGGAAAGCAGAGGGCTTTGAAGCAAAAGAGGGATCAAATGAGGGCATCCAAAATCTCTTTGGAACTTGCAGAGGGGGGAATCAATGAAAAGGTTGTATGGTCTTAACAGAAACTACAACCTTTGGATCTGTATCCTGAAATTAAAGCTGGAAACAAAAAGAACAATTGAAAACCCTCACTGGCTGAGTTTGAATTTACCAAGCAGACAATCAATAAATTCCATTTCTTCCACTGTGGAAAAGTAATTGTTCTTAATAAGTCTGATCACAACAGTCTTGTTGCAATAATTGAATTTGTCCCATTGGATAAACTTTCTGATAAAGACAAGAAGGAAATCAACTTTGTGAAAACTTTCCTTCACCTTTCAAAAATATTTTTCAACACGGTTGGTCCCTCAAGATCTTGGGGTGGAAAAATGTGGGCAATTGGATGGCAAAAATTGATGGACCCCTTTGATTTATTTAGACGCTATGTGAAGAAATCATCTATTCAATCTTCCCCTCAAGAGTATGCTTTTCTCAATCTTAAGGCAGACAAAGTATCTCAAATTTTAGGACAAATTTTTTTCAATTTGGCCAGACTTCCCTTTGAATCAAACTGTGAAATAATGAAGGAAAATGGCATCCCCTCCTTCTCATCACTCAAATTTGGTTCTTGGCCTACTCCCTTTGACTCCTCTCTGCATGTGACCTTCACATTCAACTCTTTTCAAAACTCACCTCACATTGACAAAGGTGACATCTCTGAGTATTCCTTTTTAATTGCAGTTCCAACCATGAAATAAAATGGAAAACTTATTGAAGCACAGAAAAATATCAAGTATCTGATGGCCAATTTGTTTTTCCTGACCTGTGCTTGGGAATTGACTTCAAGCAAAAAGGTGTGGTCAAAATGGTTTGGGAAGCCAATAAGTACAAGCACTGTACTTTTCCTGCTGTGGAGACTGCCACTCATACAAGAATGGCAATTTCAATGAAAATCAACAAAACATTCAGAAACACTTGCAGGGACTTGAGGAGTGGTAAAATATACTCCAGGAAAAAAAATATAAATAAAAAGAAAAAATATTTTTTTATTGGTGGGGTTAAAAATAGTCCTAAGCATTGTTGTAATCAAAAAATGATTTTTTTTTTCTTTTTAAGTTTTTCATCAAAGCAAATATATTTACAAGCCCAGCATTTGAGTAATCTGCTTTAATTCATCTACTGTTCTACTGCTACCAATTTATGCTGCAGCCATTGACCACTTATCCTTGTTTTATGTTGCCAGTTTTTCCCTCTCCATTTGCAGTTGCGCTTGATGTTGATCCTTCTCCTTTTCATCTTTTTGAAATTCTAGCTCATCCTGTTTCAACTTCCACTCAGCATTCCATTTTTGCTGATGATCCAAACTCTTGGCTTTCTGATTTTGAAAATCAATAGCCAGTTGGCAATCCCACTTCTTCTTTTCAAACTGAAGTTTTTCAGATTCAATTTGTGATTTCACTGTTTTTCAGAGGGGAATAGGAATGAGCTTTATTTTGAAAGAAAGGATAATCCAATTGGCTTACTTGAATCTTGCTTCTCCATGATCTACTCAAAGCCCAAAAAATTTGAAGTGTTTCTCCTCTTTTGAATTCTATTGGGGTTGATGTTGATGGAATTGGAGGCCTTTTGCTTTCCCTTTGCAGAGGAAGTTTGTGTGGGAACATCATTTCTCTCATTTGAAGGGGATGTTGGGGCCCCATTTGCTTGAGGTTTTGGCAATTCAGGAATGGATGAGCCTGTTTCTTTTGAATCTAAATCAGTCAAGATTAACTGTACAGAAGAGAAAAGAACTTGGTTCCTTACTTGAGCAGATGTTGATGGCAATGGTGACATGGGAATTACATCCTCCTCATTGGCCAAGTTCTCCAGCTCTTCCACCCCAGGAAGAGATCAATCCAAAGAAGGAGGGGAGGGGTCCAAGGTTGGGTTTGATCCCTCAATCAATGCGTAAGTATACCTGATTGGAGCTGATGGCATTTGAATATCCTCCTTGGCATTAGATGGGGGACACTCATAGGTTTCTTTGGGATCACAATTGCTAGGCTGAGCATCCCCAGCCAAGTCCTCAGCGTCAACTGAATTGGATTGTTGGGAATCAAAAGTGGCTGGGGGGGTGATGTTGGTCTTCTTTCAAAAGGTTTCATCCATTTGAATATATCAAGGACAAATGGAGTCCAAATTATCAGCCACCAAGTTGATTCCCTTGGCTTTTCCAGAGTTGGTGATACCAAAGCCGGTGGAGATTGACATGGAGTGGGCCTTTTTTTACTTGGCTTGATAATTCTTGTATTTCTCCCTCATCTGTTTGGATGACAGATCCAGCCTAACTTTTGTTTTATTCTTGAGTTCATTGGCCATAAGGAGATAACCATTGACCTTAGAGGCTGGAGGTTGGCCAATGCATGTTTCATTTTCCAATCCAAAGCAAGAATTGTAGTGGGACAGAATTTTGAGCCAGTTTACCAGGATGATGTGATCAGCTCTCTTGAGCTGACTTGAGCCTTTGGAAGCTGATGGGGGAGGATTGTTGGATTTTTAGTTCCTGTGGGATGTTTGCTTTGGTCCATTGGATTGTTTAGTGGACTTGCAGGGGGAGGATCACTGAGGGGCCATTTAAAAAGAGTAAGAGGGATGAAGGGATGAAGGGCTATAAGAGTGTTTAAGTGGTGAGAGTGATGATTTGATGAGAGGATGAGAGTGATGAAGCAAAGAGAATGGGAAGCAATGAGAGTGATTAAGTGAAAAAAGGGATAAAGCAATGAGAGTTGGGATGTGATGAAAGCAATAAAGTGATGAGAGTGTTGAAGTGATGAGGAAAGTGATCCAATGAGAGTTAGCTGGATGTGATGAAAGCAATAAATGGATGAGAGTGATGAACTGATCAGGATAGTCATCCAATGAGAGTTAGCTGGATTTGATGAAAGCAATAAAGTGATGAGAGTGATGAAGTGATGAGGATAGTGATGAGAGGTGAAGAGCAATGAATCAAATTTTTTTCCAATGAGGTCAGAGTTAGAAGGATGTGGGAAGCCAGAGTTGGATGACGTGGACAGGTTGTGGAAGCCTTTAAATACTTTTTTTGAAAAAACCCACTTATTTCCAGGTAACTCTGACACTTCTGATGTGAAATAAGGGGTTATTTTTATTTTTAATGGCGGGTTTGAAATGGCAGATTTGGTTTGAAACCCGCCATTAAAAAAAGAAGGGTTTGCTTAACTCTGATACACCCTGAAATAAATATAAATATAAATATAAATATAAATATAAATATAAATATAAATATAAATATAAATATAAATATAAATATAAATATAAATATAAATATAAATATAAATATAAATATAAATATAAATATAAATATAAATATAAATATAAATATAAATATAAATATAAATATAAATATAAATATAAATATAAATATAAATATAAATATAAATATAAATATAAATATAAATATAAATATAAATATAAATATAAATATAAATATAAATATAAATATAAATATAAATATAAATATAAATATAAATATAAATATAAATATAAATATAAATATAAATATAAATATAAATATAAATATAAATATAAATATAAATATAAATATAAATATAAATATAAATATAAATATAAATATGAATATAAATATAAATATAAATATAAATATAAATATAAATATAAATACAAATAAATAAAATAAATAAATAAATAAATAAAATAAATAAATAAAATAAATAAAATAAATTAATGAAATAAATAAAATAAATAAATAAAATAAATAAAATAAATTAATGAAATAAATAAATAAAATAAATAAATCAAATAAATAAATCAAATAAATAAATAAATGAAATATATAAAGAAATAAATAAATAAAATAAAATAAATAAATAAAATAAAATAAAATAAATAAATAAAATAAAATAAATAAATAAAGGGCATTATTTTTCTCACGCATCCAACCCTTTATTTCAGGCATTTTGACATTGGGGCGCAGTTGTGCCCCTTTGGTATTTCACACAGAAATACTTTATTTCACGCAACTTTCAAGAATTCATTTTTTTCAAATTCTGACTTTGCAGCCCTGTAGCAGGGGTTCTCAAACCGCTAAAAAAAATATTTGGTATTTTTGTAGGCATTAGAACCCCTTCAAAAATGCAATCAAAAAATTAACAAACTCCATAAAAAAAATTGCATGGGTTTTTGGATCCTTAATTTGGCTATTTTAGTTGGTTTTTTTGGTTATTTAAGCTTCAATAAATTTTGAACGAAATTCAAAGAGTCTTTTAATACTTATTTCATATTTTTTGGATTTATCCTTTCACCTTAAAAAATTTCTTTGTGTTTTTTGAAGAAATTTTTTATCTTTGGACATTTGAATCTTTTTATTTTCCTTTTTATTTAATTTTTTGGGTAATTCAAGCTATTAAAAATTCAAAAACATTCGAAGAGAATTCAAATATTTTTTTCATATTTTTTGGATGTATTATTTTACCTTAAAAAATTCCTTCAAAAAAGCAAAGAATTGAAAAAATTCAATTTTCTTGTTTGACTTTTGAATCCTTATGTTTGCCATTTTGACTTATTTTTTTTGGTGTTTCAAGCTTTGAAAATTATAAGGGAACTATTCAAGACATTTCCAAAAAACATTTCAGGATTTTTGGATGTCATTTTTGACCTTTAAAAATTTCATCAAAAAACAAAAAAAAAATTGAAAATTTCACTCTTCTTTCAGCCCTTCACATGCATATATTCAATAGGAATAAAAATGTTTTCCTGGAACCACCACCCATCTTTGAGCGGCCCAATTATCTCATAAACCACCTTCTTGACCTGCTCTACCCTCCCATCACCCTCCACCACACCATCCCACTACCATACCATACCACAGCACACCACAGCACAGCACACCATACCATACCGCACCATCCCACACCACACCACACAACACCACGCCACATAAAACCACACCACACCACACCACACCACACCAAAACTTTTCAAACCACACCACAAACCACTCATCAAATGAACTTAACACTCCAGATACTTCCAAACCAGAACATCTCTTTTTCCAATGGCTCAAGAAAACATCCACCCACTCTTCAGAACTTTTTTAACTGTTTCACCAGGCCCATCCTCCATTATCTCATCTAATCAAAATAGTGATTCAAATCCTCTTGCTCCTTATTCATCTACTCAAACTCTTGATTCCACTCCTCTGGCCTCTCCTCCTGGGTTATCATATAATCAAAAGGAGGAGCTGGTTGAGGCTATCAAACCATGGGCAAAGTCCCATGGATATGCCATATCTACCAGAGTATCAAATTGCAATAATCAGGCCCACACTTCCCAATGTGATAAATCTGGGGAATATAGACCCATCAAAGATACCTTCAAATTAAAAAAATCAAGAAAGACCAATTGTCCTTTCAGGTTATCAGGTAATTTTTAAAAAAGATTGGGTTTTTGGGTGGTGAATTTTAAATTTCCAGAGCACAACTATCCACCTTCCATTGATACTTCCACTCATCCTGTCCACAGAAGAATTCAAGGGGAGAAAAAGGAGGTAGTTGAAAATATATCCAAAGCAGGAGTTCCCCCTTTAAAAATTCTCAACTCTTTTATACAAAACTCATCATCACCTATCCATACAAATCTCCCTAAAATTTACAGCAAAAGATCCCAAATACAAAAAAATGCCTTTGATTGCAAAACTCCTGTGGAAGCACTCATACTGGAACTCAGGAATTCTTCTTTTTACTACAAAATGAACAATGTGGATGGTCAAATTACTTCATTATTTATTTCACACCCTCATTCCATGAAACTTCTCAAACTTTTACCTACTCTCATTATGATGGACTGTAAATATAAAACCAAAAAATTGGGAATGCCCCTTCTTCATATTCTTGGCATAAAAAATTCTGCTAGAAGCTTCTAAGTTGCATTCTGTTTCTTATCTCAATAGAAAAAACAGGACTATGATTGGGCCCTGACTCAACTCCAGTAAATATTTGAAGATAAAGAGCTTAGTGTGATTGTGACAGACAAGGAACAAGCACTTGTTAGCTCAATTGAATCAGTTTTCCCTTCCTCTCATCATCTTCTCTGTTCCTGGCACATTTTCAGGAATCTTAAAACTAATTGCAGTAAGCACTTTAAACCTGAAGATGAATGGAAGCTATTCCAGAAACAATGGCATCATTTGGTCTATTCAAAATCTGAATCAAGCTATCACAAAAACTTCAAAAAACTTTCTCTGTTCTGGAATACTCCCACTTTTGAGTACCTTCTTGAAAACTTTATTCCTTTAAAAATAAAATTTGTCTCCTACGTGGAAAACAAATACTTTAACTTTGGAAACACAAGTACATCAAGAATTGAAGGTTCTCACTCCTAGATTAAAAGATCTACCAATTCTTCTATTGGCTCTTTCTGTAATTTAGTTCAAAAAATTCACAGTTCCATCACCATCCAAACCCGTGAGAGAGCCATTGAAGCCTGTCAGCAAGAATTCAAGCATCTCATTGGTTTGCCTCACTGTGTGGATCATATTTATGGAAAGATCAGCCACTGTTCCCTCATTATCATTCATTCATCTCATCAAGTTCCTGACTCTTCCACCAGTTGCAACAACTGTGATTACTCTTCTTGCATGGGTATACCATGTTTTCACAAAGTCAAATTGGCCATCAGAAAGGGTGAAATCTTCCAACTTGATGATTTTAATCCTCAATTGCATGTCAAAGCTCCCATCTCAGTAAGTTTTTCTCTTTTTTTATGAGGTGGATTCAAGCTCAAATGAATAATGTCCTGATTGATTTTGATTTTCCTTTGTCCAGTTAACTGTGAACCATGAATCAACTGGGGATTCTGCACAACTTGAATTTCCAACAAAAGACAGTAATGAAACCATATATTTCACTAAAATGTTTGAACCATTCAGAAAGTTGCCACCTGGAGAACAGCTATATTATCTGGGTGAAAGCACGAAGCTGTACAGTGGAAGATATGAACTTACCCTTATTGAAGATTCAAATTCCAATCAAAGATCCAAAGTTAGAGGAAGACCCAAGGGAGCAGCCAATAAGTTCAAAAAGATCTCTCAGTCCTCAAGCAAAAGAGATCCATCTTGTTTTGAATATTTAAAAGAACCCAAGAGGAGAGGAAGGCCAAAGAAAAAATTCATACCAAATTTGAAGGTCAGTCACCAATTTTTTGGACAAAAAAATAGAGGAAAATTCATAATTAATTTTTTTTCTTATGTGTTCAGTTTTCAAGAACATGCAACACCATCCAAGGGAAGGGGAAGGGAAAAAAGAAGGAGGAATCAGAGGAAGAGGTAATTTTAAAACTAGTGAATTTCTGACTGAAGAGGAATATTCAGAAGGTGAAGAGGTGCCAGATTTGGATGATGGGGAAGATTCAGCAGATGAAGAGCTTCCAGATTTGGATTTAATTAAGATGGTGAGCTTTCATTTTCTTTTATTTTTGGCTAATTTGTTGGATATTTTTTTCATTAATTTTTTCATTCAAACCTTCATCAGAGGTCTTGAACCATTTTTAATAAACAATTTGCTTCTCCTGAATTAAAATCTGGGACAAGAATCAAGAGACTAAGGCTATCCAATGAAGAAGGTAATGCTCCTTACCATCCTCCTGGGGTTAAGGTATTAGCAGCCCCAACAATCAGTGAGAAAGTGAGTACATTTGGTATTTTCTCATTTTTTAATTTTGTCTGATTTCTTTTGGGTTTTCCCTCTAGGTTTCCTGCACATTATCTTATTGTTCTTCTGGAATATTTTACCAAGTATCAATTGAAGAAGTGAGTATTATCTTTAGTCCATATTTTCAGTTATAAAAAATTCTTATTTTTGTTTTAGTTCCAACACAAAGATTCCATTTCCCCAAAAACAGCCATTCCACAAATCTCCCATGTTCAGGATGTCATAGGGGCTGGGAACTGTGGCTTTAGAGCAGCAGCCATTTGCTTGGGGAGGATTTAAGAAGACTGGATTGAATTCAGGAAAGAAATGGTGAAAGAGCTTGATTCAAAGCAAATCTTCAAGGACACAAGATTACTGATTGATATCTGGGGTGAAACATTCCAAGAAGCAAGAATGCAACTAAACCGCCTTTAAAGCCCAGCTTCCATAAATATGTGGATGAAATTTTCATGCCATGGTTTCCTTCTGGCTGAAACATGTAAGTGTCCAGTGTTTCTGTTTTCTTCTTTAATGCCTTGCAATTAAGTTCCTCTGAATTCCCCTCCCACTCCAAATTCCAAAACTTCTCCTATTTGCTTCATTCTTTGGGAAGAATCCAAACATATAGTCTCATTCAAGTTCAAGTCTGAGCGTTTGCCAGCTCCCAGGTTAGATCCACTTTGGAAAAGCTTTGTGACAAAGGATTCCAAATTTTGGAAAACCATTGTTCAGAGAAATTTTGATCTTGGTAATGAGTTTCTTTTCCCTCCACAAAAATCAAGTAGAAAAATAAAAACAATCATAGTTGAATAAATTTGAATATTTGTATCCATATTTGTTCTTTATTTTTAATTTTTTTTAATGAAGCTTGTGAGGTGTATGCAAGAATGCAGATGATCTTCAACAAGTATTAATGAAATGTTTTTTTTTCTAACATTAAAAATTCTGAAAGCTTGAATAACACAAAAAAAATATATATACGCCAACAAAAGGATTCAAAAATCCAGTGAGAAAAGTGAATTTTTCAAATTTTTTGGTTTTTTGATTGAATTTTTTAAAGGTCAAAAATGACATCCAAGAATCCTGATAAATTTTGAAAATCTCTTGAATAGCTGTTTCAAAATTCCCAAAGCTTGAATCACCAAAAAAAATAAGTAAAAATGAGAAATATAAGGATCCAAAAGTCAAATGAGAAAATTGAATTTTTTGAATTCTTTGCTTTTTTGAAGGAATTTTTTAAGGTAAAATGATACATCCAAAAAATCTGTAAAAAATATTTGAATTCTCTTTGAATTTTGTTTTAACTTTTGCTAGCTTTAATTACCCAAAAAATGAAGTAAAAAGGAAAATGAAAGGATTGAAATGTTGGAAGAGAAATTTGATTTTTTTTGATTTTTTATGTTTTTTGAAGAAATTTTTTGAGGTGAAAGGATACATCCAAAAAATATGAAAAAAATATTTTAAGAGTCTATGAATTTATTTTGAATGTTCCCGCAGCTGAAATAGCCAAAAAACAACTAAAATAGCCAAAATTAGGATTCAAAACCCATGCAAAAGTTTTTTTTTCACGGATTTTTTTAAATTTTTTGATTGCATTTTTGAAGGGTTTCTAATGCCTTCAAAAATACCAAAGATTTTGGTTAAGGTTTTAGGGCCCCTGCTACTGTGCTGCAAAGTCATAATTGAAAAAAAATGAATTCTTGAAATTTGTGTGAAATAAAGTATTTTTGCATGAAATACTGAAGGGGCGCAACCGCATGCCAACATTGAAATGCGTGAAATCAAGGGTTGGATGTGTGAGAAAAATAATTCCCTAAATAAAATAAATAAATAAAAATTGGCAACCCTACACAACCCGTTCACCACTCAAAACTGGTTGTGTGGCGCAGTTGGCAAGCCATCTGGGTTGTGAACAGCCATTCAAACCTCAGATGGGTTTCAAACAGCCTTCCACAACCCAGATGGGTTGCAAACTGCGCCACAGGACCCATTGTGAACAGTTTGTGTAGGGTTGCAAATTTAACATTGCCTTTTTATTTTTACATCTGGCATCAAATTTTCTGCAAATTCTTTTTGAAAGACCTTTTGGGTAGAATCAAAAGACTCAAAATCAAATTTTTCTGACTGCTGGTCACATTTTTTACCCCTCAAATTTTGAATGACAATGAACATAATTCAAAAGAAAATGGGAGTCTCTCTTTAATTATTTTTTTTCCTAAAAAAAATAATAATGATCTGAAATTTTTGAAGCTGAATATTTCAATGGATGATCTGAAGCTTTTCAAAAATTATTTTTTGGTAATTTTTGAGGCATTATTTGTGCCTCCAAAAACAAACCAAAAAAGCATCATAATAAACCCCTTTTGGGTTCTGGGACTTCTTTTTAAGCCCTTTCACATGCATAAATTCAATATGACTGAAAGTTTTTTCCTGGGACCTCCACCCATCTTTTAGTGCTCCAATTATCTTATAAAAAACCCCCTTGACCTCTTCCACCCTCCCATCACCCCCACCACACCACCCCACTAATATACCATACCACACCACACCACACCATACCACACCACACCATACCATACCACACCATACCATACCATACCACAACATACCACACCATACCACACCACACCACACCATACCACACCACATCACACCACACCACACCCCACCACACCCCACCACATAACACAACACCCCACCACACCCCACCACACCATTCATCACCAAACCACACCACAAAAAACTCATCATCCATCACCACTCCTCAAAAAAACAACTCAGCACTCCAGATACTTTCAAAAAAATTTTTCCCTCTTATATCAAGTCTCTGAATACCTTTTTTCACTCAATTTCTTCTCAATATATTTCTCAACTATCAACCCTTATCTTAAATTCATTTTTTAAAAAGAAAATATCTGTTTGGGATGGCTCAAGAAAACATCCACCCACTTTTCAGAAATCTTTCACCAGGCCCATTATCAATTATCTCATCTAATCAAACTAGTGATTCAACTTCACTTTCTCCTTCTTCATCTACTCAAACTCCTGATTCCAGCCCTCCTGACCTAGCATATGATCAAAAGGAGGAGCTGGTGGAAGCTATCCAATCATGGGAAAAGTCTCATGGATATGCCATATCTACCAGAGTATCCAATTGCAAGAAAAATACCTACAATTGTCAATGTGATAAATCTGGTGAATATAAACCCAGAAAAGATACTGCCAAGTTAAAAAAATCCAGAAAGACCAATTGTTCTTTCAGAATATTAGGCATTTTTTACAAAAGATTGGGTTTCTGGGTGGTAAAGTTTATATTTCAAGACTAAAACCATCCACCTTCCAATGATCCTTCCACTCATACCATCCACAGGGGAATCCAAGGGAAGCAACCTGAGATGGTTCAAAATTTATCCAAAGCTGCAGTTCCCCCATTAAAAATTCTCAACTCCCTCATACAAAACTCATCATATCCTGTCCACACAAATCTCAATAATATTTACAATAAAATATCCCAAATTTAAAAAAATACCCTCTATTGCAAAATGTCTGTTGAAGCACTCATACTGGAGCTCCAGGATTTTTCTTTTTTCTACAAAATGCAAAACTTTGATGGTAAAATCACTTCCTTATTAATTTCACACCCTGAATCCATGAGAATTCTCAATCTTTTTGCAACTCTTATAATGATGGACTGTACATACAAAGCCAACAATTTTGGAATGCCCCTTCTTCATATTATTGGGTTAAACAATCATTCAAGAAGTTTCTCAGTTCCCTTCTTATTTTTATCTCAAGAGAAAAAAAGAAATATTAATGGGCCTGAACTCAACTTCAAGAAACTTTAGAAGATAAAGAACCTATTGTGATTGTTACAGACAAGGAAAAAGCACTTATTGGTTCAATTGAAACATTTTTCCCTTCCTCTTATTGTCTTCTCTGTCTCTGGCAAATTTCAAAAAATATTCAACCCACTGCAGAAAGCAATTCAAATCTGAAGATAAATGGAAGCTTTTTCAGAAAAAATGGCATCAGTTGGTCCATTCCAAATCTGAATCAAGCTATAAAGAAAACTTTACCAAAATTTCTGTTGTCTGGAATCCTCCAACTTTTGACTAACTCCTTGAGAACTTGATTTCTCTTAAAATAAACATTTTTCTCCCATTTGGAAAACAAAATATTTCACTTTTGAAACACAAGTACCTCAAGAATAGAAGTTCCTCACTCCTAAATCAAATGTTTCATCAATCAATCTATTGGCTCCTTCTATAATTTAGTTCAACACAATTACAATTCAATCACAATCCAAAACAATGAGAGAGCTATTAATGAAGACTCTAAAAAAAATTTCAAGCATCTCATTAGTTTAACTAAATTCTTTGGATCATCTATCTGAAAAAATCAGGCCCTATGCCCTCAGAAACATTCATTTTTTTCATCAAGTTCCTGAATGTTCCACCAATTTCAACAACTGTGATTACTCTTCTTAAATGGGTATACCATGTATTCACAAAGTCAAAGTGGCTATCAGAAAGCATGAAATATTCTAGCTTGAATACTTCCATCCTCAATGGAATTTCAAAGCTCCCTTGTCAGTATGTTTTTTTCTTTTTTTTTTGGGGGGGATTTAACATCAAAGTAATAATGTTGTGATTTATTTTGATTTTTATTTCGCCAATTAACTCTTGAGCCTGATGCAACTCAATAATCACAAAAAACCTTTAATTACCAACAAAAGGCAGTAATTAAAACCTATATTTCACTGAAACTTTGAAGAATTCAGAAATTTTCCACCTGGGAAAAAGCTATATTATCTGGTTGTAATCAAGAAGCTATACAGTGGAAAATATCAAATTGCTCCAATTCAAGAGCCCAATTCAACTCAAAGATCCAAGGTAAGAGGAAGATCCAAAGGAGAGGAAAATCAGCTCAAGAATATCTCTCAAAACTCAAGTAAAAGAGATTCATCTGGTTTTGAATATTTAGAAGAACCCAAGAGGGGAGGAAGTCCAAAGAAGAAATTAATAGCAAATCCAAAGTTCAGTCACCATTTTGTGGAAAAACAAAATATCAACTTTCATAATTAGTATTTTTTTTTTCCTATGTGTTCAGTTTTCAAGAAGGTGGAAGTCCATCAAGGGGAAGGGGAATTGAAAAAAAGGAGGAATTAGATGAAGAGTTAATTTTATATCTATACTTCTTTCTTCTGCAATGGATTGTTTTTTTAATGAGGTCCTTGTCATTTTTTTAACATAGGATTAATATCTGACTGAAGAGAAATATTTAGAAGATGAAGAGGTGCCAGACTTGGATGAAGGGAAAGATTCTGCAGATTAAGAGCTGTCATATTTTTATTTTATTATGATGGTGATCTTTCATTTCATTTTATTGTTTGTTGATTTTTTTTGATTTTATTTTTCACTCATTTTTTCATTCAAACTTTCATCAGAGGTATGGAAAAATTGTGAATAAGTGGGTTGCTTCTCCTGAATACAATCCTTTTACAAGAATCAAGATAAAAGGCATCCAATGAAGATGGTGATGTGCCTTACAATCCTCCTGTAAGGAAGATATTAGCACAAACAGAAACAACAATGAGTGATAAAGTGAGAAAATTTGATATTTTCTCATTTTTTATTTGTTCTGATTTCCTTTGGGATTTTCCTCTAGGTTTACTGCAAATTATCTTATTCTTCTACTGGAATCTTGGACCAAGTCTCAATTTAATAAGTGAGTTTTTTCTTTAGACCATATTTTCTTCTATAAAAAATTCTGATTTTTGTTCTTAGTTCCGATACACAGATTTTATTTCCCCAAAAACAGCCATTCCAAATATATCACATGCTCAAGATGCTATAGGGGATGATAACTGTGGCTTCAGAGCAGCAGCCGTTTGTTTGGGGATTAATTCAGAGTACTAGATTGAATTCAGGAAAGATACAGTGAAAGAGCTTGATTAAAACCCAATCTTCAAGGAAACAACATCACTGCGTGATATCTGGGGTGAAAATTTCCAAGAAGAAAGAAGGCAACTAAACCACCTTTCTGGCACAGATCCCATAAATGTGTGGATGAAATTTCCATTTCATGGTTTCCTTCTGTCTGAAACATATATAAGTGTCCAGTGGTTTTTTTTTCTCCTTTAATGCCTTGCATGTCTCTTTCTCTGAATTCCCCTCCCACTCCAAATTCCAAATATTCTCTTATTTTCTTCATTCTTTTAGAAGATTTCAAGAATATAGTCTTGTTCAAGTTCAAGTCTGATTTTCAGCTTGCTACTGTTACAGAGAAATCTGCAAAATTAAAATAAAAACAACATAAAATACAAAAATAAATAAAAAAGTATGAAGGAAAAAATAAGCTAAAAAAATTGACTTAAAATATTATTTCAACTTCAAATTCTCCTCCAAAATTAAGGTAGGGTCACTCACTAATACTTACTCCAAATTCCCACTCCTTTTATTTTTAATAATTAATGAAATACTGAAAAAAAGGCACAGCCTTGATATTTTGGTCATTCCAATATTTCACATGGAATCCTACGTATAGGTTTCACAGTAAAAATGAGGTCAGAATCAGTAAATTCTGTATATTAGAGGAGTTGCGTGCGTAAAAGTGATTTGTCACAATTCCCGCACGCAGCCGCGGCAACTAATACATCTGCGCGAGGATGAGCAGCAGCACTGCCACCCTGTCTGCCTATCATGACAAGCCAGGTATGCAGTCCCGGGCACCTGAAAAGTATGCAGAGGAGGGACTATGGGCTGACAGGCTGACAGATGGCATGTTAAGCTAAGGTACGGCCTAAAGGTGCTACTACCAATACAGGGACACACTACATATTTAATAAATTTTCCATGCATATCAGATAGTATAAAAAGACATAGAAATAATATATAAACACTTAAAAATTTATTTTAAGTAAATACCAATATTTCAATAATAAGATAACCAGAGCTTGAGAAATATTTTAAAATACCTTAAATTTAAAAATTTGAAAACTTAAAGATATGAAAATTTCTGTGACATACCAAGGGAATGAAATATGTAAAAATATTACATATGTTCCCACATTATATATTTTTAATTAATTATTTCAAGTAAATAAACAAAAATTTGAAAATAAGGACCAAAATCATTATTATTATTTTGCTCCCATCAGTTAATACATGATGAGAACTTTTCTTAAATCAGATTATCCTTAGGAATGTCTAATTTGAAGAAATATCAAAAAACCTGGGAATATTTACTAAGAATAATAAATGGAAAAGATCATGTGGATAAGTAAGGTGTTATTCACATGCCAATAAACCCAATCAAAGAGTAAAATAATTCCCTTACCCTGTGGAATTAGATTTTACCTGTGTTATAGCACCAAAAACACATGATGGGCCACCACTGGTTACCCTGCTAGCCTTAGCACCCATCCCTTTGAGCCCCTATAGCCCTCAGAAGGATAGAATTGGGACCCAAAAAGCTATAAATAAAGAGCTCTTTTTAGGTTATTGATGCCCCAAACCAAGTTAAATATACATCCAGACACCGTGTCAAGGTGATCAAGTACTTATAGGACATAAATAAGTTATTTATGGCTTTATTCTAATTAATATTATCCATCCCAAACCAATTTTTATCAATTTAAACTGCTGAACAACCTTTTACCCCCAGATACAGATTTAACCCATCAGTACATGTCCCAAACAGGTACCCAAATGATTAAATCCTATAAAAGTCAGTTTGTTATCCTTTTTTTGTTGTGGCAGCTTTTTTAAAAATCCCAGCCACTCCACCATATATTTGATATATATATTATCTTTGGGCAATAACTCCTGTAAGAATATGAATTAAATTTTCCAAAGAAACCAGTTCTACATATTTCAAAGTGAATTTCCTGAAGAATAATTGTTAAAGATCCCCAATATCATTGTGGCCCCTCTTTTTATTTATTTAATAATCAATTTATTAATATTGATTAATAATAACCATTAATATCCAAACCATATTGCCTTGCATTTGCTTTATCCAAATATTTTACAGATTATTGCTGTATTTTTATAAAAATATATTTATCATTTATTCTATCACCTCTGGTAGCTAAAAGGTAGCAAGGACCTTGGTATTCAGAAGGCTGACACTGATCATTGGCCAGCTCCCAGGTTGGATCCACTTTGGAAAAGCTTTGTGACCAAGTATTCCAAATCTTAGAAAACCATTATTCAGAAATACTTAGAGCTTGGTAATGAGGTTTTTTACCTCCAAGAAAATAAATTAGAAACATAAAAACAATCATAGTTGAAGCAAATTTAATAATTGTATCCATATTTGTTCTTTATTTTTGATTTTTTCAATGAAGGTTTTAAGGTGTATGCATACATCCAAAAGATCTGTAAAAAGTATTAAGAAGCTGTTTTTTCTTTGTTCAAATATCTGAAAGCTTTAACCCCCCAAAACAATCATTTGCAAAGTCAAACAAAAGGATCCAAAAATCCAATGAGCAAATTCAATTTTTTGAATTTTTTGGTTTTTTGAAGGAATTTTTTAAGGTAAAAAAAGGCACACAATAATTCTGAACAAAAAAATGTATAATATTTTTTTTTTAATTTCTAAAATATTGAAACACCAAAAAAAATAATCATAAAGGCAAACAAAAGCCTCCAAAAGTCTAATGGGAAAGTTGAATTCATTGAATTGTTTGGTTTTTTGAAGGAATTCTTTAAGGTAAAATAATACATCCAAAAAAATCTGAGAAAAAAATTGGAATTCTCTTTGAAAGGATATTAAAACTTATAAAAGCTTCAAACACCAAAAAAATGAAATCAAAAGTAAAATAAAAGGATGCAAATGTCCAATGAGAAATTTGATTTTTTTGATTTTTTTGGTTTTTTGAAGGAATTTTTTAAGGTCAAAGGATACTTACAAGAAATTGATAAGAAATATTGGAAATCTCTTTGAATTTTTTTTTTAAATTTCTGATAGCTGAAACAACCAAAAATAAATAATTAAAATAGCCTAAATAAGGACCCCAAAACCCATGAAAAAATTGGTTTTTGTATAATTTTTTGATTTTTGATTCCATTTTTGGAGGGGTTCTCATGCCTCCAAAATTACCAAAGCTTTTTTTCTTGGTTGTTTTGAAACCCCAGCTATGGTGCTTTGGCAAAATAACCCAAAAAAAATGAATTCTTTAAAGTTCTGTGAAATAAAGTGTTTATCTGTGCAGCAGCAAAGGTGCAAAATGGCCTGCAGATGTAATATTCTGTGAAACAAAGTATTGGAGGTGTGATTAAATTAATGCTCTATTTTTCAATCATCAGTACTATTTATTAAAAAGGAGGAGGAGGGGGGGGGATGCTGACCTTGCTTTGATCAATTAATTGATGGAGCAGGATGACGCAGAGGTGTGGAACCTAAAGCAATTGATTGGCCAATCAAGCAAGGAGGAGGAGGGGGAAACTTGAATTGATTCAATTGATTGATTTGATATGAATCAATGGAGCAGGAGGAGGAGGAGTTATGGAAACTAAAGCAATTGATCAAGGAGGAGGAGAAGGTGGTGGTGGTGGTGGTAGTTGGGGGGGGAGAGTTACCTGGTATCAATCAATCAATCAATTTAGGATTACCAGGGATTGATCTATTGATTTAATTGCTATAAGTCAACTGAGGAGGAGGAGGATACCTAAATCAATCAATCTATCAAGCAAAGAGGAGGAGGGGGGGAGGCTTACCTGGGATCAATCAATTGATCAATTTGCTATGGATCAATCAAGGATTACCAGGGGGGGACATAAAGCAATTGATTGAGCAAGGAGGAGGGGGAGGGGGAGGAGAAGAAGGAGGATGGATGGAACACTTACCTAGATTGATGGATCAATTGATTAGAAAATCAATCAATTGCTTGGAAGGTGGGGTGTGTAACTGGACAGGATGGATGGATCCATCAATTAGTTTATTGATTGAAGGGAGGAGAAGAAGGAGGAGGGGGGGACTTATGGGGTTGATTGATCAATCAATGGGGAGCATAAGCAGGAGGACCAAGGGGGGCTGTGAGGTGGAGGTGGTAGGTGAGGTGCTTTTGTGAGTAGGAGGAAGGAGTGGACTGGTGAGTGAGTGGGGTGAGGTTGGTGGTTTGGTGAGTGGTGAAGTATGAGGTTAAGTTTTTTTTGTCTAATTCAACCAAAAAAATATAATAAAAAAACCTCAAGTCAGCCTAGGATTCTTGGTTGAAAAACCAAAACCAAAAAAATACTGTGATGTGATTTTTTAACTATTCAAAAACAAAATGCTACTTATCAAAGTGAGCTAGTGAAAGGTGTAGAATCCTCTCTCTCATGGAAGAAGATGAGGGACAAGATGGGACTGGGATGACTTGACAATGATTGGGAATATCATCTTCAAATATTTTGTCCCATTCATCTTTGATGTTTGCCAAAAGTTTGTGAAGTATTACACAACTGATAATCCAGTTGATGGAGATCTTCATGTTTTTGGGATTTTGAAGCTGTTTTTTAATTTCCCTTAAGCTGGCCCATCTTCCTTTAAGAACACCTATTGCATTTTCAATCCAGAAGTGTGATTGAGCAAGATGATAGTTGAATTTTTTTTGTAGATCGTTGGAAGAAACATTCCAATAATCTTGAACAAGATATTTACCACTAGCATTAGCTGAATTGGCCAGAAGATATTGATTTTGGTCAAAGTAGTTCTCTGGTTGTTTGACAATCCGCATCTGATTGAAAACTTATGGATAATTACAAGAACCTGGGAGGCCAGCATGGAGGGATATGAAATTTTTGTTGTTATCACAAAAAAGTTGTAGTGGCATAGATTATCTCAAAAAAGAAACAAAAAATATATTTTCAGTGTATTATCAAAGTTGTTATCAAAGGCTTTGGAAAATAAATGAATCAATTGAATTTTTTCCCAATCAAAGTAGTGGTTGCGTTCTAGATTGGGGTTTTTGACTCAAGGGGATGGTGGTTCCATCAAAAAAAAATTCAACTGGGAAATCCTTCAGTCTCCATTACTTGAGATATCTCCTTGAGTTCTACTTTTGTTGGCCAATAAATTACTGATCAATGGAAAGATAGGATATCAATTATGAATCTTTTGGTGCATAAGCCAATGGCTCCATAACTGACTGAGAATAAATTTTCTAATTGATGAATTTCTGCTCCATTTACATGTGATACCAATATACAAAGAGCAATGTCCAGTTGGATAGCTTGATTGCATAGAGAATTCCAAGCATTTTTCAGGAAGATGTGGTGGTCTTGAATAATCTCAAAAATTTTCATGAATGAAGGAAAAACAATTTGGAACAGTTGCCGGAAGCTTAAGTTGGGGAGGAGATGAAGCTTTTGCCTTTCATACATAGGGTTTTGGAGAGTCTTTCTTCTTGCAAGCATTTATTTATTTTCCAATAGACAATCCAAAGCTAAAAAATTTCATTCCAAATCAGACTCTGAATCAGATCCAAATAATAAAAAAGTTCAGTCAGCTTTTTCGCATTTTCAAATTGCTGCTGGGAAGTTTTTTTGGACATTTTGAGAGAGATACTGATGTAATGTGGGGTGATGAGACAATGATGAGATGTGTGTGATGTGATGGAGATGCAAAGCAAATGAGATGTAAATCAAAGGAGATGAGATTTGTGTGAAGCAATCAAGATAGGATTGGTATGGATTTTCTGATATGGAGGTGTGGATGGGTTTCTTCCATGCAATGGATGGTCAATGGATGATGATGAATAAATGGTTGATTTTATTTTTGAAATCTTCCATTTCCATGAAACAAACCATTTTGAAATACATCAGTCAGGGGTTATGTGTATTTCAGAAACCCACCATTAAAATTGCATTTTTTTTTGAAAGAAATTTGCAGGTTTCTAATGGAGGGTTTTCTAACTGTGATACACCCTATTTTCAAAAGATTCAAAAAATTCACTATGAGAAAAATTATCATTTAGAATATTGTATATTCCATGAAAAACTGAGTGTTTTGAGATTCATTTTAAAAATGCATTCTTTTTGTTTATTTTGATTTAGCCTTAATTTGTTTTCATTTAATTATTTTTGTGAATTTTCAAAAGTTCTATCCCATCCTATTTTCATTTTTTTATTTGCTTTTCCTTATTTTTTTTTTAATAAATGTTTTTTTTTCTTCATTTTAATTTTAGTCTTTTTTTTCTTATGTTTTTTTTTTTCTTTTTTTTCAATATTTCCTTTTTTAGTCCTGTTTTTTGTAAAAAACATATATAGATATTTTTTAAAGAAAACTGCAAGGAAAGCAAAGAAATCCAGTATTCATCCTCAAGTCTGGTTTCCCAGGCCTGTATCATGAGTCCAGTGGACCCAAAATATTTTTTTTTGTTTTGTGATTTTGTGTTTTTTTGTGTTTTGTATTTTTTTTTCACTTATTTGGGTCTTTCTGAGTGTTTTTTCTATTTTTAATTCTAAAAAATTTAATTTGCACTAGGGGAGTGCACATTATATTTTTGCACATTGATTGTTACCAGGTTTTTGTTTACTTTCAATTTTCTTTCTTTTAGGGTTAAAATTCCTTTTGGCCCACCTGTCAACCCAGGGTGCATGCCAGGCTCCATGAAACAAAAAATTTGCACTATTTCCTAATTCAAGGGTAGAAAAATCATGGCTGAACTTTATCTGTACCCAGGTCAACTTAACCAAAGTCAACCAGGGGTGTGGATAAGAAAGCCCTGTTGACCCAGCACCCATGTTCACTAGGCCCAGTCAACCAGGGATGCAGCTAGTTTTAAAACATGAGTTGTTTACACTTGCAGTATGCAATCATGAAGTATCACCAGTTGCAAAGCTTAATAAACCTGCAGGTAATAACTTGATGCAACCCTGGTTGACTTAGACTAAATTGACCAGGATGCCAACAGGAATTTAAACCCTGAAAAAAAAAATTATAAAATTCAGAAAAATTGAATAAAGAAAAAAAAAATCAACAAAAAAATCAACCAAGAAAATAAAGAATCAAGAAAGTAAGAATCTCAAAAAATGATGAAATCATGAAAAAAAAATTGGAAAACAAAATCAATGAGGTAAGAATAATTCAAAGAAGTTAAGAGTAATTCTGAAACCTCCAATACATTTTTTCATTTTGGTTGTGGGCTTGAGGGAATCAACCCTTCTTTTTCTTGACCCAGGCTGAAATAAGGCCCTTACAATTATTATATCCACCCTTTTTTTCAAAAAAAGGCATGATTTTGGCTTTTTTTTTGCTAAATTCACACCTCTTGTGAAGAAAGGCACAATAGTAGTAATTTTCCACTCAGTTCACACCTTCTGGTGTTTTTTCCTATCCCTGTAAGTTGTGTAAATCTCAAAACATCATTCCAATGCAACAAAGGCATAATTTGAGACATTCAAGGTTTGGCACACCTTTTGAAGGTTCAAAGGAAGGCCTGGGGTGGGATAAAATGCCTTTTGAGAACTCTTTGGATTACCCAAGGACTGTAAAAAGTAATTGAGTCCTTGAGGGGCCTATATAAGGCCTCCAGACCCCCTTTGGGGCCTGTCTGGAGTAGAATTGTTGGATGATTCAATGATGGAAACCAATTAATTTAATGCAAAATTTGAAAATACAATATACACCATAAAATATTTCATATCAATAGCTAGCAAACTCCATCAAGGAATCTCTATTTGAAGCTCTCCCCCATCTTTAGTTGAAGCTACCACCATTCATCAACCATGTTTTTGGTGCACAGTCATTGCAAAAAATACATAGTGGCTGTTCAGTGAAGCTTGGTTGAAGCTTAAACTGAGCTTGGGTTTAGGCTTGGCGTGAGCTTTTTCATAGATTGGGCCTGATATCCTTGATTAAATTTGCTAGAAAGCGCCATCATGTTTCTTCTGGTCTTAAATATCAGTTTTTTGCAAGGAATTAAAATTTGAGATAAGATTTGAAAAAAACATTCATGCAATATCAGGAAAAATAAGTATAATGATAGAAATTCATATCATTCACATATAAATGAATATTTCCACTTGAATTTAAATAAATCTGTACCAAACACAGAAAATCATAGAAAAATTCTAAATATACCTGTTTCATGAGGTGAATTGATATTTTTCCAAAAAAAATTCAACAAGCATATCATTGAGCACAATAAAAATTATAAAAAAATATGAATAATAATTTCTTTGGATTAAATTCAAAATTTCTTATGAATTTTCAATACCTTTGTACCAAGCATACAAATTTTGAGAAAAATGATACATATACCTATTGCATGAGGAAGATTTGAATTTTTTGAAATTCTCCAAAAAATAATTGATTGAGTAAAATAATAATAATAATAAAATCAAAAATTGATTCCTTGGAATAAAAACTAATTTATCTAAAGGGGTTTAAATAAAGTCTTACTAAAAATAAAAAAAATAAATAGAAATCAAATAAAAATATCCAAAAAAGAGGAATCCAAATATCATGAAACCTTGAAAGATAAATTCCATCAAGTGCAAGAAGAATCAAAGAAATATGAAAATATGATTTATTGGTAGGCAAAGTGAAATTTCTGATGTAATATAAATGATATGGTTATGAAAATAAATAAACATCAAAAAATTTGGATACACCTTTTCAATGGGCATAATTCAGATATCTTGAAATTTTCCACTCAAGAATCCATCAATTCCAAGAATAATACAGAATATTTCCAAAACTCATTTCTTTGAATAAAATGTGATAATTCTGATGGATTTTAGATAACTATTCAGAAAATTTATAAAATTATTAAGAATTCAAATATTTTGAAAAATAAGAAAGATTGATTTTTTTTTATTCAAATAAATAATTCTTGGAGATAGAAATTCTACCACAAAAACATCAAATAAAAATTTCTCATTTTCTTGATCTTTTTCTATGGTCCAGTTTTATTGGAGCAGTTAATTCTTTAGTATAGAACTCTTTAAACTAAACAAAGCATTCACAATTTTTGAAGGAGTATGAGAAGAAGAAACTTTTAAGAAATTTTCTGCCTTAGTTTATCTTATTTCTCATGACTTTTTTCTAGAATAATAAATTTTATGCTGACTTCTTTTATCCATATTCTGGAATATTTCAATAAATTCAGATGATGGGTTGTGCTTTGTGGAAATGTAGAATCTGAAAATATTTTTAACTCTTTAATATCCTATCTCTATTGACTTCAAGTTTTCTATACCTGGGTTTGAAACAAATACTTCAAACTCCACAATGAGCTTGACTGAATCTTAAAACCAATAAATTTCCCATACATTTTAAGATAAGTTTGAAAATTGCCAATTTGAAATTTAATGGATTACTATTGCTTTTGGGAAATAAAAGTTTTCTCTAATGAGTTTCTGATGGTGAATAAAACTACTCAAAGGATGACCCCATCTATCTTTATATGAATCACCAGATTTTACTTTGTTGATTGTGACTGTCTCAATATATTCTTCCAATTTCTTTGTCTTGGATCATTTTTTGATCCTTGGTCTATCATGATCTATTCAACTTCCTTTTCCTGAAAATCCTGTTTTTGTAAACTTCATTTATTTCTTGTGATTTTCTTTATCTTATTTTTTTCATGGATCTTTGGACTCAGAAAGATTCAAGTTCTAGATTTTCCCACCAAAAACTTTTCAATTTTTTTTTTTTTTGAAAAATGTTGGTTTTTTTTTACCTTTACATATATTTATCTATATTAACTAAAAAGAGGTTTGAAGAAGTTTAAAGGATATTTAAGTTTCTTTCTTTTGTTTTTTTGATGCTTATTAGTTGGAATTTCAACTAGTTCTATTTTTTAAAAGCATAAAAAAAATGAAACTAACTATAAGTATTTTTTTGATCAATAGGGCTACTGGGAAGTAAACAAACACAAGTAGTGTCAGCCAATTATTTTCATGCTTCCAAATTGATAGATAAATCAAAAATAAAGCTGTTATGAATCTAAATAAGATGTATAAAGTTTTCATCATTTTTGCTTTTGGATTCTACATGAATATGTCAATGTAATTAGCGCCCATTGAATCCTTGTAATTTTCATAAAGCAAAGGTTTTTGGCCCATCATATGAGTGAATTTCTCACATAAGATCTGGGATTAGTTGATTGCTAGAAAATTCCATCATAATTTCAAAATTATTGTAGAAAATTATTGGAAATCACCAACCTCATCTTTTTTAGACCCAACTCAATAAAAAATTCTCTGATTCATTTCCAATAATTTCCTGAGTAGCTCCATATTAAATTTCATTTCACTTTTAAGAATGATTGTTCAAAAAACATTTCCAAGTCCTACTTATAGAAATTATAGGGTTGAATTTATATATATATATATATATATATATAGGGAAATGTTAAATTCATGGCTCATTGAGCTGTGTACACGGCTCTGTAAACAGTTCTTTGAGCTGTGTACATGGTTCAATGAGCCGTGTGGCACCCTACATAGCTCATTTGAGCCGTGTGGAACCCTACATGGCTCATTTGAGCCGTGTGGAACCCTACATGGCTCATTTGATCCATGTGGCATGCTACACATCCCATTTGAGTTGTGTGGCATGCTAAAAAACTTTTTATTTCTTTTATTTCTTTTATTTCTTTTATTTCTTTTATTTCTTTTATTTCTTTTATTTCTTTTATTTCTTTTATTTCTTTTATTTCTTTTATTTCTTTTATTTCTTTTATTTCTTTTATTTATTTCATTTATTTTATTTCTTTTATTTTTTATTTCTTTTATTTCTTTTATTTATTTTATAATAAATAATAATAAATAATAAGTAATCAATTGTAAGTTATATGCAGTAGTGTATGGGCCCCCACACATTGAGGGGCCCTACACAACTCCTACAGGTTGTGTGGGGCCCTACACAGCTCCTACATGACTGGAGCCGTGTACACAGCTCCCACACAGCTGGAGCCGTGAATTTAACATTACCCATATATAGATATATATATGTCAAATTTCTCCACTATCAATGGATTAATTTGAGTAGAATCAAATTTTCATCTTTGAACAGAAACAATGAATTGTTTGAATTTGAAAATTTCTTTTAAAGTGAGTACAATTTTTTTACAGTTTTTCAATTTGAGCTCCTTGACCTTCAACCCCTTAAGCTCCAATAGCTAGTAGGCAAAAAAGATTGGTTTCTGGTGAAATTAGTGTATTTTACTAGGTGAGGTCTGAGATTGTTGATTTGAATCCACAAAAATTGGGCTGGAATGAAAAAGATTTTCAATTAATGAATATTCTGGTGTACTTTTGAAACAGATTTAAATACCACATACAAGTGTCTTTCCACCCAAATTATCCTTGAAGATTGAAAAAAAAAAACATCAGTGAAAGAGGGATAAAAACTGCTTGAGTGAATCCATCCATAGAATTTAAAAAACAAAATGCAGAAAAAACCCCACAATACACAGTTTCTTTCCTTTGAAATTTCAGATTGGAGATTGGTAAGGGTTACTTGTGCCTCACATCTTGTGGTAGGTTGTAAGAAACTTGGTCAAGAACAATTGGGATTATTTTACTATTTTGCATCAAACCTTATGGCATTATCAGGAAAAATTAGTTCAAAAGATTCTTTCTGGTTTCAAACTCTCAAGATCAAGTGCAAGTCCATCTAAGACAAAGCAGATTCTTAATTTCCATGCTGGAGAACAAGAGCTTGAAAAAGAAAAGGGTGGGCAAAAATTGGGAGGTCAGTCCCACAACTTTTGTCCACCCACTGTACATACAAAGCATTAGGTTTTTCACATTACCACCAATACAATCATGGTCAATGTTTGATTCTGTGAACTTGGACTTTGGCATGTCCCCACACTCCAAATTAGTGGTCCTCAAAAGTCACTTCAAAGGACTTGTGAGAGGTTTGTGGGGGATTAGATTCCAAGTTGACTAATCTTCTCCAGATCCTGCTGAAAAAAAGGGGTTCACTCAGTTCCTCTTGCACTGATAAACAGGCAATCAAGCATACAATACCCAGACTGATGTTTGATTCATTCTATGCCCTTAGACTGCTCTGGATTCCTTGTGAGACCTGGACCCAGTGATCTACTTGAACTCATTGTTGGTTCCTACTTTGCGTTGTCTACAGCATTGACCTCACCAGTTAAATTCAACAACTTTGACAGATGATTTAGAGTGAGAGAAGTATATCGAGATCTCCTTTGAACAAGCAAGGAGGAATAAAAGTACTTGATCTGCTTGGCAACAAGAGCTAATTTAAAAACCTGGTTCAGACCTTGCTTATTTCATAGGTAAAATTTCATTAGGCCCTTTGAGATCCAAATACCTGATGCTGACAAGGGGAAAGGGATGTTTGAGAGTTAAGTCTGTAATATCATATCATCAGCTCAAAACATTCTTAATGGATTGTAAACTGCTCCACAATCTTCATTTCAAGTGAATCTCAACTTTCAGAAAGACAGGCCACTTTAATCCCTCTTCTTTGAATCAGGTTATTCATAGAAATAATTATTACCACAAACGGAGGAAGTGATGAAGTCCTGGAATTCATAAAGCCGTCCAGATTGAGCGTAAATATGGTGGTCACTTTGCCATCTAAAAATAAGGATGGTTAAGTAATTCTCCAGCAGGGAGGCAATTGTGGTTGCATGTCAATCTTATGAGAGAAAAATGGACAGTTATCACCTGGCTTCTTAGGACCTATGTACCTCATGGTCAGTTCACAGGCCAGCTTATCCGAGCGTGTTTCAGATGCTATCTTCCTGAGAGGTTATGTCAACGATTTGGTCCTGTAAAGTAATTGATTTGCAGCACCGATTAACAGACAGGTCCCGCGTATATCAAAAAATACTTTCGGAACAAAGTAGGAAGGTTAAATCTCAAGCTAAAAACTTACCGAATCCGGGTAGTCAGGAAGTTGCAAACCATAAGATTCAATGATTCCACTGATAAAGGTCAAAGGAATATTTGCAAGACAGAATCGAAATTTTCCAACTCAGTTGATCAAAATCCAGCGAATGTAGTTCTCAGAGGGTACTAACGGTGGAACGAAGCGTCCACCTAAAAAATGGCGACCTTTGAAAGACTTGGAACCCAGTTTGGGAGCAGTCAAGGAGATCAAAACATCTGGGTGGAAGTAATTTTCATCCGAGTTCCCGTTTTCGATATCCCAACCGGATGGAATATCGACAGAGACTATTGGAACTTTAGTCTCTTTGAACAATCTTATCGGTTCGTCAAACGGTGGTCGAGGTTGTGAATGGAACGAGAAGCCGAAAATTGCATCTAGTATGACATCGGCTGCTTCGAGTGCTTCGAGGAAAGTATTCTCCGCAGTAGAAGATGATCCTACACCCGCGTTCCCCTCCAACGATCCGATCACCGGGATCCCCAAAGACCGGCATTGAAGCAAAAGACTCTGCAGACCGACATAACGGCAAAGCGGAGCACCGAATAGGCATCTTCAAATCGGCTGAGGAGGTAATCTTGCAGGAAGCGGAATTCTAGATCAAAATCGAACCTTGTAATGCTCCTTGTTGGTCTGCTTCGGATAATAAAGTACCGGTCGATGACCGAAATGCCCTGAGGCATTGACTTCATCAATAGAGTTCACACCAAGCCAGCGCGACTATTTTGCACACCTATCGACGAATGGAAATATTTCAAATCAAACCATCCTCACTCACAAAGATGACGAGCAGCCACGAGCCCATCTCCACCTTGGTTTCCAGGTCCACAACATACAAGAACTCGAGGATACTTCGAGGGATGGTAAACCCTATGGAGAGCCTGTGCGCAAGCAAGCCCGGCTAGCTCCATCAGCTAGATCAGGGCAGGGTTGGCAATCGATCGATGCAGGTTAGTTGGTTTCTCGCGGCCACCCGACTGGATCATTATCGTGGAGAGATCCTACTGAGACAAATCGAACGAACTTGAGCAAGGGTGTGGCCATACTTGGGTCCCATCAACTCGGCATCGATCTCTTGCGCGGACCGCTGGTTCAGATAACTTATGGATCGCATGCTAGAAGCAATCGAAGGGTAATGAGTCGATCTTCCTACCAATCTGACCATCCGGGTATCTTCTTGCCTCGGGCGGTCGTCGGATTCCGAGTCGATGGCGCGGCACCTGGCTGGAATGAGAGACACCTCTGCTCGGTCGGGAAGCGGTCGACCCGAACCGGGCCAGACAAGCGTCGCGAGTAGAAGCCGACACCCACATCGATCTCATCCTCTGACGTCACACTCCCATCGCTTAAAAATCAGGACCAAACAAGGCAGCACATCCTGACCTGGTCAGACTATGGAAAATGACAACCATGTGGTGTTGTGTGCACTACCTCATGATTCAATGAAACATGTTAATTCATTCTGTCAAAGAGTACTTTGATCAAGAGTTCAAGTATACCGATCAGTTTGACTAGTAGACATATATGTCTCTTGAGTTTAGTTTGATCAACACAAGGGCCTTCAGGATCTTCAAATGTTGAACTTGACCAGTTAATCTGAAATATTGATCAACATGATTTTTTTTTTTTAAAAAAAAAAAAAAAAAAAAAAAAAAAAAAAGGATAGGGCATATCAGATTCATCAAACCTGTCATTGTTTCAATGGTGGGTTTCACCCATATCTGCCATTTCAAATCAACCATCAAAAGTAAAATAAAATTAACCATTTATTTCACATCAGGTGTGTCAAAGTTATGGTCAAAGTGGTTCTGTTCAAATAAAGTATATAAAGGTAATCAAAGCCTCAACCACACTTCAGACCACACCATCCACCCCTTGGTGCCCACTTCCTCCCATCTGCAACCTGATTGGAGATATTATCCTCCTCACTACTCATACTTGCTTCTTCACTCTCCAAACTCATCCTCACACTCATCATGAAATTTCTACTTTACACTTCCCACTTTGTCACTTTGATGCTCTTCATCTTGTCATTGCTACTTCACACTCCCCACCTCATCACTTCATTGCTATTACCCTTTGAATCAAAATGGCCCCTCAGAAACCCACAACAAACAACTCCACCAAGAATACCAAGCAAACCAAGAAAACCTCCCCAAAGGAAGTCAGTAACAGGAAATCCTCCTACCCTGGTTTCCAAATCTTTGAGTCAACTAAAGTAAGAAGATAGCCTCATCCTTTTTAACTGAATCAGATTCTCCTCCAACTATTCTGCTTGCTTTGGAACTGAACATTAATCAAGGGTTTGCAGAGCCCCATCTTCTAAGCTGATTGATTATCTACCAATAATGATCTTAAGAATAAAAAAAAAGGAGGTATGGATTTTTTACCAAAACAAATGATGGATAAATTCAAGAACTACAGGCCCAAGTATGTACAAAAGAGAACACCCTATGCCCATCTCAACTCCATCTGGTTTCACCATAGCTGATCGAGCCAATGGGATCAAATTGGTAGTTGAATTATTGGATTAACCCTGTCCTTTCTAAATTCAAATTGATGAAATATTTGGGAGGAAGGCCAAAATAGGACTCGTTGAGCAGAAAACAACCAGGAAAAAGAGAAGACAAGAGGTATTTATGCATGCATGTATGTACATACAAGGGCTGGACTATTTCATCCACTTAAACACGTTGTAATTAGCGTTCACTTGATAATGAAATTTCCACCTCTTCTGTTTACCTGTGCGAGCTGCTGCGGCGTGTGTACGGTCACACTTCGCTGCGTCAGATGTTGCCGATGGATCAAGTTGGCGATAAAAGGCTAGAAAAAGAGCACGACCCAAGCAGCTGATGTCAACCCAAGGTGTGTAAAAACGAGTTCTGCGAACCACCGTGAGCCTGCCGCTGATCGCAATCAGCCGCCATCATCCCAGGGATGCCCCCCCCCCCGTCCTCGGTTTTTCGTCCTCCTCGGCACGTGATTCGCATTTGACTGTCATGCTCGATGGTCGAGGTTTCCCAGTATTTGCCGACCCGAAGAAGGATTCCGGCCCGGTTGGGAGAGGTGTTCAGGAAGGCACAGCGCAACAACTTAGTCGAAATGGTGCTGCGTAGCGGCCATCGGCGCATTTACAACCCTCTTCATCGGTACCCATAGTGAGATCCACGATACGATGTCAACTTAACTCTTTCCAAGTCGTCGTATTTAAGCCCTCTCATACTTCTGACTCGCGGTTTCATCATCGTATCGTTTCTAATTCTCTCACTCTCAACCTCTCGCACATACTCCTAGGCTCGTCGTATATTCGCGTGTCGGTTGTGTCTGAGCAGAACGTGATTCTGAGAAGCAGTGGTTTCTAAAAGATGCCTAGCCAAGAAATCTCCACGTTCAACTAAATTCCAATCGATGATCATGATTTGAATTGGAACCAATGATTCGTTTTTGACCGATGTATTTCGCTTGTGGGCAAGGGAAAAAAAAAACATAAAACATAGAACGCGCAATTGTTTGGGTGATGCCTAGTACCAAGAGTAGCCCAAACGGAATACATTGAGACACTACTATGAATTTCATTGTTTCCGAAGAGAAATTCTGACGCAAAGCTTTAAACACTCAGGGCAGTCCTGATCGCTGCGAATATGAGTCAAGAAAGACTAAATAGTTCACTTTTCTTGGGGGGAGAGTGGGTACAGGGAGCACCAGAGTTCCAGGAAAGGATCAGTGATGATTAACAAGTTACTCAAGTCAAGAGGGGAGCTTCAAGTTGTTATTCGCAAGGAAGTTCGGAAACTGAACTCCCGCCGAAACCTGGGAGGTTCGAATCGTTTTGCTGGATTTCCAACACCTTCCACCAACAGTCCACGTTGGCTTCAACTTTCCATAAACTCATGATTTCATTAGCAATGATTTCAAAGTTTTCGGTGGCCAGACACAATATTGTTGGTCCGGCTCCCGATAAGCAAATACCTAGAAGGCCTGGATATTTTTCCGGAGTCAGTTCTTGAGTTAATCTGGGCAAGGCTGGTATCTGGTTATTAAAGAATACACGATCGTGCCCGATCGTCCGAAAGGGAAAATCAGTATTTCAGTTCTGAAAGAGGAAGGATAGACCAAAGAAGGAATTTCAAAGAATCAGGACAAGCTCCGGATGACTGAACTAGCGTTTTCCGATACGGTTGGTGGATTTTGTCTTGCATGGCTTGATATATTAGTGATGGATCTGGTGGTGATCGGCCTAACGCTGTAGTTAAAACGGCCAGTCTTTGAAAGTTGAAAACCTGAGTATTTCAACAAGAAAAAAAAATCAAATAGAAACAGAGAAACAAACAAACAAAGATTTGGGGGGAAAGCGAGGAACAAAGATTCAGCCTTGAAGACTGCAGCTCATGGATCCGAACTTCGATGACACACAATGTCTTTCCTTGAATATGAATCCCGTAAAACGTCGCGCGCTTTGCTGGTTGAAACTTCGAATTCTGGGACCACCACCAAACACTTGATTTCTTGTGCCCAATCGAGCCTGATGTAATGTCCGATTCCTGTGGGAGCTCGTGGAGGTGACCGACCCCAATCTTCACCGGCATCGGGCGGGAATTCTGGCAAGACCTCGGATAGGGGTATGGATGCGGCCTCGAGATCAGCGGGCGATAGTTCGGACAGATAAGATGCCACGAAACCGCCGAGGAGAGCGGCAGCGACATTGTCAGGATGTCGCTCCACCATCAAGGCGTAATCGAGCTTGCGACCGGTGGGAAGACGAAGATCGCCCAGGGCGTTGGCTAATTCGACACCGGCGATGACCGCTGCGCCAGAGGAACCTAGACCACGGCCAAAGGGTATCTGGTTGGTAATTTTGAGCTTGAGACCGGATGGGAAAGTGGTGATTGAATGAGATCGAAGTACATAGAGTGCCACTCGAGTGATCAAGTTCTTGTAAGGGTCCGTCGGGGCATCATTGGCGCCAAAGCCACCATTGTAGACTAGTCTAGGAACCCTTGCGGAAGGATCGGTCGAGTAGGGATCCAAGTCAACTTCGATGATTAAGTGTAAGGATAGTGCAAGTCCAAGAACGTCAAATCCAGGCCCGATGTTGGCCGATGTAGCTGGAACTCGGATAAGCCACTAGCAATGAAGGAGCGTAACCAGTCCTCTGATCAGTTTGGGCGCCCTGAGTCAAGTTTGAAACATCCAAATGAGCAACAAGGGGGAAGGAAGGGTGGGATCCGACCAGCACATTCAGTGATTAGGTTTGATCTCTGAACCACACTTGTTTTCGGTGACTCACTCTTCGTTTACGCATTTCGCTGGGCTCGAAGCTGGATCGAATGGACGAGGTAGGCTCCATCGGCTTGGTTCAGAGAAGATAATAATTTGGTCGAGTTTTTCCAGCAGCAGCGGGGGCTGGCGAACATCATGACATGGAAGCCGCCGGGTTATTCGGTTGAGGAGACCTATACATACGACGACTACATGCATGTCTCGACTCACTGAATGACTGGGACAGTCAATTACATGCATACCACATATTCACAACTTTCCTACTTGATGCCATTTCTACAAAGGTTTTTTTCTGGTCTTTGCACAGGTTTATTTTTCAATTTGCCATCCCATTTTTCTAACAACCACATCCATTTTTTTTTCATCCCCCTAATGGGATCAACTGCCCACATCCCACTGCAAAATTTTTTATTGATTGTCAAATTCCAAATCAAGTACCCCCAATCCAGTCATCTCATCGTTTATTCTATCTGGTAAGTCATCAATTTGCTTCTATTTCAATGAAAACCCTCACAATACAACTGATTTGATTTTTTTTCATCCCTTTTATTTATTTATTTTTTTTTTTTGGTAGAGGCGCAACCAATGTATTCCAATGCAAGACTGCTGATGTTTATCAAAATTTTGTGTTTTTGAAATCATATACACCCCACCACAACATCTGCATGATGTTTGTCATTGACATGTTAATTTTGTATTCCAATTTTTTTTTGGATAGTTGGTACTTTTAAATTTTTTTTATCATGATCACAATAATATCAACTTGTGGGTAATGAATGTTGATTTTTGACAAATATCAAGTGTCTGGAGTTCTGATTGTTATCAATCAACTGTAGAGATTACCATGTTAAATAATAGCAAGATCACCAATTTAGATGGAAGGCAAATGACTGGGATAAATAAAACATCAGTCTGATCTGTTGTCCTGATCAGGGGTTCAAGCATACAAAGATTAACAAACAGTTGTTGCCTTCTTGCGTAAACTGAAAGAATATGAATCTTTGGAAACACTTGAGGTCTTCCAACCCTGGTTCATGGGAATTTTGAATTTTCAGAAATTTATAACTTCTAAAGGAGCTTGTTAAGGAAAAGGGACATCCTTGATTGTCAAACAGCAGTAACCATTTCATCATATTAGGGCATATCAGAGTTAAAGTTTTCAAAAAATTGAATGACTGATTTCAGGCTTATCCTCTTTTTTTTGATATTTTATTTCTTTTCAGTTAAACCCATTGGTTCATTGTTTATTTCAATAAAAAAATTTTTTTTTGGAAAATTAATATTTTTCCTGAAATAAGCAATTTGAAGGTTTTAATTTTTGAACTCTGATGCACCCTAACAGGTTCACCTTGGTTGTCATCAAAAAACAGTGTTGCATGAATTTTTTGTTTTGATTAAAAATAAACTATGGGAAAAAATCATAATTGGAATACACCCTTCATTTATTTCTTTTAAGAAAATACACTCAGAATGAAACTTTTGGATTTGATTCAATCAAGCCCAACAACTTGTCTCAAGCATCTCCAAATGAGTAGGTTTGTAGTATGTTGCCAGCTTTTCTGGGCACATGCCCAAGTCCCGCTTGGCACAGTGCCCAGAGGGCTTGGGTGAGTGCCCAGCGGGCTTGGGTGAGTGCCCAGCAGGCTTGGGTGAGTGCCCAGCAGGCTTGATTTCCGCATCAGGTTGCACTGCGGATCTTGGCACACAGCCAAGTTCCGCTTGGCCAAGGCCAAGCTGTTGGCACCCCCCCTCACTTGCTCCATCCCCCTCCCACCCTTGCTCCATCCACCCTTGCTCCCTTGCTCCCTCCCTCCCTCCCTCCCTTGCTCCTCTCACCATCACTTTTGCTTTTGCCTCAACCCACGGAATGATGGCTAGTTTTATTTTTTATTTTTTATTTTTAGATTGTTTTTTCTATTCTTTTTTTTGGAACCGGCAGAAATGATCAAAAGAGATTTCAATTCAAAATCAATTTGGATCAAGTTCCTCCCACCTTACTCACCATTTTTGAATCCAATCAAATATGCCTTCCACTAAATCAAGAGCTATGTCCAATCCAAAGAACCTCCAAATAATGCAATGCTTGTGAATCAAATCAAGTAGGGGATTCAGGAGGCAATAACCCCAGAAAAATCCCACAATTTCTCTATGCATTGTCAGGGCCTTTACCGTCCATGCGCTGACTTTCAAGAAATAACAGGGACAGTTTTGTCTAACCCCAATGAATATTTTATTTTTATTTTATTTTGAATTTTTTTATTTTTTTACTTTTGTTTTGTTCAAAAAAAAATATATTGTTTTAATGAAATTGTATTTACATGTTTATCAAAGAAATAAGAAACATATGTTAAAAATTTTGCCCCCAATCATCAATTTGGCGGGCGTGGCCAATTGGGTTGGGTATTGGCCAAGCCAAAATTTGGCACAACCCACCCAAACTTGGGTGTGTGCCAAGTGTGCTTTAGGGGGTGTTAAGCGGGCTTTAGGGGGTGCCCAGCGCACTTTAGAAAAAATCAGGCTAACTTGGGCATGTGCCCAGACAAGCTTGAACTACCATATTCAAATGGCATTGTGGTCTGGCATTGGAATATGTTTCCCCCCCCCCCCACCAAAAAATGAAAGTCAAAATTAAAAAAAAAAGGGATTAAAAAAATCAACTCAGTTGCATTGTAAGAGGTTTAATTAAAATAAAAGAGAATCAATGACTTACTGGATAGAATAAAGGATGAGATGACTGGATTTGGGGTGCTTGATTTGGAATCAGATAACTGATGAAAAAAAATCAGTGGGATGTGGACAGTTGATCCAATTGGGGGGATGAAAAAAAACAGATGTGGTTGTTTGAAAAATGGGATGGAAAATTGAAAAATAAACCTGTTTTAAAAAAAAGAAATAAAAACTGGGCAGAAATGGCATTTTTTTAAAAAAAAAAACAATTGTGCCATCCAAGCTTTAATGTAAACACAATAACCACTAATTACACCTCTAGCTGCCCTGGGCAGAAAAGAGCATACAAAAATTTTGAAGATTTTTGAAACCCCAAGATTTAAAAATCCACAATGTTTTTCAGGTATTTTGTTGGATTTGAATTGCATGAATCTTTCTCATAGAAGCCAGAGGTTTGATAGGCTCCCATTGTATTAATGAGTTTTGATATCCCCCCCCCTCCAGTAAAACAGACACCATGATAAAGGATCAATCTCATTCTCTTTGCAGGATCTCAAGAAAAAAGAAAGTTTAACAATGGTGGCTGTGATTATCCAAATTTTTTTTCATATGAGGAAATATCAGATTTAACATAAACTGCCATTAAAATCAACCATTCATGCATCATCATCCACTGGAATTTCAAACACATCATCACTACATACAGCACACCCAGGAACCACCACAGGTTCCATTGCACCATACACAAACCTCATCAGAATCACACCTCCACATCATTTATCAATCACTACACCTCCTTCACCCTCTCATCTTTCACAACAGATGAATCTATTCCCTTCAATCATTTTGAAACTAACCTTTAGATAGAAAGTGAAAAAGAAATCCAGCTGATCAGATGTTGATTTCTTTAAAACTCTGAATCAGACACAAACCTGGACTTTGAAATTTTAAATTTAAAAGACCTAATGGGGGGAAAAAAATCCATTCTTTGAAATAAAACCATTTTCTATCCCATTCATAAAATTGAAAATTTCCCAGCTGATCCAAAACTAAAGCTTCAACAAAGTTCTTTACTTCATTCAAGGCCCTGTTGGAGATGATTGAAATGTAGCTTATCTTTCAGACTAAATCCTGTAAAAATCAAAGAGATCCAGCTATCAAACTTGAATAATCAATTTGCATATTGGGCTCAGATTAAAATTTACTTGCTATACATACATTGGAATGAAAATATTATATCAGTTTGATATGGATCTGTTGAATGGTATATCACAAGGGTCTTCATGGGTATCCTTGAATTTGCATCTGGTGAATTTTCCTTGCCAACAAAACAACAGCCAAAAAATAATCACAATAATTAAATACTGAAGAATTTCTCTTTTATACTAAATTTTCTTTATGAGAAAAAAATTGCTTGATTCAAAAACATTTCATTAATGAAATCACTAATTTTATTGAAAGAAAGGTCAATCCATTTTGTTTATATTTTTGATGAACACATCACCAACCTTGAATCTTTTCTTCAAATAGATAATATTCTTCTGTTGATATAATTTTAAATAAATGAATGAACACATTTCAATCAATTCTGGCATCCATTTATTATTGTATTATTCATATTTTGAAGAGAATGTGGATTTCACAAGAACATAGAGAATATTTTGATGAAGGGAAATATATTGCGGTTGAACCAGCATACTGTACTGATTTTTGTTTGTGCATACCAAAATATTTCTACTGAGTACAAGAGTAAAAATAATTTGAAATGTTTTATGGAGAAATTAAATTTAAAAATTAAAAATAATATTTGTATTCTTAAATGAAGAAATTCCAGATTAAAATAAATTAAAACCAGTTTTCAAAATATAAATAAATGAACATGCTCATCAATAAAATTTTCTGCTTTTTTCAACTTTGAAAAATAATTTCTAGAATTAAAAGTTAGTGAGAAAAAAATCCTTTTTTTGAGATGATATTATCAATTATTATCAAGCCATTCTGGAATATTATTACTAACTGTCTTTTTCTGTGAGAGAGAATGTTATTCCTCTTACTCAAGCTTTACTTAAGTCATAAGAGTTTATGAAGAGCCATGAATTTCTTTGGTGTGGGGGTGGTTGAGTTAAAAAAATCTGGGTGCCCTCCAGATCATTGCTTTGTACCCCTGGTTGATTCTCAGGTCTCAACATTTCATGCTCCTCACTGAAAACCTGCATCTAACTCTGAATTCCATCCAATTTTCCCACCTCACAACCACCTGGAAACCAGAACTCTTGGGATTCCACTCGTGAGAACTAAATCACACTCCACCCCAACTCATCAAGCTAACAACTACTTTGATTAAAATTAAACTCATTGATAAATTAATTAAGTGCATAAAACCCAAATCCTCCCACATTAACCCCCTTTTTATTTCTATGAGTTTCAACTAAACCCCACCATGAATTTTTGTAGGCCATATCCAACAATTAAGACCCACCCCACCCTATCTTTCTACTTTTCGCATATAGCTCTCATCACTCCTATCAAATTTTGGCATTTTCAATGAATTCTCTGCATTCACCTACCCTCAAATATCACCTTCCTACCTCCCCCAATGTTTTTGAGGAAAAATAAACCTAAAAAGGGTCCCAGAAGGCCCTAAGAGCCTCTAGAGGCTGAATAAGGATAGAACTAGCGCCCAGAGGACCACCAAGGATCCCAAAAACCCTAAAGAGCCCCCAGAGGCCAACCAAAACACCTAGAGGACTGAGGTTTCCTCTGGAAGCCCAAAGTGCCAACAGCAACCCAAGTAGGCCTCCATACACCCAAAAAAGGTTTTTATAAGTACAAACAGGCCTAAAAAAGCCCCTGAGGGCCAAAGAAAGTGTAGAGAAGGATTCAGAAGCCACCAGGATCAAAGCCAGGCCAACCACTATCTACAGAAGTAACCAAAAAGCCAAGATGGCTCCAAAAAAGCTTGCAACCCCACAAGAGGGCAACTGAGCCATCCAACCTCAAGATAATCAGAAGAGAAAGGCCCAAATGAGCCCCCCTCCACAAATACCCATTTTTACCAGAAAGACTCCCTGAGAAACCTCAACCTTCTTTGGGTCACAAATAAAGTTCCCATGAATTTAGGTCCAAGGAGAAAGATTTTATGATTGAAATTGATTTTTGATTTAGTTTAATTTAATTTAGTTTTTTTTTTTGATTTTGATCATGGATAGAGGTTGATATTTTTTATTTTGTATTTAAAATTACTTCTATTGAAACTTTCTTGTATAATGTGGTTATATATTTGAAATATTTTTGAAATTTTTAGTTAATTTTCTGAATTTGAGTCATGAAATAAACTCAATAAAATTGTTTGGAAAGCACAAATTATGATGGAGTTTAATTATTTGAGAAATTATAAGGAAAAAGTTTAAACTATTTCTTGAAAAACAACCACTGGTCAGAATATATATTAAGTAATTTTACTTTAATCTATTGATGAAATTTTAAATTTTAGTGAGAAATTAATCTGGTTCATTTCTAATTTATTTTCCCTCAATTTTCACCCCCCCTTCCTACTGAAAATAATAACCCTTTCCAAAATCCAAATGAGCATGAGCTCAAAAAGACTCATGATCTTTTGGAAAAAATTCAGTCCTTCAGACATGGAAATTGATTTTCTATGGATAAGGCTAGGAAGGATCTATTTTAAATATTGTTGATTGGGTTCCATTAAAAAAAATAAATGATAAAATCAAGAATTATATAATTTATCTCTCCAGTTCCTTCGTCAAAACAGAAATTTTCAATCCTGTGCCACCATCATGATTTTGGAGTAGATATATTTTCAATTTAATTTTGGAAAAAATGGATGAAGGCTTCAGGAATTATTTTAAGATATATTGAAAATTCTGCAATCATTTATTTTATGAAGGAAAAACAACTTATTTTTTTTTGAAAAACCCAGGGTTTTTTCAAGAATTTCATGCCAAATTAATCAAGGAAGATACTGGAGTATGTTTCAATTGAAACAAGATCTGGTGAAAAAAATGCAAGACAACATCTTTCTTATATTTTTGATTCAAAGATTGACTGAATAATTTTAATTCATTTAATGGAAGCTTTGAAATTTCTTTTTTTTCAAATAAGAAGAATTCAGACAAAAATTCATTTCTATTCAAATAAAAAATTTATATTAACCAAGAGACATCTTGAATCAAAAAAAAACCTAAAATAAAAAATGAGAGGTGTTGAATTCACAACCCTGGGTTGCAAATGGGCGTGAGATGCTGTTCACAACCCATATGAATTTCCAACCTCCATTTACAACTCTTTGAGTTGCAAAGAAAGTTGCCTATGACTTGAGAAACCCCCCACGTTTTTTTTTTCATTTCCATTTTCATTTGTTTTTTCTTTATTTTTTCTTTATTTTTATTTTCTTTATTTTTTCTTTATTTTTATTTTCTTTATTTTTTATTTTTCTTTTTTTCCATTTTTTTCAATTCTTTTTCAATTATTTTCAATTCTTTTCTTAGGCAATGTCAAATTTCAAAACCTACACAACTTGTTCACAACCAAAATTAGGTTGTGTGGTACAACTTGCAACCGCATGCAGTTTCAAACGGCCGCTCCCAACTCATCTCAGTTTTAAACAGCTGCTCAAAACCCATTTCAGTTGTGAGCAGCCAACCATGACCCCAAGTTGGGTTGTGAGAGGCTGTTCACAACCCATTCCTGGTGTGCAAAAAAAAAAGACAAGAAAAGAAATTAAAAATAAAATAAATTGAAATAAATATAAATGAATTAAAAAATTGAACAAATAAAACAAAAACACCAGAAAAAGAAAAAGAAAATAAATAAAAATAAATAAAAATAAATAAAAATAAATAAAAATAAATAAAAATAAATAAAAATAAATAAAAATAAATAAAAATAAATAAAAATAAATAAAAATAAATAAAAATAAATAAAAATAAATAAAAATAAATAAAAATAAATAAAAATAAATGGGCAACCAAAAGAAATGAAAATTTGGGTTGAAGCCACTGAAATGTGGTCCCGGGGTGCCTAGGTACCCCAATTCCCCCCTCAAATGGCTCATTGGGGGCTATTTTTCCCCAAATGGGCCAAAAAAACCAGCAAAACACCCGCTCAGGACTTGAGCATCTCCCAGGGAGTCACAAACACTCAATTGCAACTCAAAAAGGGTTGTGAAGCCCCAATAACAACTATTTTTGAGTCTCAATTGGGTGTTTGCAACTCCCTGGGGGACATGCAAGTTATGGGCAAATTTGCCAGCTACTTGTGGAGTTTTGAGTTGTCATTCACAAAGAATATGAGTTGTGAATAGCAATTCACACCCATTTTCAACCCATAGGTTCCAAAATTAACATTGGCCTTTTTTCTTTTTTCTTTCTTTCTTTTTTCTTTTTTCTTTTTTCTTTTTTCTTTTTTCCTTTTGTTTAATTAATTGATTATTTTTCTTCCACAACCCTGGAGTTGTGAGCGGAACACCATGACTCATAATGGGTTGTGAACAGCTGTTTGCAACCTATCTGAGTTGTCAACTGTGCCACACAACCCAGTTCAAGTTGTGAATGGGTTGTGTAGGGTTGCAAATTTAACACTTCCAATTAAGAATATCTGTGGATAAGTGGAATGAGGATGTTTCAGGGACAGTATTTGTGAAAAAATTGAAATTTTAATCATTCCCAAATAATTTATAGCATATGAATTGTCTTTAAAGGATTCATCAAGAAATTAAAACAAATACTGCCACAGATAATCACATGTTTTACTTCTACAAGCAAAAAAAATTCTCCAAGCAAAGAAATTGAGAAATATTATTTGATTCATGGATCAATTGAATTCCCCAAATTAAAAACTACAGAAATTTGTAGATGATGTTTGGCCTTTGAGGAGTTTTTATTTTATTATCTATTTTATTTTAAATTATTCATCAAGTTTTTTATTTTCCCCTTGTAACTCAGTCTTCACACTTTTCATATATTTTGAAGCAAATATCCTCCTCTTTTCACAAACATTCATCCTATTTTGGTTTCTCCAAAACCTCCAGATAATGGACCCATTTTCAATTCTAAAATGAAATTAAATACAAAGCAAACAGAAATTTAAATCTGGATATATTGAATGCTTGTATCAGTATTCTCAATTATAAAAATTAATTCTTGGATCTTACCAGATAATTTTTTCGAGGATATTTCTTCATAGTTCCAATGAAAGTTGATTTTTGAAATTTTCCAATGTTTACTTGGATTTGTTTTGAATTAGTTGAAAGCTTTCCTCTGAAAAATTCAATCTTCATGTTGAGTTAAGGAAATTTGTTTAAATTCATCTTCATCAGATAATCAATCCAGGAATAGTAAATTCAGCTTTCAAGAATCCCCAGTCAAATTATTCCCTGATTCACAGGGTATTTTGGTTGAGAACCAGATTAAAATTTGGGGGGATTAAAAAAATGTTGTTTAAGGCCCAGGAAAAATCTATGCTCTAAACATTTCTCAACACACACATTTTATTGAGGGATTTGATAGTTTTCTTATGTTTCTGAATTCACACCTTTTGGCATTTCCTAAACAAAAATAAAATTAAACAAGAAAACAACCCACTGCATGAATTTATTAATTATTTAACTGAACCAACTTAAAAAGGTATTTTTCCCATGAAAATTAACAAAAAATTAATATTAAGGTTTCAAACTGTTGAAGCTATTGAGGATTGCAAATGTTAACAGATATAACTGAAAGTAGAACCAGGCCCTGACAAAGGAAGAGATTAATAACAGTCTGAGAAGGGCGTAATTGAGGAAAGGAAAGGATCTGAGACACACCCTCAGATATTAATGCTAAGGATTAATATAAGGAATCAAGAAAAGGAAAATGGAAAAGCTGGTGGTTTAGTGACAAGTGGTGAGAGAGTGGTAGAAAGAAATGAGCAAGAACAGGAGTTAAAGCTAGGAATAGAGCGGTTACAGTATTGCTCCTTCTCACCAAACACAAGAAGGACCAGTTGTCCATAGTTCTTGAAGTAGAGTCAAGTTTTGATTCAAAGAAGAGGCTGAGTGACTTGAGCGTTGGGCAGGTTGAGTTGGTCAATTGTTGAGTTTGAGATGTCTAAGGAGTTGAGAGGCAGGGGAGAATGGAGCAGAAGAAACAAACAAAGGAAAAAAATATTGAATTAGGGACAAATGGAAGTGGAGCAGGGGTTGTTTCAGAGCTGAGGAGGGAGTGAAAGGCTGAGTGAAAGTGGCAGGGACAGGTCAGTGGAGAGCGCGTGTGCAGGGTGAAGTGATGGATTTCAACTAAGATTTCAACGGGCCACAATTTTTGGTGAGCAAAGAGCAGAAAATCACCAATGAAAGCAGGCCTTGAGGAGCCTGGAGAGAGAGTAGTAGGAGGAAGCATTGGACAAGGAGTTGGAAATCATGTTGGTGGAGCTAATTAAATTCAAGTTGATAGATTGAGAGTTTAATTTTTCCCTGACAAACTTGATCTTAATGTCAAGGTGTTTGGTTTTAGCATTGGTGCCAATTTTTTTTTATTTTTTCTAGTAAGCCCTTGTTTTTTATTGCAAAAATGGGGGGAAGTGGTGGAAATTTACCAAGATCTCCAATCAGATTACATAGAAATTGGCTTTTCTGCACCCCATTGGAAAGAAAATTAATTTCTGACTCTGTTAACAACATTGTGATATTGCTTTGTTTCTTGCTACTCCAGCTAATTGGGGACCCTTTCCAGAAGCAGATTGTTCTTCTTTGGGAGGTCCTATCACCAAGGTCACTGCCCAAGGTTTCTTTTGTGTAGTAGGAAAGTTGGTTAGGAAGGGAAGGATTGGGGGAAAAGGTTAGTACTGAGGCAGCTGCTCCCTTTAGGTACCTCAAGCAGTACAGTACCTCTCTCCAATGAAAGAGACCTGGAAAATTATTAAATCTAGATAGGATGAAGACAGCGGCAGCCTTTTCAGGGCGGTTCCTGCAGGAAAAGTAGTTGGGCATTCCTATAAATCAACAATAATTGATATTAAGCTGCTTGAAGGCCTCTGCATTGTCTTGAGTGGCAGGAGTGAGTTGGATGTTAGGAGTTAGAGGTGTCATAATCAACCAGAAGTTCTGAAGATTGAGGCTTTCCAGGCCCTTGTTGATCAGAGCTGTCTGGGAGAGGTGGAAAGCCTGATCCTTTATGTCAATATCCATTCTAAGCAGTAGGTCTGGAGAGTGGGCGTAGGATTCAGGAAATCTGGTTAGAAACAAGTTTTGAAATTGAGCTATGTTGCCGGCAACCACAAGGTTGTCAAAATGAAAAAAGATGTTGGAGGGAAACACATGGTTGATAAAAAGGAAGGAATTGGACTTTGATTGATGATAATTTATAGATTTGAGCCACTCCATGAGTGTTTCATGCCAGTTTAGTGGAGCCTGGCGCGGCGCGTAGAGAGATCTTTTTAGTTTGAGAAACTTACAAGACCAAGTGGATTCAGCCAGAGTCTTGCTGAAGATATTTCATTTGATGAGAGCATATAGAAAGGTGCTCTTGACGTCAAATTACCGTATTGGAAGGTTCTTCTTGATAGCAAAGGTAAGTAGAATCAGAAGGGCAGAAATTTTTCCAGTGGGAGAAAAAGTGTTGTTGAAGTCAATTCCAGGAGCCTGCAGGAACCTGCAGAGAAGAGCTTTTGTTTTTGCAGGAGTGGAGGAACTAGCCAGTTTTTTGGGGATGGTCCAGGTGGCCTTTAGATAGCAATCAGGAGTTCCATTGTAGTCTTCTCAGATGTTGTGATCCTCTATGTTTTGTATTTCTAAAATTTTGGATGCAAAAACCTTGGGGGAGTCAGATAATTGGGAAAGGTAGCTTTATTTCTCAGGGAAAATGTTGGGAGTGTGCTCTTGAATAATTATTCCAGTTGGAACCAAGATGGAAGGTGGGGAAGCAGGAGTTTCAGGCTCAAGGATGGCCTCAACTTCAGCAGCCTCATCAGCATCCCAAATTGTTTCAATGGAGTTGTTGTTGCTGGTATTCGGAGAACCCTGAAAGGGTCTTGCAGCCAGTGGGACCACAACAGACGGCTCCTTGCATGAACTGGAAGGAGGGGATTGCAGCTTTGAGAACTCCAGGAAGCTAAAATTCTTTGTGTCCAGAATCTTTCCTCTCGTGGGCAGGATGCGGCAGGACTGAAGGTTAGGATTATACCCAATCAGCCTTCCCTTATCTCCAGGAGGATCAAGCTTTCTTTGAGTAGTTTTTGGATGGAAAAGGCACAAGACAGGACTGCCTATAAGTTGAAATTACAACAGGGGAAAATTGTGATTTTTGAGCAGTTTGTAGCGGGACTTCTTAGCCCTGTGAGAGGGAATTTGATTAAGAGTAAGGGTAGAGCAGGAGATAATCTTGTGCCACAGGTTGGTAGGAAATCCAAGTGCGCAGGGAGTCAAGAACCATTCTTTTGTATTTCCCCGCCAGACCATTCTGTTGGGGGGTGTATGGATTGGAAACTATATGCTTGATGTGGTTGGAGAGACAGAAGTTGGTGAGTTTTCCATTGAAAAAGTCAGTGCCACAATCAGAGTGCAGAACGCTGGGATAGTAACCAAAGCGCTTGGCCTCTACCTCTATGCATTGGATTAATTCAACAGTTATCTTGTCCTTTCCCTTGATGGGAAAGGCAGCACAATATCATGAGTGAGAGTCTAAAATAGTCAAAAATTACTTGTGGCTGGTTGCAGAGAGGGGAAGAGTTCCAACGGTATCAAGGTGCAGCTCTTCAAAAGCCCTGCTTTCCCTTGACAGATGGTCCCTGAAGAATGCTTGGGTGATCTTAGATATAGACCAGGATTCAAATTTAGAATCTTGCTTAATTGGAATGTTAATTTTCTTCCAGGGGAAATGGTAGCTTAAATTTCCAAGGGATGGATGAAGATGTTCAGCCAAAGAGAGATGAGTGGAGCACATTTGGTTGGGCGCAAGATTCAAGTAAGGAATTTGGTTTGAATAGAATCCTTTGAAAAAGGTTTATGAGTCTTTTTTGACAAGGAAAAGGTCAGGTTGAAAGGTGATGACAAAGTTTTCAAGTAGCAGGCAATGTAAGGACAGAATATTGGCAGAAATTTGAGGTATGTGAAGCACTTCATTCAAAACAAAGAAAGTTGATCCAAAGGAAAAACAAAGAGCCCCTTTTCCCTTGATCTCCTGGGTGTTTAGCCCACAGCTAGTTTTTTCTGATCCTTGGTGGCTGTTGTCTAGGAATTTAAAAAAATTGGAGTCAGCCACCATGTGGTGGGAGGAGTCAGAGTCAAGGATGAAGAGCAGGGGATTGGAGTTTTGAGTGTAAGACAGATAGCTGACTGTTTTTGCCCATTTAAATTGAAAGGAGGGGGCCTGAGATGCGGATAGAGAATCCAGAATTTGTTCTTGGGGTGATTATCCAGGGTTTTATGTTTCTTTGGTTTGCATTTCTTTGAGGCCTCTGTGAAGAGAGTTAGGGATGTTCTGGCTTGAGATCCATTGCTGGCCCTTCCCTGCTCATTGAGATGGATTTTCAGGTGGTTGAGAACAGCATTAATATTTATTTCTGATTCCACCACAGAGTGTATGATTGATTGTTGAATGATTTTAATTTGAGGAGCAGAAGGTAGCTTATCTAGTACCATGTACACCAATATGTCCGTTGGGAGTGCTATGCAAATCTTGTGCAAGCAGGTTATTCCCAACTTGATGTCAGTGATAAACAGTTGAATTTCTGATTTTTCAAATGAAATCTAGGTGAAGCTCTTGTAGAAGCAGGCTTGGTTGGCCGGCTTGGATGAGACAAAGTGTTTCAGGAGAGAATTCCAGATGCTTTTAGCATCTTCCTTGTTTTTTTCAGTGATGATGTTTGAGTGTAGGGCAAGGGAAAGTTTGGAGATGATAATTGACATAAGGATGGTGTTGTTTTCATCTGAGAGCAAGTCAGGAAGTCCCATCAGGTCCTTTAGTTTTGCCAGATTTAGAAGCAATTGCGTTTGCGTTTACTATATTGTGGAGTTTTCCTTGGTAAGTAAGGGAATGGCCTCAATGGTAGTTTTGAGAATAGTTGGATTTATTGAGTCCATGTTGGGAGCCTGGTTCCAAAGAAGATTTGATAGATAGCAATTTTACTGTTAATTGTGTTGAAGCTATTGAGGATTGCAAATATTAACAGATATAACTGAAAGTAGAACCAGGCCCTGACAAAGGAAGAGATGAATAACAGTCCAAGAATGGCTTAATTGGAGAAAGGAAAGACTCTGAGACACACCCTAAGATATTAATGCTAAGGATTAATATAAGGAATCAAGACAAGGACAAAGGAAAAGCTGGTGGTTTAGTGACTAGTGGTGAGAGAGAGGTAGAAAGACATGAGCAAGAGCAGGAGTTAAATCTAGGCATTGAGCGGTGGCAGAATTTCTCTTTCTCACAAAAACACAAGAAGGACCTGTTGTCCATAGTTCCTGAAGTAGAGTCAAGATTTGATTTAAAGAAGAGGAGGAGTGACTTGAGCCTTGAACTGGTTGAGTTGGTCAATTTTTGAGTTTGAGATGTCTGAGGAGTTGAGTGGTAGGGGAGAATAGAGTAGAATAAACAAACAAAGGAAACAACGATGGAATAAGGGAAAAAATGAAGGAAGGGACAAATGGAAGTGGAGCAGGGGTTTTTGCAGATCTGAGGAGGGAGTGACAGGCCAAGTGAAAGTGGCATGGATAGGTCAGGAGAGAGCGTGCATTCAAGGTCAAGTGATGGATTTAAACTAAGATTTCAACACACACCATTCCCTGGAATGGGAAAAATGTGCCACCCCCCTTTGAAAGGGAAGAGGGTGGCTGGACACACAGCATTAGGACTTCAAAATATCTGTCTCAATTATGTTGAGGATGGCTGTGGTCATCCAACCAGAAGCTGAAGTTCAGTCAAAATACACACTGTGGCAACTGAATATTCAGAGATTATGGTTGATTTTGCCCTCAAAACCACCCAGAAAGAAATTTTGAGCATTGAAATCTCCATCTACCAAGACCAGCCTTCTATTCTTTCTTTCTTTATTTTATTTTATTTTTCTGTATATTTTTCTGTATATTTTTGTTTTTGTTTTTTTTTTGGAATTTTTAATTCATTTTTTCATAATGAAAAAGAAAATGAATGATAAAAATTTGATGATAAATAATAATTCAAATAATCAACAATAAATATGAAATATTTAAAAAATAAATAATAATTATTATTAATAAGAAATGAAACATAATAGACAATGGGAACCAAATCACCCCAAGGGATGTAAAAAATGGTAAAAATTCATAAAATGAATTTTTAAATAAAATTTTTCCAGTTTTATGTATTTCTTTTGTTTAAAAAAACATCTTCTTTGAAAAGGAATCCAATTATAAGGAGTCAAATAGGACTTCTAAGATTATTTGAATAATTTTTCAAAATTGACTTCATCTGTAGTACATTGATTAAGGGTGATGATAAATTCATGACTCCCAGTTGTGTGGGAGTTGTGTGAGGCCCTACACGGCCCAATGGGCACCCGGGGGCCCATACAGGCGTCCAAAGCGCGCGTGCTGACCCATACACGCGTCTAAACGCGTCCAAAGTGTTGTTGCAAACAGGCAAAACACCCGGGGGTTTTATACCCCCTGTAAACGGAATTTTTGGTTTTTATACCCCCGTACATGGCTTTTTTGACATGTGTAGAGGGGTATACGGTTGTGCCAAAATTTTTGGGACCCCCTGGATGACATTTTGGTTCAATCAACTAAAATTTGGGATCAAAAAATACTATGTGGTACTGTTGGACCACACCTTGCAATTCCCAAGTGAAACTAAAGTGAATCTTAAGTTCAATAAAGTTAAACTGCAAACCAAATCATTGAAACTGAATTTAAACTGCAAACAAACATCCAACTAAACTTGATCTTTCTCAACTGAAGAGTGAGAAAACTTTGTAGTTGTTCAATTGAAAGTTGGATTGAATACTGAAGTACCATTGCATTTCTTTGCATTATGGAACAGTGGCAAGCCCTGCTTTTTTTGACATGGATTTATTGAAGGACTACATTGATAGTTCCATGAAAAAAGCTGCGGAAAAGAAGTATTTGGGTAATCAATCATTGGAAGCCCTCATTGAATCCTCATCTAGGGTGAAAATTGAGGGGAAAACTGTTTCAAAAATTTACATGACCTCTGGTGGTGAGGAACATTTTATGTTACTCTGGTCTTTGCCTCATTTAATTTATGGGAACTGATTGGCAGCTGGTAACTATGTGACTATGTAACTATGACAGATCCACTTCCCCCACATCATGTGGGAGCTTTTATTATTAGGGAAGAGGCAAAAAACTATTGTCAAACATGGGCAATGAAGAATGCTTACACTTCAAAATTTTTCAACTCAAAGTGTGATAAATATGTGGATTGAGCCTGTGATAGACATGGTTCCTACTCTGGGAAATTTCTCACCAAAAAGTAAAGGAAAACTCACACAAGGAAGGTTTAATGCAAGTTTTTAATCCATGAAAGTTGTACAAAGGCAGACCCCTTGTTGCAAATCTCCTACAGACATGATAAAAATAACCATCAACCATCTCCACATCACTCAATGCATCCTCACCTGAGGAGAATATCTGGGATGGCCTTAGTGAATTCAAAAGAAGGCATGAATGATGGGCTCAATAATATTCAACTAAAAAGAAAATTGAGCAAGATTTATGGCCGCAAATATGTTGATGACCAAACATTCTATAAAACTAAGTGTAAGTTAGCACTTGCAGAACTAAAGGGACAAAGTGATATGGAGGTCCTCTTTTAACAACTTGGTGATTTAGGTTGGGTTCATCAAGAAAAATTCAGTCACAAGGCTCACTTTGGGGACCTAATCCTGACACACCCCAAGTCATTAAAGCTTTGAAAGCAATTCCTTCATATTGCTATTCTGTATTGTACTTATAAAACAAAAGAGTAAAACATCCCCCTATTGCATTTCATGGGAATTACAGCCAAATTTAAAACTTTCACAAAAACTCTAGTTCTACATTTGGTATGTAAAAGCACTAAAGGAGCTGGCTTATGATCCTGAGACACTTCCCAAAGTCTTTATGATGGACCATGAAAAAGCTTTGATTTGTGCTATAGAACAAAGTTTCCCTGAGTCAACAAGACAGCATTGTCAGTGGAAATTGTTGAAAAAAATACAAGCAAACTGTAAAGTGCGCTTTAATAATGAAGTCAAAGGATGGCAAAGGTTTGTGTCTCTTTGGGCAAAGTATGGGACCTTGAAAACCAAGGAGGAGGCAGGGTTCAATAATAGAGAACTTAGAGTAAGTGCCAAATCACTGCCTCTACTATAAATCTTCCTAGTTTTGGGTTGCTTACATTACAAATTGTATAAAGTGTTTCTTGGAAGACCATGAGGATATGCTCAAGTATATGGATAATAATATCTTCCGTATCAAAGAGATGTTTGTAATAGCTTGGACTTGCAAAAACCCTCACTTTGGAAATAAAACCATGTCTTGGGTTGAAGGGGCCCATGCTACTCTCAAACAATTCCTTGCAAATTCTTCAGGAAAAATGTTGGATGTTTGGAAAAACCTAGAGAAAACAGTTTGCAATCAAATTAAATCGGTTCAGGCTCTTTGAAACTCTCTCATTAAGATAGGAATAGTTCTTCCCACTGAAATTTTACCATTAGGATAAAAGTTGTCTTTAGAGGCAATTGAGCTTGTTGTGTAACAATTCAAGAAATTAAAGCAGAACCATGATGGGGAAGTGTGCACCAAGTCATACTCCAAGACTATGGGTTTTCCCTGTTCCCACAAGATAGGTGGCCTACTAGCCTTCCAAGGATCTGGTGTTACTGAGGATTTTCAATCTCAGTTAAGGTTGGATTATGACCCTTGCAGTTCTAGTTCTGTGAGTTGGTTTTATGCAATTAATGATTTTTTATGAATGCTTTTTGAATGATGATTCCTAATTTAATAATATTTGATCCTTTTGAATGTTGAAATGTTGATGTTGATGAAATGCTCAAAAATTCTCAGTTACATGGGAAGCTCAATTCAATGATTTTGGGATACTCTGAAAAAGATTATTGCGGGCTATTGAAGCACTTGATTCAGGAGACTGAAAATTATTGATCAAAGCCAAGACTTGAACCTAAAGTGTTGAAATCAAGCAGAGGCTGGCCAAAATTGACAGAAGCCTGGAGAGATCCTTCTTGATTTGAACATGTTGAGAAGCAAATTAAGCAGGAAAAGACAAGTAGAGGGGCACCAAATAACAAAAGACAAAGGATTGTAAGTCTTTTCTTTTGCAAAATATTCATTTTTTGGGTTTAATAAACTGATGATGATATGATGATAATTTTTAGCAAAATTCAGCAGGATCAGAATATGAATTTCATATCTCATAGGAAGGGACTGAAAGTGAATTAGCTTCACTTAATTTGGAATTTTCAATCCTCTTCATAGGAAGAAGATGTGCAGGAAGCTTCAACCAGAGTCTCATTTTTGGTGATTATTGATGTGATTAATTAATGTTATTGGAATTTTGGCTGAGTGAGTTTTGATTATAGGAACCCAAAGTGAAACTCAATAAAATACCTGAGAAATTGCATAAGTTCTTGGGTGAGGTTTGGGATCCAATCAGTGATGGGAATTGTGGATTTATAGTAATTGCTAAATTGCTTGGGTATGATGAACATGGTTGGTTTAAAGTTAGGAAGGAAATGATTGAAACGTTGGAGAAAAATAAAGCATTCTAAGTTAAGATGCTTGGTGGTGCAAAAGAGTTAGAAAAGATTAAACAAAGATTTAATTTTGAAGACATCAATGCAAAGATTCCCTTATCAAAATGGCTGGCTAAGTTAGATATGGGTCAAATAATAGCAGACACATATGCCAGACCTATATTTTTCATTTCATTGGAGTCATTTTGTTCTTATAATCTAATGAAAAAATGTTTTACAGATCAATCAGAGCCTATTTATATTTCCTTTGTAAACAACAACAACTGGGTTCTATTAGTACTTGAGGGAGAAATGATTCCAATTTTGACTTAAATCAGGATTAAGCTAAAAAACACATGAAAAATTATTGATGTAGGAGTAACTCAAACAAAATATAAATTTAAAATTAATTGGTTTCTGGGATTTATACAATTTAAAAAATTATTTAAAAAGTTTCATCAGTTTCAAATGAAATTTGGTTGTCAGTTCTGTGTGTGACCACTACCCTTGTTGAGTGGCTTGACCTGCTCCTTGACAATGCTACATATAACTGACAATGGCTGAACACTGGATCTTGAAGATAAAGACCAAAATTGTAAATTTTCTGAACTTGAGGTTTCTTGATTGTCAATGAGAAAGCCAAATTTACTGGTAACCTTTTGAAAATCACCTTGAAAGGGAGGCTGTTTTAATCAGGGTCAGTAATCAAGGGGATGTAGGGAATGGCAACCAGCCTTCCCATTGAATCACCAGTTGAAATATTTGCAAATATAACATTTCTTGCCAATCTGAAAACAATAAATCAAGTTCTGTTGCAAAGCCCAATTTTATGGTCCATGTTCCCCAAACTAATTGTAGGGGAAGGAAATTTCAGATTGAAGCTATGAGGAGGACAGCTGGGAATAAATAATGTGTTGAGGAACTATTGTTGGTATAGATTTTGAGTATCATCTCCAGCAGAGTCATGCCTGTAATAAGTCTTCATAGTTTTGTTTCATTCATTTCCAGTGAGATAATCCAGTATAGATTCATATGTTATCAACTGCTGTATTTTTGCAACATAAGATAACATGGTCCATGAGATAATCATTTTCAAGTTAGCAATGCTGCAAATTTGGAAAAAAAATTTTGATTAGTATATCCAAATCTTGATCTTCACTATATCCATGAATGACCATGTGATGAGGAAGAAAATTTTTTTTAGAAACCTGTATATTATTCAGACCATCTCCAAAACTGAGTAAGAAATTCTATTGATTTCAATCCCCTTCAGCACACGTATTTGAAGTAAGCTACAAAACTTTTAGATGTTTCCAGAAATAAGAATTGACAAAAATTGCATCAACAACTTGGGGATGTGTGCCTTATTGAGCCACAGGTAAAATTTTCCTAAAGTAACCACCAAGAACCATTCCTTTTCCTCCAAAAGGTAGGTTGAAATCCACAAGGTCTTGAAGTAGCCTGTCAAAAAACTCAAGAGGATTCCTACAACTCATACATGTGTCATATCACATTATAAAAGAATCCTTTTTGAGAGAGTCAACCTTTTCTGAATTATTTGATACTCTTGATACAGAGGATGATTTGACCTCAAAGGACTTCCAAAGGTGAGATGATATGTTCTTCCATTTTTTAGCTTCATGGAAGCTATTCCAATAAAAGAATATGCCATATCTATTCTTCCGGATTATCTGATAGAAGCCAGAAAGCATTTATATAGGAAGTTTTTTCCATACCCACCGGTTCCATCAATAAAGAAATAAGAGGTTCAAGAAGAATTTCATGCATTCATTATATGATCAAATATTTCCTTCTTTCTATAATTCAGAAGTGAAATTTTTTGCAAGTCTGATTATTACAGAATTTTTTTCTTCCTCAAGGATCCGTTTCCTGTTTTTCCTTGTTTCCTCCACTGATTGATAAATTCTTGTAAGATAAGTAAAAGCTTCTTCAACAATTGTTCCAAAATTTTGAAATATTAATGGGGTTATAAATTTTATTCTTTCATTGGTGAGAACTCTTTGATCTGTTATTCCAGAATGAATTAAATCATCAACCATCAAATTTAATGAAAAATTCCATAGGTGTTGTGGTTTTACAGGCTGAAAAATATCTAAAAGAATTCCAAACAAACTCCTTAGCTCAGAAGGTCCAAGAGATTCCTCAGCTTCTTGAATTTTTGTTTAAAAATAATGATCATAATCAAAGAGACCCTTTGCCAAGGTAGCCTCTCTTGAAGCTGTATAAGAAATCCCATTTACCTGATTTAGTTTATTACAAGAATTTTCACCAACAAAATAATTCAAAAAAAAACTGAGACACCACCTCTTGGCATCTGCAGGATAAAAATTATATACCCTTCCAATTGAAAAACCTCTCTGCCTTGGCCTCCATCTTTTTCTCTGGGGACACCATGTGAAATGCGGTTGAAATTCACATTATTTGATGGTACTTGCTTCATGGTCAATTGAATTCCTTTTGAAATATTCTTTCAGAAGGGTTTTTGAATGGTTTGATCTTTGAACTACTTCCGCCAGGGATTCATCAGGTTCAAAACTGAATTTATGTTGGTCAGGCAGGTGAATTTCCAGTTGTATAATAGCAGGTGAGATAGCAGAAAATTTAAAGGAAAAAATTCTCCAGAATGCCACAGTTGCAGCAACCCATCTTGAATCCCTAGAATGGTTTATTTCATCCAATGTGACACCAACCTCCACAGTAACATGGTCATGGCCCCTATAAACGTATTTGTAGAGATGTTTTACAGCTGAGATACCTGCACATACTTCTACATTGATGGTCAATTGATATTTTGCCAAGATATAAGGATTGTAAGGTAAAAACCAGGAGCTATCAATAAGAGGTCTTCTTTGTTGGTGGGAGTGAGATATTGCAACTCCATCTTGGTTTATTTGAAAGAAAGGATAGGAATTTTCACCTATGATTCTTTCAGGGAAGAAGGCTTTGGGGATCTCCTTCTGCATGTACCATTATCCATGCAAGCAGATTCAAGATTGAAAATAGCACATGTTCCATTTATCATGTGTCTCTTGAATTCTGGAAAAAGATGAGGGTGAGTTATTTCATTTGGAATCTCTGGCAAAAAAATCATGTCAATGTGTTCAGATGTCCTGGGTTTGTTGCCATGATGCAGGATTACCAAGATGTGAGCATGTCAAAGGCCTCTCTTCTGGAATTCTATGACATGAGTGTTTCCCATTGTGGTTCCAAATAGTATATCCTTGAATATTTCATCACAGATCATTTTTAATTTTTAATTGAAAACACATGTTACAATATATGGCATATGCGGTGCTGTTCAATCTGTCAAAAGATTTATCAGAATTTCTGGCAATGCTGGGTTACATGTGACTTTTATAAAAAGATCAGGCTTTCCCATATGTTGAAACATTGCAATGGAATCTTGATATCAAGCCTTCATTTCCCTCGGGAAACCTATAAATTATCGGAGAAGAATTAAAAAACAAACTAAGAATAAGGAAATTTGAAGTTATGCATAAGTATTGGTAGAAGATAGACACAACTCTCACATGAAAAATTGTTGATAAACCAAATTACCTGTTCCCTGAACCATGTAAACACCATGGTTGATTGCATCCAAAAAACCATAGAATTGCCTAATACTTAGACAATTTTTATAAAAAAATATGTAGGATAATATTTCTGTCTCAATTTTTATGTATTGGTAAATAAAATATTTTTGGAACATTCAACCACCCCAGTGCAAAAGTTAATGATCAGAATGAAAAAATGCCAGCTGATTTAAATAATAATTCATGGCAGTGAACCTATTCTTTCCTTGTTCTTCTTTCAATTCTGGAAAACAACCAAGTTTACCATGAGGATGAAAAAGAATGTATTGCAGAGGGTCATACAATTTACTCAGTTCACTAATTCTCCTCAAGGATCCATCTGAGTGCCTGATAAAAAAATCTCTATGGGTCAATTTAGAAGGATCACTACCTGTGTGCAATAAAAATTCATTATAAAATTCTCACTTTCATAATCAGAAAAAGAAAATAATAGGAAGTAACATACCTTCCAACCATATTGCAGCTATTTTTTCTCTTGTTGGTAGGTTTTAAACTCTCTGATCCACATTTTGTAAAGATGGATTGGAAAGCCTGAGGGGTTATTTGTACCCACTTCAGAAGAAAATATTTGAAAAATATCTATAAAACCATTATTTTTGTGTAAAATTTATTGAATCCTGAGAAAAAAATCCTGTTCCACATTTTAGCCCCATCTGTGCCAGTTTTGAAATTAATTTTCCCTGTCAAATATATACAATTTGAGGAATGATGGGTGGTTTCCACCAGTGGAATTAAGACTGCCAATATTATGGGTGAATATTCCCATTCAACCTAAAATTATATATGCCCCTTGTCTGGAAATTGAGGTCATTGCAATTATATTGGTTAGCACCAATTGATGTTAAGACAAAATTAGAGTTTATCAGCCACATATTGAAGAGAATTTGATACTAATGGGACTGATGATTACTAGTAGCAATTATGAACATATGGAGCAGATCATGTTTTGGTATTTGCTGTTTTACCAAAACCTGTCCATTTCTGCAGCCTAGGGAGCTTTTCTCATTTTGAAAATTTAGGCAGAGTCTTTTTTAACATAAAATGAAAGGATAGAAGTATTGTGGCTCATGCCAACCCCAGGAAACAGGATGGAGAATGTTTTCTTTTGGAATTTTCTCATCTGATTCAGTGTCAGAAATGATAGGATTGTTTCTCAAGGTGGTGAACTCCATCAGATCTCCTTGAAAAATGATCTCTTGAAGTTGGTCTGCCAAATTTCTTTCAAGCTCCAGATCAGCAGATTGTGGTGAACCATAATAATTCTCAGGGGTCAATTGTTGGATGTGTTAATCAGTTGGAGGTTGATTGATTTTAAATGATTCCAAAGGAATGTTGATGTCATTTTTGTGGAATTATTGGGGATTACTTTCAACAGAAATGGTGTTTTTGTGCAGAATTTTTGGATTAGTTTCAACATAAGGAATATTGGAACCATGGCCATCATTCGAGTGAAAAAATTGGGATTAGTCTCAGAAGAGATAGGAATATTGGAACAATAACTACCATTTAAGTGAAAAAAATGGGAATTTGTTTCAAAAGAAATAGGAATATTGGAACCATAGCCATTGAAGTTGAAACCATTTCCATTCCTGCAGGCAATATTTGTACCATGATTGGTGTGAAAGTATTCTTGATGAGATTCAAAAGAGATTGGAATGTTGGACATTTGAGAATTAATGAATTTATTTTGATGAAGGGAATGACATTGGATGTTTTAAAGGTCATGGGAATGATTTTACCGGCCAGGGCCCGGGAATTTATGAGAATTATGAGGTATGTTTATATGTGGGGGGGGGGGGCTGGTTAATAAGAGTATGTTGACCTGTGATGGTGTGGGGAGGATTTATTTCTTCAATCTTGATGGTTATTTGTAGTTTGATAATAATAGGATTGATGTGGGAGGTTGCAAAGTTTATGAGATTGATTTAAATCACCAGGTTGTGGGTGTGAATTAGAATGATGAGGTACATTGAGATTAGAGAGGGGAGCTGGTTAATGAGAGTTTGTTGACCTGTGATTTTGTGAGGAGGAATTTTTTCTTATATGTTGATGATTATTTGTAGGTTGATCATAATAGGATCTTGTGTTGTTCAGTTGATGGTAATGAGAATAATTAGAATGATTGGGTGAATTTGGAATCATAAAGGATGAGAGGTAGGATCTCCTTGTTTTTGACAAACTTGGGAATTGACTCATGTCTTTTTTGAATGTAAAAGTAGGAATGAGAAATTGAAATTTTTGCTTTCTGAGTTGAGGGGGGAGTATGTAAAAGTGGAATATGAGGGGGTTTATATTTTTAAATTTAAATTTGAAAAAGGATGAAAAAGTTTCAACCAATAATTTGTAACATTTCAACAGAAGGCAATTTTATCTGGTAAACTTTTTATGCCTCCTCTCTCTTATATGTACAAAAGTGGTGGTCTCTTCTCTCTTACATATACCACAGTTTGGGCTTGATTTACATAAAGTTTCTCATATGTAGGAATTTCATGGCATAGTGCATGTGGATAATATGGTCTGGAAAGGAATGAAAGGGCACAAAAATATATTTGACCCATGCAGAGTGCATGTACCTGCTGGGTAGGGCCAACCATCTGCCTTGGATTTTCCATAAGGGAAACCTAAGATTGTGGTGAAAAACACCAGTTAAATACAAGCCAACACTGTCTCTTGAATGAAAATCCCAAGGAGGTTGATGTTGTTATCTTCCAAGCCTTGAAAAAAAAATCTTTTTATATTTATCAATACATAGAATCAATTTATTTTAATCCAATTTAATAATACCTTGCTTCAACAATTGATTTTGTTTTTCAGAGATTTAAACACTGGTCATAATCTGTTTTTCCAATCCTCAACACCACTATGGTGCCTTTAGTAATTCCAAAACTTATCAAAAGGTAGAATTGAAAGATTTTTCTTCAAGAGAACTTCTTTTCCCATTTTCAAGTCTATTTATTTGAATTAATCAACAAAAGAAAAAACACCATTGGAGTTGAACTTGCAGGGAAATGAAAAGGGAAAAATGTTAATGATTGTCCCTTAGAGATGCAGAATATTTTCCATTCATAAAAATTAGTAAGAACATGAACCACATGTGGAAAAATAATGAAATGCTTTGTGGAAGGCTTTGAAAAATCAAAATATTGTTTTTCTAGAATTTGATCAAAATCCAAAGGATCACCAAAGTCCTTTAAAAGAACTTGATAAAATAAATTTTTCATTTCAAATTCCAATTTAAGTTTATTTGGGAAATCTCCAACTTTCTGCCCTTCCTGATGAGCAACAGGATAATAAACACAATCACCATCCATTGGTGGATTATGGAAAGATTCAAAACAGTTGTAAAAGCCCTAGGAAGCTGAGAAATAAATCTAAGCCTCTTTAGCCTCATAGACATAGAAGAATTTGAAGCCTATTGAATTTATTCATGGATTAATTTAATTTAGCCTCTATTTTCCCGGAAATAGAGAAAGAACTGCCAGAAATCCAATTCATATTCATTTGAGCATTAATATTGGCTTATATTTTCTTCATTGATATTTGAGATTTAATTTTTTACACCACTTTATATTTATATGCAAAATATTCAAATGTTGCCTCCACTTCTTTCAACACAAAATTTTGCATTGATTCATTCAAATCATAAATCCAATTCATTTGGCTTTGAATTTAGTATAGTTTGGATTTTATTTTTTCCATATTTGCTTTCATTTTCTCAATTTTTTTAGTTGAAAACTATGCTCTTTCTCCCTGCAGTTCTTCCAATGCCAAATATTGCCTTGGTTTGTTCAACTATTCAAATTTTTTCCTTTCAATTTCAAATATTTTAATATTTGAATACTTCTACTTTTAAAGCTTTTTTTGAATTTTTTCTCTAATTTGTTTTTAAACATCAATCCCACTTTCTTAATCTTCCTACTGTCTCCTCTGAACCTTCCAATTCCATTATTTTCACTCTTCTCTTCCTAGCTCATCATTTAACTCTCCCTTTTTTCCTGAATTTTTATTGAAACTTCTGTTCCTCAGTTTAAAAAAATGAAGTCTACCTTTTTGTTGAAGATTGGCTGTTGATTTCAACTTGGGATAAGTTCCACAGTAATCACAATGAATGGTCACATAAGGATGCCAATTTACTTCAAGCTCATGGTTCCCAGGTAGTCTTCCACATCTTCTGATGTAATATGAAACATTGCTGAAAGGTATTTCCATGGAACTGAAGAAATTTCTTGTGCATTATTTGGTTCTTGCTCCCAAAATAATTTGAAATTTCTCTCTAAGTTTTGTGAATGCATGATGAAAAATTTCACTTGGAAAATTTTAAAAGATATATCAAAGATTAATCAATGATTTCCAAGAGTGGCAAGGAATGCTGGTCATTATCTCTCTCTCTTTTTTTTTGATTCAATAATGCACTTGTGATACTACCATGCAATTTGAAAATATTCCCTATTGATATGACTAGTATTATTTGATGGAATATTAGGCACCTTGAGCACTTGATTTAGTGGTATTTACCAGAAGCAAGTGATTTGCAGTTCATAATGCTTGAAAATTTCATACATGCTTTATACAAAATTTCCTAATTTACTACAAATGATCCAGGTAAATTTTCATGAATCAATCCAATATTTACCAATAAAATTCATAGTTATGTATGGTTCTTGATCAAAAAATTTTTTTCCAACAAGAGATTAAAGAATCCCAAATTTCCTCAGATTTTGAAACCCTCTTGGATCTTGCTAATATATTCATGTATTTATCAGCTTCCTGAGGCCAGTAACTTTGCTTTCCTTTAGCCACAGAAAGTGATATTGTTGTTGGAATAATAATAATTCCAAGAAAACACATAAAATTCTCAAAAATAATGATATGGTGGGAGCAGGTGCAAGGTTTGGAGTTTTTTTGGTTAAGAATGGTTTTTTAGTATATTTTAAAGAGGGGCCACATTTTTATACAGAACCAGGGATCTTTGCAGCCTAAGCAACATCTCTTCAAGGGGTGACTTTTTACCATGTAAAGACCTTGGAGCAATGAGGTCCTAATGATTCACAAAAGGGGTTGAATCAAGGGAATGGGTGTGACAGGCTGTTTGCAGCAATTAAGTCTTGAGGCAAGGAGGAGATACAAAACTTCTTTAAGTAATGACTCCCTGAATCTTGCAGAAATTCACGGTTGAGAGGGTCTTAGGGCAATAATTGGGGTTTTTTGCTGTTTTTCTTCAATGGAATTAACAATGGGTTTAGAATTAATAACTATACTATCATACTAGGGCCATATATCACTTTTTTATCTCTTATAAAAGCTTGATCATGGATGGCAATGGGTCTGCATTGATACTAAAAATTACTGTGTTTAAAACATCCAAAGAAGTGCTGTATATATACCTTTCTGGGGTGAAGGGGCCTTCCCACGGCACGTAGAGAGGGTTGTGCTTGAGTGCTAAAGCTAGCAGGCTGGCCAGGAATGGTTTGGCACGCATCCTTAGTTCTTTCACTCAGCTGGACCTGTCTGTGCCATATTTATCTGTGAAATAATGGTCAGAACCTGTCTAAATGTTAATGTGTTATTTTGCAGTTCTGATGTGTTTCTTTATTTTGTATTATATTCATTTGAGTGAAATGGTCAGAAGTGGCTATTTTTAGATTCTCCCTCATCTTTTGATCATGTTGGTAATTTTCAATAGTCTTTGAGGAAACATTTTGATATATTTTGTGGTTCATAAAGATTTGATAACAGTATTTTTGTGACAACCTTTATTATTGTTTTCCCTAATTTGTCTATTTTATAATTTGAATTTCATGTGTTTTATTCAATTTTTGGAGGTTTCAAATATTGCCCTATGTGTCAGTAACTTTGTTACATATGCATGATGCATGCATAGTGGTTTTAGCATGTTCCTGCGGTACCTGGCTGTCAGGAGTTGTGTAGGCAGTTTTGACACCCGCATGCTTGACAGCTGCGGGCGGGAATCTGGCATCCGCGGCCAGAAGCATTTTTCATGCGGGTTTCTTGACAGGTGCCTGCGTTTTGAGTGTCAGGCGCGTACAACCTCACTGTATGGATGCAGGGCTGCATGCAGAAATTGTGAAAGAACACAAAACTGGGTGTAACTCCTAAAATATACACAACACTCCAATTCTGAGTGACTTTTAGGTGTGAAAACTATACCTGACAATACATGTGAAATTATAGGATGGTCAGAAAACTTTTTGAAGTGGTTTCATGGTTTTGGGCCATTTTCTTGTAAATTCATTTGAAACTATAAGGAGTTTGAATTCAAGGGTGGGGTCAGTGAGTGACCCTACCTTATTTTGGGTGAGGAATCCAAATCTGTAGTAAAATTGTAAGATTTATTACTAATTTTATACTTTATTATTTTTTTTAATCTACTTTGACAGTTTTCTCTGTACAAGTAGCAAGCTGACAGTATATATGTCTGGTTTTAATTAGGTGAAAAATTTCTTTGATTCAAGTTTTCTATTCCATTTTTTACCCTATCAAAAATTTTTGAATCTTATTCAATTTCATCCTGGGACTTTCCACCAAATTGATCCTCAATTTCATTCATAATTTCCAAATATCTTTCTGTTAAAAATAATTTGTGGATATCCTGTTCAACCCAAATTATTTTTAGCTGTGAAAAAGCCCAATATTTAAATTCTTGGGTTTCATGAATCCTGAGGGCCAAGAAAATTGAAAATTTCTGGCCTGTTAGCGCCATTCCAGAAAATTTCAAAAAGTTGAATCTATAGAGGCTTTTCCTTTCTTTGCAATCCATCATGCAAACATTGTGAAATTTTATAGACAAAGAGACTGAGGAAGGATGAGATAAAAAACAAGGCTTTCCAAATTCCATCTGATAGGGTAATCTTTGAATGTATCCATTTATCAGAAAACTCACTCATCAGGTTGAGGAAGTTTTTAAAAGATGATTTTCCAGAAAGAATTTTATTCTCCACTTAGTTTTACATTTAATAAAGATATTTTGGTTCCAGGATTTCAATATTTGTTTTTGAGGGAGAAAAGCTGAATTAAATTCTCTGAATTTTGATTTTAATTGATTTTGAAGTCTACCTTGAATTCAATGACCACTAGGCTTACAAAGAGGCTCATTTTTGCTTTCTGGATTTGTTAAAATCAATTTACATTTCCTTAATTTTAGTCCTGAAGCTCCATAGATCTTGAAACGTCAGTGAAATCTCCTTGAGGATGTCTGATGTGAAGAAGGAAAATGATTTTATTTAGTATAAAATCCCAGAGGGAAATTTCAATAAAAATTCTTTTCCCTTTGTGAAATGAGGATTAAAAATGCCTACCCATTATAAGTTTCCAAATTTTGGGTAAAATACATGAATTAAGCATTATTTTGAACATAGCTTTTAGGAAGCGGACTCATATCTGTCTTTGGTATAATAGAATGATATTGATCTTTTTTTCAATAAAAAGCAGGAATATATTTATTATTTAATTCATTTTGACCCTCAGCATCCAGATAATAATACTAAGCAGCCTTGGAAACATCCTTTGGGAATTTCATGTTGCTTGGTTGGCTTAGAATAATTTGATGGAGAAATATAAGGCTCAGATCTAAAAGTGAAAAAATTTCAATCATTCAACATCTATTTAGTTCCAAAAGTCAAACCTTAAGTGCCTGTGGGAAAGGTTGGATAAATCTGGAAGTGAAGGCATGGATTGAATTCCACCTTTGAAATTGAAGTTCTGTGATTTTTTGATGGCCTGCACTGCATGGCCTCCCAAATGGGCCAAGCCCCCCTTTTCCCTTTTAAATGGGGGGAGGGTGATTGGGGTGGGATCTTGCTTTTTAACACTTTCCATTTGTTTGAAAAAACTCAAAAAGAAGTCAATTTAATCAAAATTTTCCAAATTCATGACTTTGGGAAAATTCTTTGTTTTTCTTTGCTTGGCCTTTTTTTTCATGGAATAATATCCTAATGGGTGTGCTTTTAGAAAAAAAAACATTTTTTGAAAAAATATGTGGATTTATTAAATCCTTGAACAAGAATTTATCCTGGCCTATATGAAATATTTTTAAAAAAACCTAATAAATTACAAAAAGAATGATAAAAATCACAAAGGTAAATTTCTTTGAATAAAATCTGGTATTTCTTGTGGAATGTAAATATATTTTCACTGAAAATAAACACCTACATAATTCCAAATCCTGATATTTGAATTCCTTCAATGAAATAGGGTTTTTGAATTTTATTTTCCATTTTTAGTACAAAGTTAATTAATCTCCATAAGAAATAGTGAATTTTATTCAAATAAATGAATTTTTGATGATTTTTCTTATTATGTTTTTAAATTATGAAGTTTTTGGTGAAATATGAAATATTTCCATAATTTGAATGAATCTCATTGAATAATTATATTTATAGTTTTCATATTTCTTTTATCTTGAGACTAAGGGTATTTTCATTGCATGACAATAATTGAATTTTGTTCAAGTAAAATTATTTTTGATATCCTTTATCATTACTTTGGTACTTTATGAAGTCTTTGTTTTAATATTTACACATATGTAAGCTACTCCCATAAAAAAATTATATTTGGCATTTTTCATTTTTAATTTTTGATTTTTCATTTCTTCTTCTTTCATTTTTTATGCAAATTTATTTAAATCCCATCAGAAATATAAACTTCTATTCAAGAAATCATAAATTATTTTTTAATATTTTTTTATGGGTGATGATAAATTCACAACTCCCAGTTGTATGGGAGTTGTGTAAGGCCCTACACAGCCCAATGGATGCGTGAGGGCCCATAGACACGTCCAAAGGGCATGTGGGGGCCCATACACGCATATACACACGTCCAAAAGGTCTTTTCAAACATGCGCAACCCCAAGGGGCTTGTAAACCCCCCCCCCTAAACAGCAATTCTGGGTTGTTTACCCTCATACACAGCTGTTTTAAAGTGTGTTTGGGGCTTTACAATCCCCTGGGGGTTGTTCCAGAATTTTTAGGACCCCCTGGACTGCATTTGGGTTCCATAAACCCAAATTTGGGATCAAAGAATACTATGTGGGACTGTTGGACCACACCTAGCAATCCCAAATTGAAACTAAAGTAAATCTGAAGTAAAATAAAGTGAAAATGCAAACCAAATCATTGAAACTAAAGTGAAACTAAAGTGAAACTGCAAACAAACATCCCACTAAACTTGATCTTTCTCAAATCAAAAGTGAGAAAACTTTGTAGTTGTTCAATTGAAAGTTGGATTAAATACTGAAGTACCATTGCATTTTTTTTGAATTATGAGAACAGTGGCAAGCCCTTGTTTTTGTGACATGGCTGTGTTGAAGGAATACATGGATAGTTCCATGAAAAAAGCTGCAGACAAGGATGATTTGGTTAATGAATCATTGGAAGCCCCCATTGCATCCTCATCTAGGGTGACAATTGAGGAACAAAATGTTTCACAAATTGACATGAACTCTGGTGGTGAGTAACATTTTTTATGTTACTCTTGTCTTTTCCTTATTTAATTTGATTGAAACTAATGGAGTGCATGCCATCAATATAACCATTTAATTGGTGCCAGATCTTCCTACTAGGGAAGAGGCACAAAACTATTGTCAAACATGGGCAATGAAACATGGTTATGCTTTAAAATTTTTCAACTCAAAGCATGATAAATCTGTGGATTTAGCCCTTGATAGACAAGGTTCCTACTCTGGGAAATTGCTCCCCAAACATTCAAGGAGAAAATGACACAAGGAAGGTTGGGTGCAAGTTTTTAATATGTGCAAGTTGCACAAAGGCAGACCCCTTGTGGCAAATCTTCTACAGAAATGATCAAAATAACCATCAACCATCTCCACATCACTCAGTGCATCCTCACCTGAGGAGAATCTCTGGTATAGCTGTAGTGAATTTGAAAGAAGGCATGAATGATGGGCTCAATACTATTCAACTAAAAAAAATTGAGCAAGATTGATGACGGCAAATATGTTGATGACCAAACAATCTATAGCACTAAGTTTAAGTTAGCGCTTGCAGAACTAAAGGGAAAAAGTGATATGGAGGTCCTCTTTGAAAAACTTGGTGATTCAGGTTGGGTTTATCAAGCAAAATTCAGTGGAGAGGATCACTTGGGGGACCTATTCTTGGCACACCCCAATTCATTAAAGCTTTGAAAGAAATTCCCTCATATTTCTATTTTTTATTTTACCTATAAAACAAATAAGTACAACACCCCAATATTAGGGTGTATCAAAGTTACTAAAACCAACATTAGAAAACCACCATTATTTTGACTAAACCCACCATTTTTAATGGCGGTTTTCTGAGATAACAAATAACCCCTAACTGGTTTATCTCAAAATTGAGGGTTTCAAACATCAAAAACACAATTTATAATCCATCCACCATCCATTGCATGCAAAAAACCCATCCACATCTACAATTCAGCAAATCCATATGCATCACACACATCTCATCTCCATTGCTTCACATCGCCATTGCTTCACATCTCCATTTCTTCAAACCTCCATTTCTTCACATCTCCATTGCTTCACATCTCCATTTCTTCATATCTCCATCACATCACACACATCCCATCATCATCACATCACACACATCCCATCATCATCACATCACATCACCCCATATCACATCACCATCTTTCTCAACATGTCCAATCAAACTTCCTGGCAGCAAGTTGAAAAAGCGAAAAAGCTGACTGAATTTTTTTATTATTTGACTCTGATTCAGACTGCAATTTAGAATAAACTTGGTTATCTTCGAATTCTCTATTGGAAAAGCAATAAATGGTTCCACAAAGACACACTCTCCACAACCCTATGTATGAAAGGCAAAAGCTTCACCTAATCCCCAGCTTAAGCTTTGAGCAACTGTTCCAAACTTTATTGCCTTCATTCATGAAACGTTTGGAGATGATTGAAGACCACCACATCTTCCAGAACAATTTTTTGAATCCTCAACGCAATCCAGCTATCCAACTGGCTGTTTCTCTTTGTAGATTTGGATAAAATTGAAATGGGATAGCATGTCAGCTCTCTGATACCAGGAACCTTGCAGTCCTTTAGCTACAGAGAGTGATAAAAATACTGGAATAATAATAATAATAATTATTCCAAAAATAAACGCTTAGAGGCTCAAATAAATAATATAATAAGATCAGTTGCAAGGTTTAATTGGTTTGTCAATAAAAGGTTTTCAATATGTATATAAAAGAGGGGCCACAGTATTATACTACTGGGGGTCTTTACAGACAAAGCAACCTCTCTTCAAGGGGCCTCCTTAGGCAGTTTAAGAACCTTGGAATGAAGATGGGTGCCTTAGAAAGGGCTTATTCCACTAATGGCTGGGCATAACAGCACACTGGCCTAGACAGGAGGGGAAAAATTCACTCTGAGCACCTTGCCATGAAAATCCTGCAATAATAGGAATGGTTTCAGAGCAGATGGGGTGGATTGCCTGACTAAACTTCAAGGGTTGATTGGTTTTGAGAAATAAATAATAATACTACAGACTTGGTCATAAATCACTTGCTTAGATTCTTCATAAGCACTTGACTAACAATGACACGGTGTCTGATTGATAATAATAATTCCTGTTAAACTGATGATTGAATAATGGATCCAAAGAGGTCTGCATAAATACCTTTTTGGGGTGATTTTGAGCTTCTCAGGGCGCGTAGAGAGAGTTCTGCTCATGGGCTGAGGCTGGAAAGCCAGTCAGAGTAAAATTAGCACGTCCACTTGGTGCTTTAAATCAGCTGACCTTAGATCTGCTGGATTTCTGTACTATTTTAGCCACAGGATCTGTTAATCTATTATGGTGTAAATTTTATCATTCTGCACTCATCCTTCATTTGTGCTATTAGTATTGCTTTAAAGTGAACAGATGTGGATTTTAATAATTTTCAATCATCTGCTGATCACGTAGATAGTTTTTAATAATTTTTATGAACACTCCTTGTAGTGTTTTGTGGTCTTCAAAGATCAGAGTCAATGATTTATGTGGTAATCCTTGATCTTTAATTTATTATTAAAAAAATTTTCTAAACTTAATTTTTATCAATTTTAATTAAGTTTTGATCTTTTGAGATTATTACTAATGCATATGTCAACTTGTTACATATGCCAGGCAACCCTAATTAGGTTGTAGCTCTTTTGAGCGGTACCTGGTTGTCAGATTAGTCATGACGGATCCAGACGCGGGGATCAGTCAGTTCAGATGCGCGCGGGGTGGGATCCGCTGCGTGCGTGGCAGAATTAGCTGCGCGCGGGTCTCTAGTACGCGGGAAACTGCTACTATGAGTATGTAGGGGTATGTAATGATGCAGGGCTGCGCGCGGGAATTGTGACACAACACATTTCCACGTGTAACTCCTAAAATATACACAACACCTCAATTCTGAGTGAATATTGAGTGTAAAACCTATACGTGACAACACGTGTGAAACGTTAAAATGGCAAAAAGGTGCCATACTGGTGTTGCAATTTTCAGTACTTTTCTTTTTAATTATTTTAAAAATGTAAGGACTTGGATTTCAAGGGTGGGGTCAGTGAGTGACCCTACCTAATTTTGGGTGAGAAATCCATTTCTTCAATAATATTTATGGATTTGTCACTCCTTCTTTTTTTAATTTAGGTATTCTTATTTTTTATAGTTTTTGTTGCTATGAAAGGTTGCTCTGTACATAGTAGCAAGCTGAAATTCCCCCACTCCAAGATATGTCTATATCTCAAAGAAAAAATCTGGGTCAATGCCTTCTGCTGGCTCTGTAGTTCCTTAGTTGTATGGGTCCATCAGGGATATTGTGTTCAGGTAACCATTCATCCTTATCAGCTGATTCTCCCTTGTATCTAACTAGGTAGAGTCTGACATCTTTTCCATTGATCTTTTCTTTTTTATCTTTAAGGATCTTGCTAATTTTTCCTCTTTCTTTTTCATGTTCTTCTGCAACAGGTATTTCAGGTGAAGGAGTATATTCTCCATTCCTTGTGTGGTAGTGTTTGATGAGACTTACTGGGAAGACTGGGTGTTTTCTAGAAACCTCATCACTAAGGATTACTTCCACAGCATTCTTACCATGAAGTTTAATAATGGTGAAAGGTCCAACAAAAGCTGGTCTAAGCTTTCTATTTCCAGATAAGTTGGTGAAGTTGGTGGTAGAGATCAAGAATTGATCACCAATCTTGTAATCAGGCTCCTTATGTGTTTTATCCCACCTTTGTTGGTTATACTCCCCAGCATCCTGGATACACTTTACAGCATGTTTATTGGCTATATCTATCATGTTTTTGAAATCAAGTGATGTAGGGTGAATATTTGTTAGCTGGTGATCAAGGTTATCCTTGGGTAATTTAGGAATCCATCCTCTTTCCAGTATGTAGGGTGCTTCCTTAGTGGTAGAGTGCTTGCTACTGTTGTAGGCCATCTCTAGTGCAGGTAAAAGTCTAACCCAATTGTGGCAATAACCATCAGAATTATTTTATTCTGGACCAAAGCCACAGAATCTCCTGAGCATGTCTTCCAGGGTCTGAATCATTCTTTCAGCTAAGCCATCCATCTGAGGGTGATAAGCTGTAGAGAAAGCTAAGGTGGTTCCCAGCATGTCATGAAGATTTCTCCAGAACTCAGAGGTGAATTTAGGATCTCTGTCACTGATAATGATCTTGGGAACTCCAACATCAGCAATGAGTCTGTTCCAAAATAATAGGGCAACTTCCATAGCAGTGTCTTCCTTGTGATTAGGTAGAAGCTTTGCTTTCTTGGAGAACCTATCCACAATGACTAGGACTGAGTTGTAGGAATAGGCTCCTCCTGGTGGTAGTCCATTTACAAAGTCCATGTTGATGATCTCCCATCTTTTCTTGGGTTCAGCAATCTTTTGCAGTAGACCAAACCTTTTCCCAGTGGTCCTGTTGGACTTCTGACAAGTTTCACAACTAGTAACATACTGGATAGTGGAGTCTCTCCAATTGATCCACCAAGAAGTTTTTTTAACCTTATCTAAGGTTCTATCAGCAGATAAATGACCAGATGAGAAGTTATCATGGCATTCAGCCAGGATGTGTTTGATATGGTCATCCTTAGTTAAGACTATAAAACTTGAATGTTGATGCCTGTAGTATACTAGACCATCCCATATGGTGAACCTTCTGGCTTTGTATGGTTTCAAGAGGGGTTCAGGTAGGCTATTGATCAATTCAGATGGTGGAGAAGTACTTTTCATAATGGTGATCAGAGTTTTCATGCCAGAATTGTAAGATTCTTTGATTGAGTTGAACAGGATTCATCCAATTCACAAATGTGGATTCCCATTATAGGAGCTTCAACGTTCAACATGTTAATGTTAAGGATAGGGAAGATATCATTATCCTCTGGATCATAAGCAGGGTTACTTGGGTCATTGGGTAAAGCATTCCTGCTCAAACTATCAGCATTCTGGTGTTTAGCACCAGCTTGGTGAACTATGGTCATCTGACCTCTGTACTTTTGTATGGCTATCTGCCATCTTAACATGTGCCTACTAGGGGTCTTCATGTTCATCAAAGTACTGACAGCATTGCAGTCAGTAATTACTGTGAACTTGGTGCCTTCCAAGTAGTAATGAAGTTTCTCCAGAGCCCATACTAAAGCAAGGCATTCCATTTGGCTTGCACCATACCTTTTCTCAGTATCCTTAAGTTGTCTGGATTTGAAGAGTATAGATTTTTCAACCAGTTTTTCATCCTCTATGACTTCCTGGTGTAATGCACCTCCTAGCCCTTCCATACTAGCATCTAAATAGAGCTTGAAGGGTTTAGAATAGTCTGGCTGAATCAGTACTGGAGCTGAAGCCATGGCCATCTTGAGTTCCTCATAACTCTTAACTCTTTCATGAGTCATTTCAAACAAGGTGGTGTTTTAGCAGATTTCATACAGACACTTGGTTAGAAGAGCAAACTTTGGTAAGTACTTCTTATAGTAGCTGCAGAAGCTAAGAAAAGATATGAGTTCAGTTTTATTCTGAGGCATTGGCCTATTCATTACTGCTGCTATCTTGTTTTGGTCAGCAGCTAAGGTTAGTCCAGAGAAAATGTGTCCTAAGGCTTTCAGTTCTCCATAACCAAAGTTACACTTTTTCATTGATACTTTTAATCCCACAGCAGAGATAGTGTTGAGGACTAATCTTACTTTATCCAGGTGGGTATCCCAATCATCAGAGTAAATGATAAAATCATCAATGTAAACCATCATCCATCCTTGTCTGATGAACAATCCTAGAACTGTTTCCATCATCCTTTGAAAATGAGAAGGAGCATTTTTTATACCAAAAGGCATCCTTAGATAATCATAAATTCCCAAATGAGAGATAATTCTCATGAATTTCCGGCTATCAGGGCTGATAGGTATTTGGTGAAAATCTTTCAGCATTTCCATGGTAGTGATGTACTTAGCTTTTGACAGGTTATGCAGAGCATGGTCAATCCTTGGAATTGGATAATAATCAGCTTGGGTGTAGTTTTCCAGAATTCTGAAATCTCCAACCATCCTTGACTTATCATTATGCCAAGCTATAATTACTGAAGTAGTGATATCTACTTGTTCATTGTGTCATACTTTCCTTAAGACTTGTAGGTCAACCAACTCTTGAATATGAGTTTCCAGAGCAGCTCTAGATTTTGGACTAGAAGGGTAAGCAGGTCTCCTGAGGTTAAGTGGGTAAGGAGGCTTAATGGTTAGAGTCAGAATCATATCATGTCCTTTGATTTTACCAATGGGGTGATCCTTGGTACAGAAAGCATTCTGATTTTCAAAGTTTACTTGTACAATGTCCCATATTTGTTCTTCATTGAGCAGGGGATTCAAAGCTGCTTGAGAGAAGTATTCCTGATTGAAACTTTCTAAGTGTTTTTCATAAGTTGAATCAGAAGTTTGAGCATTGAAATGGCATATTTGAAACTTCTTGTTCCAGTCTCCCCCTATGGTGAAGTATCTACCCTTGCTTTGGAATACATCTATACCATACAAGCAAACAGAATCATTTCCAAGGATAAAGTAATCACATACTCCATTTTGGAGCACGACAAATTCAATGTTCAGTTTGAGTGATCCTTTAGAGTGAGGGAGTATTATATTAGATTACCATACTCCAACAGCATTAAGAGAAGAATTACAACTGCTGAACTTAGCCTGAGGTACTGGTAATAATTTCAGTTTCCAGTTTGCGTCTTGTTTCTCCAAATAAGTTGAACCAACACAAGAGCAAAAGGCTCCACTGTCCAAGAGTAACTTAACAGGGGAACCTTGGATCAAACCAGTAGCGTAGCATGTTTTTCCAGAAGTGTAACTTTTACTTGCAGAAGTTTTTAGAGTCAAGGCCTTAGCCTCAGAGATGTGGTGAATCTTCATGTTGGGATTCCATTTTTTAGGTAAGTTAGAATCCTCATTAACAGAATTTATGTCTAGAGAAGACTCAATACTTCCTTCAATGACATTGATGGGGTTAGTGATCATCAAATCACACTCAGAAAGTGATCCATCAGTATCATCTAGGTGAGGGTCAGGATTATCATACCCTTCTCCTTCAATAGGATTAATCATTTTCCTAGGTAGACAACAATCAGGTTTTACATGTCCTGTTTGGTTACAGTTCCAACATACTTTTTCCTTTAACTCTGGAGTCTTCTTGACCTCCAAGGTAGTTGGATTAGTGGGGGATTCCTTAGTTTTGGCGGTGTACTCTTCCCTGTTCCTAGTATTTTGTTCTCTGGGGAGTCTGTTGACTCTCTTATCTATACCATTCATATCAATAGTCTCTTCCAACACACCTATCAAGGCAGAAAGATCAGAATCCATAGGAATCCTGCACCTTACACTGTGGTTGATTTGTCCGGGACATAAGTTGAGAAGTCTTTCATTGACTTCTTCTTTATCAACATCTGAGTAAAAACAGTCTAACCTCCTTTTCTGGTCTAAGCACCACTTATGAGGTTTGTCCTTGAGTGGATCAAACTGGGAGTTTTCAAAAGTTTTCATCATCTTTCTTTTCCAAATCCTAGTACCAAATTGTACTTTGATCAATTCTTTCCAAGAACTCCATGATAAAGGTCCAACTTCTTCCCTTTTATTGATAACCCAATCAAGAGCTACTCCTTCAAATAGTTGGGGCAATCTTACCACAACTATTGTATCAGGGAGTTCATAAGAAGCAAGGGTATAATCAATAAATTTAATGAAACTGACATGGTTGTATTCTCCTTCTCCGGAGAATTTAGGCCATTCAGTAATGGGAGGAAGTAACTTCAAAGCCTGTTCTATTTCAGGAGTAGGACTGGGCCTAAAAGATTCATCCCTAGTTTTCCTAGTTCTGGAAGGAACACTAGGAGTACTGGTAAACCTAACAGGTCTAGTTTCTTCCAGGTCAATGACTGGGGAGTTAGTAGAATTGACTTTAAGATCTCTGAGATCAATCTTAATCATACCTAACTCCAAATCAAGTTTGTTGCTTAGTGAATCAATTTTGTTAATCAGGTGAGCTGAAGGAGTACAACTAGTTTTCTTAACTTCTTCCTTAAGCTGGTTCATGGTTGCAAGAATTTCTTCCTGAAGAATTGATTGGTTATCATCAATATGTTTCATCAGGTCCAACTTACTAGATTTTATACTATCCTTGATTTGTTGTATTTCTAACTCATAAATTCTCATAGTCTGAGACTGGGTATCAATCACTCTGAAAATACTCAGACTCAATTTGTCCAATTGTTGATAAAATTTGTCAAAACACTGGCTGATAACCATAAAATTGTGAGAAACATTGACAGAAAAGCTATTAAGAGCTTCTACATCTAATTGTGGTACACCTTTTTCCACTTCTGGTCTAGGAATATTATGCTGTCCCAATCCTTTGGGTTCCTTAACTTCTGATGGGCTGAGGACCTCTTCTTCTTGGGGTCCTTTCCCTTCTAACTGATCCCAAGGATTCCAGTTCTGCACATAGCCTTCTGCCTCTTTCTTTGGGATCAACTTTTGTAGAGAAATCTGAGATTTCTTTGCCAGAGAAATAGCTTTTCTCATACCTGGCTGATCCTCCTGGGTCTGAGCCAGTTTGAATTGTTCCCAATAGCTCACGTGTTCTTCCACTAATACCTTGACTCTTTCCTCCTTGGTTGAGTCCATCTGGGGTGGCATAGGAGGACTGGTATCCTCCTGGGATAACACATTGGGCAGAGGGTTCTGCTCCAACTGTCTGTTGGTCAAGTTGGCGGCCGCAGTTGTTGCCGTTGTTGTCTTGCATGACGCTATGGTCACGGGTTTGAGCCCCCTCATTGCGCTTGCAACTGGAGTCCTTGCGCGTACGGGTTCCTCCGGGCAGAGATCAATACAATGGGGCTCTACCTGTTGCACGGGTGTTGCACCTGTTTTGGGACATAGCACCAAAAAAAATGAGTAAGTCTTTTGTCAAAACTTTTTGAAAAAAGACTTGAAAATATAAAAAATAATATTTTTTGTGTATTTATACTTTTAATAATTTTTTATATATATTTTAACTTACTTAAAGTTAAATTCAAGGGTACCAACACTTGGTTGGGGTCACAACTGTCCTTGGGGGGTATTCCAACGGGGTCTGAGTGAGTTCCAATCAGATCCTGGGATGAATCCAAGGGTAGGTCCAAGGGTACACTGTCTGGGACATCCTCTAGGAGGTCCTGGTCAATGAGAGCACCAAAAACAAAATCCACTGAGATGGATAAAAGCAAAAAATATAAGTTTAATATTTTTTTGTATTTTTATGTGGTAAGATGATATTTTTAGAAAAATATCACTTTTATTAATTTTGGATTTTTCTTTATCTTCAGGATTATTTAGTTCATAAATGTAAAGCTTCCTTTGATAAATTTTCCACTCCTTATGTTGCCTTAATAAAGAATTGAAATTGATAATTCTTTCAAGCTCAAGCTCTTTGTCCTTTATAACCTGCTGTTTATAATAAATCAATTTCTCTTGTTGTTGCTCAGGATTTATAATAACAGGGACAAAGTTACGGATTTTTTCTTCTTTTTTCTTTTTAAGAAGGTTTAAATAATAATTGATCAATTCTCCGTTGGTCTTAAGATTCACTAGAGAAACAAAGGATCAAAAATATATGTTATAAGTATTTTAACTTATTTTTTTTTTAAAAAAAAAAATAGACTGGTCCAAGGAATAAATAATCAAAGATAAATTATTTAAGGATATTTCCCCGCCAGACCCCCAGTTGTCAGCTCTCTGATACCAGGAACCCTGCAGTCCTTTAGCTACAGAGAGTGATAAGAATACTGGAATAATAATAATTATTATTATTCCAAAAATAAACTCTTAGAGGCTCAAATAAACAATATAATAAGAGAAGTTTCAGGTTTTAACTGGTTTGGTAATAAAAGGTTTTCAATATGTATATAAAAGAGGGGCCACAGTATTATACTACTGGGGGTCTTTACAGACAAAGCAACCTCTCTTCAAGGGGCCTCCTTAGGCAGTTTAAGAACCTTGGAATGAAGATGGGTGCCTTAGAAAAGGCTTATTCCACTAATGGCTGGGCATAACAGCACACTGGCCTAGACAGGAGGGGAAAAATTCACTCTGAGCACCTTGCCATGAAAATCCTGCAATAATAGGAACGGTTTCAGAGCAGATGGGGTGGATTGCCTGACTAAACTTCAAGGGTTGATTGGTTTTGAGAAATAAATAATAATACTACATACTTGGTCATAAATCACTTGCTTAGATTCTTCATAATCGCTTGACTAACAATGACACGGTGTCTGATTGATAATAATAATTCCTGTTAAACTGATGATTGAATAATGGATCCAAAGAGGTCTGCATAAATACCTTTTTGGGGTGATTTTGAGCTTCTCAGGGCGCGTAGAGAGAGTTCTGCTCATGGGCTGAGGCTAGCAAGCCAGTCAGAGTAAGATTAGCACGTCCAATTGGTGCTTTTAATCAGCTGACCTTAGATCTGCTGGATTTCTGTAATATTTTAGCCACAGGATCTGTTAATCTAATATGGTGTAAATTTGATCATTCTGCACTCATCCTTCATTTGTTATATTAGTATTGCTTTAAAGTGAACAGCTGTGGGCGTTCACTAATTTTTCATTATCTGCTGATCACGTAGATAGTTTGGAATAATTTTTATGAACACTCCTTGTAGTGTTTTGTGGTCTTCAAAGATCAGAGTCAATGATTTATGTGGTAATCCTTGATCTTTAATTTATTATTAAAAAATGCTCTAAACTTAATTTTTATTAATTTCAATTAATTTTTGATCTTTTTAGATTATTACCAATGCATATTTCAACTTTTTACATATGCCAGGCAACCCTAATTAGGTTGTAGCTCTTTTGAGCGGTACCTGGTTGTCAGATTAGTCATGATGGATCCAGACGCGGGGATCAGTCAGTTCAGATGCGCGCGGGGTGGGATCCGCTGCGTGCGTGGCAGAATTAGCTGCGCGCGGGTCTCTAGTACACGGGAAACTGCTACTATGAGTATGTAGGGGTATGTAATGATGCAGGGCTGCGTGCGGGAATTGTGACACAACACATTTCCGCATGTAACTCCTAAAATATACACAACACCTCAATTCTGAGTGAATTTTAGGTGAAAACCTTATAAGTGACAACACGTGTGAAATGTTAAAATTGTAAAAAGGTGCCATACTGGTGTTGTAATTTTTAGTACTTTTCTTTTTAATTATTTTAAAATTGTAAGGACTTGGATTTCAAGGGTGGGGTCAGTGAGTGACCCTACCTAATTTTGGGTGAGGAATACATTTCTTTAATAATATTTGTGGATTTATCACTCCTTCTTTTGTTAATTTAGGCATTCTTATTTTTTATAGTTTGTGTTGCTATGACAGGTTGCTCTGTACATAGTAGCAAGCTGACACAGCACTTCATCAATTAGAAAATCTATTATTGGTCTGTTATGGATCCATTGACTTGTACACCAAAAGAGTCATGATTTCTATCCTATCTTTCCTTTGCTTGGTCCTTTGTTGGCCAACCAAAGAAGAACCCAAGGAGATATCTTAAGTAATGGAGAATGAAGGCTTTCCCTGTTGCATTGGTTTTGTTGATTGAACCACTATCCCCTTGAGTCAAAAAACCAAGCTAGATGGAAACACCTATTTTGATTGGAAAAAAAGGCAATTGATTCATTTCCTTTCCAAAGAGTTTGATAATACACTGACCAAATATGTTTTATCTGTTTGTATAGATACTCTGTGTCACTACAACTTGTTTGTGATAACAACAAGAAGTTCATATCCCTCTATTATGGACTTCCAGGTTCTTGTCATGATTCATATGTTTTCAATTGGATGTGGATTTACCAACAACCAGATAACTAATTTGACCAAGATCAGTAACTTCTTGCCAATTAAGCTTATGCTAGCAGTAAATATGTAGTTTTGGCATAGCACAATTTTTCATACAATTATCAAGCCACAAATTATTTCAACTATTTTCTTTCCCAATCTGAAGTTTGGATTGAGCATGCCAGAGGAATACTGAAAGAAAGATGGGCAAGCTTGTGGGAGATGCAAAACCATCTGGAAAATTCTGAGGACATGAAAATCCTCATCAACTGGATTATCACTTGTGTAATCCTTCACAACCTTCTAGGCAACATCAAAAATGAATGGGAAAAAATATTTGTAGAAGATATTCCCAATCCTCCTCAAGTCATCCCAGTCTCATCTTCTACCTCATCTTCTGCAATGAGAGAGCAGATTCTACCCCTCACACTTTCTCACTTTGATGAGTAGCATTTGTTTTTTAAATAGTTAAAAAATAACATCACAGAATTTTTTTGTTTTTGGTTGTTTAACCAAGAATCCTAGGCTGACTTTTTTTTTTTGTTTTTTTTTTTGGTGGACTTAGACAAAAACCAAAACTTCCAAACCACCTCACCCACCAAACCACTGGTCCACCTTCATCATTCCACTTCCTCCTCCTCACCCACCACCTCCACCTCACCATCACCTCCACCTCACCCACAACCACCACCTCACCCATCAACTCCACCTCACCATCACCTCCACCTCACCATCACCTCCACCTCATCAAAAATCACCTGCTCACCCACCACCACCACCTCACCTCACCTCACTCACTGCCTCCCCTCCTCACAACCCTGGTAAGCCCCCTCCCCCCTCTTCCTCTTCCTGCCCCTCACTGGTTGCTGATCCTTTGATCATTAAACCATTAGGTCCCCCTCACTCCATTCCTCCATCAATCAAGGTGATCCCCTCCCCTCATCCTCCTCCTCCTCCTCCACTTCCTCCTCTCCCTGCCCCTCTGGATAAATCTCTTGATTGATTGCATATTGATCAATTGATCAATCAATTTGCAATCAATCATGGCTCATCTCCCCTCCTCCTCCTCCTTCTCCTTATCATTTTCATCACTTGAAGCTGACCCATTTTTTTGGAGGGGGGGGTTTCAGCTTTGACCAGTATTTTTTTTGTTTGTTTGTTGATAATCTACTTTGATTATATCATACTAATGATTTTTTTGTTTTGTTTTTTTGGATGCCATGCAATGAAAGCCCATTTTGACCCCTTGCTCTGTCAACCACTTCCCCTTTTCTGGACTTCCAATGCTTCTCCCACCCCACTCAAAATTTTATACAATTGGATCATTTCCTTCTTGATCCTCACCCCAAGAGCAGCAGTTGCATGGGAGGGATCAAGATGGAAGGAGATGGTTTTAAAAAAATAAAGGGAGTTGGCAAGCAGAGGGCTCTTTAACAAAAGAGGGCTCAAATGAGAGATTCTGAAATCTCTATGGAATTAAATGAAGATGGGTTTCACAAAAAGTTTATTTTTTTCTTGACAAAAACTACAACCTTTGGATTTTTACCCTGCTATTGCTGCCAAAAAGAAAACTCAAAAACCCACCCCTGAAGTGTTTTGACAAGCCAAACAGAAGATTGAACAATTCAATTTCTTCAGCTCTGGAAAAGTTGCTGTTCTTGATTGTTCCAATTGCCACTCTCTGGTTGCAATAATCAAATTTTTCCCATTGAATAAACTATCCCAGAAAGAAAAGAAGGACCTCAAATTGGTCACAAAATTCCTTCACCAATCAAAAAAGTTTGTCAAGACAGTTGGTCCCTCAAGATCTTGGGGTGGGAAAATTTTGGCAATTGACTGGCAAAAATCAATACACCCTTCTGAAAGTTTTGGACACTATTTTAAGAAATCAGTTATTCAATCTTCCCACAAGGAGTTTAAATTTTTGAACCTTAGGTCTTAAAAGGTATCACAAGTTTTAGGCCAAATGTTCAGAAAATTAGCCAGACTGGCACACAATTCCAACTGAGAAACCATGCTGGACAATAATATCCCCTCTTTTTCTTCATTGGAACTTGGATCTGGAATCACTCCTTTTGACTTCTGCCCTCACATCACCTTGACCTCAGACTCCTTCTACAACTCACCCCATATTGAAAAAGGTGATTTCTCCCCCTATTCCTTTTTACTGGTGGTCCCAACCAAAAAATTGAATGGAAAAATATCAAGTATCCAATGGCCAATTTTTCTTTCCTAACTTTGGATTTGGAATTGATTTCAAAGAAAAGGGTATTGTGAAAATGGTTTGGGTGGCAAATAAGTACAATCATTGTACTTTTCCTCCCATGGATACTGCCACCCATACTAGGATGGCTATGTTTTATCAAATCAACAAGACAACTCTCAACACTTGAAAAGACCTGAAAAGCAGTCAAATATATTTTTGAACAAAAAATGTAAATAAAAATAAAAAAAAATTTTCATTGGTGGTGTTAAAAATAGGATTAAACTTTGTTGTATTTGAAAATAATTTTTTTGTTTTTATTTTTAAAATTTTTATCAAAGAAAATATTTTACAAGCCAAGCTATAGAGTAATTTAATTTATTTTGCCAACAGTTATGCTGCTACCAATACATGCCATGGCTACCAATAACCTATCTTTTTTTCCATGGCCATCCTTTCCCTCTTATTTTGGAGTTGTTTGTCCTCTTGATCCTTCTCCTTTTCCTCTTTTTGAAACTCCATCTCATCCTTTTTAATTTTCCACTCAGCATTCAACTTTTGTTGATGAGCCAAACTCTCAGATTTCTGCTTTTGAGAATCCATAGCCAGTTAAAAATCCCACTTCTCCTTTTCAAATTGAATTTTTTCAGATTCAATTTGTGATCTGACTGTTTTTCAGAGGGTAATAGGAATGAGCTTGATTTTGAAAGCAAGGATAATCCAATGTGCTTACTTGAATCTTGCTTCTCCGTGATATCCTCAAAGACAGAAAAATTGGAAGTGTTTCTCCTTTTTTGATGGCTATTGGGCTTGATTTTGATGGAATTGGAGTCCTTTTGCTTTCCCTTTGCAGAGGAGTTTTGCATGGGAATGTAATTGCTATCATTTGAAGGGGATGTGGGAGGCCCCATTGGCTTGAGTATTTGGCCATTCAGGAACAGATGAGCCTGTTTTTTTACAATCTAAATCAGTCAGGATTAACCAGACAGAAGAGAAAAGAACTTGGTTCCTTACAGGGTGTGGAATTTGGTGTTGCATCACATGATGCAACACCCATACTCTCCTAAAACTAGCGCGCAAATTTGGTGCAACATGTGATGCAACATTGACTCTCCACTGGAAACTGTCGCACCGCAGGTGTGCAGACTTTTCTTTGTACTCGCATAGTTATATGCATATAATTCAAATGCAGAGCCAACATTGGATGAACTTATCATGATCCAACTGTTGCAATCACAATTGTGAGTTCAGGACCCTGCTTTCCCACAAAATTTTCTACCTCCCCACTAATTGTAATCAATAAAAACTTTCCACTCCCCCTTCCTTTTGTTTATTATAACTTGTGCATTTGCCACTCACTTCTACCAACCACTTGACCAAAAACATCAAACTATTGCTTTCAACTTCCCCCGTCATCAAAAAATGAACCCTTCATTCCAAAATTAACCAATTGACTTTGAGGGCGTGATTCAAGCAACCTTAGCAAAACAGGCCCAGACTCTCAAAGAAGAAAGAAACCGCAAACTGAAAGCACAAGCATCCCAATTTGAAAATGTGCTCAACAACCTCCAAAAGCAAATCAAAGACCTGTCGGCCAGTGGACAACAGCACACTCCTAAATCGCAATCAAGCTCCAAAATAACAAAAGGATCTTCTAACTCAAAGACTCACAGTAAGACCATAACCCCTACCAGAGCAACCCGAGCCAAGTCTGAGCCCCCAGTAAAACCCCAACTGGCACCATCTTCTTTAAAGAGTTTGAAAAATAGTAATCAAGGTATTCAAACGACACCATCTCCATCTAGCCTCAAGCGCCATTCAGCTCAGCTCCTTTCTAGTGAGTTGCCTAAGGATTTCCAGAGGGTTAAGGTTTGTTTTTTCCACCCCCAAAACATTTCTTATATTGAAAAAACTTACTTTTGCGTTGTTTTTCTGATTCAATTAGGTTGCTTTATTTCTTCACATCCAAGTGCTATGGGGCCTCTTTGAACAGAATTTGGTTCCAGCAAAGGTTGATCCTGGCCTTGCCAGAGAATTCCACAACAAATTCAACTTAGTTCCTGAGGTGGAAGCAGCTGTCTCTGACCCCAGTTCACCCAATTTGATTGCACAAGACAACATTATCTCTTTGAGAAATGGTTGAGCAGGACAATTCAAACTTGGACGTGGCCTAGAAAATATTGACAAGATGCATGTACTCTATGTCCATGCAATTTTTGCCAAAGTAGGGATTTGCATTTGGGAACCAAACCTTGAGGAGTCACATGACTCCCTCTTCAACTCTGCCTGCCAAATTACAGCACTAAATACATTTTGACAACTTTGCGCAAGTGGAGCCTATCAATATATGAGAATAAACCTTGCCAGCATCAGAAAAGTATACTTATTAGCCTCAGCTTACAATCATTAAATCCATTATGTCATGGAAAGTCAATTCAATAAAGAGCTGAAAGAGGCAGGTAAGCATAAAAAGGATGAATCAAAGAAAAATATACAAAAAAATTAAGAGAGTGTAAGCCATTCAATATTATTCACTAGTCAGAAAATGGTCTTAATCCTAATTTTTCATTCATTAATTCTTGGTGCAGCTACGCAACAGCCAATATGAATATTCAATCAAAAATAAATTTCCCAAGAGATATACTAACATCATCAAGGACACGTTGGCACACAGCAATCATGAATTCAACCCTGAACACAACATTTACGTGATCAAGACCTTAGGCTATTGTTCAAACAATGCTAACAAGTTTTTTAGGCGCCTGGATGTGGAAATGATCAAGGCTAATCAAATCTCTGGAAAGCAAGGCCGGAAACAAGTTTGCAAGCTCCCTCAAGTACCCATCCCTTCAGAATTCACCAAGGCACCAAGTAACTTACCATTGGACTTTTACCACCAAGGTTGGTACAAAGCGTTAAGCAATGCTGATAAGCAAATCATTCCGGATTCAACTTCAGTTGCCTTTCTCCGAGATGCTAAACTCTCCCTCTTACCTACTTGTGTGCCTGATGAAAAGCTGGCAGATGGAGCTTTCACTGCAAAGTACCAAGATGTCTTACTGGAGCCCTATGGATTGGATGTTCTTCATGGTAACAAATCTGATTCAAACAGTGATGAGGAGGAAGAAACAGAATAAAATGCTATTGAAATCAATGAAGATTTTGTTGAAGAAGAGTAAGTTCCAGAGGATCTCTTCCTTGACCAGGGTGATTTTGGAGACTTTTATGATGAGGCTGAAAGTGATTCTTCAGACAATGAACCATCAACAAATGATGACAATTGATTTTTCTCTTCCTAGCATATTAGCATTCCAAATATCATGTTGATTTCATTCTTTCTCATTTCCTACACACCCAAAGAACTCCCCATTCTGTCTACAGTTTGAAAAAATCCCCACTCAGTCTACAATTTGAAAAAAATACCCACTCTGTCTACAATTTGAAAAGATCCCCACTCTGTCTACTGTTCAAAAAAAATCCCCATTCTGTCTACTGTTTGAAAAAATCCCCGCTCAATCTCCCATATGGTTATTGTTACCGACTCAGTGTTTTCTCTAATGGGCTCTTGGGTCTGTATGTGATTAAATCGGATTGAATTCTGACTTGTTTGACCATTGCTTGCTTTTTGCAAGAAGGAAATCATAGGTTTTCATAGACATAAGACAATACATCAGAGGAATTAAAGAGAAAAATTGGAATGCAGGAGACTTGTATGATCTAATGGGCGGACAATTATGCCATTATTTTAAATTCCAAAGGTGTGTTGTGGTAACATTTGGTAAGCACAAAAAAATTTAAATGATTCTTGTTCAATAACCCAAGGCTTACCACCAAGTTGGCCAAGGATGGTCTTGAACAATGAAAGGATTGATCGGAAGTTAGCATCTACTGAGTCATGAAATTTTGCATATTTCTGCTCAATTGGTTCAACAAAGAATCACAGATGCATCTTCTTGTGAGAAACCTCAATCAAATAAATTTTGCAAGCAATTCCAATCTTGTTCCTGCCTTGGTATTGGTAAACAATACAGTTATTTGGCTCATCTTTGGAGACGTTCTTGTCCAAGCGATCTTTTCTGATCCATTTCCAAGATTTTTTTGGAGTGCCATAGTTCAGGAGTACATTTGCATTGTTTGGATGCAGCAAATCACGCTAGTAATGACCAGATTGTACCTCATTTGTATATTTTTCAGGATCATTGTATAGTCACCCTCCGTAAGTGTCATTGAGTTCCCTGAGTTCTCAAGACTGATATTCAAAGGCCCAGTAGCCTTGTTGTATTGTTGAGTTAATCTTTGCAGGGTGCATGCCTTCTGGAGCATTGTCCAATCCATTTCCTCTGTTGATAAATTTTGTTAGTTCAATATCTTTATGAGGATTTGAAAACTTGCTTACTTATTTTTGTATTTTTTTTGATCTTCTGCAGGAAACCTATTGATTGTTTGCCACTGAATTCAGCCACCTGGTTAAGTGGACCCCATCTTTTGAGTTGTTCATGAATTTGGAGGGCATAATGATGATTTGGTTGGATGTTCAAATCTGGAAATATCTTCTTTGATGTTTCATTATAGCAATGATAGTAGGTTTTGAATATTTGAGGACCTCTTGGTGTTATTGATTTTGCACAAAATACACTAGTGCAGCAGCAAATAGCCCCAACATTTGTTAGGACAAGTCCCTTCATGGAATTGGACTTCAGTTGAGAAGGGTTTTCAACAAAAATTTCTGTGACAACCAACAGAATGATGTATTCAAATAAGCAATGCCAGTGATTGGCTTTCCACTTTCCAGCTTTACAATCACCCAGGGGCTGAGGAGGTTGTTCCAACTGAGACAGTAATATAATGGCTTCTTGAATATCTTTAAAATGCTTGATTTTTTGTTCTGAGAATAATCCGGTTTTAAGATTGAAATTGTTGCATTCAAATTCAGACTATTTGGAGCTATTGTCACTTTCAATACTCATTTTGAAACTACCATCTTGTAATTGGGGATACTTTTTTGGCAAGGAGTTTGGTTCTGTGTGTTTCCTCTTTTGGTTCTGAACCAACCATGTATCAAAGCCCCATCTGATTTGGAAGTGATGCTCCAATATTCCCTCTAACCAATCATGCATCATTCCCAAAGGAACATGATGGACAATATTGCAATAGGGTAGTCAATTTAAATCCAACTATTGCACACCAGTTTTATGGAGATGATCTTCTTGTTGGCTGAGGGTATTCAAACTTTTCCATTTTAAAGATTCTTGAATTGTTTCTTGAGACAACCAAGGCTCACCAAGCTTTAGATCTTGCAAGTTTTCCTTCATTGATTTACACCAAGAACAAAAAAAGTTAGCACTATGAGATGCATAGCCAGCTACTTTATGTACCCCAACAATATCTCCAAGTAAAGGAAGCAATCACACTCAAACCAATCAACCTTCAGGGAATTGATTTTTTTTGATTTTTATTCCTTTCTCAAATTAAAGAAGTTCATTGACAAGTGGTTTTAGGCAGTGATTGATTGTTATCATTGATGGGGCATTTGGCCCAGGAGTAATTCCTGTAATTTAAGTGTTGCATATCAAGTTTTGCTTTGAAAGTGGTAGGTTGAGGCAGTTCATCAAAATCAAGCCAATTGATTGCTGCTTTCTGGCAAGTTTATTTCCTTGCGGATTAAACCATTCAATGAAAAGTGAAAAAAATAAATTGATTGGGTTGAGCTCATTGTAATTGGTAGGCCATCTCATTTCCTTCCAAGCTTGACCTTGTTGAATATCAATCAAGTCCAATGATTGGTCATTATTCAAGCTTTTTGACCAGTCAAGAATGTCCTGATCATTATATTCATTTCCAAGGAACCAGGAGAGCCATTCAATGAGGGGCTGTGTTGCATAAAGAGATATGGTAGCTGGACTGTGGGCAATTGACATTTTTTTATACTGGCTTGAGGCGTTTTGAGTTGGACCAATATCCCCATATTTCCATACTCTTGAGTTTGTTTGAAGTAGAGGTGTTCCACATTCTCAAGCTTGTGGATTTTCTCTGTATTTGCATTTTTCAGGTACATCAGGTGGATAATAAAGTAAAAATTATGTTGGGCAGCAGACATATTTTTTGATCATAGGGGAAACATCAAGCTTTTTGATTATTGTTGTGATATCTTTAGGGATATGTTCTTCAGTATAATTTTGCTCTTCCTTGCACTCCTTTATGATTGAAACAATAAATTTCCAAGCTTTTTGACAATTTTTAATACTTAATCCGCAAAACAAATGAAGCCACACAATGAAAATTAAAACAAGGATTGTGGCTGTAAAATAATAATGAATGGTTGAGCCACATTAAATTAATTTAAGAACTTGTAAATTATAATTGATTTAGTTTAGCTTACCACTTGAAGATGTTTCACCTAAAGAAAAAGCTTCTGATGAATAAGTTCTGCTTGAACAATCACTTGAGGATGTTGAAGATGATTCTTCATTGGATTTTCTTTGTGGGTGGGAGGTAAAAAGATCTTGCAGATTTTTTTCATGATCAACTTTGGCATGTTTGAGTTGGTTTTGTCTTGATATAAGTTGGCCTTGGACACTCTCTCCATTGGAATTGGTGAATCTGAGAAGAATTCAGCTGGAACAGGTACATAGAATCATCCTTTGGTTCATAGCAAAAAGGTGGTAAACAGGTAGGTGTGCACGCCTAGATGATCAGTTAGATTCCAAGACTACCAATTATTAGTGCCTTGGAGAGGCATGTTGCAACACGTGGTTGATGCAAAAGCTCAACTTCAAACAGTGTGTTGCATTGTATTTTTCTGCGCACACGGCTGTTACATGTTTCACATATTTGTATATGTCTGGGTGTTGCAGGAATGCATGCAACACCAAATTCCACACTGTGTTACTTGAGCATATTTTGATGGTAGTGGGGACACAGGAACAACTTTCTCCTCATTGGCCAAGTGGTTAAGTTCTTCCACCCCAGGAAGAGAGCAATCCAAAGAAGGAAGTGAGGGGTCTAAGGAAGGGTTTGAATTTTTGATCAATGCTGATGTAGATGTGATTTGAGCTTGTTACTTTAGAATATCCTCCTTAACATCAGATTTCAGCCACTCATAGTTTTCATTTTGATCATCATTGCTAGGCTGAGAATCCACAGCCAGGTCCTCAGCATCAACTGAATCTGATTGTTGGGCATCAAAAGCGGCTAAAGGGGTGATATTTGCCTTCTTTCCAAAGATTTTATCCATTTAAATATAAAAAGGACAAATTGAGTCCAAATTATCAACAAATGAGTTGATTCCCTTTGCCTTATTGGAGTTGGTGATACCAAAGCCAGTGGAGATTGACATTGAGTGGACTTTTTTTTACATGGTTCAATAGTTCTTGAATCTATCCCGCATCTTTTTGGATGAAAGATCCAGCCTACCTTTGGTTTTATTCTTCAGTTCATTGGCCATCAGTAGATAACCATTAACCTTAGAGGATGCAGGTTGGCCAACTCCTGTTTCATTGTTGGATTCAAAGCAAGAACTGTAGTTGGACGGAATTTTGAGCCAGTTTACCAGAATGATGTGATCAGCTCTCTTGAGCTGACTTGAGCCTTTGGAAGCTGATGGGGGAGGGTTGTTGGATGTTGAGTTCCTGGGGTATTTTTTCTTTGGTCCATTGGATTGTTTAGTGGACTTGCGGGTGGAGGATTGCTGAGGGGCCATTTAAAAAGAGTAAGTGAGATGAAGGGATGAAACAATGAAGCAATGAAGCACTGAAGGGATGTTTTGAAAGCAGGGATGAAGTGATGAAGCAATGAAGCAATGAAGCAATGAAGCAATGAGAGTTAGGATTTGATGAAAGCAGGGATGAAGCAATGAAGCAATGAGAGGATGGACGTGATGAAACTGATAATGTGTGAGAAAGTGATGAGAGTGATGAAGCAATGAGAGTGATGAAGTGATGAGAGTGATGAAGTGATGAGGATAGAAATGAAGAGATGAAGAGCAATGAATCAAATTTTTGGATGAGGTTGGAGTTAGAATTTTTCCAATGAGGTCAGGGGTTGAAAACAGGGGTGATGATGTGGAATGATGGGTTAGGGTGGTGAAAGCCTTTAAATACTTTATTTGAAAAAACCCATTTATTTTCAGGTAACTTTGACATGTCGGATGTGAAATAAGTGGGTTTTTTTGATTTTTGATGGAGGGTTTGAAATGGCGGATTTGGGTTGAAACCCTCCATTAAAAAATTGCGGGTTTTATTGACTTTGATACACTCCATTGCATGTTGTAGGAATTACAGCCAACTGTAAAACTTTCACAAAATCTCTTGTTTTTATAACAAGAGAAATGTTTGATTTCTACAGTTGGTCTGTAAATGCACTAAAGGATCTGGCTTATGATCCTGAGAGACTTCCCAAATTCTTTGTGACGTAACGTGAAAAAACTCTGATTTTTGCTATAGAAAAAAGTTTCCCTGAGTCAAAAAGACAGCATTGTCAGTGGCAATTGTCAAAAAACATACGAGAAAAATGTAAAGTGCACTTTAATAATGAAATCAAAGGATGGAAAAGCTTTATGTCTCTTTGGGCTAAGTATGGGGCCTTGAAAACCAAAGAGGAGGCAGAGTTCAATGATGCAGAACTTAGAGTAAGTGCCAAATCACTGCCTCTACTGTTAATATTCCTAGTTTTGGGTTGCTTAGATTGTGACTTGTATAAATTTTTCCTTGGAAGACCGTGAGGATGTGCTCAAATATATGTATCATGATATCTTCCATATCAAAGAGAAATTTTTAACAGCTTGGAATTGCAAAAAACATGAATTTGGAAATAAAACCGCGTCTTGGGTCGAAGGGGCCCATGCTACTCTCAAACAATTCATTGAAAATTCTTTGGGAAACATGTTGCATTTTTGGCAAAACCTAGAGGGAACAGTTTACAATCAAATTTCATTGGTTCAGGATGCCCTTTAAAACTCTCAAATTAAGATAGTAATATTTCTTACAACTGAACTGTTACCATTGGGATACAAGTTGTCTTTAGAGGCAATTAAACTTTTTGTGTAACAATTCAAGAAATTAAAGCCAAACCATGATGGGGAAGTGTGCGCCAAGTCATACTCCAAGACTATGGGTTTTCCCTTTTCCCACAAGACAGATGACCTACTATCATTCAAAGGATCCATTGTGCCTGAGGATATTTTATCTCAGTGAAGGTTGGATTATGACCCTTGCAGTTCTAGTTCTGTAAGCTGGTTTCATGGGATCAATGCTTTTTGATAAATGATTTTTGAATAATGATCCCTACTTTACTAATATTTGATCCTTTTTAATTTTGAAAGTTTGGTGTTGATGAAATCCTCAACAATTCCCAGTTACATAGGAAGCTCAATTCAATGATCTTGGGATACCTTGACAAAGATTATTGAGGGATATTTAAGCACTTGATTCAGGAGACCACAACTTATTGATCAAAGCCAAGACTTGAACTTTAAGTCTTGAAATCAAGCAGAGGCTGGCCAAAATTGACAGATACCTGAAGAGATCTTTCTTGATTTTAACATGTTGAGAAGCAACTTGAGTCAGAAAAGACAAGTAGAGGGGCACCAAATAAAAAAATATAACAGATTATAAGTCTTTTCTTTTGTGAAATGTTCATTTTTTGGGTTTAATGAACTGATGATGATATGATGATAATTTTTGTTCAAATTCTGCAGGATCAGAATCTGAATTTCATAGCTCAGAGAAAGGGAGTGCAAGTGAATTAGCTTAACTTAATTTGGAATCTGAATCCTCTTCAGAGGAAGAAGACATGCAGGAAGCTTCAACCAGAGTCTCATCTTTTCTGAGTATTGATATTATTAATTAATGTTATTGGAATTTTGGCTGAGTGAGTTTTGATGATGGGAACTCAAAGTAAAATAACTCAATCAAATATCTGATAAATTAAATAAGTTCTTGGGTGAGGTTTGGGATTCAATTGGTGATGGGAATTTCAGATTTAGAGTCATTGCTAAATTGCTTTGGTATGATGAACATGGTTGGTTTAAAGTGAGAAAGGAAATGATTGAAACATTGGAGAAAAATAAAGCATTCTAATTTAAGGTGCTTAGTGGTGCAAAAGAGTTAGAAAAGATTAAACAAAGATTTAATTTGGAAGACATCAATGCAAAGATTCCCTTATAAAAATGGCTGGCTAAGTTAGATATGGGTCAAATAATAGCAGACACATATGCCAGACCTATATAATTCATTACATTTGAGTAATTTTTTTCTTATACTCCAATGAAGAAAGGTGTTAAAGATCAATCAGAGCCTATTTATATTTCCTTTGTAAACAATAACCACTGGTTTCTATTAGTACTTGAGGGAGAAATGATTCCAATCCCGCCCATTGTAGCAAATCCCTCTGCTTTCATTTCAAAGAAAGCTTCTGGTTGGGTTGATCATCTCAAATATCAACTGCACGTGTATTCTAGATTTATACTTCATTTATAGACTTCATATCTCATAATTTGGGTTTGGGTCTGATACTGACCTATTAATTCTATTAATATAAAGGGTTATAACATTTTGAACATCATTATGTTGATTGTTTTGAGTTAATGTCATTATGATGAGTGTTTTGAATGAGATTTTATTGGCAAGTCAGTTTAACTTGTGTTGGTCTGATCCCATCATAAGGAGTATTTTTACCTCCTGTGATGAGATCAGCTTAAAACAAGTTGAACTTGTTTTTTTTTTGTATTTTTACTTTTGGCCTTGTCAAGTTACTTGTCTTTTTTGTTTGGTTTTTTTACTTTAGGGCTTGTCAAGTTACTTGTCTTTTTTTTGGTGTTTCTACTTTAGGGCTTGTCAAGTTGAAGTTTTATTTTTTGGCACTTTTACTTTAGGGCTAGTCATGTTGAACTTGTATTTTTTTGGCACTTATACTTTAGGGATGCTCCATAGACTCTTTCATTGTTTTTTTAATTTTTTTTGTTTTGGTTGTCTTCAGTTTTTTTGTTTTTTTATTTTGTTTTTATTTTATTTTTTACTTATTTTTATTTTATTTTCAATTTTTTAATTTTTTCTTTAACCAAAAAATCAAAAAATTTTGACCTTTGGTTGATTTACATTTTTTTTTAATTTTTATTTAGTTTATTTGTTTAATTTGTTTTATTTTTTTATTCTTTTTTGCCCACCACACTTGAATTTGTGTGGCATGGAACACAAATAAATTTGAGTTGTGTACAGCCCCACACAACTTGAATGTAGTTGTGTTTTGTGCCATGCAAACCTGGCCATTGTGTGGAGGCTGCACAACTACACTTGAGTTTTATTGAGGATACACAGCCACAATTGAATATTTTGGAATGCAACATGTCCCAAATGATCCATGCACACAACTCATTTGGGCTGTGAATTTATCATCATCCTTTTTTTATTTTTTTGTTTTTTGTGGAGTTTTTTTTTTGGTATAATATTATATGACCCCAAATTTGGGGAGGCATGTAATTTTCCCAGTTCAGTATGGAATTTTCCTAGTGCAGTATGTAATATTCCCAGTGCAGTATTACCTTTGCCCTTTGTAAATACAAGAGGTGCATAAAAACTTTGTTAAATGAATACAAACCCAAGGACATTGATGCCATGCAAGGTGTTTGAACTTTTTCAATCTTTTCATAGAAGTAAATTTGCACAAATTTGAATTCAGTTCAGAAGATAGGAATATCTATAATCTATATATATTTTTATACCTTTGGAAAAAAATGCATTTAAATCCCATCAGAAATGTCAGATTTTATTCCAAAACATCAATTGTTGAGATCTTTTATTTATGATTGATGTAATTTAGAATTTTCTTCATCACGTCTGACTGTAGATTTGTAATCTGCTTCAAAAATGATTCTATGTAGCATTTTTTATGTGTTATGATTTTTGGTACAATTTTATTTAAATTTAACCAAGAATATTCCATTTTTTTGAAGAGAATACTGGATTTTTGTACCTTTTCTGATTCTTTTTCATATTAAATGAAGTCTTTTTTCAAATTTGAGCCCAAATTCAAATTTATTGAAAAAATCTGGTATTTTTTGTTGTTTTTATTTTTTATTTTAAATTTAATTTCATTTGGTTTGATTCAATTTAATTTAATTTCCTTTTTTTCATGTTTTATTAACTAAATTGAAGTCCATATTTGGATTATTTTAAAAAAAGGCCATATGTAACCCCCAGAGGGTCAAGGGGCCTTTTTCTATCCCCTCCAAGTCCTAAATCAATTTTCACAGGCCTCCACCAGCTCAACTGGTCCTCATAAGGGGTGTTTTCCCATCCCAGGAATTCTTGGGAAATTTAAAATTCATGCAAACATTCTCAAGAGGCAGATTTTCCCACCACAGGCAGTCCTTTAAACCTTAAAAAGGTGTACCAAAACTTGATTGTATATAATCATGACTTTTTCAACTGGATAAATACATAATAAACCATAATTAAGATGCACTAGAAGATTATATGAATATAAATAATTACTAGAATATTCCACCAGAACAACATGGAACCTTGTAGATACACCAAAAAACACACAACATTGGATATAAATAGAAACATTTTTGTAAAAATAAATAATAATACTTGGGAAAATACATATCCTAATTTTTTATCTATGGTGTATCCAGTGAATTTGGTTGGGTGGTCAACTCCTCCTGGTCATGTGACAGGCTGTGATCGATTGCCAGAAAAAATTGGCTGATGGGGAAATAGCAAAGGGAGCCCAACCTTGTTGGTTCATCAACCTGACCTATTCATTGATCAACTCAGGACATGTCAGCCTCTAGATACCAGGAGCCTTGCATTCCTTTAGATACTAGAAGTGATAAAGATGAAGAATAAAAATATTCTTCAAAATAAAAAAAGACCAATCTCCAAAATTATAAATATGATTGGTGATGGTGTAATTTTTTAATGTTTTGGTTAAGGTTTTTCAATATAATGAATAAATAATAATGAAGAGGGGCCACAGTTTATAAAGACTGGGTGTCTTTAACACCTCTTATTCAGGAGATTAACTTTGAATCTGGCACCCTGGAATTATGGGGACCTTGTGAATTAACAATAAGGGAGTATTGCACATTAAAATGGTGGTATGGATGGGCTATGGTAGTACACAGGCCAGAGCAGGAAGTAAATTACTTACTACTTTGAGCAGTAACTTTGTGGGTACCTGCAATGGTTCAAATTTGAAGTGTTTCAAATCAAAGATGGGGTGCTTGATGATTTATCTTCACTGCAAACAACAACAATTGTTATGAATTAATAACAATATGATTCAAAATGAAGCCATAAATCACTTTCTTTATACCTTTATAAGCATTTGACCATGGATTTCAGGGTGCCTGGGATGATACTGATGAATTCCGGGTGGAAAAAAGTCAAAAAAGGTGGTGTATAAATACCTTTTTGGGGTTAAAAGAGCCTCCTCAGGGCAAAAACAGAGGGTAGGGCTCATTTTCTGAGGCTAGAAATCCGGCCAGAGCTGGATTGGAACATCCTCTTGGTTCTGTAGGGCGCAATTTTCGGATCAGGATCATTTTTAGTGTTTATTTGTTGATTTCTTGATCCTGCTCATGATCCATTATGGTACCAGTTGTATTTGAATAAAATGAGCAGTAGTGATTGTTTAATGATTTTAAGCACCTGCTGATCATTTTAGTATTTTTCATTATTTTATTTACAGATCTCATGATTTTCAATTTGTTTTGTGATCTTCAATGATCTGAATCTTCAATATCTGACAACAAGTCTTCACCATTGTTTTTGATGGATTCTTTGTCCTTGCTACAGTTGGAAGGCAATTTTTTTTCACTGTAAGAATCTGAGAATGTTGTTGGTTTTGTGAGTTCTCTGCTTGGATTAATTTGGTCTGAGTTTTCAATTTTGAGTTCAATGGAGGGTTTGGAGTTGTTCCTGGGAACAAAGGTGAGTAATCTGACATTTTTGGTTTTGACAATTCTACTGCAGTCTTAGAGAATATGATAAGATCTGAGTTTGCTGTTGAAACCAATCAAAGTGCCTGTTTTGCCCTTGGCTTCTATCTTGGAGAAGTTTCTTCTGGGAAGTGTGAGGAAGGAGACAGGATTCCCTATGGGGTGGAAGTAATCCAAGGGAAGTGTCTTGTTCTTGAAGATAGAGTAAGGTGATTGTTTAGAGTTGTGAGAGGGTGTTTGATTGAGATGGAGAGTACTGGCCTTGAGAAAAAAGTTCCACAGATTTTTTTTGAGGCAAGAGTAATGAAAGATTGTTCTAAGAGACTCAAGTATGGTTCTGTTATATCTCTTGGCAAGTCCATTTTGTTGAGGAGTGTAGGGATCAGAGTAGGTGATTCTTATCAATTTTTTCTTGCAGTATTTGTTGAATTTCTTGTTTTTGAGTTCACCGCCTCTGTTGGAGTTGAGGATGCCGGGGTAGTAGCCAAAAAAATTTTATTCCAGATCTAGAATGTGAGAAAGTACATCAAAGTTTTTGTCTTTGGATTTGAGAGGGATGCCTGAACATTAACTAGAGTGGCTGTCAACCACAGTCAGGAAGTACCTATGGTCTTCATTTGAGGCTGGTGTGATAGTTCCTACAATTTCTAAGTGGAGTTCTTCAAAGGTTCTAGAGGCTGGGCTATTTCTGCTTTTAAATGATGCCCTGTTTATTTTTACAACAGCACAGGATTCACACACTGTTTCTGGTTTGACAGGTATTTTCAGCTCATTTCTAATCCTGTGGTAGCTGACATGTCCCAGCGACTTGTGTAAGATTTATCCACTTGAAAAGAAGGACTTTTCCTCAGGTTTTCTCAATTTTATGACTGCAAGATTATTCTGATAATGACCTTTGAAAGCCAATTTTTCTTCTTTGATCACAGAAAATTCATTGATTTCAAATTTGAATTTGCAAAGTTCTAGGAACAAGAAGCGCACAGATAGGAGATTGGCAGATAGTTCAGGAACATAGAGAAAAATTTTTAGCCATAGATCAGACCCATTTTTGTTCTTCAAGCAAACTGTACCAGACCCCTTGATGTACAGAAGATGACTTTTTGAACCGGTTTTCACAGATCCTAATTATTTGGAACAAAAGGATTCAAAGAGACTGGAGTCTGAGATCATGTGAGAAGTTGAGCCAGAGTCAAGGATTAGGCATTTTTCTAGGTCTGAATGAGAGTGATGAAGGCAGCTGACAGTAATGTGAGCTTCACCAGTGGTTATTCTGTTTGGTCTGAGCTCAGGGTGAAGAGTACAGCATTTGGAAGGAGATTTTTGTGCCTTAGGATTATTTTTGCCCTTCTTGCAGCATATTATTGTTGAACTTGTGGTGTTTAATGAGGTGTGTTCTAATTTCACAGAATTCATGGAGTTTTTGTCATCCAAGAATCTGCTAAGATGATTGAGTACAATATTGGTAGTGTTGAGTCTGTCTGAGTGAGTTATTTGTTGGCTGATATTGTCTAGGCTAGCTGGTAATTTATCTAAAATAGTGTATCCAAGAATATCTTCAGGGATGACTATTCCTACTTCATGGAGCTGGTTTATGCTTTTCTGAATCTGAGTGATGAAATTAGGGACTTAATTTTGATTGACTGAGATTCTGAGGAATTCCTTGTAGACTTGGGCACAGTTTGAGGCTTTGGAAAAGAAAAAGAAATTTAGAATGGATTTCCATAAAGCCTTGGTGTCTTCCTTGTTTTTGTGGTTTATAAAGCTGGTGTGGATAGCAGTATTGAGTTTAGAGATCAGAATGGTCCTTATGCTGAGGTTTTTGACCACATTTAGGTTCTGTCCTGGTGAGTTCAATACATCCTTGAGTCCCTTTAGCTTGAGGAAGCTGTCCATTCTGTCCTTCAAAAGAGAGAAATTATCCATGTTGAGGCATGGGATACTCTCAATAGAGGTCTTGATAATGGCTTGAGTAAGGGCTTCAGACATGTTGGTTTTTAAGAGTAGGTTGATTTTTTTCTCATTGTTTTGACAAGGATTCTTCTTTACATCAGTGCTTGAGCTGTTGATGATACTCTCTAAAATGGAGAGCTTCAACTGTTAATTGTGTTAAGTTTATTCTCAGAAATACTGTCTGAATTTTCTTTTATTAATCTTACTTAAAACCAACAAGTCTGGCTAAGATTACTGAATAGATAAAGAATGGAAAGGACAGGAAGGTTTGAGGCACTATGTCAACAGAGATATGAAGTCTTCATGTCAAGGCACACAGAGAAGAAATGTATTTTGGTCTGACTTTAGCTGAGAGGTCTTGAGGAGTAAGCAAGTTCTGCTTTCAACTTTCTTGATGGTCTAGATGGAGGTAACAACTGCTTGTTTTTCTAGATTCTACCTGGTTGGGTGTTCAAGTCCCAGAACAGAGCAGTTGGTTGATGATCTATTGATCCTTGTTTTTTAGGGAGAGTTGGTAGTCAGTTGGTCTCTGGAGGGGGTGGCCAAGAGGTCTTGAGTGATCAGTTGTTGGCCTGGTTGATTTGAGGTTGTTTGATCAATTGTTAAAAGGTGTTAGAATATTTGTTTGTTTTTTTGTTTGATTGGTTGGTCTATTGGGTCTTTGGAAAATTGGTTGTTCCTTGTGGCAATGGTTTGTCTTGAAGGCTGGTATTTTGGTGGGTTGAGTTTTGAGTTGGTTTGTAGTGGAGAGGATGATGGACAAGAGTAAGGAAGCAAGAGAGGGAAAGTAGGTTTGTTTGTAGTTGTGCAGGAAGTGGATATCTGCGCGACTACTGGATTTATCCCAATTGTGATAACTACTAGTTGTGGTGCTGAGGATGAGGTTGTCTTGAGAGTTATCCCAATTGGGATAACTTGTGTGTGGTCAATGTAGTCGCTCCACAGCAACTACATCTTTCTGAATACATTTCATTTTTTTCTAAAAAAAAATTGACAAGTTTCAACACTTATTTCTTTGTTTTTAATTTATTTTTGTTACTGTTGACAGGTTGCTCTGTAAATAGTAGCAAGCTGAAAGAACAACAAAAATAATTGTTACTGCTGTTGTGACCCTTTTGATCCTTACAACAAACATTATGTTTTTTTTTGATGAAAAACTCCTCTTGGTGGCTTCAGTTGAAAGCTGCCACAGCCATGTTGATGGTACACCCCCATCAGTTGACCAGACCACCTGACAATTGGTAGTTGAGTAACCACCAAGTGGCTTTGAGCACCTGCCAACCATGTTTTAACAAAAAACCCACTGATTTGACAATCCAACCAAACTCAGTGGATTCACCATATTTACAGAAATCCCTATTGACAGTTCACACCTTCCTGGAGTGAGAAATCATTCCAAAAGGCATGAATTTAGTAAAAAAATACAAAATTCCCACCTTTTTTTCTAAAAAAGGTGTGATTTTATTCATCAAAAATGTGAAAACCATGCCTTCTTTGAAAAAGAAAAGGCATGTGTTTTATGCTTTTGAAGGCAAAAATTTATCCTGGGCCATAATTAAACCCTTTTTTCCTAATTCTTTGGGTGCCATCAGAGATATTTGCCTTTTTTTTTTTGAGGATCTATCTATAAATTCTTGGTGCCTTCAACCTCAAACCATCTCCCCTTAATATATTCCATTTGGATATGTCTTCTTGGGGTTGAGTTTTCAATCTTGTTATACATACCTATCAAGTGGGTTTGACAACACAATGACAGATGCTCTGAACTTCAATTCCCAACCCAATTGTCAACCTGATCACTTGCTCAGCCCATGCTTTTTCCACTCTGCCCATCATTGAAGTCCCACCCATAAGGTTGGCGGTGCAACAATTTTGGTGCACCAAAATTGGCATGTCAAATGGTGTTGCCATGACACTCTAACAATGTCTCAAAACCCCTCATGGTGTGCCAAATCTGTCTACCACAGTTTAGGGGGTTGTATCAAGGAGGAATTGGCCAAAGGGTTGATTGAGGTGTAAAACAAGTGTGGGGGTGTGTACCAAAAAGATTTATGGGATCAATAGTTTGGGTTAGTAAGGGAAATCAGGAGTTTACCTGAATAGCCTGGATGAAATTCTCAGGCAGGGAAGCAATCCCAACCATTGCTGGGAGTTGTAGATCAAGGATTGCAGAAGGGCAAGCAAAGTAACAATGGGAGAAAAGCAAGGACACCAGTTTCACCAGTGACCAACAGCTTGCCCACCAGTTTTACCACCATGCCAGCTGATTGCACCTCCTCAGCCCAGCACCACAAGATGGTTCAAACTCTCCAAAGGTCCATGGGGCTTGCTGATCCTCTCTTCTCATGTCTCAACCTTGAGCCATTTGGATTGTAGTTCCCCTGCCATTTGCCTAGATTACAATCACAAACAATGTTGACGTCAGGACCATTCAATGGCCCATGATGCCATAAGGGAAACATTTTGCCCTTGAAATAAAAATAAAAAATAAAATAAACAAATGGCACGCCACTGTCGCTACCTGCAAATGGCGCGCCAGGGAGGTGGGATGGTGGCACCATTTTCCCAATCCTGTCGCCGCCAACCTTACCCATCCAATTGGTGACATCGAGGCACGGTTCGGGGTGTCCGTCGGGAGGACTCCCCGAGCCCCGGAAGACCGGGACCACGCCAGAGTCAAGCCACCACAAAATCTCAATTGGGGTCTAACGCAGTTATACACTCTCATCAATCGATTGAACATCAACACCTGAGGTTTCCAAAACAAGCTCACTTTGCCAAGTCACGAAATCGAACATGGAAGGACTTCTCGCTGCATATGATTCCGAAGACGAGACGACCGGATCCAACGATCACCACAGTCTGTTTGCCGGAAAGAACGAAAACCAATCGACGGCTCATCAATCTAACAGTGATGATGATCTCGCCGATGAAATCGGTATCGATGGTGATCTCTTTGGAATCAAGAACTCGCTCTCGAACAACACCCATCCTGGAAAATCCAAATTACCACTATCAACCGCGTTTGATCAACAAATCATATCCACCGTACCTGACGTGATGCCTGCAATTGTAAGTTTTTTTTTCCCAAATAAATTATCTACTTTTGGTTTGTTTTTTATCCAATATCCTATCACTCGAGATCATCTCATTTTTTTACCAATCATGCTGAACACCACTGAATCTTGATTTAATTTTATCCCCAGGACCAATCTTCATCCACTTCTCTCATTCTGAGGCCTTCCGATACCGAGATGAACGTCAATGTCAAATACTCTGATATGATGCTACCTAAACAAGGCCCAAAGAATCCTTACTCAAATCGAAAAATTGAAAAGATGAACATCTTAAATGGTGCGCTGATCTCGGAAATGCGTACCATGCGTTTCGCCTGCCGAAGAAATCAAGAATGACTAATTACTAAAATCGCCGTTCTTTCTTTCGGCGTCAATCCTTCATTTTGTTCCCTTTTCGCCTTGGAATGATTGCATTCGGGAGTACAGGTCATGTGGAAGAAGAGTTCATTAACGAAGTAGACTTTGATCAACAACAACGAACGTTTCATGTATTGAAGTACGCCAAGAACCCTTCAGTAATCTCATCCACGTCTCAAAATCCAGAATTGAATTTCGTTGGAGATGTTCATGCAGCCTTCAAGAATGACGGAATCCTAGCTTCCGAGATCAAAGTGACCAAAGCGTGTAGAAAAGCGGTCAAACGAAAGCGCGAGGACAAGGGAGAATTGGGTGTATTTGATGAGGAAGAGGAGGAGGAAGCACAGCAAGAAGCTGGTGACGGAACCACGAAGCCTACAACTCAAAAATCGCGCGAGTACAAAGGCCCTTGGGCGGGTTGGCAAGATGAACACATCCAACCGGTCGGACCAGATGAGGAAGAATACGAAGCAGCCAAGAGAGCAAGCACCTCCTCATCCGTCGCCAAGAAACAAGCGGCCGAAAAGGGCCAGGCCAAACGCGAAGTAGCCTATGGGGAAGAAAAGTCGACCTTGCACGCGAAGAGTCTACACGACTACCAAGGTCGCACCTACATGCATGTACCTACCGACTTGGATGTCGATCTACTTTCAACCGATCCTCCGAACGAATGTTTCCTACCCAAACGTTGTATTCATACCTGGATGGGCCACACGAAAGCCGTTTCAGCTATTCGACTATTTCCTAACAGTGGTCATCTACTACTCAGCGCAAGTATGGATTCCCGCGTAAAGGTAATTAAATACTTCCATCATTAATTTCCATGTTCACGGCGAGCTTCGCTCATTACCAATATATGACACTGCTTTTTTTTTTGTCCTTAGCTTTGGGATATTTATCATGACGGGAAATGTTTGAGAACGTTCATGGGTCACTCCAAGGCAGTTAGAGATGTGACATTTTCTAACGATGGAAAACAATTTTTATCTGCCGGTTACGACCGGCAGATTAAATTATGGAACACAGAAACTGGTTGGTCCTTGAAGTTTCCATTATTTTCTGTATCTCGCGGATCTTTGACAAGTTAATCCTGCGATTACTTTTTTGTATTGGATAATTTAGGACATTGTATTCAAGCTTTTTCAAACGGCAAAATCCCATATTGCGTCAAATTGCATCCAGATAATGATAAACAGCATATCTTTTTAGCTGGGATGTCCGATAAAAAGATCATCCAGGTATTCTAATCCGCTTCAACGCAGAATTATTTGAATAGTATTTGATTGGTTTGCCTTTATTCTCACTTTGCCAATTTACTTAGTATGATATGCGTTCGGGAGATATTACCCAGGAATACGATCAACATCTAGGGCCCGTGTCAGTCACTCATGCCTTACGAAGGTCTATATTTCTAAGCGACTCGGTACTGAGGCTGGTGCTGGACTATCGATCAAAGTAATACCATTACTTTTGTAGATGAAAACCGACGGTTTGTGACTACTTCGGATGATAAGACTATTCGGGCGTGGGATTTTGATATTCCGGTCGTGATTAAATACATCGCCGAGCCTGCAATGCACAGCATGCCAGCCGTCAGCCTTCATCCCAACAGTAAGTATCATTCAGAGTTTACCTCGAAACTTGCGCAGAATTTCAGTCGGAATGGAACTGATTTTCCGGTTCTCTATCACTTTTTAAAATAGGCAAATGGTTGGCCATGCAGTCCTTGGATAATCAGGTTTTGATCTATTCTGCGGACTCTTTCAAACAGAATCGAAAGAAAAGATTTGCCGGACATACAATCGCTGGCTATGCCTGTGAAGTAGGATTTTCACCCGATGGTAAATTCTTAAGTTCTGGAGATGGATCCGGTAGTATGGTCTTTTGGGATTGGAAATCATGTAGGATCATCAAGAGATTAAAGTGTCACGATCAAGTTATTATAAGCCATTCTTGGCTTCCTCATGAAACCGTTCGTCAAACCTTTTGCTCTTCTTTTATGCTGGGTTTTGCCCATCTTTCCACTAATACTTCAATTTATGCCTTCATTTTCTATTACCAATCATGGGACTTCCTCGACCGGTCTGGTAATTTCATCAGTCCAAATTGGTGACAGCTAGTTGGGATGGCTTAATAAAACTTTGGGTCAGTGGTCTTCTTAGCCATTGTGCATTGGCAAAACTTGACGCAAAAAATGCTTCTCGATCAACTAACATCCTTTGACATTTCTTTTGCCTTATTACTGCACATGTGTCCGATGGCTGAATCATTTCAAAATGCGCCATACTTTCCTTGTTTTTTGTGTTCGGGTTGTACTTTGACTGGCGCGGTATGAATCGATGGTGGAACCAATAGGATTAAAACTTGAACTTTATCCGCGTGTATTGTACAAATCTGCTTTTCCTATTGACATGCGGACTTGGCATGATCATTTTGAAGTTACAACACAAGAAACAATTAATCAGCGCAAAAAAAGGTTTTTTTTCCTCATCTGGCAACCACCCGACCAGTCCTACGGTAATGCCGGAAACCGGTTATTCCAGCAAGAAAAGGATAAGAAGGGAGAAAATTGGTGGACAATAGGTTTAAATCCCTCAGATGGACGGTAACAAAGGCTAAACAGATCAAGGAAACATGTAATCATAAGCAGGGATTGAATTCTACTACGTAGAGAATCTTGAAAGGGCTGATCTCATGATGATTGGGTAAGGTTACCGATCACTGATCCACTCTGAAATATGAGTCAAACCATTCACCCCAGCCTCCACGCTGCTGAGGACTGAAATTCGGGCAGTCCCAACGGGTGAAAACGGCTAATGATCTCGGGTTCAGGATATCTTCAATGATTCGAATTACCTGGATCGGTCATCTTCATTTCTTGGATCATTCACAAGCTCGGTCGATTGATTTTAGTTGTTCCATAAGTCGTCGGACCGGCGAATCGGTGGGTTTCTTCAACTCATTTCATCTGGTTCTAATGAGAATGTGAGGGTGCGTTCGGCAACCTGGAGGCCCTGTAACTCGGGTCGGTTGCCCGGGGCCCCGAAACCGAACATCCCTCACATTTGTGACTGTAACCTCACAACCGAAGGACAGTTACAGGGGATGTGTGGCAACACAACCCCTCTGTTGTCTGTTGCAAAAACTGCCATGCGTATCCAAGGAAGTGTTTGTGCAATGCCCTACCCAACCCCCTGGGCCCAAAAACCACCTGCCATGAGCACTGGAACCCAGCCCTCCATGAGATAAAAGGGGGGCTGGTTTTTCCTCCTTTCCAATCTACCCATCTTGTCCAGAAAATCAACCAAAATTTAAAAATTCAAACCTTCTTCATCTCAGGAGTAATCTGTTGAAAAATACTCTAAATATCAACCAAAATTTAAAGATTCAAATCTTCTTCATCTCAAGAGATATTTTTCTCAAAATCATTCTCTAAATATTTCTGGTAATAATCCAAATTATATTTTTTCTTTAAATGTCTTACAGTCAATCCAATCTCAACAACAATGAATACAACAATCAATATGCCATGGATAACTCAGAAGATAGTAATCCAGAAGCTTCAAATGATATTTCAGAAAATTACTATGCAGGTTGGAACCATTCCTGCAGGTTTTTACTGGCTATCCAAGGCTCACAGGTAGTAATTATGTCAAATACTTACTTTCCTAGTCATTTCAGAAACCCTCCAGTACCCAAGCACACTTCTTTATTGTCTGGGGAACTATGGATGCAAGAGATCATGGGAAATCAGAATCCTAGGCAATTTTATGAAAACATGGGGATGCATGTGAATACTTTCAAGAAGATTCAACAAGAGATGGAATTTCATGGATGCCTCTGTGCTGGAAGATGGATCAGCTGTGAGGAGAAGTTGGGAATTTTGATGCATTTCTTGATTACTGGCAACTCCCATAGCATTATCCAACAAAGGTTTGAGAGATCTGCTGAAGAAATACATCAAAAATTCCCAAATTCTCCTCAGAGCTGATCCATCTTCCAGCACAGAGGCATCCATGAAATTCCATCTCTTGTTGAATCTTCTTGAAAGTATTCACATGCATCCCCATGTTTTCATAAAATTGCCTAGGATTCTTATTTCCCATGATCTCTTGCATCCATAGTTCCCCAGACAATAAAGAAGTGTGCTTGGGTACTGGAGGGTTTCTGAAATGACTAGGAAATGAAGTATTTGCCGTACATACTACCTTTAAGCCTTGGATAGCCAGTAAAATCTTGCAGGAATGGTTCCAAGCTGCATAGTAATTTTGTGAAATATCATTTGAAGATTCTGGATTACTATCTTCTGAGTTATCCATGGCATATTGATTGTTGTATTCCTTGTTGTTGAGGTTGGATTGACTGTAAGACATTGAAAAAATATAATTTGGATTATTACCAGAAATATTTAGAGAATGATTTTGAGAAAAATATCTCTTGAGATGAAGAAGATTTGAATCTTTAAATTTTGGTTGATATTTAGAATATTTTTGAGCAGATTACTCCTGAGATGAAGAAGGTTTGAATTTTTAAATTTTGGTTGATTTTCTGGACAAGATGGGTAGATTGGAAAGGAGGAAAAACCAGCCCCCCTTTTATCTCATGGAGGGCTGGGTTCCAGTGCTCATGGCAGGTGGTTTTTGGGCCCAGGGGGTTGGGTAGGGCATTTCACAAACACTTCCTTGGATACGCATGGCAGTTTTTGCAACAGACAACAGAGGGCTTGTGTTGCCACACATCCCCTGTAACTTTCCTTTGGTTGTGAGGTTACAGTCACCAATCCAAGGGATGTTTGGCTGCAGGGCCCTGGGAAACCAAACCAAGTTATGGGGCCTTGAGTAGACCTAGTTTCTGTTCATGCCTTGTATCATTCCTTTTGCAAAGTTAGCAGTCTGAAACATAGTTCTTCACCTCTGTTGACATTAATTTCCAGGAAAAGGCTCTTTTGATAATGTTGAGAATCTTCTGTCTCCCAGGGTGGCCTGCAAGGGGTGGGTCATGGCATTGATGAAGTATCTTCAATATAAGATTGTTAGCTTGGTCAGGTATGACCACTTTACCCTGAAACAGGAGTAAGCCACTAGAGGGGTCTGAGGAATAGCCAGCTACTTCTTCATTCTTATTCAACTGTTTAATGATTCCTTGAATTAACTTTTCATCTTTTTGACTAGAATTCAATTCACTCACTCAATCATCATATGTGGCAGCACATAGAAAAAAGAGTTTAGAAGCTTCAACTTCATTTTGCTTCAGAAGCTTTTGACAATTTCCGGGGTTCTTTTCAGAATATTGTGTTCCCCCCCATGGATACATGTTGTACCAACGTGACATGATATCTGGGATGGTTGGAAATTTTCCAGGCCTGTAAGTGATCACCAAATTTAATTTAACAGAGGAATTCTTACCAACAAGCTTGCCTCCTGGTGAGAACCTTGGAAGACATGAAGTATTTCAAATAAGAATGATCATTTAGGACTTCAAAGGGTTCAGAAACACTAAGGAGGTAATAATGCCAATGCTGAAGAGCAAAGACAACTGAAAGGAGTTCATTATTTTTGATTTCATAGTTGAGTTCAGCACTGGGAATTTTCCTGCTGTCAAAGGCAAAAGGTTTTTTGGTGGTATCAGCAGTCACCTGGTGCAGTGCAGCTTCCAGGGCATAGTCACTGGCATCAGCTTCAACATATGTTCTCAGAAGGTTAATGAAATGGGAAATTATTGGATCTTGGTTGAAGGATTTCTTGTTGTTTTCAAATTTTTGCAAAGCTTTAGGAGCAAGGAGGAAAGGAGAGATGTTTCCAGAAATGGAAGTGAGCTGGTAAACCTCTTTGAAGTAGCTCTTGATAAACTTGCAATAGAAGTTAGTAAACCCAAGGAAAGACTGCAATTCTCTTCTGCTTTGAGGAGTTGGCCAGGAAAGGATGATCTTGAATATGTTTTTGTCCATTCAGATATTGTCCCCCAAGATCAGATAGCCAAGTTGATCCACAGAAGGTGCATGGAAGTTGCGTTTGGAGGCCTTTTCATAGATCTTGTGCTTCCTGAGTCCGGTTAGTACCTCACACTCATGAAGAATGTGTTCCTGTAAGTTCTTAGAGAAAATAAGGATATAATCAAGGTAAATCAACCAATATATTTTTAGGAGATCAGCAAGGATATCATTGATAAGGTTTTGAAAAGAAGCTGGGGAATTAGTCAGGTCAAAATGCATAACCAAGTATTCATAACTTCCAAACTGAGATCTGAATGATGTTAAGTGTTCATCTCCTTCCTTCATGTAAAAAAAAATTTAAGAGCCTCTGAGGTCAATTTTGGAGAAAATAGAGGAACCTGAAGATACATTTAGTAGAAAGGTCATTGGAGGAAGTGGATAACAGTTATTCCTTGTAACAATGTGAATTTGCAATGATAAACACATAATTTTAAACTCCCATCCTTCTTTTTGACAAAGAGAAGAGGTTCTCCAGTGCTTGAAGTGCAGAAATGGATGAACCCTTTCTCTACATTCTCTGCTATGTAGGCTTTTGGGGTTGCATTTTCAGATTGAGATTGAAATTAGAATGGCTCAAATGGAGGCAATGGAAATTCCAGTTTAATATAGTGATTGTAAGTGCGGTGAGGAGGAATTTTATCTGCTTTAACCTTGGACAAAGAATCTAGAAAAGAATTTTAATCAGCAGGAAATATTCTGACACAGTTTATAATTATTAAGGGTCATTTTCAATATAAAAATTTTCCAGTAAGCTGAAACAGAAATGTTAGAATAAGTGAATAATTGCATGATAAGCAAGGATGGATCCCTATATTCTTCCTCCAAAGAAATGGTCAAGGGATCAGTGAATACCCATGCAAGGTGGGCTATTGTTGGACTGAAGGTAAATTGGATGCTTTGTTGAGGATTCAAAGGTTCTGAAGTGAGAGGGAATGCATTGGGCTTCAGCAACAAAGGAAAAGTAGAAGAAAAACCAGTTGAAGGTAGGTTGGCCATGTTGAGTTCAACAGAGTTGGAGGAAATGTTTTCAGTTGAATGGTGTCTTGGGGTGATCATCTCCATCTTCCAGTTCACTTCAGGATTCCAATGGTGAATAAATTTGATTCCCAGCAAGAAGGGTGCATTGAATGGAATTAATTCCCATTCAAAGCTAGGGAAAGAAGGAAGTGAGACCACCCAATATGTATTGTGGGCAATTAGTTGAGAGGGTGACTCATTTGGACTGAAATTGAAGATAAAAATAGGTTTTCCCAAAGGAGTGGGCCACAATGAAAACTTTAGAACCATAGTATTAGCCATTAAAGATTTAGTAGCGCCCAAATCAATCAAAACACTATAACTCAAGTCCTGATGAAAGAGAATGAAACATAAGCCTTTAGAAAGTTTTTCAGAGTAATCTTTTTGAATTTTTACTCAAAGTAAAATCAATAGGGTGATAATACTGGATTAAAACAGAAAAACCACCTAATTTTTTTGTGGCTTGTTGGGAGCAGAGGAGGAGTTGGGTTTTGAAGAGGGATTGGTGTAAGGTTTCTTTCTACAGTTTTCCATCTTGTTCTTCCCACCACAATACATACATAGTCCCTCCTTATACCTTCTTGACTTTTCTTAAGCCTTGAGCTTGCCATCTGGACCTAAGTCCAAGCTAGGTTTGGTTGAGGGAGCTTGCTTCTTTTCAGATTTTTCTTGCTTCTTGGCTTTATATTTGCCCTTGTCATACTGAGAGGAATTGGCTTGGGATTGAGTGGATTTTTGCTTCTTAGAGTGGCATGTATGGGAAGACTACTACTTAACTCATTTGTGGTGCCTATTATTGCAATCCAACACTACATCTATAATATATTGGAGGTTCTCCACAAAAATATTTCAGCCAGATAGGTTGCCAAGAAGTTGATGGGGGAAACTTTGGCAAAAATGGAAGTAGAAATATCTATCACCACATCCAGAGACTTTATTCATAAGGGATGTGAATTCTGTGATGTGGGTGGAGGCGTAGCCAGATTCATTAATTTTCAGATTCACAATTTACTTCTCAGCTTTTTCCACTTAAATTTAATTTACAAAAAGAGTATGAAGTTGTTGTGTGAAGAGGGTCCAGGAGTTGAGTAAAAAGGAGGGCTCATGATTTTAGAGGTTATCCAGACAGGCTTGGATCCAACAGCTTAAATTCCCAGATAATTTAGGATACTCCAAAAGAACTTTCCTTTGATCCACACAAAATGTTCTGTTGTTTCTTTTGCAAAGATAATTTCACAAGATTGTAAGAAAGATCTGACCTTGGTAGTGTTATTGCCTTTGAATTTTTCAGGCAGATTCTTTGATGGAGATTTAAAGGTTCCATAGTGGGAAGTACTAGTTGCTGGAGAATTGGAGATTTTAGGCACAGCTGAATTCATTGTTTGAAGCAGGGCTAGGAGAGTAGGGTCCACTGAATTTAGTTGATGAGGAGGATTCCTTTGGGGTTCAGGGATTTCAGTAGAAGCAGATTATTGAGAAGCTTCTTCCTGAGGTCCAGCAGTTGGTGATTTAAGGTTACTGAGGATCCTTTACTCAAAGCCTGAGTCTTGGATCTCTTCCTCTTCCAAATTCTCAGGGAGAAGGATTATGCTGGGATTGTGCAGTGGGTAGACAGAAATAATGGGCCTGATTGACCAAAAACAGTCAGTTTATTTTCAACCATTTGTTTCAAGCTGAATCTATCACTCATAAAAAGGCATGTATTTAATTTTATTCATAGTATTATATATTTCAGCATCTGTAGTTCAATTATACAACAATTTAAATTTCAAAAAATATCAAATCATATTTTTTTTTAAAAAGAAATTATAATGCACAAAACCCTCAAAAAACATTCCAGAGGAAAAAAGAATGGAAAATTCTGTAAAATTAATATTTTTTCTCCTTTATAGGAGTGTTAGAGAGGATCAAAATGAATGGTTTTCATGAAAAAAAACTTAAGATTGGGAGTTCCTCAAAAAAACTAAAACCAGTTTTGATTGATGTTGAATTTTTGGTGCCTTGGTAAGATTGTGATGTTAATGTTGAGATAGTTTGGTTGGAAGTCTTGGAAACAAATTAGAAATTCTTATTCAAGCTCTGTGGTCATCCAATGTTTGTATTGTTTGATTCTTCTACTCCATTTCAGCTTTGAGGTGCCTTGAGCTCCTTGAGTTTTTATTGACCCAAGGTTAATTTTGGGTTGGGCTGATTTGAATCACTCTGAAAATGATTCCAACCATTGTGATTGTACCCTCTTCCAATTTTTGGGCTGTCTTGATCTTCTGAAACAACCAATTTCCCAAAGAAGACTAAATTTCAAAAAATAAAACAATCAATCAGAATCAAAGATGAAGAATAAAATTTCAAAAAGATTCTTTACCATGTTTGTTTTTTGAATTGATCAAGTAGTCCAACATCAAAATCCCAAATCTGAGTCAGTGGAAATGTGACAAAGGGTCAGATGAAGTGGGAGCCCAAAGATGGGTTGATCAAAAGAAAGATAAAGACACCCCGGGCTTCATCTACATCATTTGAATTACGCAGGTGTGGTTGCTTTGACAAACAGTCCCATGAATTTTGTCTAGCCACTGTACAATGGAGAATCTAATCCTTAGCCTGGTTGGGGTTATTGAAAAATTACACAATTAAAAAAAGGCCTGACATGGGAGGAGCTGGGGAAAGAGAAGCTCTTGGAGAAGCTGGAGGAATGATACCAGTATCCATAGTATTGGATGAAGCTGGGGTGCTGGGAGGTTGGAAAATTTCCTCCCCCATCCAGGGGCTTGAGGAGTTGATTTATCATGGTCTTGAACATCTAGAACAGAACCACATTGTCTGGCTTCCCTATTTAAAGGTGGTCTGGTGATGATGGAAGGTTTTTCACATTGAGGAGGCATGTTTTCCACTTATGCCTTAAAGAATTTACCCAGAAGAAGTACACAGAGAAAAGAGTTGAAGGAAAAGATTGGCCATAAAAGGATTTTTGAAGGGCCTGCAATGTTTTTAAAATCAGATCAAAGCAGTTCAAAACAGTTGAAGATGGGTAAAAGTGGTTCAAAGCAGGTAAAAGGATTCAAATTTTGATTCCAGTTGTCAAAGCTGCAGAAAAGCATTGAATTTCCATCAAAGTGCCTTTGAAGTGCTGTCAAAGCACCATCAATTTTTTTTTCAAAGTTGTGTCAAAAATACAGGAAGAGGTTTTGATGGAGATGGAAAGTTCCTACAGGGAGAACCTTTGTAAATTTGAAAGGCCACACACTTGTCTACAACATGCATAGGCAGTGATTTACTGAATTAAGGATGGAATGTATTGCGTTGGACTGAAGAGATATAGACAGGGGTAGTAATTCAGGGGAAGGAATTAGTATAATGTCACAACTGCCCCTGGCATGCACGGGGCTGAGGGAAAAGGCACTTCTGCTCAAATAACTCAGGATGGAGATGATAGGATTGATTTCAATGATGAGGGAGAAAATAATGAAAAGGATGTATGGAGTAGAAAACAAGATGCATCTGGGAGTAAGGCTCTTGAAGGAGAACTGGTTGGCTGAGTTCTACACAAGTAACACCATAGGGATAGGTGATATAAGTAGGGTAGGCTGGATGGCTTCCTTTGGCTGAGATGAAAAATATTGGAATGGAATAAACAATAAGAATTAGTTTATTAATTCATTGGGGGAATTATTTCAGGAAGGAAGGAGAGGCCAGTATATGGGAGAGCTGAGAGGAGGCCTTGAGGGGGGATGACTGGTACTGGGGCTGAGATTCCCCATGGTATACATGTTTAACAATTGAGCTGGAGGCAGTGGCTTGAATGATTGAGTAATGGGCCTGTCCAGGAAGGTGTGTCATGTACTGAACCGGAAGTATGGGTTGTCCGTCCAGGATTATGTACTATGAATTTACAGTATGGGATCTGCATGTAATTCTATTACCAATTAGGTTGAGTGAGAGATTGAGGATGTACCAAGCGATAAAGAGAGAGGGACCCTGGGAGATTAACTAGGACCCGCAGGGCATTCAAGGAGATAGTTTGGGAGGTTTAGCTTGTAGATCCAGGGGTAGAGGTTGAGTGCACTGAGTTTTGAGAATTGCTAAGGAGATTGAGTATAGAGAGTCAAGTTGTGGTTATGACACACATCCTGGTGATTCTTCACCATGATCACCAACCAAGGAAATCTGAAGAAATTTACATGATTTCTTTTTGCAGAGATACCTGATAAAATCATGCACACAGAGCCAAAACCTTTCCAAGAAGTTGAAATACACATGATACATGGGCCATGTGATATTCTGAAAATAGAAGCACATTGGAATGATAATGGAAGATTAAACAAGAAATAAAATAAAGCCTTTTCTCCCAAACAATTTTTAGCAAAAAACATTATGCCAAGTATTCAAGAAGACAAAGTTAACCTAAAATTTCACTGAGGAGGAATCATAAAAAATTTTTCATTGATAATACCTCTAGGGTTTCTTACAATTATTAAATTTTTTCAAAATAAGCCACATAAATGTGGTGATATGTGCAGGTATTTTTGCTGTTAAATACCTCTACAAATAAATTTATAAGGGAAATGATTTTTTTACTGTTGACGTTGGTGCAGATTTGGATTGAATGGAATATTAAATTGATTTAAGATGGGTAGCTCTTCAAGCAGCATGTTGTAGAGGTTTTTCAATTGAATATTTTGCTATTTGAAACGGTTTTAAGGCTGGATATTCATCTGCTGGCCAAAAAGAAGTTTCTTTGAACCATATGAAGGCCTGGGTTATTTTCTTCAAAGATAAAACACAATTAAAAAATAGTCTTACAAGAAATTTCAAAATAAATACATTTGATAGTTTTTCAAGTAAAATGAAATACCCAGATTTTCCATAATAATTCAAATTCCATCCACTAAGAAAAGAAAGCAGGCACTGTCAGATGGGTTGATGAATTGGGAGAATTTTTTCTTTTCATCCTGCATATTCAAAAAGATTGTTTCTCAGATTTTTGTTGAATAATTCTGTTTGTGCTACTTCATTTTATAACCTAAAGCAGGTCAATGAAATTTCTTATGAAAATTTCAAATATGAATCTTAGTCCAAGTTTTTACTTGAGAAAATTCATCATTTAAAGACAAAAATGCAAGAATCTGATGAAGAGATTTACCCTTTTTAACTAAGAAATTTGTTTGGAATTTTATTGGGGCTTTTTCAGCAAGAAAAGCCACTTTTACTATGAAATGCTTTCTTCAATTTAATCGTTGAATCTCTAGAAGAAGTATTTTTGATCTCAATCAAAAAATAGAAGTTTCCTCAAAAATAAAATATTCAAATCACTCAACCAATTATATTTTCAAACCATGTAAAAAAATTGCAAAATATTCTCCTGATTTTAAAAAATTTGATCAAACAGTAGGGGTTGCAAGAATAAACAGGAGATGGATTCTTTGAGAAGAAAAAAATACTGCTATAGATGAATCCAATTTGAAAAAAATTCATTTCATTAATAATAGACAGAAGCACATATTTGAAGTCATAGTTGATGCATGTGATTATTCTCAGCCCTCTTAATTAATTTTTGATGATCCTGGTGGGTAAGATGGACCCATACAAATCATGTTTATTCTATTGATTTGGTTGATAGACTACTTAAATATTGAGTATATTCTAATTTACCTTTTTTGAGGAGAATGAAGATTTTTTGGAGGTGATTTTAGGAAAATTGAACCTGTTTTTCAAAATGGTACACATCCTCAAATAGTTGATGAAAGTTTGGGGAATTTTCATGCTGGAGTTATTTTCAAGTTTCCCCCCTCAATTCAAATATCTGTGTTGAAGGTAATCCTGGTTATAATTTTTTTATTTGATGTTGGGGATGGTATTAATTTTATACAAGCTTCAAGCAGAATAATTATGCTTAAAAAAATGGTTATTCATTAAAATAATGAAAATGATGCTTTGGAATGATTGATAAATGTTTTATTTCCAAAATTAGAAAACCACTATATTTATACCAGCTACCTGATTGATGGGGTAATTCTATTTTGGAAGAATAAATAAGCATAAAAGATAAAGCAATTACTGCTAAATTCACTGCCTGGGAATGAGGAAGATAATATAATGAATATTTAATCAAGGCATGGTTCTCTTGAGGATGAAACTCAAAATTTATACCAAAAATAGTTCCTAAATTCATTGTTTACTCCAAGCTTTCCTCCTGGTAACTTAAAACCCACAAGTTCACAAAATTTTGAATTTTAGTAATTATATTAAAGAACAAGCTTTTGTCCATGAGAATTTTTGAATTTTCAATTTTTTGATCCACAATTTCAAAATTGCTAGTGATTGAACAGAAACCTAAAAAAATCAATTCATTTGAAACTGAAAAAATGGTTTAAAATGGGGTATGGAATGCTATCCAGCACTCAAATTACATTTCAAGATTTCCATGATACCTGATTTTTTTCAAGTTCTCATATTTTGAAATACTTGAATAATATTTCATTTCATTATTTTTTTTAATCTGTTGCTCAAATTTTTCACTTTATTGCAATTATTTAAAAAATATCCTATTTTTTCATCTATTTTTATTTAAATGGTTCAAAATGAGCTATCAAATTCTATCCATCACAGAATTTTCATAACAATATTTCCAAGATATATAATTTGTTTTACTTGCTTATTTGTTGACATACTTGAACAATTTTTCATGTTTTTGTATTTTTTGATCCATTTCCCACATTTCCCCTTGGATCAAAAGCATTTTATACTTAAGAAATATCTCATATGTTCATGTCTATTTCTTTTTGTTTATTCCATTCCAGAAATTTGGGCAAAAAAGAATGCAGCTACAAAGAATCTATTATGGTTTATCCAGTGAGTTTGGTTGGGTGTTCAACTCCTGCTTGTCATGTGACAAGCTTTGGTTGATGGGGCAATAGCCAAGGGGGACCCATATTGTTGGTTCATCAAACCAACTTTGCCATTGATCAACTCAGAGTTACAAGAAACCAGTTTGATGCTGTTGTTATCCTCATTACCCCTATGACCAATAGGATGGCTTCCCATCAATGCCAAACTCTTGGCAGCTTCAGTTGAAAGCCGCCAAGGCCAAGTTGATGGCACACCCCCATTGGTTGACCACCTGACAAGCGGCCATTGATTAACCGCCACGCGGCTTTGAGCACCTGCCAACCAGGGTTCAACAAAAAAACCACTGAGTTTACAACACAACCAAACTCAGTGGACAAACCATATCATTTTACATCCTGCATGTGTTTTACTATGTGCCATGCTAATAATTATAGCTTGAAAGGAGGGTGCTTATTGGGTTGGGCTCACCCCTTTTTGGTGATCCCAAAACCAGCCCAAGCGTAAGTGGTCTTTGGTGGGCCAGGTAAAATTCAAGGCTTTCTGGGCCCAAAACCAACCCAAGCCCAAATTTCTGAGATTTTTTGCAGTTGAAGCTAGGTGGAAGGCCTCCATTTGTTTATTGAATTGAAAGATATTTACTGTGCTTTCAAATGGCTCAATGAAATTTTGGAAAAATAGAAAACACTTTAAAATGATGAAAATATGAACATATGAGGGGGAAAAAAATGTTTTTTGATCATTAGCGAGAAAAGCTAAAGAAATAGCATTCAATTTTTTGCTTGATCTTCAGTAAAATGAGGGATTTGAGGTCTGCTGGAGCTATTTTTGTTCTGAAGTCATCCAAAGCACAACCACTGTGAAAGAAGGCCTCAAATAATTCTATAAATATAAAAAGATTGGTATTTTGAGGGTTGGGAAATACCAACATTGACCTCCTTGGGAGACCTCCCTTGAAAACCATTGAGTATCCAGCGTTGTTCTCCACAAACTGTATGCGGGCCATGCATCTTCAGTCAAGCTTTTGCACCGGGCAAAGCTCATAATGCACCCTTTAAATGCCATTCCTCCCCAACTTTGGGGGCATATACTAGTAAAGAATAAAAAGAATTAATTATTGAATCAAATTAAATAAAAGAAGTAGATGATTGTTGCTGATTCTGACAAAATAGAGGCCATTGGAACCATTAAAATTGTCTTTGCTAAGCAAGCTAATGTTGAAAATTAGCATAAATTTCTTCCATACATTTGAGTAAGCTGAGTTATCAATTACTTTCCAGGATATAAGTCAAAGTTTCTCAAAGGTATAAATTCACTTCATTCAAAGGGATGCTTGATTGAGAAAGTCTATTTACTTTTAAGAACTTGGGGAAAACATCTGATTTGAATATTCTGAAGAATACTTCAAGGGTTTAACTAGAAGTAAAAAATTGTTTTTTCATTTATTATTTTGGAGGATAAGAGTCAATTTCAGCTCTCTGATACCAGGAACCTTGCAGTCCTTTAGCTACATAGAGTGATAAAAATACTGGAATAATAATATTCCAAAGATGAACACTTGAAGAGATCAAATAATAAATATATTATGAGCTTGTGCAAGGCTTAATTGGTTTGGTTAAAAAGGTTTTCAATATGTTGTAACAAGAGGAGCCACAGTATTATACTACTGGGAATCTTTACAGACAGACAATCTCTCCTGAAAGGGCCTCCTTGGGCAGTTTAAGAACCTTGGAATGATGGTGGGTGCCTTCTAAGTACTTATCCACTAATATTGCCGGGCAAAACAGCACACAGGCCAAGGAAGGAAGGAAACAACTCCCTCTTAGCAATAACTCCACAGAAAGCCTGAAAATATTCAGATAAAGGGTTTCAGAGCTGTTGGGGTTGATTTCTTGAATATAATTTAATGAATCAGGTTGATTGGTTTTGGAAATAATAATAATAATGCAGACTAAGTCATAAATCAATTGCTTATCTCTTTATAAGCACTTTATTAACAATGACACAGCATCTGATTGATAATAATAAATCCCTGGTAAACTGATGGGGAACAATAGATCCAAAGAGGTCTGTATAAATATCTTTTGGGGTGATAAAGAGATTCTCAGAGAACATAGAGAGGTTTCTTCTCATGGGATGAGGCTAGCAAGCCAGCCAGGGCAGTTTTTGCATTTTCAACTGCTGCTGTGAATCAGCTGATCTCAGATCTGCTGTATTGATGTACTATTTTAGCTACTGGATCTGTTATTATGTTAGTTATGTTATTTTGATCATTCTGCACTTATCCTTGATTTGTACTGGTGATATTGAGTTAAAGTGATTAGATGTGGATATTTATTGATTTTTTATCCTCTGTTGATCACTTAGGTAATTTTTAACAATTTTTATGGCCACTCCTTGTTTTTTTTGTGGTATTGAAAGATTAGGATCTGTCTTTGTTGTGGTAATCCTTAACATTTTATTTTCAATTTAAAATGATTTAAAATTATTTATCAGCTGATTTCATTTAGGTTTTAAGGCTTTTAAAGAATTTTTCATGCTTATGTAATGATATTACATATACCAGGTGAATCCTACTAGTTTGTAGCTCTTTTGAGTGGTACCTGTTGTCAGATTTAGTCATGACAGATCCTGATGTGGGGATCAGTCCATTCAGATGCGTGCGGGGTAGGATCCACTGTGTGTGTGGAAAGATTGGCTGCGCGCAGGAATTTGATGCTACAGGTGGGCAGGAGTTGTGTAGGGATGCGGGACTGTGCGCGGGAATTGTGACACAATACATTTCCACGTGTAACTTCTAAAATATACACAACACCTCTGTTTTTACTGAATTTTAGGTGTGAAGCCTATACGTGATAATACATGTGGGATATCAAAGTGGCCAAAAAGTGCCATGGTGGTGCCATGACTTTTTGGTCAATTTTTATTTAATGATTTAAAATGTTAGGCAGTTATAATTCAAGGGTGGGGTCAGTGAGTGACCCCATCTAATTTTTGGTGAGGAATCCATTTCTGTTATAATATTTATGGATTTCCTTCTCCTTCTTTTTTATATTAATATTTTCATTAATTTGTTTTATTTTTGTTACTTTGACAGGTTGCTCTGTAAATAGTAGCAAGCTGACAGTTAATAAATAAGTATATTTTTCTTCTGAGTTATTGTATGTAATCATGAACTGATTCAATATTTATAGTCCTTGACATGGTTTAATTTATGTATTTGAACTTTTATTGGGGATCAAAAACAATTGCAAGAGCTAGAAATTCATTCATGTGGGACCAATACTTGAAAAATTTTAGAATCATGGGTTGGCCTACTGATGTAATATGATAATTTTTAATTTCTTGAGATGAATGATATTCTATTTCCTTCAGAGTAAGGAAAAATAGTTTGGAAGTTGGATATTTTTTACAAGCAAGTTAATTTGTTGCTTGTTGAGTGGATTTTCATGTTGCAATGGTAGATTAGTGAGTGTAAGACACATTTGGGATTAATGAAGGAAGATGAGGGATTAATAGCTCAAAGAAATGGATTATAGAACTCCATCATATTTCATCAATTCCTTGGTCCATCTAGTACTCCCAAAATTGGCATTAATCCCACATTTGACATCTTTTAAGCCTTGATTTCACCCATTTGGAGCATGTTTTACCACCAATCCAATCCCCACATACTAATTTCCCTGGTAAACGGGTCCACAAAACAAGTGGAAAGTCCAGCCAACTTGTTTACTGGGTTTTATGTCCATGTTTGCTTGAAGACAGGCCTTTTACTGTTGAGAAATAAAATCATTATTTGAAGCAAATAATGCTTGTTGGCCAGGGTGCAAAGGCCAGTGGTCAACAGCATCAGCTATGAGGTCTGCCACCATATCAATCTTTGATCTGCCACATAACATCTTCCAAAGAAATTTCCATTTTCTCATTTTAATTGCAATCAATCAAAGTTTATTCACCCTAATACAAACAGCTACACCCATCAATAGTTTTTTTTTCTTTTTTTTTTTTGGTCCAAAACCACGGTGGCTGCTTGACTTGTCCTGTGGACTTCCTACCATTGTTGAGTGGACTTGAGCAGTCGTCAAGGGTCCTTCAATCCCTTATTGAAAGGCCTTATCCTGTTGGTGACTGGCCTTGGATAACTTGAACGTCTTGATTAGTTTTTATAGGTCCTTCCTCACTTGCCAACTGGAGAGGGTTTAGTGGGAAAATTAGTACTTATGTGACACCATACCATCAGATTTTGCTCTCTTGATTTTTCAAAAAACTACCTTGAAACTCCTCCTCCATCTCTCATTGGGTGCCCGCAAAGCAGCCAAATCCCCATATCCTGACCGAGCCCAACCCTCAAAGCCCGCCGGGCTTCCTCAAAATCCGATTTTTGCCCTAGGGGTAAGCCCAAACCCGACCCCCAACCCGTCGGGTACGGGCTAGCTCGTGGGCTGCCCGGCCCGATAAGCGCCCTGAGCCCCAATCCTGCGCTTTGTGGGCTTTGAGTGGGCTAACCGATTTTGCTTGTTGGGCGTATGGTCTATTCAAGGCCGGGAGGCCCAGTGGCTTTACGGGCCGCCCCGGCCTACAAGTGCATTCCTTTCCCAGCCTTGACTCGCAACACTTCTCAAGTGACCACTAGCACGCCCAGCATTACGATAATTTACAACCTATTCTTTAGCTTTATAAAACTCGATTAACATGTCGAGCTATCAAGAGACCGAAGATACCATCTTTGGAACCGACGTGGATGATCGTTTGGAGGAGCCTGCGGGGCAGGGCCTCCCAGAAGAAGATGAAGAGGAAGATGATGGTGAAGTTGAAGACGAGGACGACGATGACGATGAAGAGGTTCGTTTATCTTTGCTTGCACTTAGCCTTAGATTTCTCTACTGATTTTATGTGCTTTTTTAATCAGGAAGGCTACAGTAGAGGCAAACCCAGAGTGCGTGTCTAGATTGATCCGCAATCAACTATTGGAAGAAACTGAAAAACTGTTCTCGCAGAAACGACGCAGAAGAACTCGCAATCAATATATTGATGACCTAGCAGATGTCGATGACGAAGAGGAAGAGGAAGAAGAGGAAGAAGATGGTCTAGGTGGCCCGGAAGACGTGAGTGAAATATTCAATGTTGACAATCACACGTAGATTGACAGACGGCTGAGCATTCGATCTACAGGACTTTATCGATCGGAATGAAGTTCCTGATGCCGATCGGTCTTCCAGAAGAAACCTATTACGGGATATCACAGGGGATGACTTAGATGCTGGACACCGAGGACTAGATATGAGCCGGCATGCCAGAGAGGACGCTGATCTCGGCCAGATTGCCGAGGAGTCAGTCACACTTTATACTTAACGAGAATTGTTTGGATTTTTGACTCATCAAGCCACCCTTGCTTCTAGTTTTCGAGAAAGATATGGACGCCAATCGCGGGCGACAGCCCGAGACTTGGGTGAGCATATCCCGAAGAATTTGCTCATGCCAAGCGTTGATGACCCTAGTATCTGGGCAGTTAAATGCAAAGTCAGTAGCTCTTTGTCCAACCTCCTCGTTATTGTTGATTTTAAAACTGACTTAAATTTTGACTAGCCCGGGCGTGAAAAAGAGATAGTTGCAGCCTTGTTTCGCAAATTTGAAGTTCATTACAAAACCTCGCAGGAATTGAGAATAATATCTGCATTTTATCGTGATTCTCTGAAGGGCTACATCTATGTTGAAGCACGTCTGGAAACGGACGTAAGAGAAGCCGTTCAAGGCTTTGTGGGCGTTTATAAGTCGGAATTCCGCATGGTTCCCATTGAGGAGATGCCAGATCTTTTGCGAACAAAGAAACGTGAAACACCGATTGTCGCTGGTGGATGGGTTAGGATCAAACGTGGAAAATATAATGGCGATTTGGCTCAAGTGATTGAAGTCATGGAAAACGCTGATGAAGTTGGATTAAGGTTCATTCCTCGAATTGATATGAACCCCAAGGAGGAGGGTATGAAAGTCGGCTCGGACGGCAAAAAGCGCAAGAAGGGTAGCACTACTAGCGGCGGTATCGCTTTTCGACCTCCGCAAAGATTCTTTAACGCTGAGGAAGTTAGAAAAGCCTACAGGCACAACGATGTCTCTCGAAGTAGTCGCGGTAAATTTACATTTCACGGGGATATATTCAAAGATGGTTACATTGAGAAAGATATGAAGATTTCGGCTTTGGAGATCGTGGATGTCAATCCCCGAATCGACGAGATAGCCAAGTTTCTTGGTGACCCTTCTGATGGTGATCCAAACCGAAATATGAATCTGTCTCAAATCGCTGATCTCTCGAGGAAAGCCAGCAGTATTGTTTTACAACCCGGTGATCACATTGAAGTTTTCGAAGGAGATCAGAAAGGTGTTCAAGGAACCGTTCATTCAATTCAAAATGACATCGTCATGGTCGACCCTGACCCTCTCGCCCACCCCGAACTTAAGGGTGCTCAAATCGAAATACCGGCTAGCTCACTTCGGAAAAGTTTTAAGGCCGGGGACCATGTTAAAGTCATGGCGGGTCAAAATACTGATGAAACGGGTTTGGTCATCCGGGTCAGAGAGGATGTTGTCACCTTCCTGAGTGACCTGAGTTGCAAAGAGGTGGAAGCATTTGCCAGAGATTTACGTGTTGCGGCTGAAGTGGGTAGTAGCGCCAATACGTTTGGTCAATTTGAGTTATACGACTTGGTTCAATTAGAGTATGTCGCCTTCGCTGATCGCAAGGGCCCAATCTCTCTCAATTGCAGTCGTTATTCCAAACTTAACCAATCGTTATCTCTTTTAGCCCTCAAACAACCGGAGTCATATTTAAAATCGAGCGCAATGTTTTTAAAGTCATTGACCAAAACGGGAACGTTCGAACTGTCAAACCCAACCAAATCAGCGCCAAAAGGGACTCTAAATATGCGATTGCGACAGATGCTGAAGGTTACGAGATTGCGGTGAATGATCAGATGAAAGAGAAACCTGTTGGTGTGAGTATGCATCCCTTATATTTATGAAAGCAGGATGGGCTAAATCTTGTCGATCTCAAGGGACGCCTCGATGGGCGCCGCGGCCGGGTTTTACATATCTATCGATCTATGTACGCCTTTCTTCACAGTCACGATACTACTGAAAATGGTGGGGTATTCGTCACAAATGCTCGGAACTTGGTATCGGTTGCTCCCAAGGGTTCCAAGAAAGATTCGGGCTCATTGGACTTGACTAAGATGAATCCCGAAATGGCCAACCGCCCCCCAGTTGGAGGTTCCGTGGTGGCAGCGGGATTGGGTCAGCGATTCAAGAGAGATGATGATATTGGCAAGTTATGCTATATTATAAAAGGTCCTCATAAAGGCCTTCAAGGGATTATCAAAGACATCAACGGTTTGCTCGCCAGAGTTGAACTGCATGCAAATAACAAAACGCTTACTGTCGAAAAGTCGAAATTAGGAGCTAAAGGGTGCGTACGCTAGTGAAATTCCAGGCGTTGCAATTTTGTTGATTCAACTGATCCTTGCGACAGCCGCGACGGTAAGGTACACCCTTTAGCAGACTTGGCTCGAGAAAATTTCAACAACACCAGTCGATCTGGCGGATTCGGATCAAGTAATAGGTCTCCTTATGGTGGCCCCACGGGCAGTAATTCTGTTCGGTATGGTGGCCAATCGGTCCACAGTGGTATCGGTAGTGCAACTCCTGCCTGGGGTGCCAACGGAAGCCGAACTTCCAACCCCTACGCCGATGGGTCTCGCACATCGTACCCTAATGACGGGGGCAGAACTTCGAATCCATATGCCGATGGGGGGCGGACTCCCGCCTACACCAACACTGGAGCCTGGGATCCAGGTTCAAAGACTGCTATTGCCTCTGGTTATGGAACGAACAACGCCTGGGACTCAGCAGAGCCCTACGGCAGCTCGGCGCCCACACCAGCAGCGCGAACAGATATTGGGACACCCCACGACCCTTGGGGGGCTCGTACGCCAGTCCAGGCGCCTACACCTAGAGTTGAGAGGTCCGCTCCTACGCCTGGGACCTCATCTAACCACCGACCCGCCGACCGATCTGAAAGACGCGAGGATGGTTCGATGTCGAGCTGGGGCAACGCCACTGGAATTACACCCTTTGCTGCAGCTCCTACACCTACCGCTTATGGTGGAAGAGGTGGTAATGTAGCCCCTACTCCAAATGCACCAACCCCCGGAGGTTTGACGCCTTACGTGGGGGCTCCCACCCCGGCTCCCTACGCCGCCGCACCCACTCCTGCAGGATATAGTCACGCATCGACTCCTGCAGTATATTCGGCACCTACACCAGCTGCATATGGCTCCGCCCCCACTCCAGCAGCCTACGGTTCTGCTCCTACTCCAGCTGCCTACGGTTCCGCTCCTACCCCCTACGCCTCCAATCCGAACTTCACCGCACCTAGCCCGGCCGGACCTTACACTCACGGCACCAACGCCGCGACGCCTTACACTGCTGCTACGCCGGGAGCCGGACTTCTCAATTCGCATCCGTCGTCGCTTATTCCAATTTCACATATGGCATTACCAGAAAATTGGCCAGTGCCTGGAATTGAAGTAATCATCACTTGCCCAAGAGACAAGCCACCATTCAACGGATCTCGTCACGATGATGAACATGTTGTGGTCATAGGACCAATTAGTACTGCCAGGAATGCACCGTACAGTGTGAAGTCATTGAGTTCTAATAATCCAATCCCACCGGTCCCGATCGAATACTTGGAGCCTGCTCCACCTCGCGCTCCTGGCGAACCAGTGATTATCTTGCAAGGAATTTATCGTACTAAAAGAGCCTCTACCATAAGTAGGGATGCATCTGATTGGATGGTCCAGCTGGAAACTGGGGAGCAAACTATCGTTGAATCTTCCCACCTGGCTATCAATAAAGGCTGATTGTTTATTGCAACTACCCACTTGCTATATAACCTACCTGAGTATGACAAACCTATATATGTGGTTGATATCCTAGTTTAACTTGTTCACCTAACAAATACAGATGCACCACAACAATAGAAGAACCTATGTAGAAGTAAATATTTCTAAATTTGGGACCACTGGACCCGCTAGCGTAAAATGAGATTTTTGAGAAGGCTTCAGATGACCTGGTAACTGAATTTGACGAGGCAGCAATGATGTGACTATCTTATGAGAAGCACACCGGATTGCTTTTAAGATTGCAGCTCAACAACTCGAAGCCAGTTTTCTAACAGAAAGCTTTCGGGGCCGTTTTGAGATAACCGGGGCATGCGAAGATGCGGAAAAGGCTTAACCCCACCGCATGCCCTTCTAGTCCGCCGTTGGGAAACTCCACCATTGCCTGCCCCTAGAAAAGCATCTGAAGAGAGCGGAACCAAAGGGTGATATTAAATGAAGGCAGTGGTAATGATAATCAAATCAAATCATACCAATGTTGCCTTTTAAGTATCGAAATGACGTCATGAAACGAGCTCATTAAGTAAGAATAGCGATAATTTATTATTGAACAATGCGTGTCTAGAATAGTTTTCATTATAATGTCGTAAAAACTTGACGCATTGGAGCCGTGGCTTAAGGGACTCGATACTGGAGTAGTGTTCTTTAGCCAGCAAGGGTGTCGCTTGTACAGCCGGCGTCAAAAGGAAAAATCGTTACGATCATCACCTGGGGGGTCTGATGTTTGAATAGATGGGAACTCGAGACTGTCCAAGTAAGTAGGTTCAAGTATGACTTGATAGTTTGAGTATACATATGGTCAGATCTGTTGGACACTAAATCAAATTTTCTAGGCAACCATGTCTGGGGTTCTTCAGCAAGATTGGTAATTATTATAACAAAGATTGCGCGAAACCCAAACATTGCTCTGCGGAAGTCTTGGGAATCCACTTGGCAGGTGCACCCAAAGCCAACTTCTGGGAGTTCTAAGTTAAACGCAAGAAGGTCAAAGAGGTGCCTCTTGATGCATCTAGCGTGTGCATCAAGCTTTCTGAATTGTACGACATTGCTCCTGACCACATTTAAGAGACACAACAAATAAAGCCTGTATTCCTTCGTGACATTAGGCATTGAATCACTCCGACTTTGTAGGCCCCATTTAATCAAGTACTCAAAAAATGCCATCCATCCCCAGATAGTTTATAATTCATACTGTTCAACCAGTCAAGCTGTGCTGCACCAGATCTAAAAACAATTTTGATTATTACATTATGAAAATTTTGCCTTTGTTGGATTTTGTTAAATCATGGGCACAGCTATTTTGACACCACCAAATTACTTATGGCACACCATTTCTGGCGTGCACGGGTCCACACGCCAATTATGCTGGTGTGCACAGTTGCACTTGCCAATATTATTGGTGTGCACACTTGCACATGCCAATATTTCTGGCGTGCACACTTGCACATGCCAATATTTTTGGCGTGCACAGATGCACACCAAGATATTGCATATTAAGTTTTTTTTTGTTGTGTCAACCTGTGGATGCCAAAAACGTTGGTGTTTGGATGTGTGCACACCAAAAAATGGTGTCACTCAAAAAAATAAATTTTTGAAAATTTTAAAAAGTCATTAAAAATAATCAAAATCATGTTAAAATAGAGGATAAATATTTAAAATAAATCTATTGATTAGATCTAGAATACTGTAATAAAATGAATTCAACAAGAGTAAAGGAATATTTATGTTTTTTTCCTTAATAATTGGAATTATTTTTTTTTCCCAAGAAATTCAAAAAATACATGAAAGAACAAACAAAAAATTTCAAAAAATTAAGCAAACATGCAAAATGCCTCATGAATGAAACATCTGGAAGGAAATAGTTTTGGGAACAAATTTTAGAAAGGAACTAAATTGAACCTGTCATGTTAAGGTGTTTCATTTTGAAATTTTATTGATAAACTCATTTGAGCTTCACATATTTATAACTAGAAATGAAATCAAACTTTTTAAAAACAATTCTATATTTGCTTTTGTTATTTATTTTTATTTTTTTGAATTTTGTTGTTCATTCTGTTATATATTTTTTGAATTTCTGGGAAAAGATTATATGTTGACAATTATTAAGCAAAAAATTGGAAAATTATTCCTTTCCTTCAATTTAATTCATTTTATCACAGCACTTTAAATCTCATCAGCGGGTTTATTTTTGATATTTATTTTCCATTTTAACAGGAATTTATGTATTTTTAGGAAGGTTAATGTTAAATTCACGGCTACAGAGCTGTGTACACGGCTCTGTACACGGCTCAATGGGTTGTGTGGCACCTTACACAACTCAAATGAGCCATGTGGCATGCTACACGGCTCAAAGGGGCCGTGTGACATGCTACATGGCTCAAATGGGCTGTGTGGCATGCTACACGTCCCATTTGAGTTTTACAGCACGCTGAAAAACTAAAATCAAGTTGTGTAGCCTCCACTAAATCATAAATAATGAATAATAAATAATACATAATAAATTATAAATTATAAATTAGATATAATAAATAATAAATAATAATAAATAATAAATAAGAAACAATAAATAATAAATAATAAACAATAAACAATAAATAATAAATAATAAATAATAAACAATAATCAATAAATAATAAACAATAAACAATAAATAATAAACAATAAACAATAAATAATAATAAATAATAAATTATATATAATAAATAATAAATAATAAATAATAAACAATAAACAATAAATAATAAATTATATGGAGTAGTGTACGAGCCCCCACGCATTGAGGGGCCCTACACGACTCCCACAGGCCATGTGGGGCTGTTTAGACGGCTCCCACACGGCTGTAGCCGTGAATTCAACATCACCCTTTTAGGAATTTTCAATGATTCATTTTTTTGAGTGGCACACAGTTTCTTGGAATGCGCACATCCACATGCCAAGAAAAGGTTACTTTGGGAGATTTTTATTTCTGCACACCAAATTAATGGTGTGTGGACCTGTGAACATCAAAATTATTTTCATTTGTGGTGCAAATGCCAAAAAATTGGTGCCATTAGTAATTTGGTGGGGTTGAAAGGTCCACCCTCTGAATATTGATCAATATGATCAGAAGAACTAGTATTCTGCTATGAAGACTTTTCTGAAAGAGTCAAGTTTTGTGAATTATCCCAAAAGAGAAAGGATTCTGATCATATTTATTTCAAGTTCATCTGGTGATCCAATGAGCCAATTTAAGGGCCAAATCTAATCAGGGGAACCAGGTTTTAATGATCCATTGATCAAAACCTACTTTCTTTCTTTAAAAAAACAAAGAATATTCATAGCAGTTTTTCAGACTAGACATACGCCCTAATGTTGAACTGAAGAAGAAGAAATAGTAGATTCCAGAAATCAAACTCATTGCTTAAGAATTATAATACATCAGAATTCAAAATAAATAATTTAATTTTCAACATCAAAATAAAGAAATTACACCCATATTTTATTACTTGCTATTTCTTATTGTTTGTAATAATTTTTAATGATCCTTTGGTCATTTTTACTGTGTTTTGATTTCCTTTTTTGATTTTTCAAGTCCCATAATCTTTAATTATATTTAAAATCTGCAATGATCATCATCATATAATTTCCTTTTTTTAAATTTTTAAAGGGTTTTTAACCCTGAAAACCCCTTTGAAAGATCTTTAAAAAAATTGATGGTTTTGATATTCACTCTAAAAACCTGTATCATGATAATTGAAAAAATTAAAAAAATAATGACTGTGGATTCAAGGAGGACAGTGTGTGCAGAAATAGTTGTGGCAAAAACATATCTGAATGAGTTTGGGGATTGGGGGCATTAAAAAATGATTCAATATTATTTAGGACATTATTTTTTTCATTTATCCATGCCTTGAATTCATGGGAATTTTATATTTGTATGAAATAAAAGATACACAGGTATTTTCTTAGATCCACTGGCGTCTCAATTAATTTGATTTTTTAAAAATCTGATTCTGTGGCTGAGTATTTAGGTGTCTAAAGCCCACAGAGAGTTTTTTCAAGATATTTTTGAAGCATTCTAAGGCCTTTAAAAGTACATTAAATAATTAAAACAATAAAAAATCATAATTCAAACTCAACAAACAATACATATATGATGGATAATAAAAAATAAAAAATGAACAATTAACAATAAATAATAGATATTAGATAATTTTTATCTTGCTACTTGTACAGAGAAACCTTTCAAAATGAGACAAAACAAAATAAATAAAAAAAATAGCTTATAAAACTAAGAAGGAGTGACAAATCCATCAATATTATGACGGATTTGGATTCCCCACCCAAAATTAGGTAGGGTTGCTCCCTGACTCCACTATTGAATTCCTACTCCTTAACATTTCAAATAAATTAATTAGAGAAAAACCAAAAATCACAATTCCACCAATATCCTTATTGGCCATTTGAATATTTCACATGTGTTGTCAGTTTAAGGTTTCACACCAAAGATTCAGTCAGAATCAGAGTGTTGTGTATATTTTAGGAGCTACAAGCAGAAATGTGTTTTTTCAAAATTCCTGCATGCAGCCCCGCATCCGCACACACTGTCTGCAAGCCTACAATTTGCCCTGCATTCATAAACTAGCCAAAATCCTGAATTCATTAGCTAGATTCATGCACGCAGCAGATCTTTCCCCACACACAGAAGATCTGACACCTCCGCACATCAGACCTGTTAAACAACCAAATGACAGCAGGTACTTCCAGTAACTGCTACTACCCACCTAGATCACCTATAAATATGTAACAACCAGACATATGCATACTAGATGATCTAGAATTGTGATTTATCACATAAAATTTCAAGAAATCAAGTTAAAAAAGAAAATTTATTTGAAAAACAAATATTCAGGATCACCATGACAATGACTGATGCAGATCTTTAAGGACAACAAAAAATACCAAGAAGTCTGCTTAAAAATAATCAAAAATTACCAAAGAGATCAGGATATAAAAGATCATCAATAAAAAGCTATCAATTATAAATTTATTCAACTAAAATTAATACAAAATAAAGATACATGCAGAATAACAGACATGACCAATTAGCACAACAACATATCCTGCAGCTAAAATAATGCACAAATCCTGCAGATCTGTGATCAGCTGATTTAAAGCACCAAGCAGAAGTGCTAAATCTGAACTGGCTGGCTTTCTAGCCTTATCCCATGAGCTATGCCCTCTATACATGCCTTGAGGAGGTGCTTCTTTCACCCCAAAAAGGTATTTATACAGACCTTTCTTGGCTCTTTCAGCCCCATAATTTATCAATTATTATCCAGAACCTCTGCCATCCATGATAAGGTGCTTATAAGGAATAGGAAAGTGATATATGGCCTTATTCTGATTTATTATTTATTTATTATACCACAACTATTGTTACTTTGAAGAAAAATAATCAAAAAACCCAAATTTGATCTGGAACCCTCCAACTCAGGACTATTGCAGGAACCCTGTGAGTACTACCTAAAATAAGTAATTTATTTCTGTTGAAATTCCATCATAAAACAATGAAACAAAGTTGGAGTGATTTAGTTTCCTTCAAGTGACTACATTGACTGCAGCACAAGTTATCCCAATTGGGATAACTTGTGGCAGTCACCCGGCTGGGAGCTTTGTAGCCTGCAGTTATTACAATTGGGATAGCTCCTGTAGTTGCCCAAGATCTAACTCCAGAGCGACTACTACCTAGGTTGCTCTTGCTTCTTGCTTCTCTCAGATTTCCACTCTATCCTCTCCTCAAACACCACCACATCCAGCCGTTCAAGGAAATTGATCCCCTCAAGAACTCAATCAAACATCTCCAACCACAAACAAAACCTCATCAAGACAATTGATCAAACAATCCCATCAAGAAACTGATTGAAATTCTCCCTAACTTCCAAAATCTCAAGACCAAACAATCAAAAAAAGATCAATTTATCAAAAAGCTATCCTCTGTCAATCAAACCCCAACTCAAGCCACCCTCAGCAACCAAACAAGCCAAAAACATCAAATTAATAGGCCCTCCAAACAAGCCACCAATTGAGGACCTCTAGACCTCTCCCTAAGCCCATAATAATAAAAAGGATAGAACAAAAATCAACTACCCTAGACCTGGAGTTGAACACCCTACAGGCTAGAAAATAAAAAAACAAAGGCCTCAGCTAGAATCAAGGCCACAGGGCAGTTTGGAATCAAAGTCTGGCTGCTTGCCAAGACCCCTTCTGTAACCTGTTAGAATAAAATTTCATTTCACTCTAGTTTATGCCTTGACCTGAAGACTAAGAATCTCTTCACTGATCACACCTCAAATTGACATTCCATTATTTCTTTTATACTTTTTAATCTTATCCCTCAGTTGCTAGTTTTTAGAAAAAGAGTAATAAAAATCAAAATCAAGGATTGAGAGCCCTGCAATTCAACACATTAGGGGGTATCAGAGTTAAAATTTTGGAAAATTTAAAAACCTTATTTCAGGAAGAATATCTATTTTTCAAAAAATATTTTTCTATCAAAATAAACAATGAATCATTGGTTTTGAATGAAAAAATAAAATTTTGAAAAAAAAATTGATAGGTCTGAAATCAGCCATTTAATTTTTTGAAAATTTTAACTCTGATACACCCTAATTAACAGTCAAAATACGCTCCACTGCAAAAAGGATCATTGACAGCTCAAGCAGTGCTTTAAAGAAGAATCCTGGAAAGATAAAAAAAGAAAACCAAGTTTACTCTTAGAAAAAAGTAACAATTATGTTGGAGGCACTCACCCTGTCCATTCTGCAAACCTCCATCAAAAGCATCCCTTGAATGAGCCTGGATAACATTTTTCTCCGGAAAAACAGGATGGAAAACTTTCTAGATCTCCAAGGGCCTCCAGATATATTTTAACCACCAGAAAAAAATCTGAAAAGGGCCAATAATCTCATCATCAGAACCATCCTCATTACTTCATTAGAATATGTGATTCATACAAACATCATCAATTACAGAAATAAGGAGGATTCCAAGGTCATCTGGAAATCAATTCTGAAATTCTTTTCCCCCTCAGAAGCAACAAATAAAGCCAGAGCATACAACAAGTTTCTCAGGATTACCTTTAAGCAGAATGAAATTCAGTATTTTGTCACTCAAATCAAGAAAACTATCAATCAACTGCCCAAAGTGGGTATCTCTATTCCTGTCAACATACTAGGATAAACCATCCTTGAAAAGTTACAAACAAGCCTAGAAAATCTCAGAAAAAAATCACCCACTCAGAAAAACTTATCAACCCAGGACTAGTCCTCAGTCACCTTAGGATATTTCTGAAAAACAAAACTACAAAAAGCTCAGTCAATACCAAAAAAACCCTACTCCATACCACTAGCCCCAGCAAAATCAGATCCAAAAAGGAGAAAAACATTCTCTCAGTCCAAAACCCAGTCACTGATTGCTTTACCCTCCATCCCAAGTTCAGAACCAGCTGGCCATCAACTGGGGAAACCCATGTCACTGTAAGCTTCCTCCATAACTGCCACTTGACTTGAGAAAATTACCTATTCCTTGATTCCACCTCTAACTCTCACATTATCTCAGATTCCATTCTGTTTGAACACCTTTCAACAGAAGAAATACAATCAGTGAAAACTGGATCTAGAACCCAACTACTGGACATTAAAGGATCCCAAACAGTGTGCTTGAAAGATTAAAATGGTCCTGATCTCCAGCTGAAGGATGTCCTATATGTCCCCAATCTATTGGAAAATCTCCTATCAGTCTGTTTTCTACTCCTGGATCAATATGAAGTTGTTGTTAAATTAAGAAATTTTCTGTGACCAAGTAAGGAGAACAATTCTCAAAGGGAACTACCAGAACAACTTACTAGCATTAACTCTCAACAGACAGAAATAGAAATTGTTCCTCCCCAGGGCAGAACTCTTGGAAAAGTACCTGAGACTTGTTAGCTACCAAAGAATCAGAAACAAGTTGAAAATACCAGTGAAACCAGACACCATATGAAATTCCTGCGCCATTGGAAATATAACAAAGGCCTCTTTCAAAAGAAGACATGGATTGGCCTCCAGACCCTTTGAAGATGGCAGCTTGCTACTATTGCAGAGCAAGCTTCAAAAGTAACAAAATAACATAAATAAATAAAAAAAATAGTAAAGTAGAAATAATATTAAGAATATCATTTCAAATTATGATTCTAAATAAAATTTAAGGTAGTGTCACTCACTGACACCTACCTCAAATTCCCACTGCTTATGGTTTTAAATAATTTATGAAAATTTATAAAGAAAAGTGGGCTTGGGATTTTTGACATTTGAATATTTCACATGAAAACCCACGTATAGGTTTCACAATAAAATTTGTGTCTGAATCCAGGAATTCCATGATTTAAAGGAGTTACAGGCGGAAATGTGATTTTTCACAATTCCTGCACACAGCTGCGGCAAACAATACATCTGCACGCGGCTGAGCAGAAGCACTGCCACCCTTTCGCTTACAATGACAATCCAGGTATGCAGCCCCGTGCATCTGACAGGTCCACAGCTGTGGGACTACGGACTGACAGACTGACAGACCGCTTGAGAAGCCAAGTTATCATTCAAAAGTGCTAAAACTAATACAGGGACATACTGCATATGTAATAAATGTCCCCATGGATATTAGATAGTCTAGAAATACATAAAATCATATAAAAATAGTTAAACAAACTTTCTACATATTTTTTATAAGGGTGATGTTAAATTCACGGCTCCAGTTGTGTGGGAGTTGTGTAGGGCCCCTCAACGCATGGGGGCCCATAAACTACTAAATATAATTTATAATTTATAATTTATAATTTATAATTTATAATTTATAATTTATAATTTATAATTTATAATTATTTATTATTTATTATTTATTATTTATTATTTATTATTTATTATTTATTATTTATTATTTATTATTTATTATTTATTATTTATTATTTATTATTTATTATTTATTATTTATTATTTATTATTTATTATTTATTATTTATTATTTATTATTTATTATTTATTATTTATTATTTATTATTTATTATTTATTATTTATTATTATTTATTATTTATTATTTATTATTTATTATTTATTATTTATTATTTATTATTTATTATTTATTATTTATTATTTATTATTTATTATTTATTATTTATTATTTATTATTTATTATTTATTATTTATTATTTATTATTTATTATTTATTATTTATTATTTATTATTTATTATTTATTATTTATTATTTATTATTTATTATTTATTATTTATTATTTATTATTTATTATTTATTATTTATTATTTATTATTTATTATTTATTATTTATTATTTATTATTTATTATTTATTATTTATTATTTATTATTTATTATTTATTATTTATTATTTATTATTTATTATTTATTATTTATTATTTATTATTTATTATTTATTATTTATTATTTATTATTTATTATTTATTATTTATTATTTATTATTTATTATTTATTATTTATTATTTATTATTTATTATTTATTATTTATTATTTATTATTTATTATTTATTATTTATTATTTATTATTTATTATTTATTATTTATTATTTATTATTTATTATTTATTATTTATTATTTATTATTTATTATTTATTATTTATTATTTATTATTTATTATTTATTATTTATTATTTATTATTTATTATTTATTATTTATTATTTATTATTTATTATTTATTATTTATTATTTATTATTTATTATTTATTATTTATTATTTATTATTTATTATTTATTATTTATTATTTATTATTTATTATTTATTATTTATTATTTATTATTTATTATTTATTATTTATTATTTATTATTTATTATTTATTATTTATTATTTATTATTTATTATTTATTATTTATTATTTATTATTTATTATTTATTATTTATTATTTATTATTTATTATTTATTATTTATTATTTATTATTTATTATTTATTATTTATTATTTATTATTTATTATTTATTATTTATTATTTATTATTTATTATTTATTATTTATTATTTATTATTTATTATTTATTATTTATTATTTATTATTTATTATTTATTATTTATTATTTATTATTTATTATTTATTATTTATTATTTATTATTTATTATTTATTATTTATTATTTATTATTTATTATTTATTATTTATTATTTATTATTTATTATTTATTATTTATTATTTATTATTTATTATTTATTATTTATTATTTATTATTTATTATTTATTATTTATTATTTATTATTTATTATTTATTATTTATTATTTATTATTTATTATTTATTATTTATTATTTATTATTTATTATTTATTATTTATTATTTATTATTTATTATTTATTATTTATTATTTATTATTTATTATTTATTATTTATTATTTATTATTTATTATTTATTATTTATTATTTATTATTTATTATTTATTATTTATTATTTATTATTTATTATTTATTATTTATTATTTATTATTTATTATTTATTATTTATTATTTATTATTTATTATTTATTATTTATTATTTATTATTTATTATTTATTATTTATTATTTATTATTTATTATTTATTATTTATTATTTATTATTTATTATTTATTATTTATTATTTATTATTTATTATTTATTATTTATTATTTATTATTTATTATTTATTATTTATTATTTATTATTTATTATTTATTATTTATTATTTATTATTTATTATTTATTATTTATTATTTATTATTTATTATTTATTATTTATTATTTATTATTTATTATTTATTATTTATTATTTATTATTTATTATTTATTATTTATTATTTATTATTTATTATTTATTATTTATTATTTATTATTTATTATTTATTATTTATTATTTATTATTTATTATTTATTATTTATTATTTATTATTTATTATTTATTATTTATTATTTATTATTTATTATTTATTATTTATTATTTATTATTTATTATTTATTATTTATTATTTATTATTTATTATTTATTATTTATTATTTATTATTTATTATTTATTATTTATTATTTATTATTTATTATTTATTATTTATTATTTATTATTTATTATTTATTATTTATTATTTATTATTTATTATTTATTATTTATTATTTATTATTTATTATTTATGATTTATAATTTAGATTTTAAAATTTATAATTTATAATTTAAAATTTATTATTAATTATTCATTATTTATTATTTAGTGGAGGCCACACATCTTGATTTTAGTTTTTTAGCATGCCACACCGCCCATTTGAGTTGTGTAGCATGCCAAACGGCCAATTTGAGTCGTGTAGCATGCCACACGGCTCATTTGAGTTGTGCAGGGTGCCACACGGCCCATTGAGCTGTATACGTGGCTCAAAGAGTTGTGTACAGAGTTGTTTACGCGACTCCATGATCTGTGAATTTAAAATTTCCCTTTGATTTTTTGGTTCATTTATGTTTTTTTTTTGAATTTTTATTTAGTTTATTTGAGTTTTTCAGTTTTTTTATTTTTATTTCTTTTGGCTGACAACGCTTGTAGTCATGTGGCACAGAACACAAATAAATTTAAGTTGTGTAAAACCTTAAACAAATTGAAAGTAGTCGTGTGTGGTGCCACATGATACCAAAATGTTGTTTAATGTACCGCGTGGCCCATTTGAGTTGTGTACACAACTCAAATGGGTTGTGAATTATCATCACCCAAAAATAAAGCCTAAACAATTAGAGATCACAAACCCACTAGAACTATGAATAATCAGAACATTACAAAGAGGTCAAAATAATAAAACACTCATAAGCTTCACAATAAGGATTAGCCAACAGGTTTAATAATCAAGATTCACCTATAACTATGACTGAGTCTGTATAGTATAAAGTACATACTAGACATTCACAATCAAGAGAATAAATTGATTAATGAATATAAGTCAAAAAATAGTAAAGTAGCAATATAGCTTGAGGAAACAAATCTTTCAGGCTAAAATTCCAACATACAATCTTGTGTAGAGCTAGAGGAAATTAAAAGGGATAGATAGGAAGGTTTACAGAGTGGATGTAATTTTGATAAAACTATAATTGAGGCTGAAACCAGGAACACTGGAATGAAAGCCTGAGTTCATGAAATGGAGAAAAATCTGCCTAGTGACAAGATAAAGATAAAAATAAATACCAAAAGATGCAAGATTGAGTGATGACCAGGCTTTATTAAGATTAATACTAAAATTAGACAGATGAGATTATATCTTGGTGGATAAAATTTTTAATCAGAACCAATTGTGGGTTGGGTAAAGGAGTAGATCTGATGAAATCTTGCAGTGAATTGAGTCCTGGAGCATGGAGCTTTCCAATGGAGTAGGAGTCTGAGTTGAGGATTTAGTGGATCAAGGTGATGAAATTTGGTGATGGAACTGATGTGAAAAGGTCAGAAAGTACAAGGAAACAAGGATTAAATACAAGTTGAGTGGTTTAAAAGAGAAGATAGAGTTCTTGGTGTTGTGAAGTCTTGATGAGACAAGAATCAGGAAATGAATAGAAAGAAGACAGAACTTAAAGAGGAAGAGGTAAGGAATGAAAGTCAAAATATTTTCAGGAGGAGGGAAGTGTAGAGATTAAGAGGCTGAAAAGACCAATTTATTTCAGAAATTGAAAATGAGAATGAGAATTAGAATGAGAAAACCAGCACAATGAGATAATCACCTGACAAGATCAAGAACTGTAAAGATTGATATGAGACCAAAAACTCTGCAATGAACATTCTACAACCCAAACCGCTACTTAGCCCTGAACAAAAGGGTTGAGAGTTCAGATGCAACTGATGAGTTAGATGTTGAAGAGGAGGAAACTGAGAGTTGTAAAAGATAAGAAGCAGAGCAGACACAAACAAGAAAGAAAGGAAACTCGCGTACCTGAACTGCAAACCCACAGGAGACAGAGACCACACAAAGGGTGGTGGCTCTATCAGCTGTGGGCCGGATCAGGCTTGATTTAAATAGACACAGTCTTGACTTGAAATATAGTCTTCACATTGCACGCAGGAAGTTTTGGTGTGAAAAAGAAAAAAAAAGCACAACAGGGGGTGACAGTGACATGACCAGGGACGTCAGGTGACACTTGGTTGAGCAATGGCGCGGTGAGTGTTCAGCATTGTACCTCAGGACTCAACACCCTCCCATGCTGAAAATTCTCTTAGCCAACATTGATGGTTGCCAACAACAATGCAAGCTTGATGTGAAATACCGTTTTGGTGAGAAAATCTGCAGCATTGGTGTTGGTTTTGACCTTAATCAGTTTGATTTCTTGTTTGGATACCTCCTCCCCAAGGAAGTGATGGGGGATGTGGATGTGTTTTGTGTGGAAGGAGGCTTGATTTGAGAAGCTGTTAGCCAGCTTGATTGCACCGTCATTATCTTCATGGATGGAGGTGGGTTTGGAGAAGGTCACATGGAAGATTTCTTGAATCAAGCCCTTGAGCCACAGGACTTCTTTTGTAGCGTTGCATACTGACTTGTATTCTGCTTCAGTGGTTGACAGGGTGACAGACGGCTGTTTCCTTGATTTCAAGTTGATGACATGTCCATTCCAGAGATTTATCATTCCACTGATTGATCTCCTGGTTGATAGGCACGTCGCCCAGTCGGAGTCAACATAGGCTTCAATTGGTTGGTCCGGGAGTTGAGTATGAGGGTACAGAAGCCCCAGGCTCTTGGTGTGCTGGAGATACTTCAGTATTCCAAGAAATGCGTTGTATTGATGAATATTTGGTGCTTGGAGTAACTGAGAGAGGTAGTGTGTGGCAAAGGTAATGTCCAGGCAGGTGTTGCAGCTTAGATAGTTCAGCTCATCAACCAATTTTCTGGAGTCTAAATTTGACGTGTAGAAGTCCTCATGTTTTCTTTCTGTCAATGGCAGAAGTTTTGAGTAAGGTCAAAAGGGCGTTGAGTAAAGTTTTTGCTTTGAAAGGGAGTATTGTGAGATGAGAGAGTCTATGTAGGTCTGTTGCAAGAGCTTGAAGCCATTTGTGGATTGATCAAAATTTATTCCAAGAAGTAGCTTGGCCAGGTGGAGGTACTTGATCTTGTTGATAAACAGAGAGGGAGTTTTGCTGAAGATGGCAATGTTGTCAACGTGGACGTGCATCCAGGTGTTCGAGTTCCAGAATATGCATCTGTTGTTTTTGCTTTGATTAAAGACGTTGGAAATCAGCCAGTGAGCTAAGGTGTGGTGCCAGGCTCTGGCTGCTTGCTTCAGACTGTAGAGTCCTTTCAGGAGCTTAAAACCTTTTCCATGTTTGAAAGGGACATTTGAGGGGGTCTTGATGTAAATTTTCTCTTCTAAAGGAGCATTTAGGAATTCTAATTTGACATTGATCTGGTGGAAGGACAGCTTTTGTTTGGCAGCAAAGGAGATCAGAAGTTGCAGTGATGCTTTGTCACCAGTGGGTGAGAAGGAGTCGTGGTAGTTCACTCCCAGAGTTTGGTTGAAGCCTTGGGCGCATATTTGGGCCTTGAACTCAATGATCCTGTTCTGATTGTTGCTTTTAGTGCGGAACACCCAGATGCATTTGATGGTGCTCTTGACTTGTTTGGTGTTTACCTCTTCCCAGACTTTGAATGTGATCATGTGCAGGATTTCCTTGTTCATGGCCTCCATCCATTCTAGTTGGTTCTTTGAATGCAGGGCTTGCTTTAGTGTGGTTGCTTCCTCTTCTTCAACATAGGCAAGAAGAACTTCATTTGCCGCTCCAATTTTTGATCCTTCATGGCAAGAGTGGTTGAGGATGTGATATTTGGAGAGGTTGGCTGAGATGTTTGAGCGTGTTGTGGTTGAATTAGAATTGGAGGGTTCAATTGGCCCTTCATTTGGTCTTACTTCTAGAGTTGGTATAACTTCAGACAGTTCTGGAGGTGTTGAGAGGTGATTTCCGCCTTCTTATTTGTTGACCAGTTGAATCACCCTCTTTTCGCGGTTGGGAGGATAGAATTTGTCTTTGTAGAACCTGATGTTTGAGGTGAAAACTGCTTTCTTGGTTACTGGGTCAAATACCTTGTAACTAGAAAATTTGTGTACATACACCAGCAAGTAGCCAATTCTCCTGGGAGGCTCAAGTTTGGAAGTTCAATTGGCCTTTGGGAAAAGATAGGAAACCTTAAATCGAAAAAGTTGGAGGAAACCATAGCAGAAGGATATTTTTGACCAGAGTTCTCATGGCCTCTTCTAGTGATTTGGGGAATATGGCAGAATTTTGCAGAGGTTGGCAGCAGTGTTGACTGCCTCTCCCCATAGGTACTTTGGGATTTTTATTTGAAGAAGTAGACACTGAGTCTTTTCAAGGACGGTCCAATTCATTTGTTTGGCCACGCCATTGTGCTGTGGGGTGTGGGGAGAAGAGAAATGATGAGAAATCCCTTTGTTTTCAGATGGGAAGCCAGATTCTTGCTGACAAATTCTCCTCCGTTGTCTGAGACTATTGTTTTGAAATTTTCTCCAGTTGTACGTTTGGCTTTAGTGATATAATTGATGACCGCGCTGGTGGAGTTGCTCTTGTCTTCAAGAAGAGATATGGAGACAAAGTTGGAGAATTGATCCACAATGGTGAGGAAGTAGGTGAAGCCGCTTGGGGTAGCTGGTTGGATTGGCCCCGGAATGTCCATGTGGACAACCTCAAGGGGTTTTGATGCCTCTTTGAAGTGGTGTGAGAAGGGTGTTGTGGTTTACTTGGCAATCCAGAAGACCTTTCAGTTTTCTTGATACCCAGTATTGGCTGGAAAGAGGGTCTTTAGAACCTTCCCACTGGGGTGGCCAAGGCAAGTATGCCACGCTGGATGTTGTACCCGCTTGGTCAGGTGGGTTGCGGCTTTTGGAAGTTGGTTGAAGTTGGTGCCGCAAAGTTTGATGAGGTGGTTGCAAGTAGATCCAATGAGTTGGAACTTGTTTTTGAGAGTCACTTCTACACCAGTGAAACCAAAGTGTGTGACAGTTTTCTTTTTTGTAAAGATGCGGTCAAGGGAGAGAAGAGATTGATTCAGGTTTGGAACCAGAAGGAGTTTGGTGAGTTTCAGTGTGTGTCCAGAATGGTTGGTGAGTATGGCCTCCCGTATTGCAGTGGCTTCAAGAGGATTTTCTGAGCTGCCAGTACCCACTCAAATTGAAGTCTTCCAAGCGTTGAATAGGAAGTCTGCAGCGTTTACCATGTGGTGTGTTGCCCTGCTGTCAAGGACAGGTAGGGGGTTAGTTTTTGCGCAGTTGGTTTTGGTCAGATAGATTTGAACATTGAGATGGGCTTTGGAGGTGTCAGTGTCAGACTCAGGTTCTTCTTTGACTGGACCTTCATGTAGTTTGGATCTGGGTTGGTGTCTATTTTGTCTCAAGTAAGGATGTAGCATCCAGCACTTGTGTTCAGGGTGTTCTGCTAGTGGGTTGTGTTGGCCTTTGGTGCATGGGTTTTTTGCGCCGGATTTTTGGTTCTTTTGCTTTACTTTGAGGAGCGCTGTGGAGTTGGATTCTCCAGTGGTTGATTTTTTGGTGGGGGCTGACCTGGCGGATTCAAGGTGGATTACTTTGCAAAGCTTGTTTAGGATGTTTATTGGGCTTTTAAGGAGTTCTTCATTAAGTAGAATGGTGTCAAAAATGTGATGCAGATGCACTGGGAGTTTTGCTAGGATTGTGTAGCCAAGGATGTCTTGAGGGACCTCAAGTTTGACTACTGCAAGTTCATTCATGAGCTTCCTACATTCACTTATGTACTGGGACAGGCTGTCTTGGTATTGATATTTAATGAATTTCAGCCAGAGCCTGCCGCAGTTGTTGGAGGATTGGGATGCATAGCAAGCGGAAGTTGCATTCCAGATGGCATAGGGGTTGTCATTGTTCTGAGGGTTTATGATGGTGTTGAAGGCGGTGTCCCCAAGATGTTGGATCAGGATGTCCACTGATTTGTATTTTTTCTTTTTCAGAGTGGGTGTAGGGTTGGTGGTTCTTCTAGGAGCAGTTCCAATAGTCCTTTTTGTTTTAGGTAGCTTCTGATCCAGAGGCACCATGCTACAAAGTTGTCTTTTCTTAGGAGAGGTATTTTTTGCTTGGTGTCTGATTTGGGTTCTTTCTTTTTGGACATAGCTCTTGGTAGTAATGGTTTGAGCCCTGGGACTGTAAATCTGTAGAGATTAAGAGGATGAAAAGACCAATTGATTTCAGTAAATGAAAATGAAAATGAAAATGAGAATGAGAATGAGACAACCAGCACAATGAGATAATCACCTGAAAAGACCAAGAACTGTAGAGATTAATATGAGACCAAAAACTCTGCAATGAACATTCTCAAACCCAAAACCCTACTTAGACCTGGAAAAAAAGAGTTGAGAGTTCAGATGCAACTGATGAGTTAGAGGTTTAAGAGAAGGAAACTGAGAGTTGTAAAAGATAAGAAACAGAGTAGACACAAACAAGAAAGAAAGGAAACCCCCATTCCTGAACTGCAAACCCACAGGAGACAGAGACCACACAAAGGGTGGTGGCTCTATCAGCTGTGGGCTGGATCAGGCTTGATTTAAATAGACACAGTATTGACTTGAAATAGAGTCTTCAAATTTCACGCAGGCGGTTTGGGTGTGAAAAAGAAAAAAAACAAGCACAACAGGGGGTGACAGTGACATGACCAGTGACATCAGGTGACACTTGTGTGAGGAATGGCGCAGTGAGTCTTCAGAATTGTACCTCAGGACTTAAAAGAAAGGACAATTGAGAGGATTCATTGGGTTTTTGCACAAAGAAGCTTCTGAATTGAAAGTTTTTGCACAGGATGAAGAGTAGAGCTTGCAAGTTGTAAGTAACTGAAGTAATTCTAACAGACCCCCATGATTTGGCCTTGATTTCAATTAATGAAGTGAGCTATGAGCATGCAAATGGAGGTTGTGTCTGTAGGCTTAGTGAGAGCATCAGAAACCATGATATTGGCAGGAATGAGTTTGACTTCAATTAGTACCAATTTAAAATTTTATAAAAGTCCCTTGGCTTTTACATTGATTAACTTACTCTTGGAGTTAAATCAGAATTTTAGGATTTTTTCCTGAAAGCATTTGTTATTGATGAGATGTATGACGGGTTTTTTTCAGGCATGATTCCATACTTCTTGAGCAATGCAAGATATCCATTGAGCCTTGAGATGAGAATTTGTCATAATTTTGCATTTAGCCTTGTTCAAGGAGCAGGTGATTTCTTTGATGCTTTTGAATGGTCCAGTATAAAGGAAATCCAAAAAAGAAGAGAAATCAGCCCTGTTTGGGATCTTTGAGTTTTTGAATCTTACCCCCATGTTGTGTCACTTTAACAGACAAGTTTGAAGGAGGAATTATTGATTTTTGGGGTGAGTTTGAAATTGCTGGTGCAAGCATGGAAGCCCCACATTTGTTTGAGTTCTAGCCAATGGGTTATTCCTTGTTTTTCAAGAAGCAAGGTAGGTTTGAAAAAGCAAACAAGATGTCAGGTCTTGCAAGGACAGCAAGGAATTTGAGTCTCCCAATGTCAGAATAATAATTTGTGTTTAACTTCTTGAAGTCATCTTGTTCTTTATTAGTTGCAGGAAGAAGTTGGAGGCCAGGAGTGCATGGGGTTGAAATTGGTTTACAATTGCTCATTTTCATTTCAGCCAGTCTGCATTCAATGTGCATGGGAAGTCCTAACTTAATGCATTTGTTTTCTCAGAAGAATTTAATTCCTAGGAGCATGTTTGGAGTGTGACTGGATGAGTTAGAGAATTTGGAGAGAAAAATGTATTCAAATTTGGAAGTTTTTCTAACTACAATGAGATAATATATGTGGAAGAAGAGAGCCAATTGACTTTTGCAACAGGTGTAGAAGTAGCAATCAGCATTGGAGGGAATGTAATGTAAGCTCTGGATCCAGTAAGACAGCATTCAATACCAGTTCCAAGGAGCTTCTTTCAGTCTGTAAAACAATTTGTTTAGATTGAGAATGGGAAAAGATCTGTTACTTGATTCTGGTCAACAAATGTACACACCTTCTGCTAGGTTGGCATGGAGAAGAGCACCTTAAACATCTAGTTGGATGATTTCATTTTTTTTTGTCAACTGTCCAAAGAAGAAGAGTCCTGAGCAAATTCAGCTTGCTGGTGGGAGCATACGTGTCAAAGTAATCAATGCTGTATTATTGGTTAAACCTGGAGAGCCAGATTCTTGATTTTTAAGTTGTTTTTTTGCCATGGGTGTTTTATTTTAGGTTAATGCTAAATTCACCGCTCATTGAGCCATGGACATGGTTCAAAGTGGGCCGTGTGGCACACCACACAGTCCAATCCAAGCTGTGTACAACCCCCCATGGCTCAAAAAGTCGCGCGGCCCACCTAGCATGGTCCAATGGTGTGTTGGATTCCACACAACTACATTCAAGTTGTGTGGATTTCTACACTGCTCAAATGTAGTCGTGTGGCATCCAACACACCAACGGACTTCAGTGAGCCAAAAAAAAAGGAATGAAAGGGCACTAACATAACCCATGAATCAAATAAACCTTCCAAAAAACAGGAATCAACCAAAAAATCAAAGAAATAAAAAAATGGTGATTTTTTGGTTAAAAAGGGGTCACACATGTTTGGAACGGCCCTTTGTAGTTTTCTTTGGTCCCCAATAGCTCATTTGAGCCGTGTAGGGCCCTAAACAACTACCACACGGTTGGAGCCGTTAATTTATCATCACCCTTAAAAAAAACAAAATAAATAAAAAATAAATAAAAAACAAAAAAACTGGGACTATCCAATGGACTAGCCCTCAAGTAAAAAGACCCCAAAAAAAAAAAAAGTAACTGGACTAGCTGTAAATCAAAAACACCAAAAAAAAAGACAAGTAACTGGACTAGCCCAAAATTAAAAACACAAAAAAAAGACAAGTAACTGGACTAGCCCTAAACTAAAAACAAAAAAAAAAAAAAACAATTTCAACTTGTGTTAAGCTGATATCATCATAAGGAGTAAAATACTCCTTATGATGGAATCAGCCCAACACAAGTTGAACTGACTTACCATCAAACTCTCATTCAAAACACTCAAGTTCAACTTGTGTTAAGCTGATACCATCATAAGGAGTAAAATAATCCTTGTGATGAAATCAGCCCAACACAAGTTGAACTGACTTACCACAAAAATCTCATTTAAAACACTCAATATAATGATGTTAACTCAAAACACTCAACATAATGATGTTCAAAATGTGATAATCCTTTATATTAATAGAGCTTGTAAGCTGCATTAGAATTACAATTAATATGAAACAAAAGGATGAAATGAAGTCAAAGTCTATAATCTCTATAATCTAGAATACATTTGAAGTTGATCTTTGAGGTGATAAACCCAACCAAAGGCTTTTTTAGAAATCAAGGAACACGTTTTTGCTATAATGGACGGGATTTGGATCATTTCTTCCTCAAGTACTAATAGAACCCAGTGGTTATTGTTTACAAAGGAAATAAACATTGGATCTGATTGATCAGTAACACCATTTTTCATTGGAGTATAAGTATCACATGACTCCAATGAAATAAAACATATAGGTCTGGAATATGTGTCTGCTATTATTTGACACATACCTAATTTAGTCAGCCATTTTGAGGAGGGAATATTTTCATTGATGTTGTGGAAAGAATAGAAGGTTATCCCCCTATAATTGTCCCAAGGTTTGGAAGTTAACAGTTCCCTGTGTTTGAAAGGAGATGAGGATGTCCAAATTTGCACTTAAATGAGAAATAGAAATAAGGATATAAAGAGATAAAGAAAAGTAGAGAGAGAGAGAGAGAAATCGCCAATCCTTCAATCCTAAGAACTTTCCACCTGGATGTGTATCCGGTATGAGTTCCTTTAATCTCCTGGTGAGATGAGTGATCCAATCCAATGATGTGATGTGATTCTTCCTCCTCTGCATTCATGCATGCCCCTCCTCCAACCCGGAGTTGGGAGTGAGGATAAGTCCTCCCCCTCAACCCTAACCTAAGTACACGCGCAAATGAAAGTATGACAAGGAAACAGAAAAAAATCCTGAAACAGAAACCCTAGCCTCCTCTCCCCACCTCCTCCATACCAAACTCCCCCCGTCGTCCATACGCCGTTCCGTCCATCTGGTTTGTCCTTCTCATGACGCGGTCCTCGCACCGCGCCCTACTTGGAGCCCCCCGTGCCTGTCCGTATCCGTTTGTCCGCGCCCGTTGTGGGTGTTTGGTAATATCCGGCATGATCTGCGCGCTTGCGCGCGCGCTCAATCCATTCCTTCATAGCCCGCAGATTGCTCCGTCCCTACATATCCAAACCGGCGCGCCCGCAAACCTAGTCAAGCGCACTACCTTCCAAATCCAATTTCCGGGGCGGATTGCCGCCCACGCCGCATTCAATGCTGAGCCTGACCCGTCCACCAGGTGCGGAGCCAAACAGCGGCTGCTGCTGATCCAGCTGCTGCCGTTGCTGAGAACTCCACATACCCTAATGCTGAGCCCGCTTGCCCCCAATTCTGAGCGCGCAGCCGCGAAGCAGTTCCCAATCCGTGTCTATAAATTGAAACCACATCCCCCCCCAACTTGAGTTCTGTCCCCAGAAGTTTCCCATTGCTTCACCATACTACCACCCCCGCCACTTCCAATACCACCCCGCCACTTCCACTACCACCCCCACCACTTCCACTACTACCCCCACCACTCCCACTACCACCTTCCCCGTCCTCCTTCCGCATCATCGCCAATATGCTCCCATGCCAGTTCTGCGCCCGGAACTGGCACGCGTGTTCAATTGTTCCCGGTCAACGCGCCTGTGTTGCTTTCCGTCGCGGCCATTGTTGCTGCTTGCTTAGCAACAGCATCCCTTGAGCTCCCCCCCAATCCAGCTCTTGCCCCAGGCCGCGCAAGAGGGCTTTTCTGGACCCGTTCGTGGTTTTGGACAATGACTTGATCTTGGAAGGCTTGTGGACACCCCCCGGTTCACCTTCATCCTGCCGCCCCCGAGCTCCGTCACCCACCACCTTGCACGTGAGCCGCGACACGGCATCACCTCTCTGCCGGGCCGGAACTCCGCAACGGGGAGAATACAAAACCTTGGAGGAATGGCGCGCGGCGACCCGCGCTTGGGCCGCTGCTGTCGGCGTGAACCAAACGGTACTGGACCCAAGAATCTTTGGAAGAACCGCGGCCGCGCCGGCACCCCCTTCTCCTCCTCCACGACCGCCGACACCGCCTGCGCCACCAGCGGCCTTGGATGAGAGGCCTACAGCCCCCAACGTCCCTCCGCCTCCGTCACCTATAGTCGTCCTGTCATTGCCTCCAGCTGGACCAAGCCCCCCTGTTGGTTCCCCGGGGGCCCCATTTCCACTGGACGCTCCTCCAGCCAGCCCTCCCAAGATCCCGGAGATTCCAATCATAATGGCGCTCCCGGCGGCCGGCTTTGAGGCTTTTGCGGAAAGGTTGACCACAATGCTCCGGAATTTCCTTGAGATCCCCAGCGCACAATCCTCGGAATCCCGGCGCAAACTCCTGGCATCTTTCCGGGCTTTACTGGTGGCCGCAAGGGCGGAAATGGAGGAAATGATGAAGATGGCTTAGGCGCATTGCCCCCCATTTTCCCCTTCTCCCTTTCCTCTACTTCTTCTCTTCTTGTTGTTGTACCGCGCTTCCCTTTCCATTAAGAAAATACATGTATCCGCGCAAGGTCCTAACCTTCTGAGAAAAAGTGCGCAACCGCGCTTTGTGAGAGTGAGCTTGAGATTGAGTCCGGGCCCGCGCGCTTGCTTCGTGAGCAACCGTAAGTGACTAGCTGTTCCAAAAGAGGCACCTGGACCGCCCCAGACAAACTGCCACACAGTTCCCCGTACCCTTCCTGTAACAAACACAACAACCAAAACACCAGCGCGCGCCACCATAAGGGAAGAGAGAGAGAGAGTAAGAGAACGGACATTCTGGGGTGTCTAGTTGTCCCGGCTGTGAACCGGCTAGAGCACCCCCTCACCAAATCAAGCTTATTCCCATACCAGCCACCCATCCTTGAGATATCCTGAGAGAAAGAAAAAGAGAAAAAGAAACCAACAGAGAAGAAAAATAGAAAAGAACACCTTTTTTTTTTTGCGCAACACCCGTAGACCGCCCGCAAATTGCTCTTTGTCCCGCTTCCCCCATCTGCGGGATTTCCCACGCGTCCCGGTTCCGCGGGGCTTGTCCTCACGTTTACGGACTTGGCTTTGTGCCGCGCCTGCGTTTCCTGTAAAAACCCCAAGCCAGCAAATACCCCACAATCCAGATAAGAAAGAAACATAGAGAAACAAACATTCTGGGGTGTGTAGTTGTTCCGGCTGTGAACCGGCCAGAGCACCCCCTCACCAAATCAAAACTTATCCCCTACCCCCTCTACCTCCCCCCCCAACTTGGCCACTGTCCCTAGCTGGTCGCAACCGCCGCGTCCGGTTCCTCCTCATACTCCAACACTCTCCTCCGCTTTCCCTGCCCGTGATCGCAGATCGTTGTCTTGAACCTCCCGCCAGACAAATCCTCCACCGTCAACGCCTCCGTTCCCGTCCCCGGATTGAAAACCATTCGGGCTCGAAACCCAAACATGAACGTCCTTCCCAAAATCACATCCCCACAATCAACCAAAAGAAAAGAAAGAGGCCTACGGACCCTTGCAACCTCAACCTCCTCCTCCTCCACTACCCCATCCACACAAAACTCCCCTCCGTTAAGCGTGCGGAGACCCATTGCGCATTTCCGCCAAACCAACCCCAAATCCTCCACCATCCGCAATGGCAGCAGGTTCACCATTGAACTGCTGTCCACCATAGCCCACACCTTCCTTCCTGCTATGACCATTGGAACGTAAGCGAGCGGAGTCAAAACCAATTTCAACTCGCACTCCCTGCGCCCCTCCTCCTTCCGCGCCACATGAACCTGCTGCACTGTCTGAGGTACCTGGCCCTGCCTGCAGTCCCGCAACGCCTGAACCATCTTGTCTACCACCACCGGAGACACGGCCGCCAGTTCCCGCAAGGTCAGCAGAACCGGAGTCTTGTTACCCATCACCCTTCGCACAATGTCCGCCGCTTTCTTCTTCTCTACAGGGTTTGCTGCCGGCGCCTTGGTTCTGGGCACGCGCGCGGCCGGTTTTGGAAGGGCTGACGGGGGTCGCTCCTTTGCATCCACCTCCATTTTATTGGGGACCTCCACCTTTTCTTCCGTTGCCACTACCCTCACCTCAGCTTCCACCTGAGGTGGTTGCCACGATCCGGGACTGGTAACAATGCCAAGTGACACTTGCGCCGTTGTTCCCGCCTCCTGACCCCGTGTGCGCACCTGCTGCATTGCAGTCGGCTGGATTGGATCCATTGGAATCTGTTCGCCTGTTGGAAACATGTACCCCATCCCCACCGTTCAAACCAATCCTGCGCTGAGATCCTTTGTAAGCTCCTTGCACGCAAATTGCCAATGACTGTTTGCCCTGCAGTACAAGCACCCCCTTGGCACAAAGGTACCAGGCGGCCAAAACCCTTCCACCATGTGAGGTGGAGGCCCTTGCGGCTGATGCTGGCCCATACGGCTCATGCAGATCTTCAGTTCCTTCATCAGTTCCGTCAATTTGCTTACCGGAGGGGCGGGCGCGGGTTGAGGAACCGGAAAACGCGTGGAAGTAGGTGGAACTGGGGCCGGAAATTGCGCCGGAGCCGGAAGCTGGGGGGTGGATTTCTTTGGTCCCCCTGGGAAGGACTTAGTGGTGTCCTCGATAAGCTCCTCTAAGTTGAGCTCACTCTCCACAGCCCGGCAAATGACAGCCAACTCCGGAAGGAGCGCAATGCTCCCGTCCAATGACCGCTTTACCAAGTTGTGATTGTAAAGATGCCCCTGCACCCTTGCCCAGAGTTGAGCGCCTAAACCGCCCAGAAACGCGCGTTTCATGGCCCCCGTCTTTCCCACCACCACCTTGTTCTTTGACAAGTACCGATAGATCCGATTGAATGTTGAGGTGTACTCCGCCAGCTCCACCCGCGTTCTGACCCCTCCACGCGCGCTTGCCTCTAAGGCCACGCGGTCGAAATTGTTTTCCCAGAACCGAGGTTCGCGCCTACCCCACCGCGTTAGGATCTCTGCCTTCATTTTTGGCCAATCTTGATTCTCGTAGACTTCCATTTCCTCCACATCCCGGAGCTTCTCTTCATCCATAATGAACAGGACAACAAGCCTGGCCTTATTAGCGTCCGACGCACCTTCCGCATCTGCAATACCTTTGTATCTCAAGATAAATTGCTCCACATCCGCGGTGTTGAATCGGATGTGAGGGTAGTCGCATGGCCTGATGCAAACCGGACGAGTGGGTTCATGGTCACTGGAGACTGACAGGGGAATGGCGTAGCTCATCCTGGGTTGAGCGGAGGGAGGGGGAGGAGGAGGGATGGAAGACCAGAGTGGGGTCAGAGTAGCGGACCCGGAGACGGAAGGAGAAGGAGAAGAAGAAGAAGGAGCGACTGTAGGGAGGTATGAATAGAACATTGCGCCCAGTTACCTTCAAAAGACAAGAAACGGAAGGTTAATTCCCGGCCAGACCCCCAGATGTGGAAAGAATAGAAGGTTATCCCCCTATAATTGTCCCAAGGTTTGGAAGTTAACGGTTCCCTGCGTTTGAAAGGAGATGAGGATGTCCAAAGTTGCACTTAAATGAGAAATAGAAATAAGGAGATAAAGAGATAAAGAAAAGTAGAGAGAGAGAGAGAAATCACCAATCCTTCAATCCTAAGAAATTTCCACCTGGATGTGTATCCGGTATGAGTTCCTTTAATCTACTGGTGAGATGAGTGATCCAATCCAATGATGTGATGTGATTCTTCCTCCTCTGCATTCATGCATGCCCCTCCTCCAACCCGGAGTTGGGAGTGAGGATAAGTCCTCCCCCTCAACCCTAACCTAAGTACACACGCAAATGACAGTATGACAAGGAAACAGAAAACAATCCTGAAACAGAAACCCTAGCCTCCTCTCCCCACCTCCTCCATACCAAACTCCCCCCGTCGTCCGTACACCGTTCCGTGCATCCGGTTTGTCCTTCTCATGATGCGGTCCTCGCACCGCGCCCTACTTGGAGCCCCCCTTGCCTGTCCATATCCGTTTGTCCGCGCCCGTCGTGGGTGTTTGGTAATATCCGGCATGATCCGCGCGCTTGCGCGCGCGCTCCATCCGTTCCTTCATAGCCCGCAGATCGCTCCATCCCTACATATCCAAACCGGCGCGCCCGCAAACCTATTCAAGCGCACTACCTTCCGAATCCAATCTCTGGGGCGGATCGCGGCCCACGCCGCATTCAATGCTGATCCTGACCCGTCCACCAGGTGCAGAGCCAAACAGCAGCTGCTGCTGATCCAGCAGCTGCCGTTGCTGAGCACTCCGCATACCCTAATGCTGAGCCCGCTTGCCCCCAATTCTGAGCGCGCAGCCGCGACGCAGTTCCCAATCCGTGTCTATAAATTGACACCACAATGTCTTCAACATCAAGTCTTTGCTTAAACTTTTCAACCTCCTTTTCACCACCAAGCATCTTATTGTAGCATGCTTTATTTTTTTCCAATTTTTGCATCATTTCTTTTCTCACTTTAAACCAACCATGTTCTTCATAACCAAGAGATTCAGCAATGACTCTAAATCCCCAATTCCCATCTCCAATTGGATCCCAAACCTCACAAAAGAACTTATGGAATTTCTTGGGTATTTGATTGAGGTATTTCACGTTTGGTTCCTATCATCAAAACTAACTTAGTATTTGTTTTTTTAATCAGAATCATTCAAATGAATACTCACCAAAGATGAGCTTCTGGTTGAGCTTTGCTGCATGTTTTCTTCCTCTGCAGAGGATTCTGATTCAAAATTAAGTGATCCAAATTCTATTTCAGTCTCTTCCTCTAAACTATAAAATTTAGATTCAGATTATTCCTGCTTTGAATAACAATTCATCAATAGTTAGTAACTAAGTTCATTAAACCAAAAAAATGAACATATCCCAATAGAAAAGACTTAAAATCTTTTTTCCTTTCTTATTTGGAGCCTTTCTAGTACTTTCTTCCCCCTTGAGTTGTTTTTAAACATGCTCAAACCAACATGGTTCTTGCCGCGTATCTGTCAATTTTGGCCGGACCCTAATTGATTGTAAGACTTTAGGTTCAAGTATTGACTTTGATTGATATTTTGTAATTTTCAAAATGATATAATTCAATAGGCTGCTTTGCTCATGATCTAGAGATTCCAAGATCATGGCATTCAATTTTTCATGTAACTGAGGAATGCTTAGCATTTTGTGGACATCACACTTGAGAAATTCAAAAGTATCAAACATTAGTGAATTAGGAATCATTAATCAAAAAGCATTAACCAAAAAGCATTAATAAAATAGTGATTTGAACAATCCAACTTAAGCCAACTTACAGAAATAGAACCGCAAGGGTCATAGTCCAACCTCAACTGAGGATGAAAATCTTTGCATACCATGGATCCTCTGAATGCTAGATGGTCACCTATTTTTTGGAAACGGGGAAAACCAATAGTCTTGGAATATGACTTGATGCACACTTTGCCATCATGATCATGTTTGAACTTCTCAAATTGTTCCCTAATAAGCTGAATTGCCTCTAAAGACAATTTGTAACCCCATGGTAACAGTTCAGGTGGAAGAACTGTCCCTAACTTAATTAGAAAGCTATAAAGTGAAGCATCAACCAATTTAATTTTATTTGAAACTGTTCTGTCAAGGCTTTTCCAAACATCAAACATGTTTCCAAAAGAGTTTGCAAGGAATTGTTTGAGAGTTGCATGGGCCCCTTCAACCCAAGATGTTGTTTTGTTTCCAAAATCTGGGTTTATCCAAGTCCACGCTGTTACAAACTTCTCTTTGATACGGAAAATTTTATTTTCCATACAATCAAGTACATCCTCATAGTCCTTCAAGAAACACTATACAAGTCAAAATTTCAGAACCCAAAACTAGGAAGAATAAGAAGCAGTGATTTGGACCTAATCTGAGTTCTGCATCATTGAACCCGCCTCCTCCTTGATCTTTGAGGCCCCATACTTTGACCACAGAGTCATAAAGATTTTCCATCCTTCAATGTCATTAACAAAGCGTGGTTTGCAGTTTGCTTGTATGTTTTTAGACAAGTGCCAAGTGCAACATTGTCTTGATGACTCAGGGAAACTAGATTCAATAGCACAAATCAGAGCTTTTTCATGGTCTGTCACAAAGACTTTTGGAAGTCTCTCAGGATCCTAAGCCAACTCCTTTAATGCATTTACAGACCAACTGTAGAACTCAAACGTTTCTTTTTTTATAAAAACAAGAGCTTTTGTGAGAGTTTTCTGATTGGCTGTCATTCCTACAACATGCAATAGTGGGGTTTTGTACTTATTTTTCTTATAAGTACAATCCAAGATAGAAATATGATGGAATTGTTTTGAAAGCTTTACTGCCTCAGGATGTTCTAAGTACAGGGCCTCCAAGTGAACCTCTCCACTGAAATTTGACCGGTGAATCCAACTTGTTTCTTCAAACTGTTCATAGAGTACCTCCATAACACTTTTACCCTTTAGTTCTGCAAGCGTTACCTTCTGCTTAGTGTTATAGATTGTTTGGTCATCAAGATAATCCCCATCATCAATCTTGCTCAATTTCCTCTTAAGCTGCAACGTATTGTGCCCATCATTCATGCCTTCTATTAGATTGTCTAAGGCCACCCCAAAGATTCTCCTCAGTTGAGGATGTACAAAGGGGTGTTCAGATGGTTGATGGTTATTTTGGGTTTCTTTGAAGGAGAGTTGCCACAAGGGGTCTGCCTTTGTGAAACTTGCACGGATTAAAAACTTGCACCCAACTTTCCTTGTGTGATTTTTTCTAGACCATTTGGTAGGAGGTTGTCCCAAATAGGAACCATGGAGATCACAGGCCAAATTCACATATTTACCTTTCTTTGAGTTAAAAAAAATCAGAGCCTAACCATGCTTCATAGCCCATGCTTGACAATAGTTTTGGGCCTCTTTCCTAGTAGGAAAATTTCTCACAGGAGGTAGGTCAAGTGGATCTGGCACCAATTCAATGGTTAGGTTTTGTAGTTTCATAGTTACAGGCACCCCATAAGTTAGTTTGAATCAAATTTAATCTGGAAAAGACCTCTGTAACATGAAATTTTACTCATGACCAGAGGTTGCATCCCACTGTGAAAAATTTTGTTCCTCAATTGTCACCCTTGATGAGGATGCAATTGGGGCTTCCAATGTTTCATTAGCCAAATCCTTTTTCTCTTTTTCCAAAGCTTTGTTGATGGAACTATCAATGTAGACCTTCCACGCAGCCTTGCTAGAAGAAGGAGGGCTTGCCACTTTTCCCATGCAAAAAATGCAATGGTATACTTCAGTATTCAATCCAACTTTCAATTGAACAAAAAAAGTTTCCTCACTTTTGAGTTGAGAAAGAATTGTTTTCAGGTTTTTATATGATTTCAATTTTCAGTTTACTTTCACTTTGGTTTCAATTTAAATTCACTTTGGAATCACTGGGTTTGGAAAAAAGTCCCACAAAGTATGTGTTGATCCCAAATTTGGGTTGAGGGAACCCAAGTGTGGTCCAGGGGGTTCCCAAAATTCTGGAACGAATTCTGGGGGGTTGCGCACCCCCAAAAACGGCCCCTATACAACCCCCCGGGGTTTGCGCGTGTTTGGAATGTCCCTTTGTAGTCCTCTTTGGGACCCCATGGCTCATTTGAGCCATGTAGGGCCCTAAACAACTACCACACGGCTGGAGCTGTGAATTTATCATCAAACTTTCTTTTATTATAAACACAGTTTTGGTGTTGAGGATTTTCAATTGTTCAGGAAACTGGTTGTACTCCCATACAATTATTTCCTTGCAGGTTTCATTCTCCTTTTTGAAGGATTTTTTCCAAAATGGTATTGAGAGGGCTTCTTGACATGATTATGGGAGATTGATGGAGATATACCCAAAGTTTTTGGTTTTTTTCATGGTGATTTGGTCTCTCAGATTTCTTTTTGGGGCTAGTTCTTCCCAAAAGGTTTTGTTTGAGTCTTTGGACTTGTTTTCTGGTTCAGATTTCAAAGATATCTCTTCAATTTGGACTTCTTCCAGGGTCTCAGTTGAGGAGTTGTCAGTGAGTGTCAGTATGGGAATGGTTTTTTCAGGGTTCTCAGGTTCTTTTACCAAGTTGTGGAAGTTGAGCTCAAGTTTGAGACCAGGGTTTAATCTGATGTGCTTGGTCTGAATGATTGATCCTAAGTAATCAAGAATATGATAGGAAAGGATTCTAGGAACATAACCAACAAGAACCCATTTTTTGACTTTATCTATGAATTTTTTGAGGGTTGGCTTGTATTCAATATTGAGGTAGGTCAGTTGGCTATCAATAGTTTTAAGGTAATCTGGTGGCAACTGTCAGCTTGCTACTATTACAGAGCAAGCTGAAAAATTAACAGAAAATAACATAAAAATACAGAAATATATAAATAAGTATGGAAGAGGAAATAAAATTCAAAATATTATTTCAAATTCTGATTATCCATCAAAATTAAGGTAGGGTCACTTACTGACACCTACCCCAAATTCCCATTCCTTATTTTTTTAAAATCATTAATGAAAAATTTCCAAAAGGAACGGCCTTGAGCTTTTGGCCATTGTAATATTTCACAGGAAACACAAGCTATGAGTTTCACAGTGAAAATGTTGTCAGAATCCATGAATTCTGTAAATTGGAGGAGTTATGTGCAGAAAAGTGATTTGTCACAATTTCCGCACGCAGCTGCGGCAACTAATACACCCGCACGCAGCTAAGCAGGAGCACTTCTACCCTGTTTGCCTATCAGAATAAGACCTGTAAACAGTCCCAGGAATCTGACAAGTATGCAGCCGCAGGACTGCAAGCTAACAGGCTGACAGAGGGAATGAGAAGCCAAGGTACTGCATAAAGGTGCTACTATCAATATGGGGACATACCACATATGTAATAAATATCCACGTGTTTAGTATATAGTATAAAAATACTTAAAATAAACTTTTTACATATTTTTAATAAATATAATAAATAAACACCAATATTTTAAAAATAAGATAACCAGAGCTTGAGAAATATTTTAAAATACCTTGAAGTTACAAATGTGAAAACTTCAACATATCAGAATTTTTGTGAAATACCAAGAAGATAAAATATGTAAGAATATTACATATTTTCCCACAGAATGTATTTTTTATTAATTATTTCAAATAAAAAAATTGAAAATAAGGACCAAAATCATTGTTATGATTTTTCTCCCATCAGCTAATACATAATGAGAACTTACCTTAAATCAGAGTGACTGTAGGAAGTTCTACTAAGAATAAATGCTAAAAATCTGGGAATATCCACCAGGAATAAATAAGTAAATAAAGGTCATGTGAATAAATAAGGTTTCATTCAGATGCCAATAAATCAATCAAATAATAGAATAATTCCCTTACCCTGTAGAATCAGATGCTACCCATGGTATAGAACCAAGAAAACATGATGGGCTACCATTTCTTACTCTGCTAGACTTAGAAACCGTCCCTTTGGGCCCCTATATCCCTCAGAAGTACTGAATTGGGACCCAAAAAGCTATAAATAAAGAGCTCCTTTTGGGGTTATTGATACCCCAGAAACAGGTATATATACATTCAGACACTGTGCCAAAGTGATCAAATACTTATAAGAGATAAGTAAGTGATTTATGGCTATAGCCTGCTTAATATTACCTGTCCCAAACCAATTTTATCAATTTAAACTGCTGAACAACCTTTTGACCCTGGATACAGGTTTAACCCATCAGTACACGTCCCAAACAGGTACCCAAAGGATTAAATACTATAACAGTGAGTTTATTATCCTTTTTCTGTCATGTAAGCTTGGTTAAAAAGCCCTGAAACTTCATCATATATATTTTATATATATTATCTTTGAGAAATATCTCCTTTAAGAATATAAATTAAAGGTTCCAAAGTAACAAGGTCTATGTATTTCAAAGTGAATTTCCCAAAGAAGAGGTGTTAAAGATCCCCAATATAATTTTGGCCTCTCTTTTTATTTATTTAATAATCAATTTATTAATATTGATTAATTATAATCATTAATATCCAAACCATATTGCCTTGCATTTGCTTTATCCAAATATTTTACAGATTATTGCTGCATTTTCACAGTAATATATTTATTATTTATTCTATCACCTCTGGTAGCTAAAAGATAGCAAGGATCTTTGCGTCAAGGAGGCTTACAGCAAATTAGATCCATGGAAAAGTTCCTAGGGAGAATGATCACCTGCAGTCTTGGGGGTTCCATTGAGAGCCACTGCACATGCCTTGATTGTTTTGTGCCAGAGATTTTGAGGTAATATGATGGAAGAATGTGTGGCTCTTACAGATTCAGCTATGTTTCTGTTGGCTTTTAATGATCTGATTTTATCTTGTGGGTGATAGAGTTCAGAGAAAATTGTTTTGATGGAATTATTGTTTAGGTAATGATAAATTTGGCCATCAATTAATTCACCTCTTTCATCACAGCATACTTCAGTTTTGTAGTAGTTTCTCTTGTGATGTTCATTTCAATTGAAAAAATGATGACATTGGAGGCTTCAGAGTTTAGCTTGAGTGGAAAGTAGCCAATGTAGCTGGAGAATTTGTTGACAAGATTTCAGCAATATCAATGATGACCTTTAGATTGTGGGATTATTTAACCCATGAGATCAAGATGAATTATTTCAAAAAATATTGTGGCAGGAAGGGAGGTCCCTTTGAAAGATGATTTAGTGATTTTGCCAAGATTGCATCCATCAAATCCAAAGGAGTTCTTCAAATTTCTGCAAAGAGTCTTTCCAAGATATTTTTCAATTTAGCCCAGCCTTGCATTTTCTAGGATTGGGTAAATCTGATAGATTTGGTTGGATGGTATGTGGAAGGCTTGAGCAGAAGGCAAGTCATGGAATGAAGGTTTTTTTGATGATTCTGGTCAAGAAAACTCTCTGAGCCAGAATTAACTTGAATTTGGAGGGGGATTTTTTATTATCAAAAGTAAGAAGGCATCCACCCTGAAGAAGTCTTCATAAATAAATATGATTAATGGAGTCTTCTGGAACCCAGAAGGTATCTTCTGGTTTGATGTGAGATCTCCCCATAGGCCTCTTTGCAGAGCCTCTGCGCATGATCTTCAATGCAGTTCTGGGTTTTCCAGAATTTATTTCTTCTGATACATTGAGCAATTGTAGAGGGTGAATTGTGTCAACCTTCAAGGTTAAGGGTAATTGTCATCCATTCCTTCTACATATCCTTTTCCTCAGTACCATCTACCTCAGTCCATAATCCTGACACAAACAACGCACAAAATACATGGTGCCTTCTGCTTACCACCTTTTGCTTGCATAACAAACTTCAAATCTTGGCAACTCATGATCTACTTGCAAATCTCACAGTTAACTCTAAATACTGGTTGAAAATCCATTCAAACTTTGCCCTTCTACTTTGGATATCATCAATTCTTGGACTTCTACTCTCCATCACGCACTAACACTAGTTTGCAATCACACCTTGAAAGCCATATCAACTTTATAGTTTGAAAATGGACTAGTCCCTAACCCTGCATAAACTACATCTTCATATTTGCGTTGTCTTCCCATTTCATTCCATCCTGTCTCATCCATTGCGTCTTTGTACTCTAAGATTCCATTTTCTTGCACCTATGCTACAACTGTACTGTTATTTAATTTCCAATTCCATTAATGTCATTCATTGCCTCACCAATCTCTAGCTTTAGTTGGCCATCCATGGGGTTTTATATAGTCATCTTTTGATTACCTTATGAAGGCTGTGTTGCCTGCCTGAAGATTGTCTCCTCAGTTAGTTAATTTCATACATTCTTGCATTTTGCTAAATCCAGTCATCACATTGGGATTGAATTTAGTTCCTTTCCATTGGAACACTTCCTCTGTCTTGCTGTTTGTTGAACCATCAAATCATAAGTTTGCACTTTGCAGTTATTCTTCCTACCTCACCTTTTCCCTTGCACTCAGTATCTCCCCTTTTGCGCTCACAATCATCTAAGATTGCCCTATAGTACGTGGGGCAGTTGTGTGAAATTAAATTAAATAAATCAACTCCTCTATCATAGTTTTACAGCCTATAGTCAATTCTTCTTTACAATTTCACATATTCTCTCAACAGGGAACACTTCCTTCACCCCTTACAATGATGATATTAATTGGGAAGGGAGATCCAGTGCTTCATGGGCCCAAAAACCTTTAGAAACTTTTCCTTCTTTCAAATATCCTTTGGATGAACCTCTTGATCATCCCCTGGCTCCCCAACAGGAAGCTCTGGTGAATCTTCTTGAAGAAATAAAAGATTCCAAACATTCCTACAATGAAACCTCAACTAATGGTAGATCAAGGGTTTGCACTAGTTCTCCCAATACCAAAGCCTCAACCTTTCTGTCAATCTTGATCCAGGCTCTCAATGAAAATGCCTTGCAATCTTTCCCAAGCGGTCCTACTTTTGGTACTCCGGGCATGAAGCAGCCGGATCAATTTACAGGGTAACATTCCCATAAGCTTAAATCCTACCTAAAGTCCTGCAAAATCATCTTATCAAACAATACCAAAAACTTCCCTTCCAATGGAAATAAAGTTATGTATGTGTGTTCCTTTCTAAGGGGAAGAGCCGTGAAGTGGTTCAAGCCGTATATCAAATTATTATACAATACTAGTCCTAATTCTATCCTTAAAAATTGTGAAAAGTTTGAGCAACAGCTTTTCACCCTGTTTGGCAACCCCAACAAAGTGTGAAACACCAAATACAAACTTAATAATCTAGTTATGAAAGAGAATAGTAGAGTTTCTGTTTATATCTACCATTTCCAAACCTTTCAGTCTTGCATCCAATGTAACAAGGCAGCACTTTTATTTCACTTTTGAAAAGATTTACCGGCATGCCTAATCAAACAGCTTGCAGTTGTGGGGCATAAGACAACCTCCCTTTAGCAGTTAATTGACCAGGTGATTGAGATTGATAATGGCTATCAAAAAAAGAACTGCTCTTGGAAAAACAACCATGAATTTTCAACACTGGCTCCAAAGGCAGACAACCCTTCAAAGAAAAATTTGAAGAACCCAAAACACTCCAAACTGAATCCAACCTTGAACTCCACCCCAAAGGGGAAAGCTGTTGCCAAAACTCAAGAATTCCTGGACAAGGAAAACAGGATGCTCTGGAACAAGCAATGGAAAAGAAGGGAAAAGGAGGTTTTATGTATGTATTCTGGACCAAGACATGATGTCAACAGTTGGGAAAAGCGGCTAAACATTCAAAAAATCAGATTGTAGTTTTTCTAATACTTGCAAGAAAAAACTACACATTATTGTAATTACAGCAAGTCAATCTTTGCACTTGCAAGTCCCTTTGTGCTCTGAGTTCAAGATTTTTCCTCTTCCATTCCAACCAAAATACTTATTGTTTTTTAATTAATTCCCACGCTAATGTTTCTTTTATAATTTCATCTTTTTCCACTCCCAAAAATCTTACATGTTTCCAGATAGATAATTTTCCCAATTATTTAGTAACCAGTGTGACCAAACCATCTCATTGGGTTTCCCAAAAGGCAAAACGAACCTTTGAATTTTTCAATTTCCCCAGCTTTGAATGGGATTTATTTGTCTTGGATATCCCCAGAATGGACAACACCATTCTAGGCCATGACTTGCTATTTTACTGGAATCTGGATTTGAATTGGAAAGAAGGAGTAATTAAACTTCAAAGCTTCCAACCCCAGGATGCTAGTATTTCTGTCAAACAGGAATTAAAAATCCTACCCAACACTGTCATTGAGTTGGATGACAATTTTCCGCTGGGAGATTTGCAATATCCTGACCTTCATTCCCAAATCTTCAGATTTAAGAGTTATTGCTTATTTTTCTGACTTAACTCTTCCTTTTTTCTTTGAAGAGAAACAGGCGCCTACCAAAGGGTGTATTTTGAGCTCCCTAATTCTCTTGGATTGTGCAATCACTTAAAATCTGGTGATTGAAGATGACAAGATTGAAGATTTAGAAATCATTCAAGAGTCTTTATCTTTGGTTTATCATGATTTCGCTGATGTCTTCTCAGCTGTAAAAGCAGATCAAATTTCTTCTTCCTGTTCTTATGATCACAGGATCAAACTTACTGGCCCACCTCTGGCACCCAGACCAGTCTACTCTGTCTCAAAGAAAGTTCAACCATGATTCAAGAATACATTGCAGAAAATGTATCAAAAGGAATTCTTTGACCAAGTGATTCAAATACTGGCTTTCCTTTCCTGTTTTTTCCAAAGAATGATGGTGGCCTTTGCCTTTATGTCAAATACAGGAAAATTAACCAGGTAAACTGGAAGAATTCCTATACATTACCACCTATTTTGCACCTCCTCACTCTCTTCCATGGAGCTGCTTATTTCTCAAATTTAGACCTTTGAGGCGCCTATAACCTAATTTGCATTGCAAGGGGTAATGAGTAATTGACCAAAATGAGAACATTTTTTAGCAAATATGAGTATACTGTAATGCCTTTTTGACTCTACAATGCTCCTTCCACTTTTCAACATTTTTTCAATGACATTTATTCTGAACTTGTAGAGAAATACCTTGTGGTATATCTTGAAAATATACTTTTCTAATCAAAAAAACTTCAGGATCACATTGCACATGTGAAAGATAGGCAGAATTAGCTTTGGAAGAATAAACTGTTTGCAAAAGACTCTAAGTGCAAATTTCACACTCATTCTCTTCAGTTTTTAGGTGTCATATTCTCACAGCAAGGGCTATCAATGGACCCAGCCAAAAGTCAGCGCATAATGGACTTGCCCGCTCCTTCTTCAGTCAAATCCCTTCAAGTTTTCCTTGGTTTCAGTAATTTTTACAGGAGTTTTTTTAGAATTAAGCCAAGAAAACCGTGAGTCTCACTAACCTTCTTCAGAAAGACACTCAATTTTTTTTTACAGAAAAAGTGGCTTTGAAGTTCAAAGCTCTAAAGAATGCCTTCACTACAGCTCCAATACTTGCTCATTTTAACTAGCTAGCTTGGACTATTTTGGAAAAAGAAGCAAGAAACTATGCAATTGCAGGAGTAATCTCACAGTTTTCTTCCTCCTCCTCTCTTTCTCATCCTGCAGCCTTTGAGTCTTGCAAACTGCTTTCTGAAGAGCTTAATTAAAAGATTCATGGCAAGGAAATTCTTGCAATTTTTTATTGATTTAAGAGATGGTGTTCATAAATTTTGAGTCTTATGGAACCCTTTGAGTTCTTAACCAATAACAATTCTCTTAAGTATTTCATGAGCTTAAAATTCCTTACATGCAGATAGGCAACTTGAACCAAATACCTCTGCAAGTTCAAATTTACAATTGTGTACCCCCCTGGGAAACAAGAGGTAGTACCTGATGCTTTATCACATTGGGACAATGTTTACCCTGGGGGGGGGAGCACCTTCGCCAATAACAACCTTGAAAACATTAGGACAATCTTCTCCAACCAGTATGCCCAACTCATTTCAATAATAACCCACCTTTGAGACAAAGCTTCCAGACTTCAACAATCTCAACTTGAAAATCCCAAGTGCACTGAACTTTTCAAGTGTGCAAAACTATTAGATAGTCATTACAATATTGATGAAAATGGTTATTTAGTTTATAAAGATTGTATAGTAGTACCTGATAATCCTTGCATTAAGCTAGATATCTTTGAGCCTTGGCCTGAATCTCCACTTGCTGGTAATCATGGGCAGGATAAAACCTACCAATTGATTTCACAAGACTTCTATTGGAATTTTATGACCAAGGAAGTAAAAGGATATGTTAGCGCGTGCTATGACTGCAATTTTAACAAGTCCTCAAAAAACTGGAAGTATGGGCCTTGCCAGCCACATCCAAATATCTTTTTGCCAAGATAAAGTATTTTGTTGCTTGAGATGCAGAAAATAAATAAATATAGAAAATCAAAGTTTGCAATGAAAAATAAACAAATTTAAGAAACTGGAAATGAGATAGGATGGTATGAAATGAGAAGTGTGATGGGATTGATGAGATGGAATCAGATGGAAATGTGAAATGGGATTGGAAGGGATGGAATTAAGATTGGAAAGGTTTGAAAGGGTGTTTGCATGAAAGTCTCAAACCAAATTGGGATATTTGCAAAGATTATGGGCTTCTTCCTATGAAGTGCAATCTTTGTATATATATAGAATAAAATAATAAAATTACATAAAAAATTATAAATTCTACTTTATTTCCTGTTTGGCCTCTTCCCATTTTTTGGTAAATTCTTCTACCATCAACCTAAAATCATCCAAATCCTCATCATTTATTAAACTTGACATTTTTTGCAACACAAGAACTTTTGCAACCCAATTCTTCTGAAAAATCTCCTCGTGTTTTGCAGTCCAAGCCCTCTTCAACCAGCCATTCCATCCCCCCTCATCCAAGATTTCTTCATAAGCTCTGTTTATTTGACCTTGAAACAAGCCCTCTATGACATTTCCAGTAAATTGCCTTGCATCAGTCTCAATTGGCACCAGAACTTGCACTTGGTTCTCTTTGCTTGGGTCTTCCTTCCCATTTCCTTCCTTTCTGTATCTTCCCCTCTCAATTCTTTCCTCCTCTCCTACTCTGTTTCCTTCCTCCACCCCATTTCTTCCACTTCCTTCATTTCCTTCCTCCTGTTCCATTCCTTTCCCTCCTTCTGTTTCACCCCGCTCTTCTGTTGTCTCCTCAGTTACCTCCACAATTTGCTCCTCATCTTGCACTTTGCTTTGCCCCTCATAATTCATCTGATTCAGCTGGAATTTTTCCAAACGTCCAAAATATGGTGGTGGTGGTGGTGGTGGTGTATTAGCAGTGTATCTGCAAAATCTTGGAAATATTACAAAGAGAAACTTCTAAATTATATTCTTTTTCATCTTTCCCATTCAGTCAATCTCTAGCCTTAATCAACCAGATTCTGTACTCCTAAGAATTCAATCTCTGGCACTGGCCGGATGTGATAATTTAAGCGTGGGGAAGATCTTTGAATTTGGACTTCACTTGTGGACACCACTGGCTTATCAAAAATTGGCTTGCTATTTAAAGGAAATTTACATCCCATTTTTCAAAGACAATATTTCTTGCACTTGCCTTGGAGACCCCAAGCAGCAGTACTAGGGACACATCTTTCATTTTCAAAAATTTAGTTTTTGAAACAAAAAGATGAGGATGAAGACATAGTTAATTCAAATTCTGTTCTAAAGCAATGAAGTGTATTAATAATTAAAGGGTATAAAGTAGGTAAAAAAACTTTTGGAATTGATAAGAAAATCATCTGAATGCTTGCAGGAGATTGGGGCTTTCTACCCAGGAAACTGTCACACTTCAAGTTTAAGGGTCATTTTCATCCATTCCTTTGACATATCCTTTTCCTCAGTACCATCTACCTAAGTACATAAGCATGACACAAACAAAGCACAATATCCATGGTTCCATCTGCTTATGATCTTTGGATTGCATAAAAACCTTGCAATCTTGGAAACTCAGTATCTACTTTCAAATCTTGCAGTTAACTCTAAATACCAGTTGACCATCCATTTGAACTTTGCCCTTCTACCCAGGATATCATCAATCCTTGGACTTCCATTCTTGGTAACACACTAAAACTAGTTTGCACTCACGCCTAGAAAGCCACATCAACGGTATATTTTGCAAATGGACTATTCCCTTACCCTGAATAAACTACATCTTTATATTTTCATTTTATTCCCATGTCATTCCTTCCTTTCTCATCCATTAATTAATTGTATGCTCAGATTCTATTTTCTTGCACCTCTGCTACAACCTTGGAAACAAATGTATTGTTATTTTATCTCCAATTCTGTTCCTGTCATTTATTGCCTCACCACTCTCTAGCTGTATTTTGCCATCCATGGGGTTTCATCTAGTCATAATTGAATTACCTTATAAAGGCTGTGTTGCCTGCCTGAAGATTGTCTCCTCAGTTGGTTAATTTAATAATTTCTTGCATTTTGCTAAATCCATTCATCACATTGGGCTTGGCTTTAGTTCCTTTCCATTGGAACAATTCCTCCCTCTTGCTGTTTTTTGAGCCTTCAAATTATAAGTCTTCACTTTACAGTTAGCCTTGCTACCTTGCCTGGTCCCTTGCCCTCATTCCCTCCTTTTTTGTGCTCACAATCATCTAAGGTTGACCTATAGTATGTGGGGTGGTTGTGTGACAAATTGATGCTCATCTTGCAGAAGTTGAGCTAAGCATCCAGATTCAATTACAAACATAGGTTTCCTTGGCTTAATTAAAGGGGAATAAGAAAATAGAAAGGACAAGAAGTGAGCTTGGTCCTCTTCTTTGCATTTTTTTTCTTGGGTCTCAAGATGCGCTGATTTGAGATGGGGGAATTCTTCCCAGCATCCCTCTCTTTTTGATTTTTTTAACTTTGGGTTTACGGACACCAATTATTGCAGCAAGGGTAGTTAGCAGAATAAAAAAAATATTGGCTTTGGACTGACATTCTTCCTTATTAGACTTTATCTTGTTTGAGTTCTGAGTTAAGTGGTTCATTACATATTCAACAGTCATAGATTGAACTTTGTGAATTATCTGGGATTGAATTTTATTGAGAGATGTTGGAAAATTGAATGAAACAAGGTAAGCAAGAATTTTGGAGGGCAAATGTATTCCAACTTTAACAGGTTTGTTGAGATGAACTTGCACTGACATAATGAGTTTGTCTAGGGTGTTTTTGATGAAATTTAGGTAAAGAAAATTTTTGGAAACTTGCAATCAAATATTGGAAGACTGAAAGGATTCAAAGTATTGTTTTTCATCCATAAAGATTGATTTGAAATCTTCCTCATTTTTGTAGTTGATTATATTTTATTGAGTGGTTTATTTGATTCAAGAAAAGAGGTATGCAGTGATTTTTTGGTTGGTGCCATTGTTCAAATGGATTTTCTCATCTTCCGTGTTAATGACTTGCAGGATCCTTCTGAGTTCAAAAACTTTTTCAAATTAGGAAATGTTAAATTTTCAAACCTACACAACTCATTAACACCTCAAAATGGTTTGCATGGCACAGTTTGAAAAAAATTTTGAGGTGTGAATGGGTTGTGTAGGGTTGCAAATTTATATTTATATTTTTATTATTAACATATTTTAGGTATTTATTTTTATTTATTTATTTATTTATTTATTTATTTATTTATTTATTTATTTATTTATTTATTTATTTATTTATTTATTTATTTATTTATTTATTTATTTATTTATTTATTTATTTATTTATTTATTTATTTATTTATTTATTTATTTATTTATTTATTTATTTATTTATTTATTTATTTATTTATTTATTTATTTATTTATTTATTTATTTATTTATTTATTTATTTATTTATTTATTTATTTATTTATTTATTTATTTATTTATTTATTTATTTATTTATTTATTTATTTATTTATTTATTTATTTATTTATTTATTTATTTATTTATTTATTTATTTATTTATTTATTTATTTATTTATTTATTTATTTATTTATTTATTTATTTATTTATTTATTTATTTATTTATTAATTAATTAATTAATTAATTAATTAATTAATTAATTAATTAATTAATTAATTAATTAATTAATTAATTAATTAATTAATTTATTTTATCTATTCAATCAATTAATTAATTGATTAATTTTTTTTCACAACTCATATGGGGTGTGAATAGCTTTTCACACCCATCTGCAACCCCTGGGTTGTAAGTTTAAAATTTTGCTTTGAAATATTGATCTCCAAATCAATATTTATCTTTTTTGGGTAGGGGAATCAATTAGTATATCTCCTTGAGAGCCATAGTTTTGTTGAATCCTGTTCCTTGCAATGGTGAATCCATGTATGTGATTTTTTGGAGTACCTTTGGCTTTTAACCATTATAAAATTATAATTTATCCTAAAACCAGGACCACTGGAATGATTCCATGAGTTCAGAAAATAGAGAAAAATCTGGAAATTGAAAAGATAAATATTAAAAACAATACAAACAGAGGCAAGAGTGAATAATTACCAAGCTTGCTTAAGATGAACAGGAAAATGAGAAAGATGGAATTATATCTTGATAGATAAAATTTGTAATCAAAACAAAGTGCACATTGGGTCAAGGAGTATATCAGATGAGATATTAAAGTGAATTTAGTCTTGAAAAATTGAGCTCAAAAATGGAGTAGGAGTCTGGATTGATTATTTAGAAGATCAAGTTGATGAAATGTGGTGATGGTAATGATGTGAAAAAGTTAAGCAAGTGCAAGAAAATAAGGATCAAATCAGGATTTTGTGCCAGTTGAGCAGTTTTCAAGAGGAGATAGAGTTATTGGTGTTGTGAAGTCTTGATGAGACAAGCAGCAGTGAATGAATTGAAAGAAGAAAAAAATTAAAGAGGAAGATTTTTGGAATGAGATTCAAACAATTTTCAGGAGGAAGAAAGAATTATGGAGGGAGTCATTGGGTTTGTTTTCCAAAGCAGCTTCTGAATTGGGAGTCTTTGAACCAGATGAAGATTAGAGCTTTCAGGTTGTAAGTAAGTGCAGTAATTTCTAAAAATTTAATGGTAGCAACCAAACCAAGTTGAATGAAAAGGATGGATTTTATGGTAGAAACCAAACCAAGTTTAATGAGTTAAAATTAAACTGGGTACAAAAAAATAAAGCCTAAGGGAGAGGTAAATAATTTTGAGACAGAAATTTTGAAAAAGATGGGGAAGCAAGCTGGGGTGACTGAAAGACAAGAATAGATGTGATTGGTACTAGATGAATCAACCGGTCTGGAGTTTGGTAAAAGATGGGTGGGAATGTCTACAGTACCAAGAATTTTGAATATAATGAAGAAGGTGAGTAATTCCAAATAAATTTAGGAAGAATCAGGAGGAAATCTTGAATACAGGATCAAGATTGTAAGAAAATGACCCCAAGAGAAATTTGGAGGGAAACCAATATAATGGTGAAATCAGTACAAGAGAGTTTTAAAGAAGAAAATTGAGATGGAAAGAAGGTATGCTTGAAAGGAATTTTGATAAGGCAACCAAGATTTAAATTAAAAATGCTTGGGAGAAATCTTGAGAAGTAAAATTATACAGAAAGAGGATTCTATTAACAACAATTATGCAAAGGAAATCAAAATTTCAGGATGTATGGATGGAGATAAAATTTAAGGAAGGCAACCAATATTTTAAGTTGATGCACTTGGGAGAAAATATCAGAGGAGAATAAGAATAATAGAATAAAAGAGACCACCAGTGCAACTGTTTCAAAATAAAAAGAAGGTAGGTCATCACTCCGATGTTGGGTTAAAAAAAAGCTAGGTTGGCACAGTATGAACAGCCAGAATAGTTAATGCAACAAAAGAGGTATAACTAATAGATTTGAAAATATTTCAGACTTTTTTCCAGCACAATAATCACATGGGTCCTCTTGAGGTTCTTAATCTTATTGCTTTCATACCCCGAACTCATGGCTTATTGTATCCATCATCCTTTCAACATACCCTATTCATCAGTATCATCTATCTCAGTCTGTAATCATGGCACAATGAAAAACCTTATGATTAGAACATCCGCTTACAAACTCCAGCTTATTCAAAAATGACCTATCAACTTTTGAAACTCAGTCTATCTCTGAAATTCTTGCAGTTCCATCCAATGAACAGACAGACATTCAATTAAACTTTCTTTGTCCATGTTTGGTCTAAGCTGTGCCATTCTTGGTCATGTAAGATTAATTGGCCTTTCATGTTGTATAGAAAGCCATATCATTTGAAATGTCTGCTTAAGTCCTAGTCTCATTCCCTGAATAGCTATATCCATCCATTTGCATTAACTTTACAGTTCCTTGCACTTAATTAATTCCTTCTGTTATATTCATGTCTTTTATTTTTGTATTTTTTGCACTTACACTACAAACTTGGACAAACTGTACTATACTTTTTATTTACCCATTCCATTCCTGACATTCATTTTTTTCATCTCTCCCAAGCTTTAGACAAATTTAAATTGGGTTGTATTTAGTCACCTCTGGTTACCTTATAAAGGCCATGAATACCACCTGAATATTGTTTCCTCAGTTAGTTAATTTCATAAATTCTACACATCCATTTCCAAGATGAAATTTATCACATTGGTATTTTCCTTGGTTCCCCTTTAATGGATCAAATCCACTTCCCTTGCAGTTTTCCTGAGACCCTGGACCATCAATTGCACTTTGCAGTTAGCTTTTCTACTCAGACTCCCCTAAAAATCTGCCTTATCCCATTTGCACTCACGTCCACCTAAGGCTTTCATATAGTACATGGGGTGGTTGTGTGCCAATTCCATGACTGGGTGAAAGACGATGATGGTAATGAAACAACCAATGCTTTGTTTCTATGATGAGATTTAAGGAGATGTTTGGAACTAGTCAAAGTAATGCAGAGAATTGGACCAAAGTTCATCAGGGGAGAATTTTGGCTTTTAAATGTTTAGGAAAGCTTTTTAAAGCTCCAGTTGAGACAATGAGTATAGGGATAATATAAATCTAAGGCGCGCAGATTTTAGAGTCAAAGGGGGCACTCAGTTTCAAAGTAAGTTGGAATGGATTATAATAACACCATTGTTAACCAGCAGGCTTTAATTAGCCTAAGTAAAAAAAAGGCTGATATGTGATTAACAAGATTGATGATCAAGAATTGAATATAATGAAAAAATATGGTGTGGTGACCAATCCAGGATACATCAAAAAAGGGGAAATGTTTTAAAAAGAATTTGTGTTTTTCAACCAAATTCCATCAAAAAAAAAAATCTTCTGTGTCTCTATGGGAACCCTCCCATTCTTGGCTTCTCCAAATTCTCCATCTCCTAGCAGCCTAGGAAGGGCTCTCCAGGGTTTGCCAATCTCCAGATCTTCTTTTCAACTTCTCCTTTCTGCCCTTGGGGCCCCAGACTTTTGGCCAAGGACATGCAATCCATCTCCCTCCTCATTTTCCACATCATCATTGATCTCCTTCATCAACTTTTTGATCTATCAACATTCTAGAAAAAATGATGGAAATGACAAACAGACAGTCATCTGCCATTTTCCATCAACAATCCCCCCTCTCTTCATCTGGGCAAGGGCCAACATCAACCCCAATTTTTGCATCCAACCGGCAAACAAAGATTTCCAACAGCCATCTCAAATCCCACACTCATCATTTGGCATCTTTCCGCAAGGCCATTGCCACCATTGCCTGCTAGCTCCCAAACATCCCCTTCACAATCCTTCTTCATGGGTCACCTTACAACCTCTGTTGTGGCCTTCTCATCCCCATTTTTGACAAAACCAACCACCCCACTCAATCACCTGCCTCCTTTGCACCAATCATCTTGAAAGTTGCCCGTTGCCTTCATCCACCCGCTGTTGCCACCTCTTGTCCACAAAGCCCCAGAATTTCATCCAACTCCCACTCATCCCTGCACCCGGGCTGGTTTCTTCATTTAATTTTTTTTCACATGTCCTGATCTTTCTGTTGCTATTGTGTGTTGTTCTCATTACTAATTTCATCTTTCAAGTCCAAATATATATATATATATATAAATATATATATATTTTATGCACTCACTTTTAGTTAACTCTTGTAATTAGTCTACAGGGCCTTTCTTCCCTAAAAGGAGGGGCTCTCCCCTGCCTTTTGTCCCCATCATCCATGAATCAATCATCATATCATCATCATCTGATCCAGTCAATAAATACCTTGGGCCCTTGCCCTTTACCTGAGAATTTTATCCAGGGTATATACATGATTTCCCCTTGATCCTTGAGCCTCCATACCAAGATCCTTGATTTTCCCCTCTGTGGCCTTATCCTTTATCACCAACCAATAGCCTTGCTGGTTGAAGAAGAATTTATTTTGTTGAATTCTTGAGTGTGTTATGCCACTCCTGATCCCTTTTTCAACCCAACTTGTCTTGATCATTCTTTGATTGTCTTTCTGGAATTGGTCATGTTCACCTAAGAGGTTTCATTAAGCTTAAATCCTTTAGTGTTAAACCTCCCGTTATTTCCTTGAAGTTGCATTTTGCCATGCTAATCTTGAGTCCCTTGAGAAGTATTGGGTTATGCTTGTTCAAATCAGTTTTTGCTTTGCTTCTAGAGCTTCATAAAACAAATTTCTTTGTTTTGTACCTCCACCCAGATTTATCTTTAACCTTCAAGGGCTTGACTGCGGAGAGTTGGGCAGGTTAATTGAGAACCTGGAGGTTGTTGTGATTGAGTTGATCTTTCCTAATCTTCTGCTGACGGCCAGAGTTATTAGCTTGTGGCCTTTGTTAATTACAACTTTCTTGTTCTATTGAACTCTGAACAAACTCTAACTTATTTTGTTCAAGTCTTTTACCGCACCATCTTGCCTCAGATTGTGTTGTTCCATTGCTACCAATTACCATCAAATCTAAGCTTTCCCTTTGATTCCTCATTCACAAGGTTCTGGACCTTGGATCCGGTTACATTTAAATATTTTTGAAAAACTCAGAAGGGAAGCCTAAAAAGCACCTTTCCCCTCCACTGAACTGCCTACAGCTCAGAAACATTTTGAGTCTTAGATTTGGTCCCCTGGGCAGGGATGGAATCAATAACCTTGGCATTTACTGTCCCAATACTTTTGGAATCAACCTCAAAATAAAATCTTTTTTCTTTTCTGTTTCTTTCTTTCTTTCTTTTTCTTAGATATGATCTGTGGAGGCAACTTATTTCAGAAGTAAGTCCTCCTAATTGTGCACCATCCAGGCAAGATTCTTGTCATTTTTTATGAAACCCTACTCTTGCGGCACTTGTGAGCCACTTTGGAATTCCACTCTTTGGATCCTCTAGGAAATTATGTTTTTCAAAATGGCATCTGCTGGTACTCCCACCACCTCTGTTAGACCAAGGTGGTCAAGATCAAACCTCAGGAGAAGAACTTAGGGTTCAACAGGGTAAATGTGGAACGGTTCTTGAACTCTTACAAAATGGCTGCTGAAGTGGATGGGGCAAGTGAATACAATATGGCCTATCAGTTAAAAGTCTTTATATCCCCTGATTAAGTCATGGAATTAATTGAGTTGTTTTATGGATTTGAGTCCCATAACTGGACGCTTCTAAGGGAAGCAATTTTGGCATGTTGGGGAACAATAGACATAGCTTGATTTACCTTACAGGACTTGGATGCTCTTGTCTCTCAATGGATCTCAAATAGTGGTGTCTCTTCAGCCTCTGAATATCAGTCTTTTAGGAAGTCTTGGGACCCAATCCAAAATTATATTATCCAAAACAATCAAATTGATACAGTGGACAAAGTTTGAGTGAAATTTTTCCAATCTTTTTTGCTAGAAGTGCAGGAAAGGATTAGGGATGAATAGTTCAATTCTGGATCAATGATCACCACCAGGGATAATTGATTCAAGCTCCCTGTTTTCCTTGTCCTTAGGTTTACTGTGGATGAAGGTATGAAAGTTTAAACTGCTTTAACTTTTGAAAAGCCTAGAACCACTGAACCAGTCCATTCTCCTTCTTTCAAAGAATCTGAAAAAATTATGAATAAGATGGAGGCAGACCGCAGGTCTAAACCAAATCCCCATTCCAACTGAGAATCTCCTACTATAGACAAAATCATCAAGATACTCCAAGCTTTTGAGAAAAAAATTGATCAAACAATTTCTTCACTTGCTACTCCTAAACCCTTCAGCTCTTTTCATAAATCCACTCTGGTCTGCTACTACTGTCATAAGGAAGTTCATGGAACTGGTCAATGTATTGAACTCCAGAAGGATAAGGATGAAAAGTTGATTGAGCGGAAGGGGAAAAATTTCTTTCTTCCTAATGGTGCTTTGATCCCTTTTGATTCATCTCTCCCTTTTTGTTGTGTGGTGGCCTCTTATCAGCCACCACCTCCTATGAAAGAATCTTTGGCTTCTTTCAATTTCCAATCTTCTTGTGGTACCCTCCAGCCATCTATTCTTCCAGTCTTGCTGGGGCTTATCAATCTGATGCAGCTAGAAAAAAAAATGAGGAACCCAAACCTCATAAATCTCCTTCCTTTCCAACTTCAATTCTTCAAAAACCATTTAACCATCAATCTTCACCTGAGCCTCCTTCCTCTGATGTAGAAGACATGGAAATGGAAAAGGAAACATTCATGGAAAAGCTTCTAGACCCTCTGATCCTCCTTCTCCATCTAAATTGCCTCAACCTTCTGCTCCTGTGCCTGCTTCACCTGAACTTCCTCCCTCCACCCAGCCCAAAGTTTGGTTCAAGAGGGGAATCTCAAAGGAACACCCCAATGCTGTGGAAGGGGTATTAAATAAAATTTCAGATCTCAAAATTCCTGATCTATCTGTGGCTGAACTACTGTCAATCTCTCCATCTGTTGCTAAAGGAATGAAGAAATGGGTATCTTGTCAACATGTGGATATTGGTCCTGAAAAATTAAATGTCTCCTCTGGAACTTTGATGGAGGACTCTGGTGGAAAAAATCCCTCCTCATATTCCAAAATTTACTCCTGTCCTCTTGGTTTTTTTCCTTGTTATCTAGGTGATTCAGCTAGAACTGTTTCTCCTCTTGTGAATTCTGTTTCCAGCTCAACTTAATTTTTAATTCCAAGGCCTGTAAACTTAAGCTTAGTCCTAGGTTCAGCTTCAACTCTGTGCTTTATGGGATAGGGAATCAATCTTGTGAACTGGTTGATATTGCTGAAGATTTCCCAGTTCAAATTTTTCAGAATATTGTTGGAATTTGTCACTTTTGGATCACTGGTTTGGAAGGTCCTATGATCTTGGGCCAACTGTTCTTAATGGATTTTTGTCCTAACCTCATGTTTTCTGATCAACATGGGGAGAGAATTCTCCTCCCAGATGCTGATGGTAGAAAAATTGAAGTTCCTCTCTTTTATTTGGATTCTGTTTGTTGGGAAATAGATTTCACTGTTCATCCTCCTAAATTGTATTTAAAGTGGAAGCAGAAGGATAATTTGAATTCCTCTCATTTTTTATGGGAATAGTTGATCCTGTTGATATTTTTAGTTCTTTTCAGCCTTGGACTTCAACTCAAGGATCAAATCTCATCCATGAGGCTTATTTTTATTTTCTCTCATCATCTTCTTCTAATCTGGAAGGCATTAAAAATCAAAAACATGTCAAAATAAAAAAATCCAAAAATATTTCTTCTCTCTCTGGATCTGTTGTGTCTTATTTTCCTTGTACTCTTAGGTCTGATCAATTTCCTCTCAGTTCTGGTTATAATCTCTCCAATAAGTATAAACTAGATCCTGATCTCAATTCTATTCTTGGTGGCTTTGGATGGAGGGATGTGGGCTTCAGTGGAGGAAATTTGGGGTAGAAGTAAGTCCTCCCAATTGTTCAATTCTAGGGCAATCCTCTGCTGTAATTTTCAAAAAAATATCTTGTGCCACACATGTGAGAAAACTATTATCTCCTGCTTCTCCTTTTATGGAAAAGGCACCCTTTGAGGAATTTGCAGAACATCAGACATGGAAAATGTTGGAACTTGGTCTCAGTTTTTGCAGTCAAGTTTTGCTGGTCAATTCTTGAAGGAAACAAGAACTTCTCTCTTTTGCTACCAAGTATAAACAAGTTTTAAAAAAGGTCAAACCTGTTAACAAGCCTATGCCTCTCAACCTCAATACTCCTCTCATGCACCCTCCCTTATTCCTTGATCCTTACTTTGGTTTATCTTGATCTCTTCCTGGTCCCTTTGTGCCTAATGGTTGTATCACTGATGAAATTCTGAAAGTGGTCAACTTTGTTCCAGATGGATTGCTTCTTCCTGATGAGTTAAATTTGATCAAAAGTGTCTTATCTCAATGAGAAAAATATATTAATTTCTCTGAAGAAGAGAGAGGCCTCTTGAAATAATCCTATGGTCTTCCCTATATCATCCCTGAAGTTGAACATTATCCATGGCAAAAGAAAAATATTCCAATTCCTGCTGCTAAAGTCAACAAATTTATCAAGTTGGTCCGCAAAAATTTTTGTACTGGTCTATATGAAAAGTCAACTTCCATTTGTTCCAGCCCTGTCTTCTGTGTCCTCAAGAGTAATTGTAAACTTAGAATAGTTCATGATCTTTAACCTCTTAACAAATTTACTATTAAATACTCTGGTATTTCTCCTTTCACTGAAGAATTTTTTAATCTTTCTCTGGGAAGCTTTCTATGGTCTAGGGGACATTATGGGTGGTTATGAAAAACAATCCTTACATCCTATCTCTTGCCCTCTCACTAATTTCAATAATACTCTTGGTTTATTCCAAATTACTCAATTGAATCAAGGTGCCACTAATTTTGTTACAGTCTATCAGGCTCAGACAATGTGGATTCTCCAGGATGAAATCCCTGATCATGCTTGTATCTTTATTTACAATGCCGGAATTAAAGGTCCAGTTTCTGACTATGATAATGAGCTCTTACATTGGCATTCAGGAATTAGTAAATTCATCTGGGAATATGCTACTACTTTGGAAAGGATCCTGTTTTCAATCAAGGAGTCTGGCCTTAATTTCTCTGGATAAAAATTGGCTGCTTGTGTCCCTGATCTGGGAATTGTTGGTCATGTGGTCTGCAAGGAAAGAAGGAGGATGGCACCAGCCAAAGTCAACAAGATCATTTCTTTGCCCACTCCAACCAAGCCTACTGAATTTAGAGGTTTTCTAGGTGTTGTGAACTATGTTCAAATCTTAATCCCATCTTTATCCAAAATATTTGCACCCTTGCCTTGTTTAACCAGGAAAGATACTGAATAGATTTGGACCCAAGGGTTTGAAAATTTGTTTCAATTGCTCAAAGTGATTGTTGGTAAAGACATAGTTTTGAAAAAAATCTCTTATGGACCTGGAGCTGGCAAAATCAAGCTGCCTGTAAATTCTAGTTATCAATCTGTTGGGGCTGTTCTTACTTAGGAAGATGAAAATAGTTGGGACTTTCCTGCTCTATATGAATACTTGTTATTTTCAGATGTAGAATCCAGATACTCTCATCCAAAAACAGAACTCTGTTGTGTGGCTTGAATGATGAAGAAGCTCCAAACCATCCTCTGGGGTCAAAATTTAAAATTACAAGTTGATGCTCCATCCATCATTGAAATGATTATTGCTACCAGCCTGCTGAATGCTCCTATGACTTGTTGGGTGGCCTTTATCCAGCTTTTATTTTTTGATATTGTTCACAGGCCTGGAAAATATTTCACAATGCCTGATTCTTTATCCCAACGTCCTCTTGGAGACAATGAATCTGATGTTGGAGTGGATTTTGATGAAGAATAACCTTTAATCCAACCTGTCTTCTCCTTCTCCTCTCAAGATTATTCTGGATTTAAACAAGGGTTCTGGCTTCAATTAGAGCAGTACCTTTTAACTCTTCAAAAACCTCCTGATCTTTCTGCTAAAGAGTTTCCATCCCTCAAAATAAAGTTTTCTAATTTGTTTTTACTAGGGTCTAGGCTTATGAAAATAGGAAATACTTGTGCTCTTATTGTTTTTACTATCCCTTCTAAAAAAGATTCTATCATTGAAAGTCTCCATGAAGGTCTTGGTCATTGTGGGGAAACAGAATTTATTCAAAATCATCCAAACAATTCTGGTGGCCATCTCTGAAGAAATCCATCTCTAAATGGTGCAAGAGTTGTGAATTTTGTAAAAAACGTGATATTAGGTGTCCAGCAGAAATTTGTTATCCTACTGGGGAGTCCACAGTCTTTGGAAGGATTGCTATTGATGTGGTTCATATTAAGGCAGGTGGTGCTCAGTAACTCATTGTGGCTAGAGATGAATTTTCTGGATCTTTTGAAGCAAAATTTCTTAAGAATCTTAGCTCAGAATCATTGGCAGCTTTCCTCTATGAGATTTTGAAAATTTTTTAAAGCTTTGCTTGATCCTACTCTACTGATGGTGGCTCTGAATTTGGTGGAAAACTTGCTGAAATTATCTGATCTCTTCCTGGAAAATATATGTTTACTACTCCTTATTATCCTGAAGGACAATGCATGGTGGGAAAAGTCCATGCTCCTTTGAAAGATGCACTTTTTAAACTGGCTGGTGAAAGTGGAAAGAATTTATGCCAATTACTTCCTCTTGTTATCTTCTTTTATTGAATATCTACCAAACAAACCACTGGCTACTCACCTTATGAAATCATCTTTGGTCAAAGAGCAGTTCTTCTTTTGGATCTGTAAATGGAATCCTTCTTGGGTATCTCATGGGAACAGGTTTCCTCAAACACTGATTCATTAGCTTCTAGATCCAAGCAACTGGAGCAAATTGAAGATGTTTGTGATGAAGCTTATCAGAAGATTATGGAATAAAGATAAAAATATGTTCAGTATTGGGAAGATAAGAACTTGAATCAAATCAGGGATCCCTTAAATCCTGATGATCTAGTTTCAGCTTATAATCAATCTTTGGAAACCCAGTGGGGAAAGATTTTTTTGAATTGCTGGAATGGTCCTTATTGGGTGATTTTCCAAGTTAGAGGTGGTTCTTATTTTTTGGAAGAGCTGGATTTTACTCAGTTGGCTAGAAGGTTCTCTTCTGATCAAGTCAAGAATTTTCATTTTCATGGAGGAAACTTATCTGAGAAGTAAGTCCTTCCAATTGTGCGTCACCAGGGTCATTTTCTGCGTTTCTGTTGTGAAAATCTACTGTATGCCACATACCAGAGCACCTGGGACACCCTTTTTGTTTTATCTCTTCTGCTTCTAGGGCTCATTTGAATGAATCAAGATATTTTTCAACTTATAAATCACTCTTGAGATCAAGAAATGGCCAATCTTCCATCTCAATTTCTTTGTATTCCCCATTTTTTTAATATTTTCAAATTCAAGATGCAGACTAGGGACAGTCTGTAAGTTGGGGAGAGATTTGGTGAAAAATATGGGAAACCTCAGAGAAAGGGAAATTTTTCAAAAGAAATTATGTTCTTTCATCCAACTTCCATTAAAAAAAAAAAGAAAAAAAAAATTCTGTCTCTCTATGGGAACCCTTCCATTCTTGGCTTCTCCAACTTCTCTCTCTCCTAGGGGACTACAAAGGGCTCTCCAGAGTGCTCAAATCTCTGGATCTTCCATTCAACTCTTTTTTGTTGTGCTTGCGGCCCTGGATGTTTGCCAAAGCGCGCACAATCCATCTCTATCCTCATTTTCCACATCATTCTTTATCTCCTTCATCAACTTTTTGATCTATCAAAGTCCTCACCAAATGATGGCAATGAAAAACAGACAGTCATCTGCCATTTTCCCTCAACAATTCCTCCTCTATTCATCCAGCTGATGGCCAACATCAACCCCAATTTTTTCATCTGACTGACCAAAAAAGATTTCCAATAGCCATCTCAAATCCCACGCTGATCATTCTGCATCCATCTGCAAGGCCATTGCCACGGTTGCCTGCTAGCTCCCAAAAGTCCCCTCCTCAATCCTCCTTCATTGTTTACCTTCCAACCACTGTTGAGGCCCTCTCATCCCCATTTTTGACACCACCAATCACCCCACTCTATCACTTGCCTCCTTTGCACCAATCATCTTGAACCTTGCCCATTGCCTTCATCCACCTGCTGTTGCCACCTCTTGTCGGCAAAGTGGTTGAAATTGATCCAACTCCCACTCATCCCTGCAGCCGGTGTGGAGACTCCTTTGGGATTGGGTAAAGTTTAGCAAATAGCTTGCTGGCAGTCACTTGAGGGGAAATTTAGTACTACAACTACTAATAAGATAGATGAAGACTAAGGGTGGTTTTGAATTGCCTGCCCCTCTAAGTACTATAGTAGTCTCACAACAATAAAAGAAAAGAGATTGGTGGCTGATTTTCAAATAGAGTTGCTACTATAGTAGTCTCTATCAGACCTTGGATCAATGTATTCAAGCTTGATAAGGAAGAAATGGTGGAACAGATAGGTGACCTGGTGGATAGAAGCTGAGTAAGGGAAGAATCCTTTCTCTAGTCTTATCCTTTATATATTCTTTATGTTGTTTTATTGGTTACTGATGAATACTCCCTTGATGTTACAGGTGTTGAGTGATAAAGCTGAAATGGTTGAGACTATGCTTGATAACTGATGATGATGGTTGATGATGCTTGATGATGATGATGATGGTTGAGGTAGGTGATGATGATGGTTGATGATGGTTGATGAATGATGATGGATGAGGTAGGTGATGATGGTAGTTGATGATGGTGATGGTGGATGATGATGATAGTTGATGATGGTGATGGTGGATGATGATGATGGATGATGATGATGGATGATGATGGTGATGATGGGTGATGATGATGATTGGTGATGGTGATGATGGTGATGGTGGATGATGATGATGATGTTTAGGTTATGGGGACATGGTGGTGATGTTCAAAGGTATGGGGTATTGGGTAAATAATGGTGGTGGTGGATGGTCAAAAGTATGGGTTATTGGGTTGGCTCATGGTCAAAAAAATATGGGGTAATGATGATGGATGGTCAAGGGTAATGGTGGTGGTTGATGGTGGATGGTCAAGGGTAATGGTGGTGGTTCATGGTGGATGGTGATGGTGATGGTATGGGTTATGGGATTGATGATTTTTACAGTATGGGTTATGGGATAATGGGTTGAGTATGGTCAAAGTATGGGTTAAGGGTGCCTAGGAGGCATGGTGATCCCTGGAGGGGAGGATGGGGGGAACTGATGGGACCTGGATGGGGGAGAGAGGCCCTCTATTTATAGAAAATCCTGCCCTCAGGGCTGCCCCTGAGGGTCTCCCTGATACAGTGAATAAAGTTCATGAGGCATTTTTGCTGGTTAGAGGAGGAGGCTGTGCAGGATCTACATGCATGTACACCCTTGCATGCACTCTGTGCTGCATTGATACAGGTGCCCCCTGCATAAATTACTTCTTTCTAGTGGTGGTTGGTCATTTGTTTGGTCCTTTATGCAGTTTCTTGCATATATTTCTTCTGTATACAGCTGCTTGTTTGGTTCTGGATGCAGTTCCTTGCATATATTGCTTCTTTATTATGTCCTGTATGATTCTGTACAGCCTCTGCATGCAGTGTCTTGCATATATTGCTGTGTATACAGGTGATTTGTTTGGTTCTTCATGCAGTGCCTTGCATATATTAATTATGTATACTGCTGCAGGTTTGTTTGGTGCTGTATGGTTGTAATGTATGGGGTATGTACTTGAAGGCATCCAGGGTATGTCCATGAACCTTCATTGGTCTGTGACACCTGGTAGGGGTGTGGGTAGGCCAGGGTTGATTTAAGCTGTATCTTCTAAACCATGAGAGATAGAGGGGTACTTTGGCTGAGTGACTAGGGGTTATTTTTGGTGTAGAATCCATTTTTGAGTTCTGTTTGATGATTGGAGCTGTCCTTATACTAGAAAAGTGAGTCTGATTGCTATAGGTTAGGTTTTGGAGCACCACACCGGGCTGATTTCCTTCTTTTCAGTTTTTTTTTCACATGTCCTGATATTTCTGTTGTTATTGTGTTTTGCTTTGATTACTAATTTCATCTTTCACGGTCAACAAAAAAATCCTGCACTCATGTGTAGTTATCTCTGATAAGTAGTCTACAGGGCCTCTTTCCCATAAAAGGAGGGGCTCTCCCCTTCCTTGTTTCCCCATCATCCATGAATCAATCATCATATCATTTTCATCTGATCCATTCAATAAATCCATGGGGCCCTTCCCCTTTATCTGAGCATTTTGTCCAGGGTATACCCATGATTGCCCCTTGATCCTTGAGCCTCCATACCAAGATCCTTGATTTGCCCCTCTGTGGCCTTATCCTTTATCACCAACCAATAGCCTTGATGGCTGAAGAAGAATTGATTTGGTTGAATTCTTGAGTGTGTTATACCACTCCTGATCCCTTTTTCAACCACACTGGTCTTGATCATTCTTTGATTGTCTTTCTGGAATCAGTCACCTTCAACTAAGAGGTTTCATTAAGCTTGAAGCCTGTGGTGTTAAACCTCCCTTTATTTTCTTGAAGTTGAATTTTGCCATGCTAATCTTGATTCCCTTGAGAAGTTTTGGGTTATTCTTGTTCAAATTAGTTGTTTCTTTGCTTCTAGAGCTTCATAAACAAAATTGCTGTGTTTTGTACAGCCACCCACAGTTATCTGGTGTTGAGTATTCTCCCTCTCCCGCACTCATCTCTCACCGCGCCTCTTCGCGCTTGAGTACTTCTTCATTCCCATTTCTGACCGCGCCTCTGCGCACGGATTCGCACTGAGCCTATGACAGGGACCCCAATGTGTTCTTCTCATCAACACTCAATCTTATCCCCTCTGTTAAATCCCAGGACCTCCAAGATGGGATCTTTCCTTTTCTTATGATCTCTATCTTTCTCATCCTCTGTTTATTTTTCCTCTCTTCTATCTCTCTCATTTGCCTCCATTTCTGTCTTCTCTTTCACAACTTCCTTGCCAATCAACATTCCTCCATCAAATAAACGTTTGACTTGAATACATCTAACTCTGACTGGTAAGATGTTGATCTCTCCAACAAGGCCTCATTGAATCAAGTCTGACTCAATGCTTCAAACAGTCCATTTCAATCTATACTTGTATCCTAGTTCTTTCTATTGCTCTGTGGTCTCTCCGTCCATAGATCTCCTCAAATCAAAACTGTCTCCTCAAACAACATCCACTAACCTGCGCTGTAGGAACCTACTCTTCTATCTTCCTGTTTATTTATCTTTCTTTTATCTTCCTTTGAAGTCTCTTTCTGATACGCTTCTTTTTGTTTTCTCCGATTTCTAAGCCTAAGCTGGTTATAAGTTCTCAAGAAATTAAATCAAATCTTATTACGGTTAAAAGCCAAAGGACCTACCAACTTAATCAATAACGCCATGAACAAACCAGCCGGAGCGAACAATTACTTTCACCAAGTTGCTCTAATAGCATCAGTTGAGGCCATACCCCCTTTAAATGAAGAGAATTACTCCATCTGGCGAGACAAGATGCTCATTTTGTTCAACCTCAAGGATATCAAGGACGCTATCACTCAAAATTCTGGCCCCTGTCATCAAAACAAGATAGAGAAATCAGAGCAATACTACTATCCAAGCTAGACAGTACTACTCACGCAAATGTTGTCAACTCCACAAACATCTCCTCTTCTAAGCTTTTATGGGCCAAAATCACGAGAAGATTTGCCTCCTCAGAGACAGCAAATTGAGCGAGAGTATTCAATCACTTCCTCCACTCCGTCTTCTGGGAAAATGCCATTGAGGGTTTCATCTTCAAAATGAGAAAAGCTATCACAAGAATGACGGATGTCCGGATCAAACTACCCAATGATATCTTGGCTTATCTACTCCTGTTCAAATTCCCTCCAACACTCAAAAATCTCAAGCAACAGATTATGCATGTAGAAAAGAACCTGAAGATGGATGTGGTTTTCAACCATCTTATACAATATCACAACGAGAGAAAGGCCCAATTCAACGTAAATAAACCCCCCACAGATGTTTCACTAGTCTCAACTAAAACGAGGAACTATAAGGACGAGAAGAAAACCAAGATGAGATGCTGCAAGGGGTATCACAACCCCAATGCACCCCACGCAGAATCTTTGTGCTTTCATCTTCACCCTGAAGTTGCTCCTGAATGGTGTATCAAACAACAAAACAAATGGAAAAATAAGATAAAAAAGAATCCAAAAATCAACTACCATGCCTTACTGACTCTCTGGATCAACGCGGATAATAATCCTAATTTACTCTTGGACTCCGGAGCTAACGTCAACATCTTTAACAACCTGAAGTATTTCTCTTCCATAGAACTACAAGACAAGTCAGAAGAAATCAAAACCGGGAAACTGGAAGCCAATCTCACAATACGAGGAATTGGAACTGTCAAACTAGAATGGAATGATTCCGTGATCACACTTGAAGATTGCGCTTACGTACCGGACATGGTGGTCAATTTGATCAGTCCCAGTATCCTTGCAAAGAAAGGTTGTGACCTCACTCAAACCCGCAATGCATTCAAGGTGACTCAAGGAGGTCAAATTGTGCTGAAAGGCTTGATAAGAGACAACCTATTTGTCATTGAAAAGCCTCAATCAACTGGCCAAAGTAATTCTGTGAATGTTGCTAATCAATCCGCCGACTCTTCCAATACTCCATCAGAACTACACAAAATGTACTGTCACGCATCCATCTCCACTCTCAAACCTCTCCTACAGGACCGTTTCTCCAATGACAAGCTCCAGAACTTTCAATGTGACAGCTGCATCAAAAGTAAAATCACCAGATCCTCCTTCTCCAATACTTCCACTCCCTCCGGCAAACCTTTAGAACAAATCCATCTTGACTTGGTTGGCCCAATCACTCCCCAATTGAAAGCTGGATATCAATACTTACTCACTCTAGTTGACAACTATACTGGCTACCTTGCCTGCTTTCCTCTGACCTCTAAAGATCAGACTCCCAAAACCATCATCAACATTATAGAGACCAAATATAAACATTTACATTACTATCCCTCCAAAATATTCTCAGATCAAGGAATGGAATTCACCAACTCCACCCTGAAAGAATTTGCCAAAAAGAAATTCATCAAACTCCATATGTCTGAACCGTACCATCCTCAACATAATGGAAAAGCTGAAATAGCCAATAGGACAATCATTGAATCTGCCGGGTCCACCTTCTCCTTGTCCTGTCTAGCCAAGAATTACTGGCATATAGTAACACGTAGCTGTTGCTTTATGCTGAATCAGATCCCTTGAGAAGGTAACCAATCACCTCCCTGGGAACTCATGTTTGGTAAGACTCTCCCAGCTAATTACTTACAACCCGTAGGCTCCTCTGTGATCTACCTTTCCAATAGCCTTCAAAAAGGAAGAAAATTTGACAAAAAAGGTCTTGAAGGAGTCCTAGTCGGATTCAATCCTATCTTTCACTCCTACTTGATTCTAAACACGCTTGGAGCCATAGTAGAGACTAAACACGTTAAGTTCCTCAAGAATCAACTCAAAAAATTCCCTTTCTTTGAATTGCCAGGCTTGGACATCTTCTCTCAGCCCGACTCAAATGCCTAAGAAAATGATTTCTCCACAAATGAAAAGCAATACTTGATTAGGGAACCTGCCTCGGAACCTTCTGACTCGGACTCTGATTGAGAAGATGCTCTCCACTCCATGCCCCAATCTCTGCCTCCTGCTTCCCATCCTGAACCGGATCCACCTTGGCAAGGACCTAATCTCTGTCCCAGGCATGAACTCCAGAAACCTCAGAGATACGGGTTCCATCATCATTACAAACCTCCCTCCTATCAGGCCACCCAAAAATGCTCCAAATGGCCTAGGTGGAAAGCCGCCTCAGAAGAAGAACTCAATTTGATTGAAACCAAAGAAGTTTGGGAAGAATATTATGGCAAACCTGAAAACATACTCAAAACAACATGGGTATTCAAAGTAAAAGAGAACTGTCATGGAGAGCCCATGAAATACAAGGAACGTTTATGCATGCAAGGATTCTACCAGGTTCAAGGTGTAGATTTTGAAGAGACTTGGGCTCCAACCGGAAACCTTGGTTCCCTCCGTCTTGCTTTGGTTTACGGCTTGAAGAATAAAATGACGTTTACTCATCTTGACGTAAAAGGGGCTTTCCTTCATGCTCCCTTGAATGAGACTGTGATAATAAAGACTCCCAAAGGATCAAATTGAAAATCTCCATATCTCAAATTGAAAAAGTCACTCTACGGCTTACGTCAATCACCCAAGAATTGGTACAAGACACTTACCGCGTAGATCAAATCTCAAGGGTTTAGTGAATCCACCAGCAACCCATGTCTGTACCTCAATTCTAATTCTGGGGAATTTCTTTACTTCCATGTTGACAATCTGATCTTGGTAGGGAAATCTGACTTGTTTGCAGCAAACTTCTTAAGAAGGTTCTCAAACTCTTCCTGCCACTCGCCTAACACAATCCTTGGAATGTTAATGCAATTCAATGGTGACAGCATCTTCCTAAGTCAACCAAAACATATCAAACAAGGTCTGGAAGAATTAGGTCTCACCAAAAGTAAAAGCATTAATACACCTCTCACTCAAAACTTCCACCTCGAGCCAGCTTCCAATGAAGATAATGCTCAGTTTTGCCAACTCAATGTCAACTATCAATCTATAATTGGACTACTGAATCACCTTTCTCAATACAACCGGCCGGATATTTCCTTTGCTGTTTCTAGTCTAGCAAGGTTCAATGCAAAACCAGGAATCACGCACTGGAAAGAGGTCCGCAAGGTATGGAAATACCTCAAGACCACTAGAGACTTCAAGTTAACTCTCAAGTAAGAATCATCCAAAGATGACGTCTCAGGCTATAGTGATGCTACGTGGGGCGAGGACCTCATTTCTTGCAAGTCTCAAACCAGATACATAGTCCTACACTACGGTAGTCCAATCCTATGGAATTCCTCAAGACAGCAGAATGTAACTTACTCCTCTACCAAATCTGAATTGAACGCCCTACTCGATTGCTACCTTGAATTGAAGTGGATCACTCACCTCGTGGAAGAAATCAATGGCTCTCCTCCCAACAAAACAACAATATATATAGACAATAAAGGACTAGAGGATAAAATCAAGAAGTTTGGATCACACTCCAAGTCACGACACATAGACATCAAAACTAAAGGCTTACGTGAAGACTTTTCTTTTGCTAAATTTGAACTCCATCTTGTTCCCACGGATGAAATGATAGCCGATCTTTTGGCTAAGGCCACCTCTATCAGAGCCCTACAACTTCTTCAGCAATCAATCTATCCAAAACTAAGCCCGGTCTCATCTTACCAGTCACAAGGGGTGTTGAGTATTCTCCCTCTCCCCCCTCATCTCTCACCGCGCCTCTGCGCGCTTGAGTACTTCTTCATTCCCATTTCTGACCGCGCGGATGCGCGCAGATGCGCACTGAGCCTATGACGGGGACCCCAATGTGTTCTTCTCATCAAAACTCAATCTTATACCCTCTGTTAAATCCCAGGACCTCCAAGATGGGATCTTTCCTTTTCTTATGATCTCTATCTTTCTCATCCTCTGTTTATTTTTCCTCTCTTCTATCTTTCTCATTCACTTCCATTTCTGTCTTCTCTTTCACAATTTCCTCGCCAATCAACATTCCTCCATCAAATAACCGCTTGACTCAAATACGTCTAACTCTGACTTGTAAGATGTTGTTCTCTCCAACAAGGCCTCATTGAATCAAGTCTGACTCCATGATTCAAACATTCCATCTCAATCTATACTTGTATTGTAGTTCTTTCTGTTCCTCTGTTGTCTCTCCGTCCATAGATCTCCTCAACTCAAAACTTTCTCCTCAAACAACGTCCACTAACCTGCGCTGTAGGACCCTACTCTTCTATCTTCCTGTTTATTTATCTTTCTTTTATCTTCCTTTGAAGTCTCTTTCTGATACGCTTCTTTTTGTTTTCTCCAATTTCTCAGCCAAAGCTGGTTATCAGTTCTCAAGAAATTAAATCAAATCTTATTATCTGGTACCCTTCAAGCGCTTGACTGCAGAGAGTTGGGCAGGTTCATTGAGAACCTGGAGGTTGTTTGAGATTGAGTTTATCCTTCCTAATCTTCTGCTGAAAACCAGAGGTATTATCTTGTGGGAATTCTGAATTACAACTGCTTTGTTCTATTGAACTCTGAAAAAACTCCAACTTTTTTTGTTCAAGTCTTTTCCCAAACCATCTTGACTTAGATAGTGTTTTTCCATTGCTACCAGTTAAAATCAAACCTATCCCTTCCCTTTGATTCCTCATTCACAAGGTTCTGGACCTTGATTCTGTTTACATTTAAATATTTTTGTAACACTCAGGAGGGAAACCTAAAAAGCACCTTTCCCCTCCACAGAAATGCCTATGACTCAGCACTTTTTGGAGTCTTACAATGGGGAAACTACAAGTAGGATTTCCAAAGGAGGAAACATTTGAGATGGATAGAAGTGTAACATATCATTCAATAACTTGAAAAAAACTCAAGAGAATAAACTGATGAATCAATATAAAGCCCAAAACTAGTATGGTAACACTCTAACTTGAGGAAAAACTCATTCCAGGCTATCATTCCAAAATTTTCCAAAGTGACCTTCAGGAAACTTTATTGGAAAATTGGGTGTCTCAAGCTGAAAGAACATACCAGGACCACCAGTAAATTGACATTTCCATTGATCCCATTAGTGATCCAAGTCAATGACTGAACTAGAATCAAATTAAAAACTAACAAGAGGAACAGGAGCTTGTTTTTGTGATCTTAGAATCAAGGGAGGAGTTAATTGTATCTGTTGAGCTGATTTGACTTTACTGATCAATGTTGGTATCCCATTCTTTTCTTGGGTTTTTTAAGCTTAGAATATCAAAAAAGGATAACCACTGGAAAGGATAGGAGATTTAGATTCAGATATTCTTTGATCTCTAAAAAATTGTTGACTCATCAATAAATTTGAACTCTAAGAGAAGCTTAGATCAAGTACTAGCCAGTAATTGAAGGATTCCTGGCAGCACTTCCTCAAGAATTTAAAAACAGTCAAATCCAATGGGAGATTATTGTAGTTTTCAAAGGATTCTAGAGAGTTTTCAGAGATGGGAACAATATTTTATTGGTTTGGTGTTTCAATCTCCTTTAGGCATTCTTTGGAAAATTTTAAGGAGACTAAAATATTTAAGTAGGAGAAGTGATAAACCAGGACCAAGCTGTATTTCAGTGAAAAAATATGGTCAGAAAGGAAATTCAACAAAACTTTTAAGAGAACTGAAGACAGGGATAACAAACAGGATACTTCTGCTAATAATACACAGCATAATAAGGAAAGAAATTCTATGAAAGAAACAGAGACTGATGACTCAAACGCTGTATAGAACGAGATATTACTCAGTTTGTGATGACAGGAAAGAGACCCAGTCAAGTGATGATTCAAAAGATGGAGATAACTTCAAATTGGGCCAGAAAAAATGAGAGATTATGGAGGTCCCAGAGGAGCTCCTTGAACAAACTAGTGAGATAATGTTAGCACATGAGGAGACAAAAGAGTCAGAAGATTTCTCACTATGTAAGCTGGCTGCTGAGGGTTGATTATTTTTATGGTGTGCGTGGCTTTATGGGAGTAGGTTTGATCTTTTCTGATTGTGATTTGAGTCTTGATTCACTTGTAGATGGATGGGAGTAGAGGTATCATGACGAGGTTTCCATACAATTTAGGTGATGGAGCTGAGTGAGAGTGAATTCCTGCGGTCTCCGGAGTTGAAATATTCACACTCTGAGCAGAAATGGGCGCAGTAGAGGAAATTAAAAGAAAGAAGAACAGGAAACAGAAATTAAAACTGAAAAACACACATGAAAACATCTAGCTAGACAAAAAATCAACCATAGCTTGGCAACATGCAAGCAAAGGAACTAAAACAGAGATAGCAGTTGAGCAGTTAAATTCAACAAAATAAACTCAGAGGAAGTGATGCATGCAGTTTTGGATGGAGGGATGAGGGGAGGAGGTTGATGAGTAAAATTAGTTATGGAAGAATGAGGGATGATGATCAAGGAAAAAACTACAAGCCAAAAATGTTTTATATGTTATTTGATTGTTCTGGAGGGTCATTGTTGGTGGTTTGATCAGTTTTTGAGATCACAAGGATGAATTTTTGGGAGTGTCTTGATTATCATGGTTTTCAATTATTATTTTAGTTGTGGGATTTGAATATTTCAAGCTGTTGGAATCAAAAATACTGGAGGGCTTTTGGGTTGACTTGATGCAGATTTGAGAAGGAGCTAGATACTTTTTGAGATTGAAAAGGTTGATTGAATGGGGGAAGGAGTTAGTAGAAACTTTGAACATTTTGAACCAAGGGAATCAATAAGCTGAGTAGGCAATGATAGATTGGTAGAGCAGGTTGATGAATTGATTATTTTTATTTTATTTATCCCAGCCTATATAGGCCAGGCTGAATTTGTCTTTTTATTTACAAATAAATAAATCTTGATATTGAATTCAAACACCACACTAGGATCTTAAAATTGATATACGTGTGATTTACAATTTGGGAAATAAAATTAATGTAAAATGAAAGGAAGGAAGCTTATGATGAAATCAAGGAGAAGAGAAAAAGAGCACAGAGGAGAAGGAAAAGGAATAAAAAGAGGTGGAAAGATACAAGCGGGAAAGAAAAAGAAGGGTAGATTACAGCTCCAGTAGTGTCAAATTTGAATGAAAGAAAGCCAATGTAGGGTTGATAAGCTGATCAGACATAAGGGCAGTGAATTTAAATAAAAATAAAAATAAATCTTGGATACAGGTTTTTTGAAAAAATTAGGCAAGGAGGATATTTGAAATTTTCCAAGACAAGTGATTTGTCTGAAGAAAAGAGAGAAAGAAAGAAACAGAGATTCTGATTATGATGTGGTGATATATAACTCAAAAAAGGAAACCATGGGGAAGATGACGGTTAATGAGATGGTTTTTCATAATATGACAAGGAATGAGATGAGAAATTGAAGTTTTGTCAAGTATTGTGGTGTTTGGAAGTAAGATCTGGAGGTTGAACTGTATTGGATTCAATTTTAATGATTATTGATTGATGTGGCTGATTTTTAAAAGTGGGTGAATTGAAGTGAGACATCTGGTTTTGAATAAGGAAGCAGGAGGATGAGAATACAATTTTCAATTGGTGATTCAAGCTGATTTTGGATGAATCAAAGATAGCCCTGGATTACTGATCATAAAGAATGACTTTTGATATCCAAGAGTATATTCAAAAAAATTAATTCTTTGGAAAACCAACCAAACATGGAATGGACTGATTAAATCTCATTAGGGTGTATCATCAGAGATAGAAAAAGTTTTTTTGGACTGAGATCAATGGTGAGGATAGTAAAATGATAATGAATTTGGATAGTTAAAAATTGCTTAGGGATGAAGAAAGAAAAAATAGGAAGATTAGAATCAAATGAAAAGTTGACTTTCAATTTTTTTAGGATTATTTGGTGGCTGGATTGTATTTCAAGCTGGAAGATGTTAGAGCAAAAGTGTGGAAGGATGTAGTTCCCTGTGTGATTCCTAAATTTATATACTATATTGGAGAAAAACACTCATTGCTTGGGTTCTATGACACCCCTCTTGTGAAATAAGTGGATTTTATCATTTTTAGTGAAAAGTTTAAAATTTTAAATTGAGGTTAAAGTCCTGAATTGAAGAAATGGAAAGTTTCTTAACTATGATACACCCTATTGTATGATCAGAATGAGATATGTTGAAATATTTCAACAAAGAATTTATTGAGTAACATAATAAAAATTATAAAATAAGAAATTAATTTTTGGAATGAAAAGTGATATTTCATGCCATGTATCTATTTTTTTACAAAAAATAAAAATACAAAAATGAAAGAAAGAACTATTGAATGATAGGAATTCAAATATTCTTAGGAGTTAAAAAATAGACTGCATCAATTGAAGCAATAATTGAATAAATGGTTGTTTGAATATTTATTTCCTTATTTTTCACTTGATGCAGCTTCCTTGGAAAAATTTAATGATAATCAGATTCATCTCATTAGACAATTTTACCTTTGATTTTTTAAAGATTTTTTTATTTATGATTAAAATATTCTTATATTCCATCAGAAACAATAAATTATTTTCAAATAAATCAATTTTAGAATTCATCATCATAATGGTTTTACTCAATGGATTATTTGCTGAAATTTTTAAAATTATTTTAAATTGACTCAGAAACTGGGTATATGTAGACTTGATTTGGGTATTTTCAAGTTCGGCAGAAGGCATTTAAATCCCACTCAAAATATCCACACTTATTTGACAAAGTCAATTTTTTATATTTGATATTTCTTTTTCAAACAGTGAATATTGTGTTTTTATATTTGAAAATTTCTGAATTTCCCTCATGAAATAGATACATGTAGCATTTTTCCTTTTTTTTATGTTTGGTACAAATTTATTTAAATTCCATCAGAAATCTTGATTTTTCTTCAACAAGAAATCTCTTTTTAATTTTTGATAATTATTTGTGTACTAGATAATTTTTTTGGTTTGAATATGTAATAATATTTTAATTACTAACATTAAATAGGTATATGTAGAATTTCTTTATGTTTTTTCAATTAGTTAATATCAGAGTTAACCAAAACCACCATTTTTTAATGGCAGTTTTCAACCCAAATCAGCCATTTCAAACCCAACATTAAAAAATCAAAAACCCACTTATTTCATATCAGGAATGTCACATTTAACTGGAAATAAGTGGGTTTTTTCAATCTTACTATATAAGTTTTGATACTCTCTTTTTCTCCTTTACCATCCCCACTCACCCATCCCCTGATTTTTTATCCTGTACATCCACTCTTGCCCTTCTCATGCAATCCCCCCCCTGGTTCAACCCTCAGACCCACTTTATAACCATGGCGTCTTACCCTTTAGAGGCTTTGAAGCCCCATTCATTTCTGCTATATCTGTCAAAAGATCCTACAAATACTCCATACTGCTCAATGTAATTCCTCAATCATGCTAATAAGAAGGCACGTACCAGCAGATACAAGTGGCATAGGCCAGGCTCAAAGTAAGATGATGATTTCTTGCTGGACTCTATTCCAACTCTTAATCCTTTTACAAGCTCTGATGACCTCATTCTTGTCCAGCCTGGTTCCTTCACATTCAAGGAAACAAGACCCAAAACTCCATTGGCTCCTGCCTGATGAGGACTCCAAGTGGCTTAGCACCATTCACTAAAGGCTGTAACTCTACAGTTATTAAAACTGCTACAAGTATGTTGCCCATCAGGACCACTGTCCACTTCCATTCATCTGATTTGCATCCCCATCTAAACATAATAATATCCCAAACTCATTCTTTAATCTCCTTCCTATCTCAACTCTGTGTATCTATCCTAACCATTGGCCTCCTCCTGAACCTTTGGCCCAGCAACAACTGGCCACTTACTCTCACTGTTTCCAGATTTCTTGAACACAACCAAGAATCACTTAGCCATCACTCACTCAAGCTTTCCCTCCCTAAAAAGGGTCATTATTGCCACTTTTTCCAGAGCTTCAAACCATATTATTTTCTATCTACTTCCTTTATTTCTTTTATTTTGATTTCCTTCATCTTTTAGCTAGTATTATTTTTGAATGACTTTTCCCTTAGGTAAGAGATGGGGTAGGATATCTGTTCAATTTTTTTTCTTGCGCTTGTTTCTTCTTATTTTGCTCTTATTTTGTTTTGAAATAATAACTCTACAAGAATGAGTAAATATATAGATTCCAAACCAGCCTTGCGTCCCAAGGAAGAAGATATTCTCAAATAGCTTAATTTAACCACTTCCAAAAGCATATTGGGTTCCGGCTCTTTCAAGCCTCAAAACGTTTTGATGTCTTTATCTGTATCTTTTGACTCTTTTGTGATAACCAATCAAGGTAGAATTACTAGCAAGATTTGAAGCTCCTTGGAATCACACTCTGCTTCACCTTCAACATTGAGACCTTCCCATTGCAACAATGCATCTGGAGCGTAAAATGGAGAGCAGAGCTATGAGAGTTTGCAGAAGGAAGTTATTAAGCTACAAGATGTGTTGAGGGATTGAGAGGATGAGATCCGGATTCTCAAAGTCTCTATTTGTTAAATTCTTTGCCTTAAAAATTATAGTAGCCCATCCCCGGGGTCTGGTTTGGCTGTTGAGCTGGATGATGATGCTTCAAATTTTCAATGTGATTTTTCCAATCCACAAACAAGCATGGTTGCTGGTTTTCAACCCAATTTTTAACTAAACTTTAGCATTGTGTTGAAAAAACTGTCTAAATCAGCCACCTCATCCTTGTTCAATCCAGATAGGTTGGCATATTCCCATTGAGCTCTCAAAGCCATTTGTTCTCAGATGTTGTTTGATGGGGTTGATGATTCACAATCCTCATCTAATCTACCCAAACTTCATAGCCTGGCCCCCCAAATACCAAGTTGGGTGCTTGGGGTCATCCAAGGTTAAAATAATACCAGATGTTTGCTAATTGTGTCTTTGAGTTTTTAGATGAAGGATGCAAATAGCTTTGTGATGATTGAAAAAAAAGATGGATGAAAAGATAATGAAAAGTGATAGGAGCAAGCTAGGTAAAATATGAGAGATCTCAAATATTGAACAACATTTCAAGAAGACATATAATGGACAAAAGGCTGGGTTGGGTTGGCTGTGTCAAATTCCCTACTCTTGGTGGTTTGCAATCAGCCTGGTCATAGCTTGCAGTCAGATACATTTAGTCCCTGCCATCCAGTTAGAGATGTCTGGCCAATTTCATGGCGCTTCTCAAGCTTTATCTCTCAGGTCAATCCTCACTTTGTAGAGACTCATTTGGTATTATGGTTAAATTTAAGTAGCAAATAGCTTGCTGGCAGTCCTTCAAGGGTAATTTAGTATTAATTCTACTCCTTCATAGTATTAGTATACACTAAGAGTGGTTTTGAATTGACTTCTCTTCTAGTACTATTTTAAGTCTGCACAATAATTTATTTAAATTAATGGCTGGTTTCTTTGAGACTTAAAATAGGTCTCAGATCAGACCTAGATTAGTTATTAACTTTTTATTGGTAGGTTTTTGTTGAAGAATAGACTAGATGTATTGGATTATTGGTCAGTCAATTATCAGATATATTTGATCTGAACCAATATACCAATATTAAAGGGTTCAAGGGTTTATCAAAGGGGTGGTTCAGGAGAGGACCCAAGGCTTGGTTTACCCACAGGGGGCTGGGTAGAGGAAAGGTTGGTGGTTTCTTTTTTTTGTGCTCTCTTTCTTTTTAAGGGTTATTTATTTATTAATGGATGGTGTTTCTTTAATATGGTGCTGAATATTTAGGTCACAGAAGAAACCTTATTCAAGCACCTGTTGGGTGGTTTAAATGGTTAAATATGGGTAATAAATTGGTTTCTGATATCTTGTTTTCTTTATAACTGGTTCACTGATACTATTTTATCTGGGCCAAGAGGGCCTTATAGGTGGTGGGTGATTGGGCCAGAGGGCCTGATATCTGATTAGAGGTGGGTGATGAGTGGGGATCATAAAACTTGGATAGGGAAGAGAGGCCCTCCTTAAATAGAAAATTCCTGCCCCCAGGGGTGCTCAAGGCTTCCCATGAGGGTTCCCCATGTTCTGGTGATGAAAAGTGAGATATAACTACATGAGACATTTTTGCTGGTTGGAAAAAGCTTTTACAGCTACATGAGGCATTTCTTCTGGTTGGAAAAAGCTGGTACAGGGGTTTCATGCATTCACATCCCTGCATAAACTGCTGTGAAGTGCAGATAAAGTATATTCCTGTGCAGTACTGGTGGTTGGTTTGCTGCTAATTTCTTCTAACTTCATGTATTTCTGTGCATTACTGATGTTTTTTTTTGTTTCTGCATGGTCTTGAATGCCTGCATATAATGCTGGGTAGCCCTGTGGTACTTGGAATGGTGGGTTGTTTGGTATCACATGCTTCTGAATATATAAATTGCTGTGTGGTGCTGAGGTTGTTTGGTACTGGTAGTTTGTTTGGTATCACATGCTACTGGATGTATAAATTTCTGTGTGGTGCTGAGGTTGTTTGGTACTGGTAGTTTATTTGGTAACATATGCTACTTGCTGCATAAATTGCTGTGTGGTTCTGGGGGTTGTTGGTGCTGGTAGTTTGTTTGGTTATCACATGCTTTTGACTGCATTGTTCCTGCATACTTCTGCACACCTTTGTGTAAGTATATTTGATTTTTTTTTGGTTCTGGTTGAGAATGGTTCCACTCCCTCCTGCCTATACTTTCCTGTATACTTCTCCATAGCCTTGTTTATGTATATTTGAATGCATTTCTGGGTGATGTGACATGAGCTGAACTAGTTACACTGCCTCCTGTATCTGTATTGCTGTATTCTGGCTGAGGTGACAGGGTTGGTGTATGGTTCTGGTGTTGAGGCTAAGCTGTTACTGGTATGTACTTGAGTTTTTGCAAGGTATGTCTTCATGCCTTTCCACAGAGCTGTGACACCTGGTTGGGTATGAGTTTGCCACAGTTGAAGGGTTCTTGGGCTGTATCTTCTAATCCATGAGGGATAGGGTGGTACTGTGGCTGAGTGAATATAGGTTATTTGGATGTAGAATCCATTTCTGAGGTTTATTTGAGGGTTGGAGCTTTTTTATAGTGAAAAAGTGAGTCTGATGGCTATAGGACAGGTTTGGTCTACCACAATGTTCACCTGTTCTTCTTTCAACTGCATGGTGCAACCAGTCAACCAGTAGTTCATTTCAAATGTCAAGGTTGGCACGGTGGATTTCCTTTGAGCGCAATTGAGAAATAAATGAAGATTGAATTGATCAAGAACTTGCGGGTAAGTGGTTCTTTATAAAATTCACAAATCTTCAGCCAAGCAGGCCCTGATGTGCTCCTGAGATCAGGTGATTCAAGATTTGGAGCGCCTACCCGCAGAACATGGTTGCCAGACCTTCACGGGCGTCTTCCTGAAACACTTTGAAGGAGCATTAACAATCTTGAAACACAGCCATTTCAATTCAGTTGAAAAGGTTTTCAGACCCAAGTGATGAGAACGGTTCTTTTTTTATATATATGAAAGGGAGGGGAGGGTGGACCATAAAAAAATGAAAAAGTTGGAAAACAAAGTGAGAATCATACATTCAAACCAAGAGTCATTCTGATTAACTGAATCCTTCACCAACACAAGGAAAAAATTGTGCCAGACCTTCCAATTTTTAATTAACTTAAGAACTTGGCAATGAGGAGGAGGATCTGATGGTGTAAGATGATCAGGCTGATGATCACAATTGGTTTTGAAAGGCTTGTTTCCATTGCTGATTGGGGAATTGGTAAGATTCAATTACCTATAAACCAACCAATGGAAATTCTTGGTAGGGGGACAGGCACAGGTGTGTGAGAAAGAGAGAGAGAAAAAGCAGGGTGGGGGGGATCCTTGCCACAAGAGAAGAATAAGCTAACAATCTCACCTTGAGCATATAATTTGATTAAGAATGAAATGACCAACTTACCAATTGATCTGGACCCAGTGCCACTTTGAAAAGTGATTGATTACAAGTTTGATGGTTTTTGAAACATTCCAAGACTAAGAACCCATTTTAAAGATGAGTTTGTTCAAATCTGATGTTGAGTGCTTAATGCAAGTAGATAAGAGTGTAGAGGAGGAGGAGGAGGATGGATATGATGGTTTGATGTGCTAGAATGAGATGATGATGAAGGTGGTGGGTTGTGATGAAAATGGCAGATTTCATGTTTGAAACCCGCCATTTAGAAATACACCAGTTTTGGGGTATTTGTATTTCAGAAACCCACCATTTTTAATGGAGGGTTTGGCCAAAAATAAATGGTGGTTTTCTAATGGCGGTTTTTGTAAATCTGATACACCCTATTTTTGGCACAAAATTCCTTATATTCAACTGGATATATTTCAATTTTTGAAAGGAAATTTATATTTTATAATTTTTCTTATATCTTTTACATTGGAAGAATTTCATTTACAAATCTGAGATCAGATTTTAATTCTTTGGGGAAAAATGATATTTATTACATTTTTAAACCTTACATTTACCCAATTGGTTCCCATATGTTGATTCCCCAAAACATTCTACCCCAGACAGACCCTGTAGGGGGTCTGGAGGCATTAATGTAGCCACCCAGGGCCTCAATTAATGTTTACAGGCCTTGAGGTTTCCCAAACCCAATCAAATGGCATTTTCTCCCACCCCAGACACTCCTTTAAAACCTAAAAAGGCTTCATGCCTTCCTGGGGTGGGTAAGAACACCAAAAATACTTTTTGGAATCATTTTAGCAAAAAGAATTTCTTATAAAACTCATATTTTCAAAATTGGCATGATTTTGGTAATTATTTTGGTGTAATTTTAGCCTGGCCCTTTTTTTAGGATCATTTTTAATTTTTTTTTTCATCAGAGAATTCTACACCATTTTTGTACTTTTATTTTTGGGTTTAATTTAATTTAAACTCCACCTCCTGCCCACCAGTAACTGCCATCCTTCACCTTGGGATCACCCTCTACCTCATCACCCCCACCACCCTTCACCTTGGAATCACCCTCCGCATCTCAACAAACCATCAACTGCCACCTCCACCTCAACACCCTGCAACCACCAACATCCACCTCACCAGCCACCAATCAACCAAAAAACACCCAGATACTTCTCAACAGCAACCACTAACCTCCAAGTTACCAATAAAAACCTGACCACCACCACCCAACTCCACCTGGCTCCATCTAACTAACTCCTGTCACCTCACCTCTGAGCCTCCATGATCCCTCAGCCCCCCCATCAGATAGCTAATCCCTTCCTCATCCTATAATGCTCTCATCATCCTCCTTTCAATGGCTGAAATTTTCTCTTGCTCAAACTCCAAGAACTCATAGGCCCCCCAACCCTCCATCAGTTTTTTGATTTTCCTCCTCTATTCCTCTCCCATTCTCTAACTTCTCCCTGATCACAAATTTCTAGCAATTTAAAAACTAATTTTAAGGAAATTTGAGGAGACTTGAAGACTTCCTTGAAGCATTTTATTGATGATATATATGTTTGTTACTGTTTTTTTCTTGAGTTTGGTGGCCAAGTTCTTTTTTTCTATCTTTCTTCTTTCATAAAAAAGATCCTAATAAAAATACTGATTTCTTTTGTTTTCTATTTTCTATTTTTATGGTAATTTTATCCAAATTTCAATTTATTTTTTTCATCAGTTTTTTTATTCTTTAATTATTCAGTTGGTGCTTTAAATAATGGATGAAAAATGAAATTTTCTTTTTCTTTTTGATTTGATTTGATTATTTTAATTGTGAATAATTTCTTTTTGAGATTTTTTCAAGTTAATGGTACTAATTGTGTTTTTTTTTCACCACCCTTTCTTTTCAACACTTTTGATTTCCCAATTATAAAAAATTGTAAGAAATGATGGCAAAACCACATGATTTTGGACCAAATTGAGGTAAGCAGATGGGGAAAATAATTATGGGTGATGATGATTTAAGATGATGTAAGTGAAAGAGAGAAGATTTTCAAGGATGTGGCTTTTCAGGGAAAGAGGATTCAAAAGAGAGATTTGGGAATTTCTTTTGTGGTCAATGATGAGTCTCTCAAGGAGAGAGAAGAAAGTTACACATTTTGTAGGAGATTTTTTTTTTTGATATTTACCCTACAATCAAAGCTGAGAATAAAACAAGTGATCAATATCCCACCCCCAACATGTTCAATGAATTCAAAAATAAAACCAAGGGATTCTATTTTTTCAGCTCTGGAAAATTTATTTTTCTGGATAAGCCTGATAGGAGCTCCGTGGTTTTCATAATTAAATTAATCTCTTTGGTTCAAATTTCCAAAAAGAAACACAAGAAATAAATCAGATAATATTTCAAAAATTGGGCAGGGTTCCCTTTGAATAAAATTGTGAAATAATGGATAAGAATTTCATCCATTAAATCTCCTCTTTTTAATCTGGCACCAAAATTATTCATTTTGACAGTTCTCCTCATGTTAATTTGATCTCAAATGTTTTGTAAAAAAACAACTTATATTGAGCATAATGATTTTTTTTCACTTTTTTTCTCCTTGCATTTCAAAAAAAATCATATTGAAAACTTGGAAAATCACAATTTCTTCAAAGTTCAATGTATTTTCCTTACTTGAAATTTGGCCTAAATGTAAAATGCAAATTTATTTAAAAACTTATTTGGAATTTGTGGAGATAAAACCATTGTAATTTTCTCACTTTTTAGTCAGCCACCCACACTAGAATGGCTATTTCAGTAAAAATAAATCAAAGTAACAGTACTACCAGAACAGAAACAAGTAGTGTGAAAATCTACTCAAGCAATAATAATAAAAAATTGACCATTTGAGGTGCTAAAAATGGTATGAAAAATCTGTTGTAAGAAATTTATCTACAATGAAATTTTTTGATTAATTTATTCCATTTCCTTCATGGGTCTACTAATACCAAAAAATGAAACAGCTCAGGATAAACTTTGCCTTTTTTCAAATAAAAGTTGATTCTTCTACTTCTGCTCTCAATATTTCTCTATCTGATCTTTCTCAAAGAAAAGCCTATTTATTCTCAAATTTAACTGAGCGTCCAAATTTTTTTTCAGCCATAGTTTCACTTCTTTGATTTCCTTTACTGATATGAAGTTGGTTCTCTCATCTTTGATTTGAAAAGTGAATCTTTTTTTAAAAGAAAAAAAAATAAAGCCAATTTCTTTCAATCAAGGATTTCACTTGTTCAAAATTATATAGATTTATTAGTATGAATAAATTTTCAAATATTAGTTGAAGCATTCAGTTTTCCCACCCAGATATTGCTTTCTGATGATTTTTTTCAAAAATCCCAAGCTGTAATTGTTTCCACCCTTTGATGGCTTTTGGGGTTGATATTGTTGGAATTGGATGCCTTTATCCTTCAATTTACTGAGGATAAATGCATGTGAAAAATTTTTCTGCCATTGGAGAGTGAATTGGGAGGCCCAATTTTCTCAATCTGTTTGTTGTTTTTAAAAGAGGGTGGGGATGTTTACAGGTCATCAGTGATTATTCAATAGAAAAGTTATTATAAAAATTTACTGAATTTAGATAGGGAAATAAGTTAGGGTTTTGGAGAGGATTTCATTCATTTTAATCATACTCCTCAAGGTTGAGGAGAAATTTCAGTTTTCCCAAGCTTGGAGAAAACAATAAAAAAAGGCAAGTCTTGGATTCAAGGAAGGATTTAGATGGTCAAATGATACTGATATGTGCCCAATCAGAGCTGTGATTGTTTAAATATATTTCTTGGCTTAATATTGTGATAACTCAAAGTTTTAATTGGTAAATTTTCCCTTGTTATTGACATCACTGGGCTGGGGCTTGGCTTCTTTCTCCTTGGAGCACATGGGGTCTTATCTTTCTTTGGGCATTTAAATAAGTTAGTGGGTTTATATTAGCCTTCTGTCCAAATATGTCACCCATTATAACATAGATATGAAATATCAAGTCCAAATTATCAACCATCAAGGATTCATTGGCTTCAGTGAGACCAAATCTAATCAAGATTGACATCAAGTGTGATTTTTTACACTAAGATCAATATTCCTTGGATTTCTCCCCCATTTGGTTTGATCACAGATAAATCCTAAGTATTTTTGTTCTTCAACATCTCATTAGCCATCAGGAGATAGCCTTTGAAATTTTAAGATGGAGCTTTTCCAACCAAATTTTTATTTTCATACCAAAAGAAAGAATAATAGCTGGTATGAGTTTTGAGCCATTTTAAAATGATCTGATGATCTGTTTTCTTTATTTGACTAGAAAATGGGAAGTTGATGGGGCAGGAGGGTTGGATTTTTTTTGAAATATTGGCCCTTGAGTTCCTCAATGAATTGTTTGGAATATTTAAGTGGTAGGTTGGATGAGGGCTATTTTTAAATAGTAAGAAAAACAAATTTATAATAGTGGTAATTCAATTCAAAGAATAAATTCATGAGTATGATGAAGTTATGAGAGGCATGAAATGATGGGTCCATTGATTTTTGAAGTGGGAATGAGAGATTAAAATACAAAGAGAGAATTTGGAATATATCCAATGAGGTTGGATATGAAAGGGAGTGGGAACCAAGTGGTTTATTAGCTCTTCTGATACATCTTTGATTTTTGAAGTAAATTTGAATAATGCAATTGAAAACAAAATATGAATTTTCCTGTAAATTTGACAGGTCTCATGTGTGCCTGTTGTCTCCAAAATTTCAAGAATAGTGTTGAACTGCAGGGCTCTCAATCCTGAATTTAGACTTTTTATTACTCTTTTTCTAAAACCAGAAACTGAGCTGATTTTGAAAGTTTTGATACAACAGAAGTAGAGATGAATGAGAAAAGATTTTTATTTCCAAAAGATTAGTAAGGAGTTCCTTTCTCTTGATTTCAAGGCACAACTGAAAAGAAGAATAAAAGGATACTGAATGGAACTAGTGAGGGTCTTGGGAGACATTCTGGGTCTATTTCAAACTGCTCTTTGGCCTGGGAGGTGATTCTTAGGCTTTGTTTGTTTAAGTTCTATCAAAACAGGTTTTTGACTCCTTTTCCTGAGGTTTTGGCTGGTATTCTATTGGTATTCCCTCTTTTGGTTCTTGAGAACAGGTCAGCTTTGTTTGTTCCTTGTTTATCTAGAGGGACTGAGCTTGATTGATTAATTGATTGGTCAAAGGATTGATCTACTTTATCTTGGTCATTGTCCATTGATTTTTTGATAAATTTCAGGATGGGTACACAAAAAGTTTGGCTTCTTGAGGGAATTGGTTTCTTGCTGGTGATTAGATGGATCAAGTAAATTTTTATCCTAAATTGATTGGTTTCTCTTTTATTGGGCTTGATGTTGGCAAGAGTTGGTCTGAGGTGGGTAGAAGGGAAGATGGTGATGGGAGAGAGGAAGCAAGAGGTGGAGGAGACTGGTTTTTAGTTGCGCAACTTTAGTAGTTATTGCAATTGGTATAGCTCCAGGCCGCAACTACTGGTTCTGGAAACTGTAATGAGTTATCCCAATCAGGATAACTCATGTTGAAGTTGATAAAGTTTCTTGAAGGTGACTACATCACTCCTACTAAATTTCTTTTTTATTATCTTGAATTTTGATAGAATTTTAACACTCCCCATGCCTTGAGATGAAGAGACTATTCTTGAGTCTAGAAAGAGATTTTGAGCTGCAGGCCTTGTTCAGATTGTCAGAAATCATTTCTCCCTAAGGAATTAAATTCATTTTCAGTCTATTGTTTTTGTGCAGGTTTCTGAGATATTCTATTTTGATGTCTATATGTTTGGCCTTGGAGTTTGAGCCAAAGTGTCTGATCTTTTCTTTGAGTCCTTTCTTTTCTAATTTGAAGATAGGAGTGAGTGAATTAGTTGGCCATATTTCTTGGATGAGTTCTCATATCCATAGGCTTTCCTGGTGGAATTTGGCTAGTGATTCAAATTCAGCTTTGATGGATGACATGGTGATGTTTTTTTTGTTTGCAGTGATTCCAGGAGATGGGACAGTTGAGCCAAAAGCAGATGTACCCACTTCTTGATTTTCTGAAGTCAAGATCTTTGTTCCAAGTAGTGTTTCTGAAATATTAAATTCTTGAGAAGGATGAAAAGGAAGAAGGAGAGAGAAGAAGAGATTTTTAGGTATTTCTGGCCAGGTATTCCCAGCAGTGCAACAATTCTTTCCAGTGGTTTATTCCTGTTTTTTTTTGTTTAATTGGGAGAGAATGGATACTGCAGGGGCTATATCTGGTTGTGCTTGGCAGGAGAGTTAGTTTAACATTCCAGTGTAGGTTCTGTGGTTTATTTTAAGCTTCTGGAACTGCTCTATTTCTTCTTCACTTGCCTTCAGGAGTTGGATTCTTGGTGTAAGAGGAGTGAGGACAGGTTTGAAATTGGATAACCCAAGAATTTCAAGTCCCTTTTTGATAATTTTTCTTTTAGAGAGGGTTATTTTGATGTTTGAGATATTCAAATTCATTCCCATAAGGGTATCTGGACTGTGTCAGCTTGCTACTATGTACAGAGCAACCTGTCAAAGTAACAGAAATATAAAATAAAAACAAGTAAAAAAGGATATTGAATTTAACTTAAGAAGTAGTATAAAATCCATAAATATTGATGCAAGAATGGATTCCCCACCCAAAATTAGGTAGGTTCACTCACTGACCCCACCCTTGAAATCCAACTCCTTATATTTTTAATAATTGAAGAAATAAAAGACCAAAACACCACGGCATCACTATGGGACTTTTTGACCAATTTAATATTTCACACACATTTTCACGTATAGGTTTCACACCTAAAATTCAGTCAGAATTGAGGTTTTGTGTATATTTTAGGAGTTACACGCAGAAATGTGTTCTGTCACAATTCCCATGCGCAGTCCCGCATCCTTACATAACCCTTACATACCAGCAACATCAAACTCCCACATACTGAAGTCCCGCGCGCAGCCAATTCTGCTACACACGCAGCTGATCCTACCCTGCGTATATCTGAATGGACTGATCCCTGCATCAGGATCAGTTGTGACTAATCTGGCAAACAGGTACCGCTCATTAGAGCTACAACCTAGTCAGGATTATCTGGTTTATGTAACAAAGTTACATATGCATTACTAATAATCTAAAAACTTTAAAACTTAAATAAAATTAATATAAAACTAATTCTAAAGTATTTTTAATAATAAATCAAATATTGAGGATTACCATGTATACCCCTGATCCTGATCTTTGAAGACCACAAAACACTACAAGGAGTGGCTTTAAAAATTATTGAAAATTATCTAAGTGATCAGAAAATGATGGAAAGTCAATAAACATCCACATCTGTCTACTTTAAACCAATATCATCAATAAAAATAGAGGAAAAGTGCAGAATTATCAAAATATACCATTAAAAGATTAACAGATCCTGTGGCTAAAATAGTGCATAAAACCAGCAGATCTGAGGACAGCTGATTGACAGCACCAAGTGGACGTGCTGAACCTGCCCTGACTGATTTTCTAGCCTCAGCCCATGAGAAGAACCCTCTCTAGGTGCCCTGAGAAGCTCATAATCACCCAAAAAGGTATTTATACAGACCTCTTTTGATCTATTATTCATCATCAGTTTACCAGGAATTATTATTATCAATCAGAAACTGTGCCATTGTTAGTCAAGTGCTTATAAAGAGATAAGCAGGTGATTTATGACCTAGTCTGTAGTAGTATTTTTTACTTCTCAAAAACCAATCAACCCATTGAAGTTATTCAAGCAAATCTGCCCCATCTGCTCTGAAACCCTTCCTATCTTTGCAGGATTTTTGTGGTGAAGTACTCTGAGCAAGTGTTTCCCTTCCTGCCTTGACCATTGTGCTGTTTTGCCCAGCAATATGAGTGGATAAGTCCTTATAAGGCACCCATTATTTATTCCAAGGTTCTTAAACTGACTAAGGAGGCCCCTTGAAGAGAGCTTGTCTGTCTATAAAGATCCCCAGTATTATAATACTGTGGCCCTTCTTTTTATAACAAATTGAAACTTAGTATCCTTTTCTTACATGTGTGCCACACACCTACTACTGCTCATGTCAATCTCTTGTCCGCGTCAATTGGTGTCTATGTCACAGCCAGTACATATCACAGTCATGTAACTAGCAGTGTTGTATACCCGGGTCAGCAGCTGTGGAAGGATTCCTGTTTCTTTCCTCATCCTTCCACTCACTATCTCTGCTGCCCCAGGTACATTGACTTTATGCTTTTCTTTGTCTCATTTTATTATATGAAATATTATCCTTCCACTCACTATCTCTGCTGCCCCAGTTCACCTCATCAGGTTATGAGCCCAGAGCCGCACCATCTGTAAAGCTATCAGGATCCGTAAGCTTCTCAACAAAGCAACTAATCCAAATCATGACTTACTCAAAAAACAACAACACTCGAGTTGCCAATCCAGCAAGCTCTTCTCAAAATCCCTCCAGCGCGAGACTACCCATCTTAAAGAGCTCAGGTCCGGATTCAAATTATCTTGACTGGGAACTAGTGGTCTACGCATACTTTGATGCCTCTGGCCTTGACCATATCATTGACCACCCACGACCTGAACATCCCCCCAATGCTTGGATAACCGGAAATAAACTTGTCTGCTCAATCATCACCCAAACCATAGATGCCTCGAACATCCAATATATAAGGGAGTTTTGTCGGGATGCTTGGGGAATGTGGATTGCTCTACGCAAAGCTCATCAAGACTCGTCAACCAGAGGGAGAGTATACTGGATTTGCAAGCTCCTCCTAGCAAGGATGGAGGGAGACGACATGCTGGACCACATCGACACGATGGCTCAATACTACAAACGGCTCAATTCTCTTGTCACTCCTCCGAAGCCCCTCACCCCAGACAACGTTCACTTGGCTGCCCTTCTAAGCTCCATACCGCAAGACTGGCTTTATTGCGTTTCGGCACTGATGAACCAAGACGGAGTGAAGTCCGAGACCATTTTCTCTGCGCTCAAGAATGAGGCAATCCGTCTTTGATCTCAGCCAGATGTCCTAGTTGCTGCTTCAGCAGTCAAATCCAACCCTCACCCAGCCAAACGGCCAAACAAACAATGAAAAACCTGCCACTGTTTTCTGTTCAAGGCCGACGGTCATGATCTCAACAACTGTAAAAACACTTGGCGTATTCTTAACAAACATAAAGCAAACCAGAAATCGCGCTCCAATACAAAAGAACCTACTTCTTCTTCCCATAAACCACCCGCAAAAGCTGGCAAGGACTCAGCGGCACCCCTTGCAGATGACAAAAAATATTCAGACTACTCAGGATCCAAATACAAAGTCACTGCTGGAGTTGCAACCGTCTCGTTGTTGTCCTCACACACCTGTCACACCAGCGGAGACATCAACATCAATTCTGGATGCTCCGTCTCAATGACTCCATATATCGACGCAGTCAGCGATATCCAGCCAGACCACACACCAGTGAGACTGGCCGATCACTCTCAAGTAAAGGCCACTCACCAAGGTTTCACCAGTCTACCGCTTTCCAATGACACCAAAGTCAAGACTCTGGTTGTTCCCACACTTCATGAACCCCTTCTGTCAGTAGCCGCCCTGTGCAATGCCGGTCTCACTGTCGTTTTCACTTGTACGAGCTGCGAAATCTATCCCTTGGCAGCCGTTCAACTCACCAATCAGCCAGTTGGCAGAGGATATCGTTGTGCAAATCTCTACTATCTTCCTTCTGAGCATGTGAGCTCACACTCTGCTTCTACTCTTGCCAATCCCCAAGTTGATTGCACTCTTCTGGGATATCACGTCCGTTTCTCTCACATAGGCCTTCAAACGCTCAAAGCATTTCTCAAAGCTCATGGCATTGTTCCTCAATCCATGAACGAGATCGCTGTCCAGCAATGCCCAACGTGCATACAGTGTAAGATGACCAGAAACACTTTCAAGTCATGACGGCCGTATTGCTCCACCTTTTCGGGTCAGATCATCCACTCCAATGTTGCATCGTACGATACTGTCTCACGGGAGGGATATAAATATTATGTTACATTTGTCGATGATTTCTCTAAATTCACCAATGCTTTCCCTATGAAATCCAAGAGTGATGTTTTCAACTGTTTCAAAATCTTCCGCTCCTCCTTCAAAAAAGACAACAAACACATAGTCAGGTCTCTCCGCACAGACAACGGCGGTGAATATCTCTCCAACAAGTTCTTGGCCTACTTGAAATCCGCGGGTATCCATCATGAACCGGGACCTCCCCACTTGCCTGAGCTGAATGGGGTTGCTGAGAGGACGAACCAAACCATAAACAACCTTGTCTGCTGTGCTCTTCTACATGCAAATGTACCCAAACTATTCTGGGCTGATGCATTGCGCCATGTTCTTCACGGCTACAACTCTTTCCCGTGTAACACACCTGCAGGTTTCCAGTCGCCACTCTCCATCCTGGGTCTTCCATCAGTTCGACTTGATGAACTTCACCCATTTGGGTGTCTTGTTTGGTACAAAGTACCCGAGCCGGATTGAAAGAAACTCAACAGTAAGGCACGGTTGTCCATCCTACTCTCATATCTGTCTCACGGCAACAGCGTTTGTCTCTGGGATCTTGAAAAAAGGGGTGGTGATCAAGTCACGGGATGTTATGTTTGTTGAGGTCTTCTTCCCGTATGGTGCCGAGCTGATATCGCCTGCGTCTCCCCTAGAGGTTGAAGTCCCCTGGCCTTCACTGCCAACTCCACCACCGCAGATGCCTGTACTAACTGTGATCCCCCCCCAATCCACCGGATTGTGTCCTCACAAGACAAGATGACTCTCCTCCGCGGCTGTCGGATGTCCAGAATGAACCTCTCCTCCATGTTCCGCTGAGGGAGGGTCCTGATTGCCGCCTTGTTGCTTTGATTCATGCCCCTCCGGCCAGTCCCCCCTCCCCAAACACGCTCCCCATGCCTGCTCATCTCTCCCCCCCTCCGGCCAACCCTCTCTCCCCAAGCACGCTCCCCATGCCTTCTCATCCCGCTCCCTCCAACATAAGCACCACCAAAAATGTCAACCCCCTGTCGCCGCCGGCCCCTTCTGACAACACTCCACCTTGTCCGCATTCCCCACCAAGACGGCGCTCTGCCAGGCAGTGCAGGTTTCCTGATTGCTACGGCCAGTGGTCCAAGACCGCGACGACGGATTAGGTTCTGGACACCCCCAAAACGTGGCGGCAGCTCCTCCGGTCGCCAAACAAACTTTGGTGGCTCAAGGCGGCTGATGAGGAGTTTGCCTTGCTTCTCGGAATGCACACTTGGCAGCTCGTCCCTTGTCTGACAAAAAGGAAGATCATCAAATCAAAATGGGTCTTCAAAATCAAACGTTGTCCGTACCGCTTGATCCAGAAACTCAAGGCACGGCTGGTTGCGATGGGATACTCCCAAGTACGCGGTCTGGACTACCAGGAGGTTTTCTCCCCCACCCTGCGGCTTGAATCCCTCCGCCTCATACTCAGCCTACTGGCCGCAAAGGACTGGAAGGGTCGTCAGGTTGACTTCAAGACCGCCTTCCTCAATGGCCTCCTTGACCATGAAGTCTACATGGAGCAACCTCCGGGGTTTGAGGATCCGATCCATCCCAAATGGGTATGTTGCCTGGACCGCTCTCTCTACGGGTTGAAACAGTCCCCGAGGCAATGGAACGTCGAGCTTCACCGCGCGCTACTTTTGCTCGTCCTAGTCAACTCCAAATATGACCCAACGCTTTACTTCAGGATTGAGCGGGACAAACTGGTTGGCGCTCTGACAACGCATGTGGACAACCTAGCTATTGTTGGTAAACCGATCTTTGTCAAAGATCTCATCAAGTTGCTCAGACAGAAGTTTCAAATAGGAGCCAATGAGGAGCTCCACCATTTTCTCTCACTTTGCATCACACGCAATACCAATTGTCGGTATGTTTTTCTAAACCAATCCCACTACATCAACAAACTCTGCCAGTGCTTTCTCTCTGGCAAACACACGCCCACCCTAACCCCAATGTCCTCAACCTTCAAGTCAGTCGTCCGTCAACTGCCCAGTGATCCGCCTTCGTCGGGACCTTACAACCAGATTATCGGGTCCCTTCTTTGAGTTTCGCAATGCACGCGCCCAGATGTCTCATTTGTTGTCAACAAACTATTGCAGTATCTTCGCAATCCATCGGAGGCGCACTGGCAGGCAGTGTTGAAGGTTCTTAACTACCTGATCTCCACCAAAGACCTCAAGCTCCGCCTTGGGGGCCGACTTGAGATATCCGGATATTCTGACTCCGACTGGGCAGAAGATTGCGACAATCGCCGTTCAACTTTGGGCTACACCTACTGTCTAGGCAAGGGCGCCATCTCCTGGAAGTCTCGTAAGCAAACCACGGTCTCTCTGTCCAGCACGGAAGCGGAGTATAAAGCTCTGTCTTATTTGTGAAAAGAGGGTGTATGGCTCACCCACCTGCTGTCTGAACTTTGTCTCAAGCCACGTTGCTCCCTTCTGCTTCATGTTGACAACGAGGGCGCCAAAGCTCTAGCGCAAAATCCGGAGCATCATGCTTGCACAAAACACATCCATGCGCGCTACCACTTTGTTCGTGAGTGTGTGCAAGAGGGAAATATCACCCTTCAGCATGTCTCCACTAAGGAGATGCTTGCCGACATGCTCATCAAACCCCTGCCTCGTGTGTTGCTGGAGAAACATTGCTTGGCCTTTGGCGTTGTCCCCTAATTTTTTTTCCTTTCTTTCTTTTTTTTTCTTTTTCTTTCTTTCTCTTTTCTTTTTTATCTTCTCTCTTTTCTCCATCTCCTATAGTAGGTTTGCAGCAAGGGGGGGTGTTACAGCTACTTAGTATCCTTTTCTTATTACAGCTACTTAGTATCCTTTTCTTACATGTGTGCCACACACCTACTACTGCTCATGTCAATCTCTTGTCCGCGTCAATTGGTGTCTATGTCACAGCAATTACATATCACAGTCATGTAACTAGCAGTGTTGTATACCCGGGTCAGCAGCTGTGGAAGGATTCCTCTTTCTTTCCTCATCCTTCCACTCACTATCTCTGCTGCCCCAGGTACGTTGACTTTATGCTTTTCTTTGTCTCATTTTATTATATGAAATATTATCCTTCCACTCACTATCTCTGCTGTTCCAGTTCACCTCATCATTGAAAACCCTTTTAACAAAACCAATTAAACCTTGCACCAGCTCTTAAAATATTTATTATTTGAGCTTTTTAAGTTTTTATCATTGGAATACTATTATTATTATTATTCCAGTATCTTCTATCACTCTTTGTAGCTAAAGGACTGCAAGGTTCCTAGTATCAGAGAGCTGACAGACTGTGAGCTGATGATTTTGGAAAGCATTTGAGGAAGATTGTTTTGAATTCATGGCTTCTTCCAGCTACAATGAGGTTTTCTACATGGAAGAAGAGTACAGAGTTGGATTATTATTGAAATTCCAACACAAATCTTGAATTTTCTTCAAATAAGTATGTTTATTTATTTACTTCTTTTATAATGATTTATTTTTTGGATGATATTTTTGTCCAAATATTCCAAAATGATTCAACTACCAAGATGAAATAGGAAAATGTAGCATTTTTAATTCTTTTTTTTATTTGGTACAAAGGTGTTTATATTCAACTGGATATATCTCACTTTTTCCCAGGAAATTGATATTTTATCATTTTTCTTATTTTTACATTTGATGGCTTTTATTTAAAAACCTGATATCAGATTTTAATTTCTTGTAAAAATTGATATTTATGGCATGTTTACATATTCCATTTACTCAATTGGTGTCATTATTTGAATTATTCAAAAAAATTTGGACCCAAAACAGACACCACAGGGGACCTGGAAGACCCAATTTAGCCCCTCAGGGCCTCAATCAATGTTTTAAGTCCTTTTAGTGCCCAAAATTTCATCAAATGGTGTATTCTCTCACCGCAGGCACTCCTTCAAACCTTCAAAAAGCTGCATGCCTTCCTGGGGTGGGAAAGCACACCAATTGGTGTGATTATAGTACAAAACTACTATAATCATGCCAATGATGCCTCTTTGCCTCATTTTAGTAATTTTTTGCTATAATGATGCCTTTTGGCCCCATTTTAGCAATTTTTTTGCTATAATGATGCCTTTTGGTCCCATTTTAGCAATTGTTTTGCTATGATGATGCCTTTTGGTCCCATTTTAACAATTTTTTTGCTATAATGATTCCTTTTGGCCCCATTTTAGCAATTTTTTTGCTATAATGATGCCTTTTGGCCCCATTTTAGCAATTGTTTTTCTATAATGATGCCTTTTGGCCCCATTTTAGCAATTTTTTTGCTATAATGATGCCTCTTGACCCCATTTTAGCAATTGTTTTGCTATAATGATGCCTTTTGGCCCCATTTTAGCAATTTTTTTGCTATAATGATGCCTTTTGGCCCCATTTTAGCAATTGCTTTGCTATAATGATGCCTTTTGGCCCCATTTTAGCAATTGCTTTGCTATAATGATGCCTTTTGGCCCCATTTTAGCAATTGTTTTTCTATAATGATGCCTTTTGGCCCCATTTCAGCAATTGCTTTGCTATAGTTATGCCTTTTGGCCCCATTTTAGCAATTTTTTGCAATAATGATGCCTTTTGAATCCATTTTAGCAATGTTTTTGCTATAATGATGCCTTCTGTTCCCATCTTCGCAATTCTTTTTCTATAATGATGCCTTTTGGCCTCATTTTAGCAATTTCTTTGCCATAATGATGCCTTCTGGTGTTTTTGGTGTGATATTAATAATTTTCTTGGCCTAATTTCAGCCTGGCCAATTAAAATTCAGTCAGCTTGATCTATTTTTCAACTATCTTTCTGAAGTTTGCTTTGGAAATTCTGAAATGATTTCTTTTTTTATTTATGGTGATTCATGTCATGTGGAGGGATGAGTTTTATGGTATGATGAATTAATTATGTTGATTTTTATCAATAATCAAGATGGAAAAGTTTTTTCATTGATCTGACAATAGGGGTGGATGTTTGTTTTGATTTTCATGTAAAATGATGCATAAATTTCCAACTTTATTTTTAAAAACCACCATTGATATGGAAAATCCAATTTTGAAGTACACTGGTCAGGGGCCATGTGAGTTTCAGAAAGCTTACATTTTTAATAGTGGGCTTGGTTGAAAGGAAGGCAGGTTCCTCATGGTGGATTTTGTAACTCTGACATTCCCCATTTATTTTTACAAATTCTTTCATTTTTTATTTTCTATTCTACTTTTTTGATTTTTGGTATTTCCTTTGTCTTTTGCTTTATGTTTTATGTTCTATTTTGCATTATTTTTTATATTCAATTTTTCTGCTTTCCCTTTCTTTATTTTTTTATTTTTTTCTGTTTTTTCCATTTTTTTCATTTTTACAGCTAGTTAAAAATGCAAGATTGACTTTTAAACTGGTAGCCTGAATGCTATTCCCCCTTTGAGGAATTCTTTTCAGAAAAAATGGTTCAGAAATTGGAACATAAGATATTTTGAACTAATAGTCCCTAGAATCAGAAGAACTTCCAAAATTTTCACTCTCTCTAAATAGAATATTGAGCACCTTTATGAATTGAATTAGAGAAAAAAATTCAACTAATTTTTGTTATCAAATTTTTAAGTTCAAAAATTCCCACCAGTGCTTTCAAAATTTACAGGCACCATTATTGAACTTCACAAAATTTACCATTTATATGAACCTTGGATTTAGTTTCTTTTCCTATTGCTTTTGGTAGGGATAACACATTTTGAATTTCCTCATCGCGTGATAAATCAAAGTGATTCAAAATTGAGATGTGTTTTTTTACAGTTGTCCGACCTCAAGGCGAAGATTTTAATTTCTATGTTTCAATATTATCAATCATTTTGCCGCAGAAAATTTAGTTAAAGCAAATAAAAAATGTGTATCTATACTTTGAAACAAATTTCTCGTAGCGGGAAAAATGTGTCCAGGGTTTGTTGAAGCCGCTTCCCGCTTCTCCATGTTTCACTATGAACAAAATTTTTATCATTTAGAAACTTTTGGCAGGGCGAGCCTGCCAAGGCAGCTTATCTTGATGCGAATCCCAGTTTCTGACTGGGAAGGTAGTTGGAAAGCTCCTAAAATAGAATTGAGGAAGCTCCCAGAAGCAGCTGCGAAAGCAATATTAAGTTCTAGGTACTACTAACCTTGAATAAAAATTGTTTTTTTGTTGTACTCTCATCTTGAATGGAACTTTTCAGCATCGGTTCCATCGGACGTAAGGATCAAGAAAAATGGAAACATTGTTCACTAGAATGGACACGTCATCATTTTTTTTGAACCTGGACACCAAAATCCTCCTTAACTTGATCGGGGCTCTGTATAAAGACTAAAGAATATGACGCTAATCCACATCATGGTGTGAATCGAAAACAACAGTTTTTCACCCGACTTTGCCAATTCTACCAGCCAAAGTGCCGATCCTTTTCGTGGGAATCTTCGGTCAATTGTGATTTAGTTTCTGCCCATTCATCAGCATCATTTTCTGAGCCAGGATGTTCTGGTTGGGTGTGATCGTTTTCTAGAATGCTGTTCTGATGAAGGTGTGGGCTTCTCATGTCGACAATTGATTCAATAGGTACTGCTTTTCGCTTAGTGTAAGGTCCCCTTATTTTGTGTATTTCCAAACTTTCCTCATTGGACGCATTTTCTAGGCTTCGAAATTCGCCAGAGCCTAGTGATGAATGATCGTCTTCACCGGCATTCCTATCTCCCTGAAAGGAAACCCGTTGATAAGGTGATCCCCCAAACGGTTTGCATCCTTTTCCGATTCCTCCGCTGCGTGAGCATGCCAGTGCACTACCACGAGACCCTTCTTTGGAAGGTGGGAACTTACCGCCGCGTGCGCTAGTCGGATTTTTCAACCAAGCATAACGTCCCAGCGGCCCTGAGGTAAGCCGGCCATGCGAACTTATCCCGTTCACTGCTACTGGTGATGGCTTGGGGAGGTGTGAGCTGCTTGGAGTAACGCTCGCGAACGGTGCTGGTTTGTGATGAGATCCGAATGGTCTTCGGTTGGTCTTAGTACGTACCGCGGCCGGGCTGTTGAGGATCGGTGGTGGACTTGGGGTCTCAGGTGCACAGCTTTCGTCGAAGTTGTGAGGATCCGGTGACCCGACGTTATCTACCTTCAGTTTCTTCTCGGAATCTAGTGTGTGCTGGGTGTTCTCTGCAGGTAACAGGGTGGAAGATGATGAGGACGAGGCCATTCGTGTGATTGACTGGGAATCTTCTTGGTCTTGAGTCGAGTGCTCCAAAATCGGAGCCGTCGAAGAAGTCCTACTAACGTCGGAGCACCGGTTTGATACCATCGCTGTATCTAAAGTTGTTTTAAAGGTCACTCTTCGACTTTGTTTGAGGGAATTGCCGGCTTGGTTATTCATCATCATGATCATCCTCTCTTGTTGCTCCTGGAGAGCCTGTTTTGAGACCGGGCGGAAGCGATCGAGGTATCGGAGCATGCACCAGGTAAGTGCTTGAACAAACGATATGGTGCCTAAACCCAGCGGCAAGTCCATCAATAAGCTGCTAAATGTGAATTTCGTTTTGTTTTGGTTTTGCTCCCCAACGAACGGCGTGATTGAGGCTAGGAAACCGCCCACCAAGGCCGTACAGCTCATCAACATGACCTCGATGAGGACATAAATTAGAACGATCCGGTAAAAAGATTTTGTCCTTATTCTTGACTCGATTAGTTGGTAGAAAAATTGATCAATGTGCAAGTGGGGGTAAATACTTTCAAGTGTCAACCAGACGGCGAAAGTGATGGCCATTGCCAAGGTAGCGCCCAATGAGGAGACAAATACGGCTCTGTCAAATTCGAAGTGGGAGGCATGATCTGCATGAGAGTCACTTTTGAGAGATTCAATCGCATCAAAAGAGACGCTAACCTAGCGACACCGATTGCCAGCGGTTTTTTGGAAGTAAAACTGAACAACAGCGCATCACCCATAGGGATCGCAGCTATGGTTGAAGCATAAGCGAGAAGGAGCAAGTTCTGCCATACGGCTTGGGCGTGATCGGATGCCAGCTCTAACATTTGTGACTTCGGTTTCGGCTCAAGTCCATCAACTATTCGCTGAAGCAGGAGAAGGCCTCGAACTCAATATCTATAAGAAAGGAAAAAGATTCCTTGAGTACTGCGTCTTTGCCGACCTGGCTCAAGGACATGAAGACAGTGAGGCGCTTCGACTCAGGCTGAAAAGCGATCACATAAATTTTTTTTGGCTACACATGAGAAACCTTGTGGTTTTTTCCCCTGACGGTTAGCTAGTGAAAAAAAGGCAAGACACATGGAGAATACTTTCAAAGACAGTCACTAAAAGTGGGGTCATGGAAAGTTGACCGAAGTATGCAAAAGGATTTCTTACTCATGAGGGTCTAGCCATCCCATAAGGCCAGCATCACCAAAACTCAAACATCGATCCTTTTGGTGGCATTTTCTTGTGAACTTTGTGTGGCAGGTATATTAGGCCTCTGAGTTGGGCAAATAACAGTCACACAACAACGAAAGAAGTTGCCGGACAATTGGTATTCTTTGTTTCCAAAATGCTGCGATCAACAGATGCCTACTATGCTGGAATTGTGTCCAGTTTATCCATGATTTTCAACCGGAAAGGATAGTCACTGCCCTGGCTTGTTCATCTTTGAAGCCGAATCAGAGAGATTCCCCTCGGAAGAGATCCACGTCGCAATAATGGGGCAGCTCCATGTAATTCCACAGGCCCACGGAACATACATCCCTTGGATGAAATTTCACGGCAGTGAAAATCATGATAAAACACGACATGAGTTTACAATTTTGAGTATGGGCAAGTCTGCGTCCAGCTCATGGAGGAACGCAGCTCGACAAGTTGGAACGAGGTCGAAATCGAACCACTACTCCTTGTCTACCATCCATGAGGAATGGCAACTTCTAAGCAGCGCTTCTGGTTATGATCATTAGATCGAGGTGGCTTCACGCAGCTGACGGTGTCACGAATCACCCAGAAAGATGATAACACTCGGGAGATAGACCTCCAACAGCTGGGGACATGACTTGCAATCCCAAGCGTGCCATGATAGCTCAGGTCATCATCCATTCCCATCAAAACGTGCGCCGAGCTATATATACATGTACATGCAAGCAGCGTATTCCCTCCTTCTCTCAAGTTTTGCTCAAGACAGGTCACAAGGTGGATCAACCAGCACCCTGGAGCTCAAATCACTTTAGCTTAATTAAATCATCTCCTCTAGGGGAGAAATCGGAACTTTTGTCGTTTCTCTCCCGCGAAGCACATGTACCGGTAGGAAAGTATGAATGTTTCAGCCAACGCGGGAAAGGCCCGCTTAAAGATATGACCCCAACATTCTGATTCGAGAACAATCAAGCTCAGTAGATCTAAATGTGTCATGAACTCCAGGCAAGTTAAACGTGAGCTCATCTCGCAAGAAACCTCGTCTACTAAAAGGCTGGTGCTGAAAACTCAGTTCTACTTCCATTGCGAGTGTGAAACATGCACTTCAGGGGATTCTGTCAGACCAAAATACCTGCGAGGCCAAATTACAACCTACCACCTGACACTCATGCAACTAACATTTCGTTCCAATCCGTTCATTCCAAGATGAACACAGAGAACCATGCTGTGCAGATAACCCAACCGACATTTTTATCTACTAGAGACTTTAGAATTGATAATTGAGTTGCTTATACAACGATTAGAAAAGAGAAGCAGCGGATCAGTTGGCTTGGGTCACCTACAATTTAAACTTGAAGACAAGGGGCGAGTTTTCGTCAGTGCGTTCATGCACCATTATCACGTGGTCGTGCATAATCCGCAACTCGTTAAGGTTGAAAAATTTTTGGAGTTGGAGCATCTTGATCACTCTGAAGCCTTTGTCCAAGTTCTATCAAGAATGACATGAGGCATAATTCTTTGCTTGGAAAGAGGCCAGTATGGTGTGTATAAGCGCGTCTGGGCGCCTGTCCAAGTTCGACTTGGCGTGCGCCCAGCGGGACTTGGATAGGCGCCCAGAGGGCTTGATCGGGTTGGGCTCGCGGGGGTAAAAACTTGGCGCCCAACCAAGCTCCCTTGACGCCGGTCAAAGCTGGTCGCGCTTGACCGACCAGCCTGATTCCTCCCACTCTTCGATCCTTTGATTGCAATCGCATCCGCACTTTGGTCATTTGGAATTTTAAGCTTTTTTTTCCTCTTTTTCACATTCCATTATTGATATTCATATTAATTGGGTTTTTTTTTGTTAGGGGGGGGTAGTGTAATGATGAGATAAAGATTTTTTATAGCAGCACAAAGTATAGAATAACTAATAGGGCATATCAGAGCTAGCAAATCTGTCATTAGAAACCCACCATTTTTTTTGACCAAACCCACCATTGAAAATGGCGGGTTTCTGAAATACACATACCCCCTAACTGGTGTATTTTGAAATGGTGTGTTTCATGGAAATGGTGGATTTCAAACATCAAACCTGCCATTATCATCCATCCACCATCCATCATGCAAAAAACCCATCCACACCTCCACCTTCACCTCAGGAAATCCATACCAATCCCATATCCATTGCATCACACACATCTCATCTCCATTGCTTTGCATCTCCATCACATCACACACATCCCATCACATGCAAAACACCCATCCACACCTCCACCCCAACAAATCCATACCAATCTCATCTCCATTGCTTTGCATCTCCATCACATCACACACATCCCATCATCATCTCATCACCCCACATCACATCACCATCATTCTCAACATGTCCAATCAAACTTCCCAACAGCAAGTTGAAAATGCAAAAAAGCTGACTGAACTTTTTTTGTTATTTGACTCTGATTCAGACTCAAATTTGGAATCAACTTGGTTAGCTTTGAATTCTCTATTGGAAAATAAATACATGGTTCCAAGAAGACAGAATCTCCACAACCCTATGTATGAAATTCAAAAGCTTCCAGAAAATGTTCCAAACTTTATTTCCTTCATTCATGAAGCTTTTGGAGATGATTGAAGACCACCACATCTTCCAGAGAAACTCTCAGAATCCTCAACGCAATTCAACTATCCAACTGGCCATTGCTATTTTTAGATTGGGATCAAATGGAAACAGAGCAGAAATTCATCAATTAGAAAATCTATCCTCAGTTGGTTATGGAGCCATTGACTTATAAACCAAAAGAGTCATGATTGCTATCCTATCTATCCATTGCTCAGTACTTTGGTGGCCAACCAAACAAGAATGCAAGTCAATATCTCAAGTGATGGAGAGTTGAGGTTTTCCCAGTTTCATTGCATTTTTTAATGGAAACACTATCCCCTTGAGTCAAAAAACCAAGCTAGATTGCAATCACTATTTTTATCAGAAAAAAAGGCAATAAATTCATTTCTTTTCAAAAGCCTTTTATAAAACCTTTGATAACACACTGACCAAATATTTTTTATCTTTTTGTATAGATACTCTGTGTCACTAAAAATTGTTTTTGATAAAAACAAGAAGTTCATATCCCTCCATGCTGGTATTCCAGGTTCTTGTCAAGATTCATATTTTTTCAATCAGATGCAGATTGCCCAACAAGCAGAGATCTACTTTGACCAATATCAATACCTTCTGGCCAATTCAGCTTATGCTAGTGGGAAATATGTGGTTCCAGCATACCGGAATGTTTTTTCCAATGATCAAGGAAAAACTGATTTCAACTATCATCTTGCCCAAACAAAAGTTTGGATTGAGCATTCCATAGGATTCCTGAAAGGAAGATGGGCCAGCTTAAGGGAAATGCAAAACCAGCTTCAAAATTCCAAAGACATGAAGATCCTTATCAACTGGATTATCAGTTGTTTAATCCTTCAAAACTTTCTGGCCAAATTTAAAGATGAATGGTAGGAAATATTTGAAGAAGATATTACCAATCCTCCTCAAGTCATCCCTGTCTCATCTTTTCCCTTTTCAGCTTGCTAGTTGACAAGAGCAACCTATCAAAGCAGATCAAAAACAGAAAATAAATCATAAAATTAGAAGGAGTGTGAAGTCCATATATATTATTTCAGAAATGGATTTCCCACCCAAAAATAGGTAGGGTCACTCACTGACCCCACCCTTGAATTCCAACTCCTTACATTTTTACATAATTTCAGAAGAAAAGACCAATAAACCACGGCACCACTATGGCACCTTTTGGCCATTCTAATATTTCACACATAATGCCACGTATGGGTTTCACACCTAAAATTCAGTCAGAATTGAGGTGTTGTGTATATTTTAGGAGTTACAGGTGGATTTGTGTTATAACACAATTCCCGCGCACAGCCCTGCATTCATATAGCAAGAGTGCACACGCCTGACACCCAGTATGTAGGTGCATGCCAAGAAACCTGCATTCAAAATGACAACTTGATGGATTCCCGCACGCAGCTGTCAAGCCTGCGTGCGTAAACATCAGTTGTGCTAATTCCAACACCCAGATACCACAGGAACATGCTACAACTTGCATGCATACATCATGCATATGTAACAGGTTGACTGAAGGATGGGGAGATGTTTCAAACCTAAGAAAATTGAATAAAAATACAAAAATCAAAAAATTAAAGCAAATAAATTGTGAGAAACAATAATGAAGCTTGTCACGTAAATGATATTGCCAAATCTTTATGAACCACAAAACACAGCAAGAAGTCTACCAAAAAATTATTAAAAATTAACATCATGTGCAAAATATGGCTTATAATCTACAAATACCCACTTCTACACATGCCACTCAAAATAAAGTAATAAAAAATAAGGAAATATGTCTGAACCATAAAAATAACAAATTCATATGTAAATACCTTCTGACAATTATTTCACATAGAAATATGACACAGGCAAGGCTAGCAAGTTGACAGAACCAAAACTACGTGCCAAACTAGCCCTGGTTATCCTGCAAGCCTCAGAAAACAAGAACAACCCTCTCTATGTGCCCCAAGAAGATCTTATTACCCCAGAAAAGTATATAAAAAACCCCTTTTAGATGGTCTAAACCCCAGTAATTTTTAAGCAATCAATCCAGACCCCTTGCCATCTGTGATAAAGTTGTTATTCAAGATGAACAAGTGATTTATGGCCTCATGCTGATAGTATAATTATTAATTCTAAACCCATTGTTAATTCCATTGAAGAATATCAGCAATATCCCCAAAATTTTCCTGAGACCCTTTCAACCGTGAATTCCTGAAAGTTTCTTGGAGTTTCTGCTTGAATTAGTAGGTTATCTCCTCCTTTCCTCCAGGAATAAGTGCTGTGAGTCAGCCATTCCACCCAATCCCCTTGAGTAAACCCCTTTTGAGTAATCACTTAGGACCTCATTGTCCCAAGGTCTTTACACGGTTCAAAAGAGCCCCTTGAAGAGAGGTTGTTATCCAATAAAGATCCCCTGTTTGCATAAACTGTGGCCCCTCTTGAAAAATATATTTAAATCAATTTAATCCAACCAAACCACTCAAACTTTGCACTTGCTTCTAAATCAATCATTTGAGCATTTTACGTAATTTTATTAGAATTATTATTATTTCAACACCAATATCACTTGCTGTAGCTAAAGGAAGGAAAAGTTCCTGGTATCAGTAAGCTGACATCCCTCATCTTCTTCCATGAGGGAGCACATTCTACCCCTCACACTTGCTCACTTTGATGAGTAAAATTTTGTTTCAAAATAGGTTAAAATTCACATTACATTAATTTGTTATTTTTTTTTCAACCAAGAATATTAGGCTGACTCAGTTCACAGAAACTCCACCTCATACCTCACCTCACCAAACCACCGGTCTACTCTGTCCTCCTCCTCACCAAACCACCTCCACCTCACCTACCACCAGTCCACTCCTTCCTCCTCCTCACCAAACCACCTCACCATCCACCTCCACCTCAAAGTCCCCCCCAGTCATCCCCCTCCTTCTTCAGCTCCCAATTTTACTTGCTCTTTGCTTGAAACCCCAGGTAAGCTCCCCCCCCCTCCTCCTCCTCAACCCAATCATTAACTGACCTCCTCCCTCCTCCTCCCCCTTTCAGATATTACCTCCACTCCTTGCTTGTTATTTTCCCTGCACCCCAGGTAAGTTCCCCCCCCCCCTCCTCCTCCTCCTCCTCCTCCTCCTCATCCCTCAACTGGCAAGAAAAAATTTTTTTGTTTGAGGTTCAATTGATTTATCAAACAGAAAAAAAACAATCAAGTTTTTGTGGTTTTCTTGATTGATCAAACAGCAAGCAATCAATTGTTTTCTTGCCAATAAATCAATCAATTTTTTGCTTTCCAATCAATCAATTGATTTAAAAGCAAGAGATAGATCAATTTCTTGTTTTTTGTGAATGGATTCCCCCCCTTCCTCTCCTCCTCCTCATCCTTCCCAATCATTTTTAAAAAACAATTATTTTTTTTGGGGGGGGGGTAGGATTCTTGACCAGTATTTTTTTATTTTCTATGTTTTTTGATCATCTATGTTGATTATAACTGACTAATGAATGTTTTTTTATTCCATGCAATGCAAACAATTGTTCCACCCCTTGCTTGCTCTAGCCTCCCAATTGTTCTACCACTAAACTAAAAATTTTACACAATCACTTGAATCCTTTCTTGATCCTCACCCCAATTGAAGTATTTGGATGGGAGGGAATGATTCTATAAGCATACAGAGAGGTTCCAAGAATAGGGCTTGTCAGCAAAAGAGGGCTCAATACCGAGATTCCAAAATATCTTTGGGAATAGAAGAGGTAGGGATCAATGAACAGCTTGTGTGCTCTGAGAAAAAACTACAGCCTTTGTAGCTGTATCCTGCCATTGCTTCCAAAAAAAAAAAACCTTTGAAAACCCTCCCCAAAGAGTTTGAACAGGCCAAACAAAAGATCAAACAGTTTCATTTCTTCTCCTCTGGAAAATTATTTTTTCACAATCAATTGGATAATGAGGCACTGGTTTCAATAATTGAATTTTTCCCTTTGAATAAACTCTCTGAAGAAGAGAAGAAAGAAATCAACTTGGTAACCACTTTCCTTCACCAATAAAAAAAATTTTTGAACAATGATGGTCCCTCAAGATCTTGGGGTGGAAAAATGAGGGCAATTAAATGGAAAAAATTGATGCACCCTTTGGAACTATTTGGACAATATTTGAAGAAATTGGCTATTAAATATTCCCCTGAAGAGTTTTGTTTTTTGAACCTTAGTTCTGACAAGGTCTCACAAATTTTAGGCCAAATTTTCCAAAAATTAGCCAGATTGGCACATGATTTCAACCTTTGAAAAATGCTGGACAACAATATCACCTCCTTCTCTTCATTGGAATTTGGATCCCGGCTCACTCCTTTTTAATGTGCCCCCAAAATCACCCTCACTTCAAATTCCTTCTATAATTCTCCCCACATTGACAAAGGTGAAATCTCTTCCTATTCTTTTATACTGGTGGTTCCAACCAAAAAATTGAATGGAAAAATTATTGACAATGTGGAAGAATACCAAGTATCTAATGGCCAATTTGTTTTTCCTGACTTGGTTTTTGGTATTTATTTCAAAGAAAAAGGTACAGTTAAAATGATTTGGATGGCCAATAATTACAAGCACTGTACCTTTCCTGCTGTGGAGACTGCCACTCATACAAGGATGGCCATTTCTATAAAAATAAAAAAAACAACTTCAAACACTTTCAAGGAATTAAAAAGTGGAAAAATATACTTGAGACCAAAAAATTTAAATAAAAATAAAAATTATTTGTTTATTTGCAGAGTTAAAAATAACCTCAAACATAGTTGTAATCATTTTTTTTCTTTTTAAAACTTTTATCCAAGTAGATATATTTACAAGCCAAGAAATTGAGTAATTTCCTTTATTTCTTCCACATTTCTACTGCTAAAAATACATTCCATCGCTACAGATAACCTATTTTTTTTTTTCATCACCAGTTGTTCCCTCTCCTTTCCAGTCTCTCTTCCTGTTGATCCTTCTCCTTTTCCTCTTTGTGAAACTCCTGCTCTGCCTGTTTCAATTTCAACTTGGCATCTGATTTCTGTTGATGAGCCAAACTATTGGCTTTCTGCTTTTGATAATCAAAAGCCAGTTGATGATCCCACTTCTCCTTTTCACATTGAAATTTTCCAGATTCAATTTGTGATCTCACTGTTTTTTGGAGGGGAATAGGAATGAGCTTGATTTTGAAAGCAAGGAGATCCAATCAATTAACTTAGTTGAATCTTGCTTCTCCATGATATCTTAAAGCTGGAAAAATTGGAAGTGTTTCTCCTCTTTTGATGGCTATTGGGGTTGATTTTGATTGAATTGGAGGCCTTTTTCTTTCCATTTGCAGAGGAGGTTTGTGTGGGAACATCATCACTCTCATTTGAAGGCAATGTGGCAGGCACCATTGGTTTGAGTGTTTGGCAATTCAGAAAAGGATTTTGCTTTTTTTTCACAATCAAAATAAGTCAGGATTAAATGGACAGAAAAGAAAAGAACTTGCTTCCTTAGTTGAACAGACGTTGATTGTAACAGATATAGTGGAATAACTTGCTCCTAATTGTCCAAGATGCTAAGTTCTTCCACCCCAGGAAGAGACTGATCCAAAGAAGGAAGTGAGGGGTCCAATGAAGGTTTTGAATCATTGATCAATCCTAATGCAGACATTATTGGAGCTGTTTGTGCTGGAATATTCTCCTCCACATTGGATTGGGGCCACTTGTAGGTTTTGTTGGGATCATCATTGCTAGGCTGAGCATCCACAGCCAAGTCCTCAGCATCTACTGAATTGTATAGTTGGGAATCAAAAGGAGCTAAAGGGTTGATGTTGGCCTTCTTTAAAAATATTTAATACACATGAATATAAAAGGACAAATGGAGTCCAACCTATCAACCACTGAGTTGATTCCCTTGGATTTATCCAAGTTGGTGATACCAAAGTCAATGGAGATTGACATCAAGTGGGCCTTTTTATACTTGGATCAATATTCCTTGAATTTCTCCCTCATCTGTTTGCATGAAAGACCCAGCCTACATTTTGTTTTATTCTGAAGTTCATTGGCCATCAGGAGATAACCATCAACCTTAGAGGATGGAGGTTGGTCAACTTGTGTTTTGTTTTCAGATCCAAATCAAGTGTCATAGTTGGAGGGAATTTTCAGATGGTTTACCCAGATGATTTTATCAGCTCTCTTGAGCTGAATTGAGCCTTTGGAAGCTGGTGGGGGAGTATTTTTTTATGTAGAGTTCCTTGGGGATTTTCACTTTGGTTCATTGGATTTTTGTGTGGACTTGCAGGGGGAGGTTTTCTGAGGGGCCATTTGAAAAGAGTAAGAGGTGTGAATGGATGAATCAATGAGATTTAGTATTTGAATAAAGCAATAGAGTGATGAGAGTGATGAACCAATGAGAGTGATGAACCAATGAGAGTGATGAACCAATGAGAGTGATGAACCAATGAGAGTGATGAACCAATGAGAGTGATGAACCAATGAGAGTGATGAACCAATGAGAGTGATGAACCAATGAGAGTGATGAACCAATGAGAGTGATGAACCAATGAGAGTGATGAACCAATGAGAGTGATGAACCAATGAGGATTACAATGAAGAGATGAGAGTGATGAAGTGATGAAGTGATGATAGCAATGAATTAAATTTTTTTGGATGAGTTTGGAGGTAGAATTTTTCCAATGAGTTTGATGGTTGAAACCAGGGTTGATGAGGTGGGATGATGTGTGGTTGAGGGGGTGAAATCATTTAAATAATTTATCTGAAAAAACCCATTTATTTTCAGGTAACTCTGACATTTCTGATGTGAAATAAGTGTTTTTTATTTTTATTTTTAATGGTGGGCTTGAAATGGAAGATTTGGGTTGAAACCCTCCATTAAAAAACAGAGGGTTTGGTTAACTCTGATATGCCCTAATAGTATGGTAATAGTAAAGATGAATTCAAACAGGCAATGAAAATGATTAAATGGGCAAACTGGACTAAAAAGATAACAGTAATTTAGAATGAGAAAAGTTACTGGATTATCTGTGAGACTGGATAAGCAGCAGGAAAATTTCCTATTTTGTAAGTTAGGAGTGGATGCAAACAAAAACTTCTACCTTTTGGTTATAAAGGTGATTATTCAATCTGGTAAGTAATTGGGGAAAAAATAACACATGGAAGGTAAAAATCAGAAAAATTAGGATAGAAAACAGGAAAAAAAATAATCTGAGAATGTGAGACGGAACATCAGGTTGGCTTTACCTCTGCTTAAGTTGTTTCTAGCTCCTCCCAAGTTCTGAGGGCGTTTCTGGTTGATGCACAAAGCTGATCAATGAAAATTATTGCAATGGAGGGGCAATTGGTTGACCAACTGGAGAGAGATAAACAATTCAAGAGATATAAAGAGAAATAGAGAGAGAGAAGGAAATAAAGATATAGAAATAGGATAAGGAAATTAAAAGAAGGGAAAAAAGGGAGAAGAAGCTTCAACAGAAGTACTGAGCCTTGAGTAAGAAAAAGACTAGCACCCACACTCTGCAGTGATTATGTAATTTTGGCAGAGAGGCTGAAATTGTCAGCTAACATTCCTCTCAACTGTGGCCTCAATTAGGCTTAACTGTTTGCAAGTGGCCGCAAATTTGATGTGTCCAAGGGGTTTGGTGAGTATTTCCACAATCATATCTGAGGAGGGGACTTGCTCAACCAAGAGAAGCAATTTGGAGACCAAATCCCATATTTATTGATGTCTGAACTCTATGTGTTTTGATTTGGGATTGAGTTGAGATTCTTTACTGAGGAGTTTGGCCCCAGGGTTTTTGTTCATGATGATAGGGGTGGGGAAAACAATTCCAATATCATTGGTCAGCAAAGCCATCCATTTTACCCGTTTTGCGCAGTGGTTCATCAAAATGAACTTGGCTTTGGTGGCTGATTGAGCTACAACTGATTACTTTTTGGACATCCAGTGTACTGGGTTGCTGTCTAGAGTAACAAAAAACCCTGTAGTGTAGTTTTTCATATCAGTACTGTTTGCATAGTCCACATCTCCCCAGCCCTTTAGTTTATTTTCTGTATTTGTTGTTTTGCTATTCAGAATTCCAACTCCAGTTGTTCCACAAAGGTGTTGGAGAAGAGGTTTTATCAGAATCCAATTTTTGGTGGTTGGTTTGGTATTTTAGTGAGATAGGACATGGATGGTGTGAAGGATGTCAGGCCAATTTTTTAGTGCAAGATGATTCAGCATTACAATGGCTTTTTACATAAATTTGATTTCAAATGGATTGGCAGGCTTGGCAGCTTTCTTAAAAAGATTAGTTGGGGATGGAACTTTGACTGGATTAGTGGTGGACATGGACAAATCATCAAGAATTTTCTTGCATTAGTCATGTTTATGGACCAGTACGGTGCCATCCTCCTTCCAGTAAATTGTGTTGCCTAAGTGTTGTATCCATTTCTCCATAGAATTGATTTGGCAGGTTAGACAAAGCCCATCCAGGAACTTGAGTAATTCCTGCCAATATTTTCCTGAAATCAACCCGCCATCCACATGCACCATGAAAAACAATGATCACTTGATTAAAAGTGACATATATGAGGACAAAGGGGCACTTTTTCCCCTGGTATGTCACTTGTAATCAGGTGATAATTTTTTTTCATGGTTATGTATGTGTATGATCAGCAAATTGGATTTATTGAGAAGATGGACTCATCTGCCTTGGCGGGTGTCATGCCTTTTCCGTCCAGATTGTTTGTTAGATGCTTCTTGAAACACCTTGGAGCTTTTTTGGTTCCATATAAGGATTTGTTAAGCCTCCATAGCCAGTTTTACTTTCCAGGGACTTTGAAGCAAGACACTTGAGAGACATGGACCATAGAATCAATTTTTCCATAGATGAAAGATGTTTCAAAATTGAATTGGAAGACAAACCAACCAAACTGAACAGCCATGGACAAGAGGACCTTCATGGATTCATTTCAACCAATGCTATAGTGCATTTTTTATTAGTGTTTATCTTTCTCTTGATGATTTCAAAATCACACCCACCAAGACTTTTTTCAAGTCACCTCCCCAATTTCATTCTTTTTTTGTACCAGCTGCCACACCCTACCAATAACCTTTTTTTTGTTTGGGGGTGGTACCAGTTTTCCGGTGTTTTTTGAGGGAAAGAAGGAATTTTCCTCTGCCATGGACACTAGCCATTTTGGTTTTTTGTTTGCATTATCCAAGGCCACCTAAAGCAACACTAAATCAGCTATATTGGCCAAGTCCTCCCAATTTTTTTCATTGAAAGCCTGTCCCCTTTGAGAGGAAGTTAGAATTTCCAAGGGTTTGATGTCACAAGAGATGTTACAAGGAGCCACATTGTAGTAAGGGACATAGTCATAGCCTTTAGTTTCATGACAAGAGTGAGTTTTGGTAGTGACAACATTTGGGGAGACAAAGGGAGGATTGATTTTTGAGGTGGAGGATCAAGCACAGGGGATTTCAGTGACAACAGAGAGGATGCTGACTGTTAATTGTTCTTCTGTGAGGGATGTAAGGGAGCCAAAAACACATCCACATGAAAATTAGCTTGATTAGAAGGAGTTACTGTTTTGGAAACGGGTGGAAGAGCAGACAGGTATTTATTCAAGGCATCAGGGGAGTTACACATGAAATTCACTGCAGAGGGTGAGGAATCTCGACTGACACTTATTTCCCCCTGTGAAGATCTAGAAAACTTGCTGCATCAGACTGTGTTTAGCCAATGAACAACAGTGGAAAAGCCAGTGGGGTTACCTTCCCCATGGAAAAACAATTATCAGTTGGTTACAAGTAACATACCTGAGGACAAAGGAGCCCTTTGTGCCCTGGAATTTCACCTGTAATCATGTGATCATTGTTTTTTCATGGGGTTGAGGAGGAGGACTTGTGCTGAACATGTAACTTGATAAAAATGTTTAGAAGACATTGCACATTGTGTATTGCTTCAATGGAGCTTTCCTTTTCCATGATTCAACCCTCAGGCAATTGCCAATCAAGTGATTTGCTTGATAGGTGGTTTGGGATCATGGAGCAGTACTTTTCAGCCTCATCCCAATAGTTTATTGGAAAATTTGACTGAGAAAAGGCGCAAAAAAGCTTGGTGTTTACAGTCTGGTTTAACTGTTCAGCTAGACCATTTGTATGCAGGGAGTCCGCCAGTCCCCTCTCCACTGCCACACCTCTTAAATGAAGTTCTGTGAGGAAAGATGTCAAGTTAAACTCACCCCCTTGGTCCAAGTGAAACACTTCCAGGAATCAATTGAACCAGCTCTTAACCTTGTTAAAGGACAACAGGATGTTTGATTCCAATTTGCTTTTGGTGTGCTGATGGTATATCCAATTGAATCAGGTTAATAATCTATAAGCACCAAGACATACAAATACCCCTGTTTCAAAGGGGGATTGAGGAGTATCACATCCCAGAAGAAGTAAGAAAAAGCAAGAAAAATTCAGAAAAAGTAAGAAAAAGAAGAAAAAGTAAGAAAAAGAAGAAAAAGTAAGAAAAAGAAGAAAAATTAAGAAAAAGTAAGAAAAAGTAAGAAAAAGTAAGAAAAAGTAAGAAAAAGTAAGAAAAAGTAAGAAAAAGTAAGAAAAATTAAGAAAAAGTAAGAAAAAGCAGGAAAAAGGAAGAAAATGTAGGAAGAAGTAAGAAAAAGAAAAAGGACCAAAAAGTAATGCAAAATAACAAAAACTATGAAAAATTAAGAAAGAAATTGTAAAAGAAGAAAAAAACAGTCAAAAAAAAGTCAAAAAAAGTTTGAAAAAAGTTCAAAAAAAGTAAGAAAAAGTAAGAAAAATTAAGAAAATGGTGTGTTTTGGTGTGGTGTGGATGTAAGAGAAAGTGAGAAAAACAAGAGAAAATAAGAAAAAGTAAGAAAAGTAAGAAAAAGTAAGAAAAAGAAAGAAAAGGTAAGAAAAAGTAGGAAAAAGTAAGAAAAGTAAGAAAAGGTAAGAAAAAGAAAGAAAAGGCAAGAAAAAGTAGGAAAAACTAAGAAAAATTGAGAAAAAGCATGAAAAAGTAAGAAAAACAAGAAAAACAAGAAAAAGTAAGAAAAGCAAGAAAAGCAAGAATAGGTAAGAAAAAGCAGGAAAAAGTATGAAAATATATGAAAATGCAGGAAAAACTAAGAAAAATTAAGGAAGAAAAAAGTAAAGGAAAGTAAGACAAAGTAACAAAAAGTAAGAAAAAGTAAGAAAAAGTAAGAAAAAGCAGCAAAAAGTAAGAAAAAGTAAGAAAAACAAGAAAAAGTAAGAAAAATCAGGGAAAAGTAAGCAAAAGTAAGAAAAAACAGAAAAAGTAAGCAAAAAAAGAAAAATTAAGAGAAAGTAAGAGAAACCAGGAAAAAGTAAGAAAAACAAGAAAAAGTAGGAAAAACAAGAAAAAGTAGGAAAAAAAAGAAAAAGTAAGAAAAACAAGAAAAAGTAAGGAAAAGTAAGAAAAACAAGAAAAATTACAAAAAACAAGAAAAATTAATAAAAACAAGAAAAATTAAGAAAAACAAGAAAAAGTAAGGAAAACTAAGAAGTAGCAGGAAAAATTAAGGTGTATGGAAATGCAGGAATAATTAAAAAAACAAAAAGAAACAAAAAGAAAGACCAAGTAACAAAAACCAAGACAAAGTAAGAAAAGCAATAAAAAGTAACAAAAAGTAGCAAAAGTAACAAAAAGTAGCAAAAAGCAACAAGGAGTAAGAAAAAGAATCAAAAAGCATGAAAAAGTAAAAAAAGTAAGAGAAAGTAAGAGAAACAAGAAAAAGTAAGAGAAAGTACAAAAAAGTAAGAAATCAAGAAAATGTCTGAGTTTTTTCCCCAAAAGAATTTCAAAGAATTTCAAAGTTAAGAATGTGTTAGCCCATGGTTTACAAAGACTCACCAAACATTAACATAATAAAACTTTCAAGAAGGTAGAATCAAAGAAAAGTAAGTCATCTCCAGAATTGGTTTCTCATTGACATTAATTAATTTGAGATACCTCAATTGAATTTCTACATCTCAATAATTCAGAATATTTCCACTTTAGTGGACTTGCAAGGTGCTCTGAATTCTCCACTTTAGGTCCTCCTTTACTTCCTTTTTTTTACAGGTCAAATTTAGTCTTTCATGTCCCAAAGAAACGGCAGAGGGTTAGGCTTTATATTTAACCCCTCACTCAAAAACTCATTGTGCTGTTTGTCAGATAAATAACCAAATTGTTTGGGTGTCTCCTTTCCCCCCTCTTGTTATTTTACCATACTTCAAAGTAGGATTGGTGATCATAGGTCAAACATATGATTTTGTGAAGACTTGTGCAGTTTTCCTAATAAAACCAACTTCTAACCCCCACCTTCATCCAGCCTTCAAGTTGGCTAGACCCTCCTCATCTTGTTGGTCCATCAGGGGTTTGTTAAGAATGATAGGGACACAGGGATGAGATCTTACAAACCACAAGGTAGCTAGTTGGGACATTCCAGAAGCTCAGAATGTTATGGGGATCACCAAGACTCATTTTGGATGTATTTTCCTTCAGTTTTTTTTATTTCATGGTGTAAAATAAACAAACCATGCTCATTTATTTCCAGGAATGAATGTAGCTATTGATGATCACATTAACTGTTCCAGTTTTTGGAAATAGTGGGTCCTTGAAAACTTGGAGGCTGACACTTTCAACCTTCCTTCTAACCATTTCACCATTCAATATAACTCTAAAAGTCCATGGAATACCAAGGACAGTAAAAATAATTACCAGAATAATAATCACATGAATGAACAGGGGATTCAGAAGTCAGTACATTGAGAAATCTCCAGCATAACGCTCAGATTAAAATCTTACATTTTTTGGATCAAAAGAATTGTGGTAGCAAGAAAGGATGAGGGAAAGGGTGTCAAATTATCTATTTTTGTTCAGATATGAATACTAGTGCCTCACACATTTTGACTTTTTTTATTCGGCTCTCGGGTAAAAAAGGTAGAAAAACCACCGATCAAAGGATTCTAGATACCAATCCAGTCCCGACAGTTTTGCCACCCTCTCGGATCGTAAATCTACTTCCAGGTTCCATGGCAACTTCATGAACCAACTCACAAACCATCTCGACGTTATCACCGGGGAACACTTGTTTTTCGTGTCGGTCCTTGACGTCTTCGGGGAACGTTAGACTAACTGTGACATCACTAGTTCGTAGGAACAGTTGAGGGCGGTAGTTATTCATAAAGGGTGTGTACCGACCACCTTCGTCCTTGGTTAAGACGTAAATACTGGCCAAAAATTTCGTCACTGGTTTGATCGATCCAGGAGCGGCAAGAACCATCCCTCGTTTGATTTGCTCTCTCTTAAGACCACGTAGTAGAGCTCCCATATTATCACCCGCTTCACCCCGGTCCAACTCTTTCTTGAACATTTCGATTCCGGTTAAGGCGACCTTTTGATTCATACCTAGACCTAACAATTCCAATTCAGTCCCCTTCGTCACTGTTCCGCGCTCGACTCGGCCAGTCACGACAGTACCTCGACCCGGAATGGAAAAAACATCCTCAACGGGCATCAAAAACGGTTTGTCCAAATCTCGAACGGGTTGGTCTAACCATTCATCGGTAGCCTTCATCAGTTGCTTGATAGATTCAGCCCCGATCTCTGGATTCTTTCCTTCGAGGGCACATAAGGCTGAGCCTTTGATGATCGGAGTTTCTTCACCTTGAAATCCGTAACTGGACAGTAGATCTCTCATCTCCATCTCTACTAGTTCCAACATCTCCGGATCGTCGATTTGGTCAACTTTGTTAACATAGACTACTAATTTTTGAATTCCCATCTGTCGAGCCAACAATAAATGTTCTCGCGTTTGAGGCATCTGCCCATCCGTTGCCGACACTAATAGGATGGCCCCATCCATCTGAGCCGCACCAGTGATCATGTTTTTAATGTAATCGGCGTGACCTGGGCAATCGACATGGGCGTAATGTCGATTCCTGACAACAGAAGTCAAAAATTAGTATCATGTAGAATTGGCCAAGCAAGGACAGCGAGAGACAAGTCTTGAATCAGTTTCGATCACTTCAATTAGACGCCGGTAGAAGAGATAACAAAATCTGCAACCCACTCAGTTTCATATTCTACGTGGGCAGTTGAGATGGTAATCCCTCGGGCCTTTTCCTCCGGCGCTTTATCGATTTGAGAGTAATCGAGAAATTTATTGTTGGAATTAAGATCGGCCAACGATTTGGTGATCGCGGCCGTTAACGTTGTCTTTCCGTGGTCGACATGTCCGATCGTACCACTTTAAACAAATAACAAGGAGCTATCAGCAACCAATCGGAACGATGATGTTTTGAGGCTCGAAAAAGCTGATTGAACTTCTTGAGACAGACATGTTCATGTGTGGTTTCGACCGCGTAAACTTTTTCGACGCTTCTGCGGCATAAGAGCGGACGCCTGGCAAAAAAGAACAACATGAATATTTGTATGAGAATGATGATCATAAATTTCAAAACTCTTTTCTGTTCGAAGAGCTCCCCGAATCAGACTGACCGACGGGTCGAATAGGAAGATGGCATCTGACATTTCCAGAAGCACAAGGTCTTAGATGAGCAAATGAAGTAGCAGAGCGAGTCGAGGTACAGGTCGATCTAGCGGTGACTACACTCGGCGAGCGATTGAGAGGGCCGAAATCAGTCAAGTATACATCGATGCCTTGCCAAAGGTTGGGATAAAAGCGACTTACTAGCACCAACTTCGGGTGTGAACGAGCTGGAAACCGCGGTCGATGTGCCTCTTCCCGGGACGACGTGCTTACTGACGACCCGTTTGAGTATTCCACCACGGTACAGTGAAGTCATGGTTTCGAGGGGTATGATGCGATTGGGTTGGTATGAGAAGTGTCTTGTTAGGGCCCAACTGTTAATTGAGTCTCCAAGGTGTGGTGGCTCCGGGACTTACCCTGGCTGCACTCTCGAAGGCTTCGAAAGTCTTTCAGATCGAATGAGCAGGCTGCGTGCTGCGGCAGCCACTCATGCGAATTGGGCGGCCGGGTCATCGGTCAAAATGCATACGGTGGTCCCATGACACAAATTTCCAAAAACAATGTTTTACCAGAGTCTAAATCATAAGGAGAAGGAAATTATAGGCAAGCATATATGGCAAGTTTGGAATGAAATATGCGGTCATCCTGTAATCAATGTCTACCAAGGACGAAATATACGTAGGCTCCAGAAGAAATGTCTAATCAAACATTCCATCGCACCGTTGGAAAACAGTGTATATAGTCCTTGTATTGCTTTAATGTAGCCCTATTGGGACAAACCTGTAATATACTAGTGTTTGACTAAGAATAGGATACAAACATAGTAAGGAAGCTGTGTGGAAAAAAAATTCACCCAATCTATTATAAATTAGGACAAGCAATAAAGGCACCAGAGAACAAACCTGTAACAGCTCCAAATGCAAATGAAGTAAAAGGGATGTGCATACTGAACCTGAAATCTATAAGTATAAAAATATTGAAAAAATTCCCACACCTCAGCCAGTGAAATGTCCTCAGGTTTGTATTCATTTGTCGACGTTGTTACCCACCTCTTGCATTGACACCAGGCAAATTCAATACCGCACCGGGCAAAGCCCATACCCCACCGGGCAAATGCCATGCCTCCCCTGATTTGGGGGCAATTATACACTACTATTTTATCAAAGTGTTTTCAGGGAATATCAGAGTTAGAAAATCTGCCTTTTGAAACCACATTTTTTTTCACCAAATCCACCATGATAAATTGTGCATTTCTGAAATACACACACCCCTACCTGGTGTATTTCAAAATGAGGAGTTTCAAACATCAAATCTGACATTAACACATCATCATCAATGTGCAAAACATCCTTCTAACCCTCCAAATCATCAAATCAATACACAAAAATTCTCCATTTTTATCATCCATTGAAACCAAAAATTTTGCTCCATCAGACAATAAACCTCATCACTTCCCATTGCACATGTCACCATAAATCAGAAAACCCATCATTCTTAGCATGCCCAACCCAACCTTCAGACAGCAATTTGAATCTGCAAACAATATCACCAAAATTGTGTTAAAATTTGAATCTGATTTGGACTCTGGTTTGGAATTGGAATGGTTATCCTTGAATACTCTATTGGAAAAGAGATACTTGGTTCCCAGAATACAGGTGCTCCACCAGCATATGTATCCAAGGCAAAAGCTCCATCTCCACCCAAACTTAAGCTTCCACCAACTTTTCTGAAATTTTTTGGAATGATTCATGGAAATTTTGATGAAAATTGAAAATTATCACATCTTCCAGAATGAATATTGAAATCCTAAATGGAATCCTGCTTTCCAACTTTGAGCTTCCCTGTACAGATTTGGCTCAAATGGCAAAAGAGAATCTATTCACTTTCTATAAAAGATTTTCTCAATTTTTTATGTAATGGTTCACTCATAACCCCAAGATTTCATCACCAATATTGAATTGGGATAATGTTAAATTCACAACCCATTTGAGTCATTTACATGGCTCAAATGGCCCATGTGGCACTCCACTCATTTCAATTGAGTTGACTCAATCTAGTTGTGTAGAGGCTACACAACCCAATTGAGTCTTGTGGCACCACACACAGATATATGCACATAAACCAAGGATTGGTTTGAGTTCAACCAAGTTCTCATTCAAGTCAATTGATGATCCATCCCCGCTGCCCACGAACAAGAACTGCTCAGGATCCAAAAATCAATGATCTTGATGAGACTGATGAGTGACAGGATTGTCATCTACAAAAACAAGATTGTTAGAATGGTCTTCAAAGTGAGCCATCAAACCAACTAGATTTGAATCCAACTCAAGTTTGAAGAAATCCATTCCAACATCATCACCCTTTTCCTCCCCAAAGTCTGTTTGGAGACCTATGAATCAAAAGGATTTGCCACATGAATCCAACAGAAGATTTGACCCAGTCAAAAGTATTGGATCTTGATGATCTACGTTTGCTCCTCAATCTCCATCCTCACTGCCTTCTGGTCCATCTTTGTCCTCATCACACTCTACTTCAGATGCCCAAGAGGAACCAATGTTGCCTAACGCTTGCTCCAGCAAGTTCATCAGCCAATAGACCAGCTTTGATTGCTTCACTAGCTCAGAGCTCTTATACTTTTGGGTGATAGACCAAAAATTGGATTGGGTATTGGATCATCACTAGGGTGTGATAGCATCTCTGATGATCAAGCTTGATTGAATTGATTTAAAGTGGGTGCAATATTGTTTAATAGGGGCTGCTGGCCCAAAATTTTGATTGGGAGGTTGCAAATCAAGTCCAAAAAGCTTTACAAGGCTTCCTGACTAGTCATCATGTGTAGATCAAAATTCCTTGATGTTTTGAAGCTACTTGACGCTTGATCTCTTTCCACTTCATCACTCAATGGATTGCAAGGGTAGGGTATGATACCTTCTGAGAAATTTTTTGGTGGAAAAAGGACTGGTGGACTACTGGAAGATAATGAATGAAGTCCATCAAAGTATCCCAATCCATTTCTAACACCTAATCATGTCAATCTTTGCATTTTTTAAGCCACACTAGGTAGTTTTCCAGTCTATCAAAGGATTCCAAAAATTTTTTTGGAAAATTTTTTAGCTGTTTTCTGTAGGGTGTTTTATCTATTTGAGGGTTCAAGGTTGTAGAAGACTTGAAAGGAAGTTGTGAGATGGGATTTGAGAATTTTTTTGGGGGGTATCAATCCCCCAAAAAATCTTCCTCAAATCCAAGAGTGAATGGGCCCCCACAGGTCAAATGGGTTGTGTAGGGCCCTACACAACTCCCACACAACTGGGGGTCATGAATTTACCATCAACCATTGAATTGGAATTTTGGCTCTCACCCCTTTGCTTTCCAAAAAAGAAAGATTTTAAGGAGATATGTCATTTCATTGAGACATAAGAATCTCAAGGTTGTATTGGGTTTTTTGATGGTACCACCATTCACTTGATTCAAACACCCAAACTTGATGCCAAATATAAATTCAATTTGAAGAGAATGAAATACATTGTTTGGTTTGAAAATCTTTTTAATAAAAACTTGAACAACCATGTTTCTTTTATAAAAATGAATAGTTTTTTGATTTTCAAATCCCTTGGAATCACAGAAAAAAAAACATTTACCTCCATGTTTATCTTCAAGGTTCATTTTATGATTTGTGTTTTTAACTTGATACATATTGTTCAAGGATTTTAGAATTCATTTGAGAAGTATGAAATGTACATCAGTGTAAACAGAGCTTATGGCAGTGGTAAGTAAATGGTTCCAGAATACCAAAATGTTTTTCCCAATTATCAAAATATAAATAATTTCTACTATAAAACAGCCCACTCCAGAGTGAAAATTTAAGTTTATTAATTATTCCTAAAAAGAAGATGGGAAAACTTATAAAAAATGTAGAACCAGCTTCAAAATTTCAAATCCATGAATCAATTCACCAACTCAATCATTTTTATTTTATTTTTCATAATTGATTGGCCCACATCAAAGAAAGATATAATGAAATATTTGAAGATGAAATTCCTGATCCTTTTGAAGAAATTATATTATCATCTTGCCCTTCAGATTTTTCTATGTAGAAAAAAAAATAAAGCTCTCAATCTACCTCACTTTAATTCATGATTTATCACTTTAAAAATTTTTCAAAAAGGCAAACTACATTCCACAAATTCCACCCAGGTTTTTTTATTTAGTTTGGGAATTTAGATCTTTTTAGATAAACTCCACCTCATCACTTGCTCTGCATAACCTTTCAAACCTCTGAATTTTTGTTGCATCACCACCACCCCACATCTACTCCTGACTCACATTCTCACATTAAACTCAACCTGTCACCACCACCAGCACAAATAACTAAATAATCCTCACCAAAAACTCAAATTCAAACACCTTGGACTAATTTCAAACTTAAAATCAAAAAACTGAAAAATGCAAGGGCTCACCAGCATTAAAATTTCATTTGGCTTCAAGGTGTTTGTGTAACTGGAACTTCCCCCCACCTACCAAACAGGAGTTTCAGGGAGTTACAGGGGGTTAAAGTTACAGTTACACATTTTTGTGTTTGGACGGAAATGTAGCCCATGAAAATTTAACTTCCATGGAATTAAAAATCCCATGCTGCCCTCTGCAAAAAGATGTTAAAGAAAGTTACAAGGTTTTGAAATTGTAACTAGCAATTCTTGAAGGCTGCATTTAAAAATTGGTGAGATTTCTGGCTACAGGGCCACAGGTACTCATCCAAAGTTGCAGTTACAGTTACACGCAGCAACCAAACACAGCCTAATAATTGATTTGAATCCAAAATATCTCATTCCCTTCATTCTTTCCCTCTTAATAATCTCATAAAAACACACTTATCTTCATTTATGTTCTGAAAAACACCCACCTGCTTTTGTAAAATCAATAAAATCAAAACATTGAAGAAGTTCCTTCAAGTCCTATCTCCTCCCTCTCCTAATTTTAAATCACCTATTTCTCCCTCATCTCCTCCATTTGAATCCCCCCATCTTCCCCTGCCACTTTTGATTGGAAATTTGATTTGGGGTACACTTTCACCCTCCCTCCAGAAACAAGGAGACATTAAAGCTGGTATGAGCTGTGTGCTTTGAAGGTTTTTAAAAAAATGGTCTTTTGAAAACATCAAAACCTGAGGAATATCCACTCCAGTGAAGAAATTACATGAAGAAGGAATTTACAAGGAAAATCAAGATGATAATTGATTCTATCACTGGATTAAACGTTAAATTCAAAGAAGTGATCATATTGAAAGCATCAATGACTAGAAAATCAAATGCAATTGAAATTAAAGCAATGTGAGTGTTAAAATTGAATTAAAAGGGAATAAGTTACACCAGCTATATTTTGGGTATAAATTATCCTTGGGGGTGAAGTATCTAGTAATGTACATCACCAGGAATGTGTAAAATTACTGTTCAAAGTTTGAAATAAACAAAGAAATGAAGGAGATATTCCATTATGTGTAAACCAAATCAAATTTTATCATTTCTCTTATTTCTCCTACATTGTGTGAGTTGTTTTTCAAATCTGAGATTGGATTTGAATTTGTTGAAAGAAATTGATATTTATAGCATTTTTAAATATTAAATTAACTCAATTGGCGTCAATATTTGAGTTTTCTGAAGGATTTTACCCCAAAAATACCCCAAAAGGGGTCTAGAGGCATTAATTTAGCCCCTCAGGGCCTCAGGTAATGTTTCCAGGCCTTTGGGGGGGCCAAAGAGCCATCAAATGGCATGTTTTGCAACCCCAGGTACCCCTTTAAAATATAATAAGACTGCATGCCTTCCTGGGGTTGGAAAGCACACCAATTGGCATGATTATAGAAAGAAAATACTGTAACCACAACCATGAAACCTTTAAAAGGCTTTATAACTTCATGAGGTGGGAAAGCATACCAATTGGAATGATTATAGTAAAAGAATTACTATAATCATGCTCATAATGCCTTTTGGCATCATTTCAGCAATTTTTTTCTAATATTTGTATTGTACTTCAAGCTCATCTGAGAACACTGCCAAGTCCTGCTTTGAACAGTGCTCAGCAGGCTTGGATGTGTGCTCAGCGGGCTTGATTTCTGCATCAGGTTGCACTGTGGATCTTGGAACCCAAGTTCCAATTGGCCAAGGCCAAGCTGTTTGCACCCCCCCTCAGTTGATCCTCTCTCCCTTACTGTTTAAATAGTCACCTCAACCCCTCAAACCCCAAAATTGTTGATTTTTTTAATTGAAAAGGTTTTAATTACTAGTATGTTGAAGAAAAGACAAAAAAAATGCCCCCAATCATTGATTTGGTGGGCGTGGCCAATTGGCTTGGGTGTTGGCCAAGTCAAGCTTTGGCCCAAACCACCAAAACTTGGCTGTGTGCCAAGTTGCCCTTGGCTATGTGCCAAAAAGGCTTTAGGGGGTGCCACGGGGGATTTAGGGGGTTCCATGGGGGCTTTAGGGCATTACCAGCGCATTTGAGCAAAAAAACAGCTAATTGGGGTGGGTGCGCAAGCAAGCTGATATACCATAGTTGTTTTGGAATGATTTTTTCCTGAGCCTTTTGCTGATATTTTTCCACAAAATTTGAATTCCCCTCATAAACTAGGTATAAGAAACATATTTGGACTTTTCTTCATTTTTGGTAAAAAAAATATTGACATTCCATTTGAACTGTAAAAATATTTTCAGAAAAATCAGGTTTTTATATTTTTTGTTTTCATTTCATTACTTGATCAAGATATTCTAAGAATATTTCATGAAATAATAATGTACCTGAGAAAATGGGTATATGTAGGATTTTAATATTTTTCATGTAATGTTGAAAGAAATTTACATTCCATCAGAAATGTTGTTTTTTTTTTCAAAGAAATCTGATTTTTAAATTTCTTGTATTTATTCTTCTTCTTGTTCATGTTTTTGTGGAACTATTTTGAAATATTTGAACAAAACTTTGAAAATATTAGGGCGGATCAGAGTTAGCAAATCCACCATTAAAAACCCGCCATTTTTTTTGACAAAACCCTCCATTAAAAATGGTGGGTTTCTGAAATACACATACCCCCTAACTAGTGTATTTCAAAATTCCAGGTTTCATGAAAATGGCAGATTTCAAACATCAAACCCACCATAAAACCCACCATTTATGCATCATCATCCATCCACCATCCATCAAATCCAAAACACCCATCCACATCAGCAAATCCATACCGGTCCCATCTCCATCACATCTCATCTCCATTGCTTCTTATCTCCATCACTTCACATCTCTATTGCTTCACATATCCATCTTCACACAAATCCCATCATCATCTCATCACCCCACAACAGATCACCATCTTTCTCAACATGTCCCATCAAACTTCTCAGAAGCAAGTTGAAAATGCAAAAAAGCTGACTGAACTTTTGCTAGTATTTGACTCCCATTCAGACTCCAATTCAGACTCCAATTTGGAATCAACTTGGTTGGCTTTGAATGCTCTATTCCAAAAGCAATAAATGGTGCCAAGAAGAAAAACTCTCCACAACCCTATGTATGAAAGGCAAAAGCTTCATCTCCTCCCCAACTTAAGCTTCCAGGAAATTTTCCAAACTCTATTGCCTTCATTCATAAAGCTTTTGGAGATGATTGAAGACCACCACATCTTCCAGAAAAATTCTTTGAATCCTCAGACTAATCCAGCTATCCAAATGGCTGTTGCTCTTTGTAGATTGGGATAAAATGTAAACAGAGCAGCAATTCCTCAATTAGATAATCTATTCTCAGTTGGTTATGGAACCATTGACTCATACACCAAAAGAGTCATGGTTGCTATCCTATCTTTCCATCACTCAGTCCTTTCTTGGCAAACCAAAGAAGAACGCAAGAAGATATCTCAAGTAATGGAGACCAAAGTATTTCCTGGTTGCATTGGTTTTGTTGATGAAACCACCATCCCCTTGAGTCAAAAATCCAAGCTAGATGGCAACCACTATTTTGATTGGAAAAAAAGGCAATTGATTCATTTCTTTTCCAATACCTTTGATAACACCTTTGATCAAACACTGACCAAATGTATTTGGTCTGTTTTTTTAGATACTCCGTGGCACTGCAAGTTGTTTGTGATAACAACAATAACTTCATATCCCTCCATGCTGGCCTTCCAGATTCCTTTCACGATTCATATGTTTTCAATTAGATGCAGATTGCCCAACAAGCAGAGATCTACTTTGACCAAGATCAATACCTTCTGGCCAATTCAGCTTATGCTAGTGGGAAATATGTGGTTCCAGCATACCGGAATGTTTTTTCCAATGATCAAGGAAAAACTGATTTCAACTATCATCTTGCCCAATCAAAAGTTCAGATTGAGCATTCCATAGGAGTCCTGAAAGGAAGATGGGCCAGCTTTAGGGAAATTCAAAACCAGCTTCAAAATCCCAAAGAAATGAAGTTCCTCATCAACTGGATTATCACTTGTGTCATCCTTCACAACCTTTTGGCCAACATAAAAGATGAATGGGACAAAATATTTGACAATGATATTCCTGATCCACCTCAAGTCATCCCTGTCTCATCTTGTCCCTCATCTTCTTCTATGAGATAGAGGATTCTTGCTCTCACCCTTGCTTGCTTTGATGAGTAATTTTTGATTTCAAAATAGGTGAAAAATGCCTTCACCAAAATTTTTTTGGTTTTGGTTGTTCACCCAAGATTCATTGGCTGACTCACTTGGTTTTTTTTATTTTTTTATTTTCTCTTTTGTTGGACTTAGACAAAAAACACCCTCCACCTCACCCCACATAACCACCGGTCCCTACACCTCACCCCTCCTCCTCACTCACCACCTCAGCCTCACCCACCACCACCACCTCACCGCTTCTCCTCACTCACCACCTCCACCTCACCCACCACCTCCACCTCACCCACCACCTCCACCTCACCCACCACCTCCACCTCACCCACCACCTCCACCTCACTGCTTCTCCTCACCCACCACCTCCACCTCACCCATCACATCCACCTCACCCACCACCTCCCCTCCTCCTTTGGTTGGAACCCCTGGTAAGCTGCCCCCCTCCTCCTCATCCTCCCCATCATCCAAGTCTGATCCTTTGATCCATCCACCTTCAGGACCCCCCCACCTCCTTGGTTGATCTCCCAGGTAAGCCCCCCCCATCCTCCTCATCCTGCTTTTCCATCCCACCCACCCACCCTTTCTAACCTCACCTTTGCATCCCCCCCTCTCCTCCCTCTCTCTTGCCCCCCCTCTCAATCACTCCCCCTCCCTTGCCCCCCCTCACAATTACCACTCCCCCCCCTCTCGCTTGCTCCCTCTCACTTGCCCGGCCCCCCCTCCCTTTTGCTTGGTTGGCGGCCCCACCCTTGCCAGCCAACCCGCCAGCACTTTCCAGCCCCCCCACTCACCTTGGTCACTCCCCCAACCCCCTCCTTGGTTGCTTTCCCCCCCCTCCGCGTCAACGGCCAGCAATCCCACCTGACCGCCCCCCCCTCTGCTCCCCCCCTTGACCACCCCCCTTTGGCCCTGCCCCCCCCCTCCACGTTGACGGCGGCTGACCCCCCCCTCAACCGCCCCCCCTCCGCCTCAAAGGCGGCCAACCTCCCCCTCCGCATAGATGGCGGTGCTGGGCCTTTCCTACCTGGCTCCTGGCACAACCTGAGGCCCAAACGGACAAGGCCCGGCCTGATTGGTTTGCCCCCTGTTTTTTTTTTGATGATGTAACTAATTTTTTTATTTTTGGTTTTTTTTTGTGATCACTTGACTGACATTTATTTTTTTCTTTTTTGGTAATCCTTTTTTGACTGTTTTTCTTACAATTACATTGCTTCTTCCACCACACTCACAATTTTATACTCCAAATTGAATCCCTTTTTGATCCTCACCCCAAGCGGAGAATTTTCCCGGGAGGTAACAAGATTGAAGGAGATGAGGAAACAAACATAAAGAGAGGTGGCAAGCAGAGGTCTTTGAAGCAAAATAGGGATCAAATTAAGGAATCCAAAATCTCTTTGGAAATTGCAGAGGGGGGCATCAATGAAAGGTGGTATGGTCTTAATGGAAACTACAACCTTTGGATCTGTATCCTGCAATTACAGCTGGAAACAAAAAGCACAATTAAAAACCCTCACTGGCTGAGTTTGAACTTGCAAAGCAGAAAATCAAGCAATTCCATTTCTTCCACCATGGAAAAGTAATTGTTCTCAATAAGTCTGATCACAACAGACTTGTTGCAATAATTGAATTTGTCCCATTTGATAAACTTTCTGATCAAGAAAAGAAGGACATCAACTTTGTGACAACTTTCCTTCACCTTTCAAAAAAATTTGTTAAGATTTGACTGCTTTTCCTACAATTAAATTGCTTCTTTGACCACACTCACAATGTTATACTCCAAATTAAATCCCTTTTTGATCCTCACCCCAAGCAAAGCATTTTCCCGGGAGGGAACAAGATTGAAGGAGATGAGGCAAAAGATATAAAGAGAGGTGGCAAGCAGAGGGCTTTGAAGAAAAAGAGGGATCAAATGAGGGCATCCAAAATCTCTTTGGGACTTATAGAGGGGGGAATCAATAAAAGGGTTGTATGGTCTGAACGGAAACTACAACCTTTGGATCTGTATCCTGCAATTACTTCTGCAAAAAAAAAGAACAATTGAAAACCCTCACCGCCTGTGTTTGAACTTGCCAAGCAGACAATAAAGCAATTCCATTTCTTCCACCGTGGCAAAGTAATTGTTCTCAATAAGTCTCATTACAACAGTCTTGTTGCAATAATTGAATTTGTCCCATTGGATAAACTTTCTGATCAAGACAAGAAGGACATCAACTTTGTGAAAACTTTCCTTCACCAGTCAAAAACAGTTTTAAACACCATTGGTCCCTCAAGATCTTGGGATGGAAAAATGTGGGAAATTGGATGGCAAAAATCAATGGACCCCTTTGAGTTATTTGGAAGCTATGTGAGGAAATAATCTATTCAATCTTCCCCTGAGGCATATTCTTTTCTCAGTCTTAAGGCAGAAAAAGTCTCTCAAATTTTAGGACAAATGTTTTGCAATTTGGCCAGACTTCCCTTTGAATCAAACCATGAAATAATGAAGGACAAGGGCATCCCCTCCTTCTCATCACTTGAATTTGGTTCTTGGCCTACTCCCTTTGACTGCTCTCCACATGTCAACTTCACATCCAACTCCTTTTATAACTCACCTCACATTGACAAAGGTGACATCTCTGAGTATTGCTTTTTACTTGCAGTTCCAACCAAGAAATATGATGGACAAACCATTGTAACTATGGATGAATATGGAGTATCAGACTGCCATTTTGCTTTTCCTGGACTGGGCTTTGGAATTGAATTGAAGAAAAAAGGTGTAGTGAAAATGGTTTGGAAAGCAAATAAGTACAAGCACTGTAATTTTCCTGCTGTGGTGACTCCCACTCATACAAGAATGGAATTTTCAATGCAAATAAACAAAAAAACTAGAAACACTTTCAGGGACTTTGGGATTGGGAAAATATACTGCAGAAAAAAAATATAAATAAAAAGAAAAAATATTTTTTTATTGGTGGGGTTAAAAATGGTCTTAAGCATTGTTGTAATCAAGAATGATTTTTTTCTTTATTTTTAAGTTTTTCATCAAAGAAAATATATTTACAAGCCCAGCATTTGAGTAATCTGCTTTAATTCATCTACTTTTCTACTGCTACCAATGCATGCCATGGCTACTGAACACTTATCGTTTTTTTCTGTTGCCAGCTGTTCCCTCTCCATTTGCAGTTGCGCTTGCTGTCAATCCTTCTCCTTTTCCTTTTTTTGAAATTCTAGCTCAGCCTATTCAACTTCCACTCAGCATCCCATTTTTGCTGATAAGCCAAACACTCAGGTTTCTGCTTTTGAAAATCAATAGCCAGTTGAAAATCCCACTTCTCCTTTTCAAACTGAAGTTTTTCAGATTAAATTTGCTATTTCACTGTTTTTCAGAGGGGAATAGGAATGAGCTTGATTTTGAAATCAAGGAGAATCCAATGGGCTTACTTGAATCTTGCTTCTCCATGATATCCTCAAAGCCCCAAGATAAGACCTCTATATAACCCCCCCCAAAAAAAAAGAAAAAAAAAACTGCAAAAAGAACCCTAAAAAAATTAATAATAATAATAAACTCTTTACCCAACTTCCCCCCCTTGAAATACAAAACAAAAATGTCCCCACAAGGATTGAGAGGACAGGGTAGCAACCGGCCTTGGAAAGTTCACCTATGGAGGTTTTTACAACAACAGAAAGGGGAAGCTACCGTTTGGAAGCGACGAAATTGCGGAGCCCCTTCACCCATCAATTTTGCAAAAGAACAAAAACGTGGGGGGGGGAGGTCAGAAGCTTCCCTAGCGATAAGAAGGAAAAGAGGAAAGGAATTAAGGGAACTCACGAAAGCATTTCCACCAAAGCAACAAAAAGGAATTTCTCAGAGGATGGAGGGGGGGGGTGACTGCTGGTTGGTCCTCCTTAAATAGACATGGAGGGGAGGGGAGAACCCTTCCCCCAACCGCCAGCTGCTCTGATTGCAAAAATCCAATGATCTTGGACAAGTCCAAGGGGCGGTATGGATCATTGCAGAAATGGAATCTACATTGATTGGAAGAGTAAAGAAATTATAAATAAATAAGATTAATTAAAAAAAATAAAAAAAAGAGAGAAAAAAATCATTGAACTAACACCATATATGAAAATTACACTACACTGCAGGCATCTACCATAAATGAGATGCAATTGATTAGATCCAAGGCAATATGGATCATTGCGGCAACAAAACCTACATTGATTGGACCCCGTTTTTGGTTCTTCTGAGATTCTCTTGAATTATGCACGCCAGTGGTTGGAACCTGCATCAATCAAAGAATAAAATAAAAAAGATTAATTAAAAGAAAAACTAAACAAAAAAAAAATTGATTGATCAATCTGAAACCTGCCTTGCACCGCCTGCATCAACCAGTAAAAAAAGTAGGGGGGGAGCGCTGAATAGAAGGAAAGAACTACTGAAGCCACCAAAACAGAGCGGCCTTTGTCACAGGGACCTCAAAAAGATCCCCAATAGTATAAAAATGTGGCCCCTCTTTTTATAGCATATTGAAAAACTTTTGACCAAACCATTTAAACCTTGCACTGGCTCTCAACATACTCACTATTTGAGCATTTTATGTTTTCATTTTTGGGAATATTATTATTCAATTAATATATCACTCTCTGTAGCTAAAGGACTGCAATTCCCTGGTATCAGAGAGCTGACAAATGCAGTTTCAAATTTATTTTTGTGGTCCAATAATAGTCCCAAATAGTATGCCACATCCCCAAATTTGGGTTAAGGGAGCTCAAATGTGGTCCATGGGTGCCAGGAAAACAGGTGGAACCCCCAATCACAACTTGGGAATCCCCCAGGGGATCATGAACCCACAATTTCAACCCTTTTTGAGGCCAGGAAAACTGGTGGAACCCCAAATCACAACTTGGGAATCCCCCGGGGGATCATGAATCCACAATTGAAACCCTTTTTGAGGCCAGGAAAACAGGTGGAACCCCAAATCACAACTTGGGAATCCCCTGGGGGATCATGAACCCACAATGGCAACCCTTTTTGAGTTGCAATTGGGGATTTGAAACCCTTTTTGAGTTGCAATTGGGGATTTGAAACCCTTTTTGAGTTGCAATTGGGGATGCCCAAGTTGCAAGCAACTTTGCTTGCTCCTTGTTGAGTTATGATTTACCATTCACAATGCATATGGGTTTTGAACAGCAATCACACCCATTTGCAACCCTGTGGTTTTGAATTTAACATTGCCCATATTTTATATCAATCAATTAAAAAAAACTCATACTTTTGTTTTTGATATATCCCTATTTGGAGTAATCCATCTCCCTAAATTGAATTAAATAAATATAATTGGTTCAATGCCAACAATATTTCAAACTAATTGATCCTTAAACAAATTGGAAATGTCTAATTTGAAAAAAGGGTATCAGAATGGCTGAAAAACTGGTTGGTTTGGAGGTGTTATGGTGTATTTCATGCTTTCAGTTCTTGGTTTGTTCTGTACCACCATTTTGAAATATCCTCTCTCCTCAGGAAAATTTACCTCAGTCCAAAAGCATGAAGCCACCATCATGTTATAATTAAATTCATTCCCTTTGTACTCTTGAATTTCAAAGTTAAATTCTATCTCCAGGACCTCAGTCACAATCCAGAATTACACTTTCACTTTTCAGTATCATCTGCAACTAGTTTGGGATCATCTTACAATTGTATTCAAACCTTTCCACTTCAATTTATTTTTAGCTAATTATCTTGCACAATCTTTGCCATTGTCAGACTCCTGGATGCCAATTTTCTTGATAAATTCTAGCTACCAGGGGGATAAAGTTTGAGAATAGATGAATTATTCAAATTAATACAGCAATAATCTGTATTGATGTGAATAAAGGAAATTACAGGAGGATTGGTTTGGTCATTGGTGATTTATATTAAAGAATAAATAATAATAGGGGCTACCTTAGTATAATGGGGATCTCAAACACCTCTTTTTCAGTAGATTGACTTTTGAAAAAGTATACCTGGTGGTTTTATAAAATTTAATAATATTATAAAAGGAATCATTTCCCAAAGATGATAAATAAAAATATGTGGTGGAGTGGCAGAGCCTTGCAGCAACACCACCACATCAGACAACTGGTAGATTATCAAATTCCTAGGTAACTTTACAACTTAAACTATTATGTATTAGTATTCTTGGTTTATTTTATGACTTAAAATGCTGAAAATTGGTTCTTGATGGTTTTGGATGGAGAAAAATTATCAGACTAAAGCCATAAATCAATTAATTATATCTTCTAATTCCTTGATCAATTGAGAGCACTGTGTCTGAATGTATATGTAAATGGTTCTGGGGTCTAAAAATAATAAAATTGGAATATATTTATACCTTGTGGTTCCCACCCTTTCTTTCTGAGGTCTATGAGGGCCAAATGTGGCAATTCCTGAGGCTAGAAGTGCAACCAGCAGTAGCCAAGCATGTGCTCTAGGTGCATTAGCACTCGTAGGAGCTGAATCAGTACAGAATTTGAGCTTTTCCAAAAAGGTTTCTAATTTTATTTGGACGCTTCCAATTGCTCACATGATCTTACTTTAGTCATGGATTTCACAGGAATTTCACCCATCTGATTAAATATAAAAAAATTTGAATTCATTCAGAATACCACCACCCAAAAGATTTTCAGATTGGGATTGTTCAATAGTAAGTTGTTTGGGGTTTAATTTTGGTTTTATGGCTTCCAAGGTCTTTTCAAATAGTTTTCATTGAACTGGAGTTTGATTTATGTGCAGAAAAAAAATTAAATCCAATTTGGAAGAATGTGTTGGAGCCATACACAAGGACAGTGTGTATATGCATGAAATTTTATTTCTTCAATCCTTAATGCATATAGTGTCTTCCAGACCTTTGCCTGAAGGTCTGGGGGACATTAATTTCTCTATATTGAAAATTTTGTGGAATTGATTCATATTGGGCATCTTTCAAACAGACAATGAAACACCAAATCTCATATGTTCAACATGGATAACTCAATCAACCCTGAATTTTAATTATATCTTGAAGGGGCTGGAAATCAATTGCTGCAGTTTTAAATACCTTGAATCTTCCCCCCCCTTTTCCAAAAGCAAAGCTTAAATTCCTTTTTCTGAATTATATCTACCTGAAAAAAAGTTTAGAGAAATATAAATAAAAGTTATAGGTTAAAAGTAAACAAGCCAACTTAAACTCAAAAAAAATTCTAGACCATTAATCAGTTGGAAAGAAATTTACCAATGTTTTTTGAAGGTTATAAGCCAGTAGATTTGAATAGTTTCATTTTTTAAAATGGTATTTGACAAATTTAGCATCACTGTAGTCTAAAGACACCCTGTGCAAGATATTTAAAAAATGTTTCAGGACAAATAAGATGCTGTGGAGTCAATGGAAAAATCAACACCAGACTAAAATTCATCATCAGAATATATCCATTAAAGTAATCTGCAGGGAAAATTGAAGGGTGGGTAAATAATCAAGGCTTTCAGATTCTCCTAATAAATTGATTTTATTAAATGGTATCACCAAACTGGGATATCAGAAATTTGAAAGGCATTGACAATTGGTTTTATCTTACTGACTCACTGATTATTTTTCTCCACTTCTGTTGTGGTGGTTGTGAAACTAATTATCTAACTTTACATAATAAGGCAAAAAGAGTAACCAATAAGAAAATATTTTTCAATTTGAAAACAATGAGCTTTTTTAAGATGTACAGCTAAAATAATGCTTTTATTTGGTAGTTCAATCATGGCCTTCTTTGATCAATTTTTCATAAATTTAATGTTGAAAGTCCTGACCATGACGGAAAATCAGAAAAAAGAGTGATGGTTTTATTCACTATCAACCAAAAAAAGGGTAAAAAAGCCCTGAAAAATTTGTAAAAGTTGAGGAATATTCTTGTAGTATGGATAAAAAAGCTAATTACACTCTTAAAATAATTTTTTGTTGGAAATAATAAGCATATGAGAAACTATTTTAAAGCTTAAAGCCTTCAGTAAATATTCTTGAAATACTGGGGTTCCTATGAAAGATGTGGTGTATATACAGGCCCATCCTTGTGAGTATACTAGTTCGAAGAACAGGTTTGCAAACAGGGTAGATTTTTTTTTTGAATGATAAGGATTGAGCCAGAGTCCAGTTGTTTCCCCTATTTCAAGATCCAGATTTTCAGAATTCACATGCTTCCAAGATTGATTGATTTATTTAACTTTGAATGTTTTTGAGAAAATACTTGAAATTTTATGATGAGTTTCCAAGAATGAAAAAATTCAAGAAAAAAAAATCAATATAAAACTGATTTTTTGATTTTATATTACCAAAATAGATTAGCAATTTTAAATAAACCTTGATTTAACATTAAACCGCCTTTCAAGCATAAATAATATTTCATTGCACATTAGTTAGAGAATATTTAAACAGAAGGTGTGCTGTGGGTATTTGGGAGCTATTGGATAGATTTCCTGAATTAGGACAGAGATAAAACCCACTTTTAACCATTTTGAAAACATTTTACAAGGTGGAACATGCTAGCATGTGCCTCCATTTTTACCCTGGTTTCCATATGGGAGTTCAGGTCCTTTGAAGTTTTTAATATTTATTTTTTCAAAACAGGATTATTTATTCAAATAATTTATTTAAAATACTCCATTTGAATTTTTATGTAATCTTATCAAATATTCAGATTTACAGGAGATCTAAGGACAATTTTAAGTCCTGAAGTGCCCATTAATGTCACATGAAGTGGTTGGAAGTCCTTCAAAACCTTTAGCAATATTTTCAAAGTTTTATGTATTTATTCAAATAATTCATTTTAAATACCTATTTTGAGACCTTTGGTAATCTGACTGGATACTCATATTAAGGAGAATTTGATAGAGAATAAGGTTTCCTGAGTCCTGATTTCTGCATATATGTCACATTAAGTGGGGGATTGAGGCCTCAGAAATTTCTAATAAGCATTTCTGAAGTTTTATGTATTTATTCAAATAATTTATTTAAATATGTTCATTCAAATTTTTATGCAATTTTATTTGATTCATTTACATTTCTGACCATTTCTCAACCAAAGCGAAATTTATTACATATGCTTCATGTGTCCATGCGGTTTTTAGCTTGTCAATGAGGTACCTTGAAAGCTGATTTTTGACCTTGGACAGAAGCTTTCAAGTCTGTCTGTTGTGTAGTTGTATGTGCCACCTGCCTGGGACTGCATACCCACCTGCCATACTCTGGACTGGCTTTCAATGCTGTGTGCGCGTTTTGAAACTGACAGAAGCTGTGTATGGGAATTTTGACAAAAGCACTTTTTTTCCCATAACTCCTAAAATAAACATAATTTTTCAAATCTGAATTATTTTTGGGTTTAAGCCTATGCATGATGTGGAATCTGAAACATGAGTATGACCAAACATTTTAATATTTATTCTGTGACTTTTGGTTGATTATTAATAGGATGTTTAAGGTTTTTAAGGAATGGGAATTCAACAGTCAGGTTTCTGAGTGACCCTACCTTAAATTGGGTGGTGAATCCCAATTTTTCAGCTTCCTTATGCCAGAAAAATGGTATTTTTTAGCTACAGAAGGTAATGCAGTGCAAGAATAATAATTTTGTGAAAATAAAAATTTTTAAGACTCCAAAATTATAAATATGATTGGATTTAGTGCAAAGTTTATATGGTTTGGTTGAAGTGGTTTTCAATATTTTATAAAAGAGGAGCCACAGTCTTATACAAACTGGGTTTCATTAACACCTCTCTTCAGGAGATCAACTTTGGACCTTTTACCCTGGAACAATGGGCTCCTTATTACTTAAAGAAGTTGAACACCCAATAAAATGGTGGATATGGCCAGGCTATGGTAGCACACAAGCCAAAGCAGAAATAAATAACTTACTACTTTGAGTAGTCACTTGATGTACCTTGTTGACGTGGGAGGGTATTGCAGGTGTTGGGTGTGTAGGTCTGACAGCTGTGTGTGGGAATTTCATCCGCTGCATGTGTGATCCTGTTGCATGCTTTGCATGCGGATCTTTGGACTGAATTATTCATTTTATGCATGCAGGGATTTAGTTGCAGGCTCCTTGACTAATAAAGTATGCAGCATGTGCATGCAGGCTCATCTGGAGTAATCCCATTCTGGATGACTTTTGCAGGGATGTGGAGATGCACACCGGAATTTAATCACAACAAACTTCCATGTGTAACTCCAGAGCTATACACAACACATCAATTCTTACTGGAGTTTATATGTGAAACCTATATGTGACAAAAAATTTGAAATATTAAACTGGCAAAAAGTTTAATTGTGGTTTTTTGGTTTTTGGGCAAATTTTATTTGGAATATTAAAGAGTAAGAATTGAAGGGTGGGGTCAGTGAGTGAACCAACCTAATTTTGGGTGAGGAATACACATCTTCTATAATATCTATGGATTTTACATTCCTTCTTTTTACTTAGTAATTATTATTTTATTTCTTTGTTGAGACTTTGAAAGGTTGCTCTGTACATAGTAGCAAGCTGACATGCCTTTGAAAAAAATTGTGAATTCTCCCACTCCTTATTATTCTTCTTTTTATTTTTTATTTTTTATTTTTTATTTTTTATTTTTTATTTTTTATTTTTTATTTTTTATTTTTTATTTTTTATTTTTTATTTTTTATTTTTTATTTTTTATTTTTTATTTTTTATTTTTTATTTTTTATTTTTTATTTTTTATTTTTTATTTTTTATTTTTTATTTTTTATTTTTTATTTTTTATTTTTTATTTTTTATTTTTTATTTTTTATTTTTTATTTTTTATTTTTTATTTTTTATTTTTTATTTTTTATTTTTTATTTTTTATTTTTTATTTTTTATTTTTTATTTTTTATTTTTTATTTTTTATTTTTTATTTTTTATTTTTTATTTTTTATTTTTTATTTTTTATTTTTTATTTTTTATTTTTTATTTTTTATTTTTTATTTTTTATTTTTTATTTTTTATTTTTTATTTTTTATTTTTTATTTTTTATTTTTTATTTTTTATTTTTTATTTTTTATTTTTTATTTTTTATTTTTTATTTTTTATTTTTTATTTTTTATTTTTTATTTTTTATTTTTTATTTTTTATTTTTTATTTTTTATTTTTTATTTTTTATTTTTTATTTTTTATTTTTTATTTTTTATTTTTTATTTTTTATTTTTTATTTCTATTATTTTTTCTACTTTGACAGCTAGATCTAGTGTCAGCTTACTGATACCAGGAACCTTGCAGGCCTTAAGCTACAGCAAGTGATATGTGTTTTGGAACAATAATAATTCCAAGGAAACACATAGAATGCTGAGAATTGATCATATGATAAGAGCAGATGCAAAATTTGGAGTTTGGTTTGGTAAAAATTGTTTAAATATATTTTTAAAGAGGGGCCATACCTTATACAAGACTGGGTATCTTTATTTAAACAACCTCACTTCAAGGTGCTACTTTGAACCATGTAAAGACCTTGGGAAAATGAGGTCCTCAGTTATTCCTCAAAAGGGGTTTACTCAAGGGGAATGGGTAGACAGGCTGGCTTTCAGCACTTAATTCTGGAGGCAAGTAAGATACAAGTTACTTATTTGACGTATTAGCTCAAGATTTCAGCCTCATGGATGCCAAGGTTCTTGCTAACTTTTAGCTACCAAAGGTGATACAATAAATAATAAATATATTATTAGAAAGATTGCAGCAATAATCCATAAAATATTTGGATAAAGCAAGTTCAAGGCAATATTGTTTGGTTATTGATATTTTTTATTAATCAATATCAATAAATTGATTATTGAATAAATAAAAAGAGGGGCCACAATTGATATTGTGGATCTTTAACAGCTCTTCTTCAGGAAATTCACTTTGAAATCCGTAGACCTGGTTACTTGGAACCTTCAATTGATATTCTTAAAGGAGATACTGCCCAAACATAATATATATATAAAATATATGGTGAAGTGGGAGGGCTTTGTGACCAAGCTGTACCACAACATAAAAAGGACAATAAACTCACTGGTATGTTCTTTAATCCTTTAGGTACGTTTTTTGGATGTGCACTGATGGCTTTAAGCCTGTATCTGGGGTAAAAGGTTGTTCAGCAGTTTTAAATTGATAAAAATGGTTTTGGGATGGATAATATTAATCAGACTAAAGCCATAACTCACTTAATTATCTATTATAAGTATTTGATCACTTTGGAATGGTCTCTGGATGTATATATAACCGGGTCTGAGGCATCAATAACCTCAAAACGGGCTCTTTATTTATAGGTTTTTTGGTCCCAATTCTATCCTTCTGAGGGCCATAGGGGCTCAAAGGGACGGGTGCTAAGATCAGGAGGGTAACTAGTATACCATCATGTTTTCTTGGTGATATGACACGGGTAGAATCAAATTCTACAGGGTGAGGGAATTATTCTACTCTTTGATTGAGTTGTTAGCATGTGAATGACACCTTATTTATCCACATGATCTTTATTTTATTATTTATCCCTAGTAGATGTTCCCAGATTATGTATTCCTAGTAGACCTTCCTGCTGTCACTCTGATGTAATGTAAGTTCTTTTTATGTATTAGTAGATGGGAACAAATGCATAATGATGCTTCTGGTGTTAATTTTTGTAATTCTGCTTATTTACTTAAAATAATTAATCAAAAATGTATACTAAAGGAAAGTATATAATATTTCTACATATTCAGATTGTCACGGGTATTTTGATGTCTTAAAGTGCTAATATTTGTCACTTTAAGGTAAGTTTTAAGCTTTTTCAATCTTCTGTTATCTATTTTTGACATTATCATGTTTTCTTAATATATTTAGTAAAAATATGTAACAGGTACTTTTTAGGTAATTTTATATTTATTATGTAAGTTTCTAATCATGCTCTACCCAACGATTCATTTATCAAATATGTGGCATGTCTCCGTCTGGTGAGTAGCATTTTTAGGTGGTAAATCAAGTCTCCCACCATCAGACTGTCAAGCCAGCCCATAGTCCCACAGCTGCGTACTTGTCAGATGCCCAGGACTGCGTACCGGGCTTGTCATTTAATTTAAAAAGGGTGGCAGTGCTGCTTCTCAGCCGCAAGCAGGTATCTCAGTTGCCCTGGCTGCGTGCAGGAATTGTGACAAATCACTTTTCCGTGCGTAAATCCTCAAAAATACAGAATTCACAGATTCTGACTAAATTTTTGCTGTAAAAAATATACATGGTGTTTCATGTGAAATATTAAATTGGCCAAAATCTCAAAGCCATGCCTTCTTTGAATGCTTTATTAATTATTTAAAAATGTAAGGAGTGAGAATTTGAGGAAGGTGTCAGTGAGTGACCCTACCTTAACTTTTATGGAGAATCTGAATTGGAAATAATATTTCTAACATTATTTTTTCCTTCAAGTATTTTTATTTGCACTGAAAACAGTGCAAATGCACTGTTATTTTTATTTTATTGTTTATTTTTGTTTATTTTACTTTTGCAGATTGCTCTGTAATAGTATCAAGCTGACATAAGATTCTTGCAGAAATTTGCGGTTGAAAGGGTCTCAGGTCAAATTTTGGGGTTTTTGCTGAGATTCTTCCAGGGAATCAATGATGGGGTTATAATTAATAATTATACCAACAGAATAAGACTATAAAGCATTTTTTTATCTTTTATAAAAATTTGATCACAGATTGCAATTGGTCTGATTTGATTACTTGAAAATTACTGGGATTTAAATAATCCAAAAAGGGCTTTATATATACCTTTTTGGGGTAAGAGGGTCTTTCCAGGGAGTGTAGAGTGGGTTTTGCTTGTGGGATAAGGCTAGAAGGCTGGACAGGGCTATTTTGGCACGCATTCTTAGTGATTTCACTTAGCTTTGCCTGTCTGTGTCATTTTTATGTGTTAAATAATTATCAGAGCTTGTTTAAGTGTTAATTTGTTACTTTTACAGTTCTGGAATAAATCATAATTTGTTATTATTTTCTTTTGAGTGAAATGGTCAGAAGTGGGTATTGGAAGATTATACGTCATCTTCTGAACATTTTGGAAATTTGTAATAATTTTTAGGGGAATTACTGGATATTTTTTGTGGTTCATAAATGTTGGCTTCCCACTATTTACAGAGCAACCTTTCAAAGTATTAAAAATAAAAAAAATCAATAAAAATATCAATATAAACCAAGGACAGAGCAGGGGATTCATAAATATAATTACAAAAATGGATTCCTAACCCAAAATTAGGTAGGGTCACTCACTGACCCCACCCTTGAATTATAGCTCCTTCATATTTCAAATAATTGAAAAAAATTGACCCAAAAGTCACGGCACCCCTATGGCAACTTTTGGAAAATTTAATATCTCACACAAATTGTCAATTATACTTTTCACACCTACAATTTAGTCAAAACTGAGGTTTTGTGTATATTTTAAGAATTACACGCAGAAATGTGTTATGTCACAATTACCGCGCGCAGTCCGGCATTCCTACACAGCTCCTATGCACCTGTAGCATTAGATTCACTCGTAAAGAAGTCCCGCGCGCAGAAAAAATTGCCACGCACGCAGCAAATCCTACCCTGCGTGCATCTAAATGGACTGATCCCTGCTTCAGGATCAGTCATGGTAATTCTGACAACAGGTACTGCTCACAAGAGCTACAACCTAGTAAGATTTACCTGGTATGTGTAATAGTATGAAATATGCATGACAAATGGTAAATAAACCTTACAAGTTAAATAAAATTATTAAATAATTAATTTTGAAGTATTTCAAATTAAAAATCAAATATTAAGGATTGCCATGACACAGACAGATCCTAATCTTTGAAGGCCACATGAAACTACAAGGAGCGGCCATCAAAAGTATTAAAAATTACCAACCTGATCAGTAAATGAGGGAAAACCAATAAATATCTACATCTGACCCCTTTGGTTCAATATAAATAGTAAAAATCAAGGATAAGTGCAGAATGATCAAAATAAAATAATTAACATAAATAGTACATAAATCCAGAAGATCTGAGATTGGCTGATTGAAAGCACAAAGTGGACGTGCTAACTAATCCCTGACTGGCTTTATAGCCTTGAAACATGAGCAGAAACCTCTCTTAATGCCCTGAGAAGCTCTTTATCACCCCAAAAAGGTATTCATACAGACCTCTTTGGATCCATTGTTCCCTATCATTTTTGAAAGGAATTAATTATTATCAATCAGATACTGTTTCATTTTTAATCAAGTGCTTATAAAGAGATAAACAAGTGATTTATGATCAAGTCTTCAGTATTATTATTATTTCCCAAAACCAATCAACCCGATTCATTAAAGTAAATTCAAGCAATCAACCCCAACTGCTCTGAAACCCTTTATCTGAATCTTTGTGGGCTTTCTGTGAAATTATTGCTCAGAATGAGTTTTTTCATTACTTACTTGTCCTGTGTGCTGTTTTCCTGGCCATATTAGTGTATAAGTACTTAGAAGGCACCCATCATCATTCCAAGGTTCTTAAACTGCCTAAGGAGGCCCCAAAGAGAGGTTGTCTGTCTGTAAACATCCCCAGTATTCTAATACTGTGGCCACTCTTTTTATAGCATATTGAAAAATTTTTAACCAAACCAATTAAACCATGAAAAATCTCTTAATATATTTAATATTTGAGCTCTTTAAGTTTCTGTATTTGGAATATTATTATGCCAGTATTTTTATTACTCTCTGTAGCTAAAGGACTGAAAGGTTCCTGGTATCAGAGAGCTAACAATAAACATTTGAAAATAGTATTTAAGTGACAACCTTTATTATTACTTTCCCCAATTTTTCTTTCTTATACTTTTAATTTCATACTTTTTATTCAATATTCAGAGGCTCAGAAATCCCTCTAGCCATCTGTCATGTTTTTACATATTCATGATGCATTCATGTGAGTTGTAGCTTGATCCTTCAGTACCTAGCTTTCAGGAGTGGTGCAGGTAATTTTCACACGTGCATACCGGACAGCTGCTTGTGGGAATCCAGCATCCATGGCCAGAAGCATCTTGCATGCTGGTTTCTTGAAAGGCGCCTACATTTTAAATTTCAGGCGCGTGTACCCATGCTGTATGGATGTGGGGCTGCGCATGGGAATTTTGACAGAACACAAATACAGATTTAAATCCTACAATATACACAACAACTCAATACTGAGTGAATTTCAGGTGTGAAACCTATAAATTACATTTTGTGTAAAATGCTAAAATGACCAAAAAGTGCCAGAGTGATGCTGTGGCCTTTTGGTAATTTTTCCTTTTGAATTATTTAAAATATTAAGGAGTTAGATTTCCAGGCAGGGGCCGTGAGTGACCCTAACTTATTTTAGGCAATAAATCCAAAGCTGTAATAATATTTTAGGATTTATTACTCTTTTTATTTTTGATGAATTATTTTTGTATTTCATTCTAATTTGACAGGTTTCTCTATACAATTAGCAAGGTGACATCTAGAGTAGTAGCAACCTGAAAGTGGCCAATTCCAATCCTTTTCCAGTAATCATCAAAATTAAGTTTCCCACCTTGAATATAATAAACTTTCTAACTAATTTCTGAAATTAATTACACCCTTTATCATTCCAAGGACTCAGTCCACCTTTGTTAACTTGATTAAATTTATTACTCTGTCTCTTTCATTTCACTGTAATCACATTCAGCTGTTGTCATCTCCCTCTTCTAATTTAATTTTTCCATATCATTTATTCTTGAATTTCTGTAAATTGGATGAATCATGGCTTTTCCTAGCTACATAGGAGATAATCAGGTTGTATCTAGATATCTGCACTACAATCCAGATTAAATTAAAAGACAAAGACATTGCCTGTTTATTTTGACCTCAGTTCTTAATTTCATAAATTCTTGCATTTTGATGTGTCACATTCTTTAAATTGAGCTTTGCCTTGGTTTTCTTATCAAAACATTTCTCCTTGCAGCTGGCATTTGAATTCTATATCTAGTTCAAACTTTGAAGGAGAAAATTTCTAATTTCAAGATTTCTTTGAGTGTTTTTCTGTTCTCATTTTCACCATGCCTTCCTGAATCCCTTCTCCTTCTTAGTATGTTTGGTGGGCATGTGAGATAAAATTGAATAAATCCACCTAATACTCTAAATATCTTTCCCAAAAGCTCATAGAAAGTTTTTTTCATCAATTTCACTTACTCACTTGACTGGGAACACTTCCCTGGCCGCTTATAATTTTCAGCCTTCTAATACAAGGAACCTTGCTTTCCTCTAGCTACAGAGAATGATTCAGTAAAAAATATTAATATTCTTAAATATAAACACCTCAAAGACTCCAAAAAGTAAAGATATTGGAGTAATTGCAAGTTTTATATGGGTTGGTTAAAAAGTTTTTCAATATTTTATAATAGAGGAGCCACCTTTATTCAAACTGGCGGTCATTAACACCTCTCTTCAGGAGATTGGCTTTTAATATTCTAACCTGGAAAAATGTGTTCATTATGACTTAAAAAAAAGGGAGTAACACCCAATAAAATGGTGGATATGGCCACGCTATTGTAGCACACAAGCCAAAGCAGAGAGAGATAACTTACTGATTTGAGAATTCAATGTTTGAATACCTTCAATGGTTTTCAGTTGAAGGGTCTCAGAGATAAGTTTGGGGGTTTATTTATTTGTCTTCAATGCAAAAATCAATATTTGTTTAGAAATAACAGTAATGTACTTCAGACTTAATTCATATATTGCTTGCTTATACCTTGATAAGTACTTGATCAAAATTTAATGGTTTTTGATTATAAATATAAATTTACTAAAGATAATAATGGGGTAAAAAGATTCAAAAGAGGTACTTTATAAACACTTTTTTTGGTTTAAGAGAGCCTTCTCAGGGAACATAGAAGGTGTAGAGCTCATAGGCTAAGACTAAAAATTCTACCAGGAATTTTTTAAAACATTCTTTTGGCTCTTTAACTCAGCTGATCCTGGATCTTCAAGATTTGTGCGTTGTTTCAGTGACAGGATCTGTTCTGGTGTTAACTTGATAACTTGATGATCTGGCACTTAATTTGATTTCTGTAATATTTTATTTGAATAAAGTGATGAGTGATGGGATTTTATATATTGGGTGATGATAAATTCACAACTCAAATGAGTTGTGTAAACAACTAAAATCAAGTTGTGTAGCCCCCACACAACTTGAATGTAGTCCTGCAGCACCCACACAACGGTTTGGGGTGGTGTGGCTTGACACCCAACTACATTTGAGTGGTGTGGGTTGTAAAAAACTTGAATGTAGTTTTTTTTTGTGCCACACAACTAAATGTTTAGTGGGCCAAAAAAAATAAACTAAAATAAAATAAATAAAAATACAAAAAAAAAAAAAACAGAAATCAACCAAAAAATCAAAAAATGTTGATTTTTTGGTTAAAAAAAAAATAAAAAAATAAAAATAAAAATAAAAATAAGTAAAAATAAACAAAAAAAAAACAGAAAAACAAAAAAAACCAAAAAAAAGGAAGACAACCAAAATACCAAAAATTAAATAAAAAATTAAAGAGTCTATGGAGCAGCCCTAAAGTATAAGTGCCAAAAAATACAAGGTCAACTTGACTAGTTCTAAATTAAAAACACAAAAAATAGAAGTTCAACTTGACTAGCCCAAAAATAAAATGCCAAAAAATACAGGGTATTTTTTGGAAAGCCCTAAAGTAAAAACACCAGAAAAAAACAAGTTCAACTTGGGTCAAGCTTATCCCATCACAAGAAGTAAAAAAACTCCTTATGATGGGATCAGGGCAAGAAAATTTGAACTGACTTACCAATTAATTTTCATTTAAAACACTCAAAATAATGAGGTTAAATCAAAAAACTCAACATCATGATGTTCAAATGTGATAGCCCTTTATATTAATAGAAGGTCCAATGTTAAATTTGGAACCCTGTGGTTGCAAAAAGGCCCCAAACACTTTTTTCCAAAACATCTGAGTCATCAATTTCCTTTTGCAACCCATCTGAGTTGCAAACAGTCATGATTATATATATATATATATTTTAACATTTGTTTTACCTTTTTTTATCTATTATTTATTTTTTTGATTTTAATAAAAAAATAAAAAATAAAATAATGAATCAAATTAAAAATATAAATATAAAATAAATAAAATAAAATAAAATAAATAAATAGGGCATATCAGAGTTAGAAAACCCACTATTAGAAACCCGCCATTGTTTTGACAAAACCCACTATTTTTAATGGTGGTTTTATGAAATACACATACCCCCTAACTGGTGTATTTCAAAATGGCCGGTTTCAAACATCAAACCTGCCATTTTCATTCATACACCATCCATTGCATGCAAAACACCCATCCACACCTCAACCTCAGCAAATCCATACCAATCCCATCTTCATCACATCACACACATCTCATCTCCATTGCTTCACATATCCATCCATTCACATCTCCATAAATTCAAATCTATTGCTTCAAATCTCCATCTTCACAAAAATCCCATCATCATCTCATCACCCCACATAACATTTCAATGTTTCTCAACATGTCCAATCAATATTCCTGGCAGCAAGTTGAAAATGCAAAGGAGCTGACTGAACTGCTGACTTGGAATTTTTTTTTTTGGTGGAATTAGACAAAAACATAACCAAAACTTCCAAACTACCCACCTCACCCCACCAAACCGCCAGTCCACTCTACTCCTCACCCACCACCTGTCCACTCTCCACCTCACCCATCACCTCCACCTCACCCTCCACCTCCACCTCACCCATTGCCTCCACCTCACCCTCCACCTCCACCTGACCTATTGCCTCCACCTAACCCACCACTCCCCCCCTGGTAAGCTCCTGCCCCTCCTCCTCATCCTTCTCCTCATAATCCCAATCATTGGATGCTGATCCAACTCTCCACCCACCTTTAGGTCCCCCCCACCTCCTTGCATCTTTCCTCAGGTAAGCTCCCCCCCCCTCCTGCTCATCACCCTTTCCCCACCCCCCTCACCCCCTCTCCCTTACTCCCCACTAATTCCCCCCCTCCCCCCCCCTTCTTGCCCCCCCACCACCCTTGCTTGGCAGCCCACCCCCCCACCTCCCTCCGCCGGCCGGCCCCCCCACCACCCTTGCTTGGAGGCCCCCCCCTCTCCCCCCTCCTCCCTCTGCCGGCCTGGCCAACCGCACCCCCCCTCCCCTCCTTTGGCCAACCTGCCAGCTGACCAACAACCCACCCCGCCTCGCTCCATTGGCCAACCAACAACCCTCCCCGCCTCCCTCCATTGGCCAACCAGCAATGCCCCCCCCCTCCTTTGGCAGACTGGCCCCCCCCTCCATTGGCCAACCTGCCCCCCTCCATTGGCTGACCAGCCCGCTGCCCCCACTCCTGAGCCAGGTGACCAACAAACTGACCCCCCCTCCTTGGCCGCCCAACTGACTGACCCAGGGCCCCACCCCCCTCTTTGGACAGCCAACTGACCCCCACCCTGCCTTGCTGATTCCCCAAGGTGAGCCTTGTGACCCCCTTCTCCTGCTCCTCCTTCCGCTCATTGATTGATCAATGACTCTGACTGACCTTTTTTTTTGGGGGGGGGCTATCATCATTGATGGACCAGTATTTATTTTTCTACCTTTTTTAATCTTCCACAATGATTGAAACATTGCTGATGATTTTTTTTTTTTTGGATTCCCCGCAATACAAAACCCGTTTTGACCCCCATTTCTTTCCATGCCTGCCCTTTTTCTGCATGACCCATGCTTTTCCTGCCATGCTCCCAATTTTATACAACAAATAAAATCCCGTCTTGATCCTCACCCAAAGAAGCAGTTTCATGGGAGGGAATCAGATGGAAGGAGATGCATTGAAAAACATGAAGAGAGTCGGAAAGCAGATGGGTGACCCTTGCTTCTCCCACCATGCTCCAAATGTTATAAAATTAATCAAATCCTGTCTTGATCCTCACCCCAAGAGAAGAAGTTGCATGGGAGGGAACAATATGGAAGAAGATGTGTTGAAAAACATCAAGAGAGGTGGAAAGCAGAGGGCTCTTAGGCAAAAGAGGGCTCAAATGAGAGAATGCAAAATCTCTTTGGAAGTGGCTGAAGAAGGGTTTTTGGAAAAGATTCTATGGTCTAGACAAAAACTGTGCCCTTTGGATTTGTACCCTGCTCTTGCTGCCAAAAAGAAAAAGAACAAACAAAAGCCCAAAAAGAAATTTTTATTTTTTTATTTTTAAAACTTTTAAAGTAAATCTATTTACAAGCCAAGCAAAATATTTTTTTTATTTTTAAAATTTTCCTGCCATGCTCCCAATGTTATACAACAAATAAAATCCCTTCTTGATCCTCACCCCAACAGAAGCAGTTTCATGGGAGGGAATCAGATGGAAGGAGATGCATTGAAAAACATGAAGAGAGTCGGAAAGAAGATGGATGACCCTTGCTTCTCCCGCCATGCTCCAAATGTTATAAAATTAATCAAATCCTGTCTTGATCCTCACCCCAAGAGAAGAAGTTGCATGGGAGGGAACAATATGGAAGAAGATGTGTTGAAAAACATAAAGAGAGGTGGAAATCAGAGGGCTCTTAGGCAAAAGAGGGCCCAAATGAGAGAATCCAAAATCTCTTTGGAAGTGGCTGAAGAAGGGTTTTTGGAAAAGATTCTATGGTTTAGACAAAAACTACGCCCTTTGGATTTGTACCCTGCTCTTGCTGCCAAAAAGAAAAATAACAAACAAAAGCCCAAAAAGAAATTTTTATTTTTTTTATTTTTAAAACTTTTAAAGTAAATCTATTTACAAGCCAAGCAAAATGTTTTTTTTATTTTTAAAATTTTTAAAGTAAATATATTTACAAGCCCAGTAATTGGATGATTTCCTTGATTTCATCCACAGTTCTACTGCTACCAATACATGCCATGGAAACTCTAACCCCAGTTCTTCCACCCCAGGGAGAGAGCAATCAAACAAAGGAAGTCAGGGGTCCAAGGTCCTGTTTGAATCATCAATCAATGCAAAAGTAGATGTTATTGGAGCTGACTATGTTGGAATATCCTCCTTGGCATTGTATGGGGGACACTCCAAGGCAAAGTTCTTGTCAGGGTCCTCATTGCTAGGCTGAGAATCCACAGCCAAGTCCTTGGCATCAACTGAATCAGATTGCTGGGAATTGAAAGCAGAAAGAGGGGTGATATTGGCAGTCTTTCCAAATATTTACTCCATTTGAATATAAAAAGGACAAATGGAGTCCAACTGATTAACCACTGAGTTGATTCCTTTGGCTTTGTCAGAGTTGGTGATACCAAAGCCAGTGGAGATTGACATGGAGTGGGCCTTTTTGGAATTGGCTCAATAATTCTTGAATTGCTCCCTCATCTGTTTGGATGACAGATACATCCTACCTTTTTTTTATTATTGAGTTCATTGGCCATCAGGAGATAACCATAGACCTTGTAGGATGGAGGTTGGCCAACACCTGTTTCATTGTTGGATCCAAAGCAAGCATTGTAGTTGGAGGGAATTTTGAGCCAGTTTACCCAGATAATATGATCAGCTCTGTTGAGCTGACTTGAGCCTTTGTAAGATGATGGGGGAGGATTTTTGGATGTTGATTTCCTGGGGGATGTTTGCTTTTTTCCATTGGTTTGTTTAGTGGACTTGTGGGGGGAGGATTGTGAAGGGGCAATTTAAAAAGAGTAAGAGGGATGAAGGGATGAAGCAATAAAGTGATGAAGAAATCAAGTGATGAAGGGATCTGATGAAATCAGAGATGAGGGATGAAACAATAACTTGATGAAGGGATGTGATGAAAGCAGGGATGAGGGATGAGGCAATGAAGTGATGAAGGGATGTGATGAAAGCAGGGATGAGGGATGAAGCAATAAATTGATGAAGCAATGAAGTGATAAAGGGATGTGATGAAAGCAGGGATGAAGCAATGAAGCAATGAGAGGATGTATGTGATGAAAGCAATAAAGTTATGAGAGTGATGAAGCACATTGAGAGTGATGAATTGATGAGGGGATGAGAGTGATTAAGTGATGAGAGCAATGAAAATCAAATTCTTTGGATGAGGTTGGAGGTAGAATGTTTCCAATGAGGCCAGAGGTTGAAACCAGGGTTGATGAGGTGGAGTGACACTGTTGAGCTGGTGAAAGTCTTTATATACTTTATTTCAAAAAACCCCTTTATTTCCAGGTAATTCTGACACGTCTGATCTGAAATAAGTGGTTTTTTTGATTTTTAATGGCGGGTTTGAAATGGCGAATTTGGGTTGAAAACCACCATTTTTTAATGGTGGGTTAGCTTAACTCTGATACGCCCAATAAATTAAAAAATAAGAAATAAATTAGTTGATTAAATTAAAAATATGAATATAAAAAATATTTTATTTTTTTCGCCATTCACAACCCATTTTGGGTTGCGTGGCGCAGTTTGCAATCCAAAATGGGTTTCTTGGCGTGATTCACAAGCAAAAATGGGTTGAAAAAGGCTGTTCACAACCCACCTGAGTTGCGAATGGCCCTTTGGGACTTGATTGGGTTGTGAATGGCCATTTGCAACCAATTATGGGTTTCAAATTGCGCCAAGAAACCCCTTTTGGGTAGTGAAGGGGGTTTTCAAGGTAGCAAATTGAAAATTGCCCTAATAGAAGTACAAGTTAGCTGCATTAGAATTACAAGTTACATGGAAAACCAGTGATGAAAAGATCTATATAATTGGAGTCTATAATCTGGAATACACGTCCAGTTGATTTTTGAGATTATCAAACCAACCATAAGCTTTATTTGAAATGAAAGAAGAGGTTTTTGCTACAGTTGGCAGTATTGGAATCATTTCTCCCTCAACTACTAATAGAAATCAGTGGTTATTGTTTACAAAGGAAATAGAATCAACCTCTTATTGATCTGTAATGCCTTTTTTCATTGGAGTATAAGCAAAAAATGACTCCAATGAAATGAAACATATAGGCCTGGCATATGTGTCTGATATTATTTGAACCATATCTAACTAAAATTCCAATGAAATTAATTAATCACATCATACTCACCAAAGATGAACTTCTGGTTGATGCTTTGTGCACTTCTTCCTCCTTTGAAGAGGAATCTGATTTCAAATGAAGTGAAGCTTATTAAATTTCATTTTCTTCCACTGAACTATGAAATTCAGGTTCCAATCCTGCCAAATTTGACTTAAAAATATTATCATATCATCATCAGTTCATTAAACCCAAAAAAATGAACATTTGACAAAAGAAAAGACTTCAAATCTTTTGTTTTTGTTTTTATTTGGTGCCCTTCTAATTATCTTTTCCTGCTTAAGTTCCTTTTCAAAATGTTCAAATAAAGAATTATCTATCTGTTTATCTTTGCCTATGCTTTATTGCAAGATTTTTGGGTTCAATTCTTTGCTTTGATTGATAATTTGGGGCCTCCTGAACCAAGTACTTCAACAGCCACAATGATCTTGTTCAGGATATCCCAAGATAATTTCATGGAGTTTCTGATGTAACTGAAAATTTTTCAGCATTTCATCAACATTGACATTCCCAAATTTAAATGGATCAAACATTAGTAAAGTAGGAATAATCATTCAAAAAGCATTATCAAAAAGCATCAATCAAAAAGTGATTTGAACAATCCAATAATCCAACATAAAGAAACCTACAGAACTAGAACTGCAAGGGTAATAATCCAACCTCCACTGAGGATGAAAATTCTCACAAACAACAGATCCTCTTGACGCTACAAGGTCACCTATCTGGTGGGAAAGGGAAAATCCATAGTCTTGGAGTATGACTTAGTGCACACTTCCTCATCATGGTTCTGCTTTAATTTCTCTAATTTTTCCACAACAAGTTCATTTCCTCTAAAGACAACTTGTATCCCAAAGGTAACAGTTCAGTGTGAAGAGCTATTCCTATCTTAATTTGAGAGTTGTAAAGCGCAGCCTGAACTGATTTGATTTGATTGGAGAATGTTCTGTCTAGGTTCCTCCAAACATCCAACATGTTTCCCAAAGAATTTTCAAGGAATTTTTTAGATTAGCATGGGCCCCTTCCACCCAATATGTGGTTTTATTTCAAAATTAAGGGTTTTTGGAAGTCCAAGCCTTCAAAAATTTCTCTTTGATATGTAACATTCATTTTCCATATACTCAAGCACATCCTCACGGTCTGCCAAGAAAAACTTTATACAAGTCTTGATGTAAGCAACCCAAAACTTGGAAGATTAACAGAAGAAGCAGTAATTTGGACCTTACTTTAATTTTTGCATCATTGGCCTCTGCCTCCTCCTTGGTTTCTAAGGCCCCATACTTAGCCCACAGAGACATAAAGCTTTTCCACCCTTAAATGTCATTATTAAAGCAAAATTCATGGTTTGCTTGTATTTTTTTAGACAAGTGCCACAGAAAACACAGTCTTGTTGAATCAGGGAGACTGTGTTTTATAGCATGAATCAAAGCTATTTCATGGTGTTTCAAAAAGACTTTGGGAAGTCTCCCAAGATCATAAGCCAGCTCATTTAGTGCATGCATTTATGCAGAAATCAAACTCTTTTCTTGTTATAAAAGCAAGAGCTTTTGTGAATGTTTTTTGGTTGGCTGGGATTCCTAAAACATGCAATAGGGGGATGTTGTACTGATTTGTTTTATAATTAAAATACAAGATAGTAATATGATGGAATTTTTTTCAAAGCTTTAATGCCTCAGGGTGTACCAAAAATAGGGCCTCCAAGTGTCCCTCTCCACTGAATTTTGCTCAATTAAACCAACCTGAATTATAAAGATGTTCAAAGAGGACCTCCATAAAACTATTAACCTTGAATTTTGCAAGAATTACCTTATGGTTAGTGTCATAGATTTTTTGGTCATCAAAATATTTGCCGCCATCAATCTTGCTCAATTTTCTTTTCAGTTGAATAGTATTGAGCCCATCATTCATGCCTTCTTTTAAATTCACCAAGGCCACCTCAGAGTTCTCCTGAGGTGAGGATGAACTGAGGGGTGTAGAGATGGTTGATGGTTATTTTGATCATGTCTGTAGGAGGTTCGCCACATGGGGTCTTCCTTTGTGTGAATTTAACAGATTAAAAACTTGCCCCCAAACTTCCTTGTGTTAGTTTTCCTTGAATCTTTGGTTAGCAATTTCCCAGAGTAGGAACCATTTCTATCACAGGCTAAATCCACATATTTATTAGGCTTTTAGTTGAAAACAGTCAAAGAGTAAACATTCTTCATTTCCCATTTTTGAAAATATTTTTGGGCCAATGTTAAATTTGTGACCTTGTGACCCCCATTCAATACCTAAAATGGGGTTGCCTGGCGCAATTTCCAACATATTTTGAGACGCAGGCAGCCGTTTGAGACCCTGTGAAGTCGTGAGCGGGCATTTGCGACCAGATCAGTTTGAAAATGGCAGCTCACGACCTGATTTGGCGTTGTGAACAGTTGCACGCAACCCCAAAGAGTTGTGAATGGCCATTTACTACCAACTTGCAAAAAAATAAATAAATAAATAAATAAATAAAAATAAAAATAAATCAATAAAACCTAAAAATAAATAGAGATAGATAAAAATAAATAAAAATGAACAAAAATGAACAAAAATGAAGAAAAATGAATAAATATGAATGAATATGAATAAATATGAATGAATATGAATAAAAATAAATAAAAAACACATAAAAATACAAAAAAATAAATTAAAAAAATAAAAATAAATAAATATGAATGAAAATAAATAAAAATAAACAAAAATAAATAAAAAATAAATATTTTCATTTATTATTAACAAAAACATCCAAAAATGACCAAAAAAAGAAAAGAAAACACGTGCAACCCCCGCTTGCGACTCACGCATCCCCTGGGGAGTTGAAAAACCTTGATTGCGACCCAAAATTGTGTTTCAACCCTTTTGGGGTTGCAAACGGGGGTTCACAAACCTCCAGGGGAGGTGCAAGTTGCAAGCAACCTTCCTTGCTTTTCTCTGGGACATGATGGGCCCTTTGCGACCCTGGGGTTGCAAATATAACATTGGCCATATTTTTGTGCATCTTCCCTGGTGGAAAAGGCTCTCACAGGAGGTGCGTCAAGTGGATCTGGCACCAATTAAATGGTTATTTTACAGTTTCATGGTTATATTGATTGCATGCACTCCAACAGTTTCAATCAAATTAAATAAGGCAAAGACCAGAGTAACATAAAATTTTAATCACCACCAGAGGTCATTTCCATTTTGGAAAAACTTTGTTCCTCAATTGTAACCCTAGATGAGGATGCAATTGGGGCTTCCAATGTTTCATTACCCAAATCCTTTTTTTCCGCATCTTTGTTAATGGAACTATCAATTTACTCCATCAAAGCAGCCATCTCATTAACAGGAGGGTTTTCCACTGTTCCCATAATGAAAAAAATGTAATGCTACTTCAGCATTCAATCCAACTTTCAATTGAAAACTAAAAAGCTTGCTCAATTTTGAGTTGAGAAAGATCAAGTTTTGTGGAATATTTGTTTGCAGTTTCACTTTAAGTTCAATTTTTTGTTTTCAGTTTCACTTTATTTCACTTTAGATTCACTTCAATGTCACTTGAGGATAGCTAGGTGTGTTCCAACAGTCCCAAATAGTATTTTTTGATCCCAAATTTGGTTTGATGGAACCCAAATGTGCTCCAGGGGGTCCCAAAATTCTGGCACCACACCCCCAGGGGTTTTTTTACCTCTGAAAATGTGTCATAACAGCCATGTGAAGGGGAAAACAAACCAAAAATTCCATTTATGGGGGGTATACAACTCCCCGGGGGTCGCACATATTTGAAACAACACTTTGGACGCGTTTATGGAATGTTTAGGGCTGTACAAAACTCCCACACAACCGTGAGTTGTGAATTTATCATCACCCTTATACATTTTCTATGATCTTCTGACCATTTTTGGTGATTTTTATTCATTTTTTTGGTATGTTTTGTGGTCCTCAAATATTTGGATCTGTTAATTTTGAGGTTATCCTTGTTATTCATTTCTCAAATTCATATTAATTTTGCTTTTACTTTCTGCATTATTATTTGATAAATAAAGTTTTTGGATCATTATTTTTGCATGTTTCATTTTCTTAGATATGCATAGATGATCCTAGTGATTTGTATTTGTTACTGGCAGTACCCGCAGAAGGCAATTTCACACTAAGAATTACCCTTATTGGGATAACTTCCTGCTGCATGCAGGGTAGGATCTTCTGTGTGTGGGAATTTTATTCAAGGATCCTGTGCGATTTCTGGCTAATAAATGTGTGATCTTGGCTAGTTTATGCATTTGGGGCAAGTTTGGAGCACACAGGCTGTGTGAAGGTATGCAGGACTTTGTGCAGGAATTCTGTCAAACCCTCATTCTGCATTTCACTCCTAAAAGATACACATCACCTCAATTCTGACAGAATTTCAGGTGTGAAAACCATACGTGAAAATGCACGTGAAATATCAAAATGACAAAAAAAAGTGCAACAGTGGTGTTTTGAATTTTTGGGTTATTTATATTGAAATACTCAAAAGGTTTAAGAATTGAAAGTTTAAGGTTGTGGTCTGTGATTTAACCTACATAATTTAGGGTGTAGAATCAAATTATTTAATAATATTTGGGGATTAACCACTCTTTCATTTTTTTTTCTCATAAATTTTCATCATTTTCCTTCTTAATTTGTTGTTGGTATTTTGACAGGTTGCTCTGTACATGTTAGAAAGCTGACAATAATTATGATACAAACTGGGTAGGGATACCAAGTGGCTCTTGGGCTTGAAAACTCCTTGATCCATTTCCTTTCTATTTTTCACCATCTGGGTGAACCCTCAAGAACCTTTTGGCTCTTTTGAATACTCCTGAATCCTTTGCTGATCCCCTTGATTAATTTCAGGACTCCCCAGATTCTTCAACTGGTTCTAAAAAGCAGGGTTTGTCAATGACTCATAGAATCTCTAACTCCAAGCAAAAACGTCAAATTCTATTGACTACCTTAATAGATGCTTTTAATTAAAATTTTCAAGGTCAGAAAATTGCCACTTGAGCTTTGTAATTCTGGCATGAAATAGTTGGATCACTTCCTGGGGGAGCATTCACAAAAACTTAAATCCTATTTTCAATCTTGTTAAGTTTTTTCTCCAAAAAACCCAACAAATTCCAAAACAATTAAAATGTTTCAGGTATGCCCCTTCTTTATTGGAAGTTTGGGTGGCACAATGGTTTGAAATGTACCTTCAATTAATTTAAATCAATGTCAAAGCTGAATTCTTAACAATTGAAACCTTGAAAGCAACAACTATTCAATCTATTTTTCAATCCCAAAACAGTGAAAAATGTGGAGTAAAACTTAAATAACCTCTGTTACAGGACACAAGATCACTGAAATACAGCAGCTAATTTACAGGGTGATTATGTTGGAGTACAGAACCATCTACAATCTCTTTTATTTTTTTTCCATACTTTCCTGTCTACCTCTCACATCTGCAACTGCCACAGCCCAGGATCATGTCATACATGTCATCTACTTCTGCAGTTCACACTTTCTGTTCCATTCATCAGTTGTTTCCTATCTGAGGACATAGCTTGAGCCACACAGAAGGATTCTTTTCTCATCCTTCTATCACTTCTCTATCTCTGTGTATCCTAAGGTAAGTATTCTGTCTTGATACTTCAGTCTGTCCTCATTTTTTATCACTCATACCTTGATCTAATCTAATATATCCTTCTGTCACTGCTCTATCTCTGTGTATCCTCAGCGTCACACTCAACAGTTTATGAGCCCAAAGTAGCACCAGCTTTTACTCAGATAACATTAAGAAGGATCCTTTTCTGTTCCATCAGCATCAATAAAAAAACATGGAAGTTATGTCAGGATCACATCCAGTGCTTAAACCCCATTAATCATTCCACTTGACTCACCCGGACAAGAATCAAATGACCTTGACTCGGAAATGATTGTCCAAATCCACCTCTGGGAATCTGGAGTAGGATATCTTCTCAGAAGCAATTAAACCAAGAGAAATCCAGACTCATTTCCAAAGGAAAACCTGGCCATCTTTTCAGTCATCTCAAGATCCATAAAACTTTGCAACTTCAAGTTCATTTTCAAACACAAGGATAATGCACTGGGAATGTGGAACTAACTCAAGGAAGAGCACCAGGAAAACTCCTCCAGAGGACGTATTTACTGGCTCAGAAAGCTTCTCCTCACAAAAACCAACAACAAGGATATGGCAACTCACCTTTTTTAGATTGTTTCATACAGAGAAAAGCTGTCCTCACTCATTAGCAAAGAGAGACCACTGATTTCTGAGAAGTTTCAGTCCACCCCCATCCTCCGATTGCTCCCAGATGACTGGGTTGTTTGTGTCTTGAGCATGATGAACAAGGAATTAGTACCATAATCAAAGATAATTGCTGATTTGAAACAATAACATCTCAGACAAAAACCTTGGATCAAGGAAATTGTAATTAACTCAACCAAAGCATACCAACCATCTCAAGGATCCAAAATACTGACAAAAAACCTACTTCTGTACCAACTGCAAGACCATAGGACACTCCTTTTCTTGCTGCCCAGAAGTTTTTGAGGCCATGGAAAATACCAAAAATAACAAATTTTCCACCAAGATGCGCAAGTCAAAAAAAAACTGCAAAAGCAAACCTCAGAAAAGCTGTAATTGAACCTCACTCAGAAGATGACAAATTGGATGATTTCTGAGATTCAGAAAGTTTTGTTCATGCTAGATTGACAACATAAAAGCTGACCCACATGGCATCAAATGTGAAACAATACTTCAACCTGGATTCCGGTTTCTCAATCTCCAGTATGCTTTAAAAATACCAACTCAACAATAGAAGACTGAAAATAAACCCAATATGCCTTGCCAACATATCCACAAACAATTTGGTTGAATAAGGATACTTGAATCTCCCCTTCTGTCAAAAAAAATCAATTCTTGTCCCCAAACTTTACAAACCTCTTCTGCCCATCTCTAATTTATTCAACATGGGAATCATGGTAGTTTTCTCCCAGAAGAAATGAAGTATCTGCCACTTTGAAACAAAAAGTCTTACCAAGGATTCTATCCAATATAGATACCACAGTGGAAAAATATACTACCTCCCTCAAGGATAAGTAAGAAATCAAGCATTATCCACCTCAACCCTATCCTAGGCTGCTGAAAATAGCCTCTTTGAATGCCACTTCAGGCTACCTCATTTTAATGTGAAGTCCCTGAAGAAGCTCCACCAACAGGAGAACATAAATGCCTAACTGCACAACAAACTGGAAGTTCAGCAGTGTCAAACTTGCATTGAAGCAAAAATGACCAGAGCACCCTTCCACACACAACTCACACATTGTTTGACTTGTCCAGGTCAAATCATTCATTCTGACGTGTGAAGATTTAAAACTCAATCAAGAGAAGTCTACAAATATTTTGTCACCTTCATTGAAAACTTCTCCAAAGCAGTCTTTGCCTACCCTATGCATCAGAAATCTGAAATCTTCCAGTGCACCAAAATCTTCATTGCCTTCTTTGGAAATCAATTCCAGCACACCATCTCATCCTTTTGTACCAAAAATGAGGTAAAAAATGTCAGAAGCCAAATGAAGGACTCTCTCACCTCCAAAGGAGTTGTAAAAAAGCCAGGACCACCCCACTCACCTCAAATGAACAGAGTAGCCAAATTCTTGAGCCAGACTCTAAACAACCTGATCCAAGCCTTTCTCAGATCCTAAAATCTCCCAAAATTGTTCTGGGCCAATGCCCTATGGCACTCTCTTTTTGCATTTGACTCATTTCCTTGTAAGACTCCCCAAGTTTTTTTCTTGCCAAACTCAATCCTCTGTTGGGATTTTCCCCCTCTCTCTTATCTCCATCCCCTTATTTTTCTCACCTGGTACAAGTTCCCTGAATCTGATTGCGCAAAGCTGGACAACAAAGGCAGACCAGAAATCCTACTTTCATACCTCCAACAAGGTAATGGATACCAAATTCTTGACTTGAAGAGCCAATCCACAATCAAGTCTTGGGACTGTATATTCAACAATTCCTCATTTACCTACCATCAAACCTCTCCTGCATTGACACAGCCAACCCAGTCCCTAGCTGACTTACCATGGCCAATGGTCCCTCCCTCTCTGTTTCCAACCCCAGCTCCTCCAAACAAACGTGCACCTCCACCCAAACAGTCACCACCACCACCTGAGCCAGCACACCAGTCACCACCCCAGCTGACAAATCCACCAGTCAGCGAACTATCACAACTCCCTGAGCCATTGAAGCCTCCCATGATCCCTCCAAACCCACCTGCTCCTGTTCTTCCACCCTCCTTCTTGCGCCACTGCTTGACTAGTGTTGACTCCTCCAGTTCTGATTCTCTTCCCTCTCCACTGGAAATCCCGTTTCCTTGCCTTTTCAGCCCTTCCTCATCCCCGCCTTGTCCTCTACCAGAAAGCCACCCTCCATTCCGCTGTAAGACTCCAAAAAGTGCTGATCCGCAGGCAGTTCTGTGGAGGGGAAAGGTACTGTTTAAGCTGCCCTCCTGAGTGTTAAAAAAATATTGAAATGTAACCAGAATCAAGGTCCAGAACCCTATGAGTGAGGAATTAATGGACGGGATGAGTTTGAGAGTAGTTGGTAGCAAGAAAAAAGCACTATCTGAGGCAGAATGGTGCCAGAAAAGACTTGAAAAAAATAAGTCAAAGTTTTTTCAGAGTTCAATAGCACAAGGCAGTTGTAAATAACAACACCCAAAAGCTAATATCTCTGGTTGTCAGCAGAAGATTAGGAAAGATCAAATCAATCCCAACCAACCTCCAGGCTCTCAATGAAACTTCCCAACACTCCAAAATCAAGGGCTTGAAGGGTACCAGATAACTGTGGGTGGCTGTACAAAACAAAGCAATTTTTTATGAAGCTCTAGACAAAATGCAGTAACAAGTTTAAACAAGAATAACCCAGAACTTCTCAAGAGACTCAATAATAGCGTGGCAAAATTAAAATTGAAGATATAAAGGGAGGTTTAACACTACAGGTTCCAAGCTTAAAGAAACCTCTCAGCCAAACGTGACTGGTCCCAGACTGATAATCAAAGAATGATCAAGATCAGTATGGTTGGAAAAGGGATAAAAGAGTGGTATAACACACTCAAGAATTCAATCAAATCAATTTTTCTTCAACCAGAAAGGCTATTTTTTGTTCATAACAAACAAGGCCACAGAGGGACAGATCAATATTTGAGTATGGAGGCTCAAAGATCAAGGGGAAATCATAGATATACCCAGGACAAAAATGCTTGGATAAAGAGGAAGGGCCCCATGGATTTATTGCTTTAAATGATGATGATAGATGGATCAGGGATCCTTGATGCTAAAATGGATAAAGGGCAGGGGAGAGCTCCTCCTTTCATGGGAAAGAGGCCCTGTAGACTACTTACAAGGGATAACACAAATGAAGTGGGAATTTTTTTTTTTTCTCAGACGAAAATAATAATGAAAAAAACAAAAAAAAACTATTTCCAGTGATATCATAACATGTGAATCAAGGAAAAAAGATGAGGAAAGAGGAAACCCTACCGCGTCAAGGAGTACAGGGGGCAGTGGATGAACGTTTAGATGTGAGATGAGAGAGGTGCAAGCAGTCACAACATTTCTTGAATTCACAATGGTGGGGCCAAGCAAGGTTGTGTGGGTAAGAGGATAAGGGAAACAGGTAACAAATGGATGATTGTCAACTGGGGAGAGATTGGTCAGATGGTTGAAGAGAGAGGGGGATTTTTTGCAGTTCATGACCAATGGCAACACTGACTGCTGCAAGCAACAGCTTTCTGGTTGTTGGGTGAACAAACCAAGGGAAATGAGGATGGGGATGGGAGAAATTGGAGGTTTTGAGGAACACAATGGCTGGACAGATGTAGTGGGATCAAGAGGGTTGGTGGATGATGGAGATGATGCTGTTGATGGGGATGGATAATTGATGGGTATGGGAAGATCAATTGGTTGCTGATGGGCGTTGGCAACACGCAAAGCAACCAACTGTACCAACAGCTGCCAGAAATGTTGATGGGGGCTTGATGGTGGAGGCAATGATCATTGAGAAAGTCTTTGTTGTTTGTTGCTGATGATGATGGCAACAATTGGAGAAGATGATGATGGTGGTGTTGCTGGTGATGATGCTGGGGATGAGGATGATGGCCATCTGTGCGGGCGCTTGGTCAAAAAAGTCAGGCAGCAGGCGCAGCAAGAAGGAGTTGAATGGAGGATAGGGGAATTCAAGTGCCTTAAGAGGCTTTCCTAGTCTAATAGGACAAGAAGGAGTTGGGGGAAAGTAAAATGGCAGGGTTGCCATACCAATAACAGAGTGTGTTTTTTTTATGGACTATGTTGGATAAAAGATTATATATATATATATATACATATATATAATTTAAAAAAATTAATTTTTTCTGAGGTGTCCCAAATTGGTCACCAAACTGTTTCAATCTTCATTTCTAGAGCTAGTGTGCGCCGCAACTCCTCCCGGCATCCAACACTCCTCCAGAACCAAGCAGCCTCCAAATTGTTTTGGGAACTTTTCCCATTTGGTGTTGCCCAAGGAAAACCTGCTCACTCCAAAGACCTTGAAACAGCTCCTGAAGTTTCCCCACCACCGCTTCTGAATCCTGTCCGCCCAGGAAGAGATTTCTTCCTTACAAAGCATGGGTACTTGTACCCTGGTTCCACCCCCAAAAAACCAAAAGGTTGTCTGCTGCAAGTGGTTCTTCAAGGTTAAGCACCGCAAAGATGGCTCCGTCATCAAGCTCAAGGCCCATCTTTTTGCAATTGGCTTGTCCCAGGTGCTTGGCCTAGAGGTTTTGGAGGTCTTTGATCTCACCTTGCACCTTGAAACCCTGAATCTGCTTCTTTCCCTCCTCTGTCATAAAGGCTGGGTTGGTTGGCAAATTGACTTCAAGACCATGTTTCTCAATGGATGTCTTGAGAAACCAATCTAAATGCGCCAGCACCCCAGTTTTGAAGACTCCGCCTATTGGGACTGGGTCTGCAAGGTCACCAAAGCCATCTATGGGCTTAAACATTTGCCATGTCTATGAAATCTTGAGCTGGATGCAGCTCTAATCTCTCTTGGCCTGCTTAGGTCTTCCTATGCTCCTTCCCTGTACTTCAAGCTGGTGGGTGGTTCTCTTGTGGGTGCGATCACTGCCCATGTTGACAACCTGGCGGTTTTTGGCACTTCTGACTTTTTTATCTCCTTTGAGAAGGACATTGGAGCAGAATTCAAGGTTGGGTGCAATGAGGATCTCCACCTCTTCCTTTCCATTTCCATCCAATGGGATCTTTCATCCCGCATTTGATCCTTGAATCGATCCCACTATATTGACTCCATTTCTGTCCTTTTTCTCCCCATTGGGAATTCCAGGTCTGTCCACTCCCCAACAGATGGTTGGTTCAAGCTTCTCACGCAGCACTCAAACAGTTGTTCCAAGGCCCCTCCCAAGTAAAACCAACTCATTGTGTCTCTTCTGTGGGTCTCTCAATGCAAAAGACCCAATGTAGCTTTTGTGTTCAACAGGCTCTCTCAGTTCCTCCACAATACCTTGGCTGGTCACTGGGAAGGGGCCCTTTGCATTCTTTTATATCTCCAAACGTCAAGTCACCTTTTTCTTGTGCTGGGTGGAAAGGACCTCAGTCTTGTTGGTTTTGCCAATTCAGACTGGGCACAAGACACAAAAAACAACAGATCCACCTCCATGTATTATTTCTGGTTAAGGTCCAGCCTCACCTCCTGGAAGTCAAAGAAGCAACCAACAGTCTTGCTCTAAAGCACAGAATCCAAGGATAAAGCCTTCTCTAATGTATGCAAGGAGGGTCTCTGGCTCCGCAAACTACTTTTGGATTTGAGGCTTTTTGACCCCAAACCTGTTCCCCTTTTTGTTGAAAAAAGAGGCGCCAAGGCTCTGGCCAAGAACCCCCAACACCACTCAAGGACCAAGCACATTGACGCCAGACATTACTTCATTTGTGAATATGTAAAACAGGGGATCTTTGGTGTCCAGCATTTTCACACCTCCAAAATTATGGAAAACATGCTCACCAAGCCACTTCCCCAGGTTCTGCTTCATCCTCATTGTGGCCGTCTTGGAATCTCCCAATTTGATCAGCAAGGGGGGTTGTTGGATTACAGAACCATCTACAATCTCTTTTCTGTTTGTTTTCCATACTTTCCTGTCTGCCTCTGACATCAGCAACTTCCACAGCCCAGGATCATGTCATAGATGTTATTTACTTCTGCATTTCACACTTTCTGTGAAATTCATCAGTTTTTCCCTACCTGAGGACAGTGATTGAGCCACACGGAAGGATTCTTTTCTCATCCTTCTGTCACAGCTCTATCTCTGCGTACCCTCAGGTGAGTATTCTGTCTTAATAATTCAGTCTTTTATCATTTGTTATGCCTCATGCCTTGATCAAATCTAATATATAATTCTGTCACTGATCTATCTCTGAGTATCCTCAGCGTCACGCTAAACAGATTAAGCTTGATAATTGCTTCCACAAAAAGAACTTTTTTCAAGGTTAAAATAATGAGCAATTGGAATCAGCTTAAAAAACAAAAAAATCTTTAAGACAAAACTTTAAGAACCCAAAGCAGTCAAAATCACATTCAACTTGAGACTCTGGCTCCAAAGAAGGGCAAAAAACCTGAAATTTCAAGCTTCCTGGACAAAGAAACTGGGCTTTGTTGGAATGAGGAACAAGCAAGGAGGAAGAAGGGGATATTTTGTATGTACTGTGGAGATGAAAATGATAATAACAGTTGTGCTAAACAGTTAGCATGTGAAGTAGCTAATTTTTCAAAAAATAGCTTGTAGTTTCCTTGAGAATTTCAAAGAGAACTACACATTATCAAAATATTTTCCAGTCAATATTCAAACCGGAAAGACCAGTGCTTGAATTTCCAACTTACCTCTTTCTTTCTTCTTTGAATAGAAGCAGGTGCCTACTAAAAGTTTTATTTTGAGATCCCTGATACTCTTGCATCACTTGAGTACTTCAAACCCATTTCTCAAAGGTTATTTAAAGACTGATTATTTATAAATTATTCAAGAGTCCTTAACCCCCATATATTATAACTATTCTGAAATTTCCTTTGATTTGAAGGCCAATGAACTTCCTCCATCCCATCCCTTTGATCATAAGATCAGAATTACTGGTCTGCCTCCAGATCCAAGTCCTGTTTACTCTCTCTCAAGGTAGGGATCAACCTTGCTTCAATAATAAATTGCATAAAATTTATCAAAAGCAGGTATTCTGAAAAGCATGTTGCATAGTAGATCTCCAGGGCTTTTTTTCCAAAGAAAGATTGAAGCCTTTTTCTCTGTTTTGATTTTAATAAAATGAATCAGGTAACCCAGAACATTGCCTGACCATTAAAACCTATTTTTCTTTTCCTCATCCTCTTCCATGGGGCTATTCATTTCTCAAAGTTAGACCTTTGAGGTAACTATAAATTGATTTTAATATTGAAAGTTCATGAGTGTTTTACTGCTATGCAAACCAGGTTTGACATCTATGATTATGCTTTTATGCCCTTTGGGCTCTGTAACTCTCCTTCTAATTTTCAACATTTTTTAATGAAATTTTCTCAGATATTTTAGAGATGAACCTTTTGGTGTATCTCAGTGATATACTGTTTTAATCAAAGGAACTTGAAGATGACATTAGCAAATATCAGAGTCAAAATTCTCCAAAAATCAGATGTCTGATTTCAGGCTTATCCATTTTTTTCTTAAAAAAAATATTATTTTTCATTTAAAGCCATTTGTTCATTTTTTATTTTGATAGAAAAATATTTTTTGAAAAATTGATGTTTTTCCTGAAATAAAAAATTTACATTTTCCAAAATTTTAACTCTGATACACCTTATTATACATGTTTTCAAATTATTGGAACAACTTTTGAAAAAAATCTCTTTTTTAAACTTTTGAAGGGAAGTTTTTACACAAGCACTCTCCAATTCCTTGGTGTTTTAATGTTAACAGAAGGTATCTATATGTAATCAGAAAAGTTCCATTTCATTCTGGACTGGAATGCACCATATTTGTTTCATACTTTGAAGATTTTCCTTGGTTTTAGTAATTTTTATTGGAAATTTATCTGTAACTATTTGAAGAACATAATTAATTTAACTACTTTACTTTGAAAAAATATGCCATCAATTTTTAAAAAGCAGGATGCTTTGGATTCTGAATCTCTGAATTAAGCACTCACTAAGGCGCCTTTCAATGTTCATTTCAGCAAGCTAGCTTGTACAATTTTTGAACCAGACACAAGCAACTATACTATTGCAGGTTTTCTCAATTTTTCAATTCCTCCAATCTTTTTTATCCTGTAGCTTTTTAATCTAGTAATTTTCAATCATCTGAAATCATTATGAGATTCATGATTAGGAGCTTCTTGCAATCATACCCTGCTTGAAGAAATGGTTTTTATACCTTTTAAGTCTCAGGTAAACGTTTGAGGTCTTAACTGACCAAAATTCTGTCAAGTATTTCATGAGAACAAAATTTCTTATGGAGGGAAATGAAAAATGGGTAGAATAACTCTCCAGATTCAAATTTACACTTTCCTACAACCCTTTGAAACAAGCAGTAGTCCCTGATTATTTATAACATTGGAAATTTTTTTTTCCCCAGGGGGGGGGCACCTGTTCCAACAACAACCCTGAAATATTCAAAACCTCTTCTGCAATCAGTCTGCCAATATAATTTCATTCATCACCAATCTTTTAGAAGAATCCAGCAAACTTACACTGGCTCAACTGAATATCCTTTCTTTATCAAACTTCAAAATAAAACAAGCTCAAATTTGGAGCAAGACTACTCATATCAAAAAGAAATTATCTTATAAAGAAGGGTTTGGTGCTCTGTATCTACAAGACCTAGGAAGTGGACCACAACCAGAAACAGACAAGAAATATAAAGTTGGGAAACAAAGAAAAACACAGAACAACAAGAGAATAGCATGGATTTTAGTTTTGAAAATTCTGATTGCCAATAGTTTGGAAAAAAAAAGAACACATGGGGGCTGAGTTTTAGGCAAGGCATTTGCAAGCAGTTACCCAAATGCAGAAAAAAAATGGCAGACCTGGTAAGGATGGGCAGTAAGCAACAAGTGTGGTCCCAGATCAGACAGGAAATTTCTGGGGGAGCGGGTGGGATGAATTCAAGTGGACAAAGGAACAGTGCAAGATAGTAGAGGATTGTGTGAGAGGTTTTCACATAATATTTCAAAGGACACTGGAGGTAGAAGTCAGATAGGGTTTCTACCTTGGTGTGGCCAAGTATTCAAAGATTTTTTGAAATTTTTACAGCAATGGTAAAGTTTTCTACAAGCATGCCATATGACTGCAGAAACATTTTGGGTATGAAAAATTGAGAATTTAGGATGACACAAAACCAAGAGGATTAATGTTGTACCTCAATCAGAACTCTTAAAACACAAAATCAGGGACAGAAATGAGAAATATTGATTATATTTAGTTCTGAGCTTCAATAATATGATATAGCAATGAAAATACCTTGATTGCACCTCTTTTCTTACCACTGGTGGAGATATATAAGGAGCCAGGAGGAATTGAAGCAAAAATAAAGACAAATAGGTAAATTTATGATGTATAATGGTTTATAGTGGCTAGGAAAGCTAGAACAAGACAAGGGAGTAAATCAGTAATTTTAATGACAGCTGAATTTTTGCTTCTAAGTTACTGCTTGCATCAAATTAGCATTTTTTATTCAGAGGGAAGTTTTATTTTCAATATTCTTTGAGCAGAGTTCTTGGGGATAGCTTAATTATTGGTGTTTAATTATTATTTGTTTTGATGGGCTTGATGGAAGGTTATGATTTTTAGTGGTTAGTGGTGATTCCAATAATTCCATTCATCTCTATCTCTCTGCTTTTGATTGACAGATATGGATAAATGTAGCTCACTGGGGTGAATATTCACAATTATTTTCCTGGTTTGCAGTTTTTTGGTAGATTATTTAGTTGTATGTTTTGGATTTTTGAAGTATCCAAGAAAGAAAGAAATAAAAAAGATTAAAGAGAAGGGAAAGAGATAGAAGATGAAAAAGAATACATACCATTAAAATTAAAAATGAAGAGGAGAGTAGATGTCAGTTTAAAATTATTTTCTGTTCCATTCTACTGTTACATTTCCTATAGAAGGGGAGTTTGTATGAGAGGTTTGGAAATAATTCAATTGCCAGAGATAAAAGAGGGGTTTAATAAAAAAGAGAACATTTAGATTTTTTCAAAACTCAAAAATTGAAGAAGATTGTCAAGATTTTTGCAGACCCTTTTTCTTCAAATATCCTACTTATTTTTGCAGAGCCTTACAATTGTTTTACTAATCATACCAGTTTATCCTTCCCAAAGACAGGGATGTAGTGGGTGCTTCATAGATAAGGTCTCAAAAGGGCTATCCAAACTTGGAGCAGACATATTCTATTCCTAGCCAGGTTTTCTGCACCACAGATTATATTAGTTACCAGCAACCACATAGCAAATTAGCTATATTTGAATTTTTGAATGAATATCTGTTTGCTGGTCATTTCATTCAGGATAGAACCTACCAGTTGATTTAAAAAGACTTCTACTGGCCCAGTATGACCAGGTAAGTTAAATACTATGTTACAACTCCCCCCATAATTTGGTGCTAAAAGAATTAAAATAACTTAGAAGTTATATTCTTTAGTGAAGTTTGGGTACAGAGATTTTTGAGTGCATCTGCAACAATTGAGCTGCCTGAGATGAGTTTGATTGAAATCTCCTTACTGGAGTAATGATCACAGATACATTTCATTTTCAATTCTATGTGTTTGGTTTTCAAATTAGATCCAAAGTTCTTGAATTTTTCCAGTAGACCCTTGTTATGTATGTTGAATTTGGATGAGTCTTATTTTTTTTCCACAGTTCTTGTATTAGATATTTTAGCCATGTAATTTCTTGAAGAAAGTCAGAAAGTGCATTTAGTTCTTCCTCTTTAGCTGAAAGAGTGATGCTCCCTTTGTTTTTTCTTTCCCACATGATAGTACTAATTATCCTGTAACAAATTAATCCGGTTTGAGAGATTTTTGTGTATATTGTTTCTGCATGAATGGCATCTGAGAACATTTCTAGATGGTTAGGAACATTGTCTCATGGTAGTAGATGAAGAAATTTTTCAGCCAGCCATTTCAGATACCTCCAGAAATTCAGTACCTCTATGTGGTTTTGCATCCCAGGAAAATTGTTGACTCTTTAGAGAAGAGACACAGTGGGTGCCAGATCTTGTCTATTCCTGCATGAAAGGTAGTTCAACAAGCCTGCATAGGTTCTGTAGGTAACTCTTAGATTGTTTAACTCTTCCTTCTTCTGTTCACTTTCTGGTCCAATCTTTATGACCAGAGTAAGATGAGTTATTTCAGGGAAATATTATAATATCCCCAGTGAATTCAGAGACTTTTCAATCAGCTTCTTTTTAATCAATTTAGTGGATTATTCTAAAAAAAAAACTTCAATACCTATTACAATTTCAGGGGGATGAGCCAAAATGTTTGGAAATCAATCAAGAAATATTTTTTTTGAAATGGATGGTATCACCAACAAGAATAAGTTTCTCCATGTGAAAGAGAAGATCCAAAAATTTAGCTGCATTAATGAATAAACAAGGATTGGAACCTCAATTCACATAACCAATTTAATTCAGCCATGTATTGACAGTCTTATCCTGATTTTTTGGAACTTGTCATAATATATATAGAGACTTCTTTAGTTGCAGAAAATCTATCTTCCTTTTACATCCTTCTGGTAGAGAAATGGAGATTTCTTTGTCTAGAGGGTAAAACACAAAATTTCTTTTGACATCCAACTGCAGGATGTCCATTTATTTGTTTATCCCATACAGAATTAGAAAAAATAAGATGGTAAATTTTACAGTTGGAGAAAATTTTTCAAGACATTCAATGCACTCCACCTGCATGTTACCCCCAATACACAGATGTGCCTTCTTGGTTTGCCAGAGTTGAGGACTTAGCTGGATTATCTTAGATTACCATTGTTGTTTGTCAAAATATTTCAGGTATCCCATCATATTCCTCCCAGACCCCATGAGGTTTGATGCTTGAAAATTTTGACTCACATGCCTCTCCAGTTATGGTATCCTCTGAGTTTGATTTTTATGGTTTTTTTCTGCCATTTTAGAGGGTTGCTGTTAGGTTGTAATACTTGAATGGATGAATGCGTGCGCTCCTAGGTTGCAGGCCATATCTATGGATATTGGTGTTCATCTCTGTTATAAACTCCCTCTTTCTACTCCTTTTCAAATCATGTTCTTCATACTATTTGTTTTTTTTTGAAAAACTAGTGATTGGGTTGGTTGGAAACGTGCTTTCAGAGTCTTGTGCTGGATCTGCTTTGGATTCAGCTGGTACAACAATTTCAATTTTTGATTCAGGATTTGTTTTTCTTTTCCTAATTATAATAAAGTTTTCCAATTTTTTCTGATCCCTTTTCCATCTTTTAGTCTAAAAATTTAAAACTCTTTGTGTCCAGTCCTTTTCCCTTGGGGTTCAGCCCCTTGTAGGAAATCAGTGTGCTGTTATAAAAAATCAGTATTCCCAGTTTTCTGGATGTTTCAAGCTTGAAGTAAGAGGGTTTGGTTCCAAATAAGTAAGAGACAGGATTTCCTATAGGATGGAAGTATGATAGAGGTATTTTTTACCCCTAAAAGGCTTCATATGGTGCTTTATTGGTATGATGAGATGTCATTTGGTTTATAGTGGGGCAGCAATGAGTCAGAAATTAGTTCCATTATATCTTTTGAATTCTTTATTTTTACAAAGTGGTGTGCAGGGATTCAAGCACAGCTTGGTTGAATAGTTTTCTTGTTTATTTCTTCACAGGTTTTTATGAATAAGAAAAGGACTTTCTAATGATTTTTTGATACAGAAGTCACTTGACTCCTTGTTTTTAAACTCATTTCCCCTTTTGGAGTGGATGATATATGGATGTCACTCAAACCATTTAGCCTCAAAATTGAGAAGCTTCATAAGCCCAGCTGCTTCACTTTTCTTTTTTAATGGGAAGCCTAAAACAAATATTGGACAGCTATCTACTATTTTCATGAATTATTCCTCTATGGTTTTAATTACTGGAGTGATTTGTCCAAGTAGATCTATGTGAAGCTCAAGAAAGGGTTTGTTGGCCTTGGTGTGCATACTTCTGAAGGAACTTCTACTCATGTTCCGAATTGGGTAGGCTTTTCAATCCTTTTTTTTTAGAAACTTTTTCTCCCAGATTACTCTTCAAACAATTATAACTTACATGTCCGAGGGATTTATGAGTGAGTTAATCCAGGGTGAAATTACTATGACACTGATTCTCATTATTCAAGTTTGGTTCCCTACTTCTCAGATTAACAATGGGTATGTTTTTTGTGTACGTCCCTTGGATTTTCAGGATATAAATATGTTCATAAAAGGTAAATCTTCTCAATTAAAAAATATTCTCCATCAATCTTCAAAAAATTTTTTCACTGACACAATATTTACAGATTTTTTGGGACTAGTATTTTATTTTTGAGTTTAATGATGATTACCTTATATTTCATACAAACAATTTGGTTTTCCCCAATATTTTAGGTCTCCATCCTTAGATATGGTTTTTATTTCTCCTATTTTTGTTTTTTCTAGCAAAGTGAGCATATCAAGATTAGATACCATGTGAGAAGAAGAACCAGAGCAAATTATTAATGAGTTTTCTTTCAACTTGAAATCTTCCAGTCAAGATTGGAAAAAGCTGAAATTGGAGAGTTTCCTGTCTTCCTTTTTCCATACATAGGTTGGAGATGAGGGTGAATTTTACAGCATCTCTCCTCTTGATGAGGTGAATCTTTATTTTTTTTTCCTTTTATTTACAGAGCTTTATTTTTAAAGTAGAAAAACACATTAACTTATGATTTTTTCCACGGTTGTATGTGTCCTGGTCCTTGCCTTTGTTGTAATATTGTCTGAGAAGATCCAGTACATGGTCAGGAGACAAATTTCTATTGAAATGGGTAATTTTTTTAGATTGAGATATATTTTCCATTTATTTTGGAAGTTTTTCAAGTATCAGATAGGCTGTTTTGTGAGGTGGGAAAATTATTCCAACCTCATGAAGTCAACCTTTTGATGTCTTTATTTTGGTTATGAAATGCTGCATGCATTTTTGATTTAAATTAATTCAAAGGAAAAATTTGAACACCCTGGCACAATTAGGTGCTTGGTTTGAAGAAAATTAATAATTGACATCTTGCCAGATTAAATATACATCTGTTTTTTGGGGGGGTTCATAACATTCACATGCACAGAGGTTTTGATTTTGGACACAAATTCTTTCCTCAGCAGTAATTTTCCATGTGACTCATTCCAATTAGATTTCCTTTGGCATCTTGCATGGACTTAGTTATCTTTTCATGTAATCCCTTTTGCAGATTTATCATGTTTACTTGATTTTTCCAGCCTCAGAAATTATCAATGGTTGGTAGTGGTATGGCTTTTGTGAATTTTTCAAAATACTTTTGGTCATTCACTTTGCCATCCTCTAGTTTAAAAGTTTCTGTAAGCCTTTCAGCTGTTGATTTTGATAAATTGAGACTTTTAGATGAAAGAAAACCAAGAGTACTGCTGTTGTACCTCAATCAGAAGTATTCTGAAACAAAATCAGGGATAGCAATGAGAAATATTGAGTAGATTGAGTTCTGATATTTACTAAGATGATATTAAAGTTAAAATAACCTTATTGCACCTTTTTTCTTACCACTGGTGCAGATATCTAAGGATCAAAGAGGAACAGAAGAAAAAAGGAAGGAAACCAGTTGCAGAAATTTTGGGTAATGCTTAATAGTGGCTTGGAAAGCTAGAACAAGAGAAGTGAGGAAATCAGTAATTTTAATGAAAGCTGAATTATTTCTTCTAATTAACTGCTTGCAAAAAATTAGCATTTGTTCTTCAGAGGGAACTTTTATTTTCTTTATTCTTTGAGCAGAGGTCTTGGGGATAGCTTGATTATTGGTGCTTGATTATTATTCCTTTTTATGGGCTTGATGGAAGGTTATGATTGTTAGTGGTTAGTGTTGATTCAAATAATTCCCTCCATCAATATCTCTCTTCTTTTGATTGAGAGATATGGATCAGTGCAGCTTACTGGTGTGAATATTCATAATAATACTCCTGTTTTCAGGTTGGTGGTAGATGATTTATTTGAATTTTTAGGATGTGTGAAGAACCAAAGAAAGAAAGAAAGAAACAAGATTCAAGAGAAGTGAAAGAGATAGAAGATGAAAAAGAATACATAACCATTAAAATTAAAAATAACAAGAGGAGATTATATGTGAGTGTAAAAGTTAGGTTCTGTGGAATTCTACTGTTGTACTTCCTATAAAAGAGAAGTGTAGATGAGAGGGTGAGAAATCATTGGATGAACAGAGAGCAAAGAGAGTTTTAATATAAAAGAAAACACTTGAATGTTTTTAAAACCCAAAAATTTCAGAAGATTGTCAAAAATGTTTGCAGAGCCTTTTCATCTACATCTACTACTTTTTTTTGTGGAGCCTTACAATTATTTTACTAATCATTCTGGTTTATCCTTACAAAAGACAGGGCTTGAGTGGGTCCTGCAGATAAAATATTGAAAAAGGGTTATCCGAAATTGGAGCAAATCTATTTTGTTCCTAGCCCGGTTTTCTGCACCACAACATATATTATTAACCAAAAAAACTAGTATTAAATTAGCTATCTTTTTATGTTGGAATGAATCTCTGCTTGCTATTTATTATTGTCAGGATAGAGCCTACCAGTTGATTTCACAAGACTTCTAGTGACCCAGTATGGCCAGGTGAGTAAAATACTATGTTGGTGCATTCTATTATTGCAATTTCCACAATTCCCCAAATAAACAGAATTATGGGCTGCTCCAGCCACTTCCAATCCTGTTCATTCCTTAGAATTTTTTTCCATCAATTTCATTTTTAAATTACCTCATTGTGATGGATATCATGTTATCCTGGTAATATTATATTGCTTCTTGAAGATATCACTGTTTCTTCAAATCAAATTAGCCAACTTTTTGGAAGACCTGGGTAAACTCTTTTTAAAAAATTTTCTTGTAAAAGCATGTTCTCCCTGATAAAATTTTTAGAAATTTTGAAACCCTGTTTGTATCTATCTTCTGGATATATTTTGGCCAGCATTTGAAGATTACCTGCAACCTATCAACGGCTTACCACCCCAAACTGGATGGTCGAACCAATTAATGAAACCAAATTCTCAAACAACATTTCCAAATTTAGGTCTTTTTACAACAGCATTATTTTCATCCAGCTACCATGTCAGAGCTAGCTGAAAAAATACAAAAATGACAAAAATAACATAAATAACATAAATTAGCAATACCACTAAAGAGGGGTGGGAGCTTCCAGAATATTATTGGAGATATGTATTCTCCACTCAATTTAAGGTAGGTTCAGTCAGCAACCCTACTTTTGAATTCCCACTGCCTAACTACCTTAACCTACCCATTAAAAATGGACAAAAATTTAAGTCACCACCAATCCAGTTTTTTGGCTGTCTTTATAATTCCCATGAGATTTCAATTTAGGTTTTTGTGGAGACAATAGGGCATATCAGAGTTAGAAAACCCTTCATTACAAACCTGCCATTTTGTTTGACCAAACCCAGCATTTTTAATGGCGGGTTTCTCAAATACACATACCCCCTAACTGGTGTATTTCAAAATGGAAGTTTTCATGAAAATGGGGGATTTCAAACATCAAACCCGCCATTAAACCCTCAATTTATGCATCATCATCCATCCACCATCCATCACATCTAAAACACCTATCCGAATCAGCAAATCAATACCAATCCCATCTCCATTGCTTCAGGCACATCTCATCTCCATTGCTTCACATCTCCATCCCTTCAAATCTCTATTGATTCACATCTCCATTCCTTCCCATCTTTATTTCTTCAAATATATATTGCTTCACATCTCCATTGCTTCACATCTCCATCTTCACACAAAAACCATCATCATCTCATCACCCCACATCAAATCACCATCTTTCTCAACATTTCCAATCAAACTTACCGCCAGCAAGTTGAAAATGAAAAAAAGCTGACTGAACTTTTGTTAGTATTTGACTCCAAGTTTTTTTTGTTTTGGTTTTTCAACCAAGAATCCTAGGCTGACTCACTCTGTTTTTTTTCTTTTTTTTTCTTAGAAAAAACTGACCCAACACCTCACCCCACCACACAACCCACCTCACCCCACCAAACCACTGGTCCACTCTCCTCCTCACCCACCAACTCCTCCTCACCCATCACCTCCTCCTCACCCATCACCTCCTCCTCACCCACCACCACCTCCTCACCCATCACCACCTCCTCACCCACCACCACCACCTCACCCATCACCTTTGGCACCCCTGGTAAGCTCTCCTTGTCCTCCTTCTCATCCTCCCCATCATCAGAAGCTAACCAAATGTTCCATCCCCCTCCAGGCACCTTCAGGTCCTCAGGTAAGCTCCACCACCTCCTCTTCACTCCTCTTCCCTCCATCCTAGCTGACTCCTCCCTCTCTCTTGTTTCTTCACCACCCCCCTCCTTGCTTGCTTGCCGGCCCCACCACCGGCCCCCACCAAATACCCCCCTTCTTGCCTGCCAGCCCCACCATTGCTCCCCCTCCTTGCTTGCTTGCTCCTTCACCCCCCCCTCCTTGCTTGCTTGCCGGCCCCACCACCTCATCCCCCTCCTTGCTTGTTGGTCCCACCACCCCTGCCTCCTTGCTTTCCCGCTGGCCCCTCCTTGCTTGCCTGCTGGCATCACCTCAGCCCCCCCTCTTGATCTGCCGGGCCCACCACCACCACCCCCTCCTTGCCCACTGGCCCCACCTTGGCCCCCCCACCTCCTCACTTGCCCACTGGCCCCACCTTGGCCCCCCCCTCCTTGCTTTCCCGCTGGCCCCACCTTGGCCCCCCCCTCCTTGCTTGCCTGCAGGCGCCACCTTGGCCCCCCCCTCTCAATCCGCTGGCCCCACCACCCTCAAAGGCCCCACCTCAGCCCCCCGCCTCCTTGCTTGCCCACTGGCCCCACCTTGGCCCCCCCTCCTCACTTGCCCGCCAGCACCACCTTGCCCCCCCTCTCAATCCGCTGGCCCCACCTTGGCCCCCTTCTCCTTGCTCACCCGCTGGCGCTACCTTGCCCCCCCCTCCTTGCTTGCCCACTGGGGCCACCTTGGCCCCCCCTCTCAATTGCCTAAAACCACCCCCCAACGCCTGCCTTCCTGGCCGACCAACCTCCCCCCTCCCTGATTCCTGGGCCCTGCCTACCTGGCCCCAGGCCCAAACCAAAGGCACGGCCCAATTCCCTCACACCCCAGTAAGTTTTTTTTTATTTTTTATTTTTCTTTTTTTTTTGGGTGCTGATGTGATTTTTTTTCTTTGGTACACTTTTTTTTTATTTTTTTGTGATCACGTTTCTGGTGAACTTGGGATCAAGTCCGGGTTGGGTTTCATTTTTTTGATCCCATTTTGTTTCACCAATGATTTCCATTTGACTGACTGTTTTTTTTTTGGTTTTTTTTTCAATCCCTCAACCGCTATTGGTGAATGTCCAATTCTTCTCCCACCCCCCTCAAAATGTTACAAAAACAATCAAATCCCGTCTTGTTCCTCACCCTAATCTAAGTATAGGATTGGGAGGGAACAAGATGGAAGGATATGGCTTGAAAAACACGCAGAGAGGTGGGAAGAGAAGGCCTACTTGCCAAAAGAGGATCTCTGAGTAATCCTTTTTACTTGCAGTTCCAACCAGGAAATCAAATGGACAACTTATTGAAAACAGGGATGAATATCAATTATCTGATGGCTAATTTGTTTTTCCTGAACTGGGCTGTGGAATTGAATTCAAGCAAAAAGGTGTGGTCAAAATGGTTTGGGTAGCCAATAAGTACAAGCACTGTACTTTTCCTGCTGTGGATACTGTCACTCATACAAGAATGGCAATTTCAATGAAAATCAAAAAAACAACTAGAAACACCTGCAGGGACTTGTTGAGTGGCAAAATATACTCCAGGAACAAAATATAAATAAAAAGAAAAAAAATTATATTGGTGGGGTTAAAAATAGTCTTAAGTATAGTTGTAATCAAAAATGATTTTTTTTTTTATTTTTAAGTTTTTCATCAAAGCAGATATATTTAAAAGCCCAGCATTTGAGTATTTTGCTTTAATTAATCTACTGTTCTTCTGCTACAAATGTATTCTTCAGCAATTGATCACTTATCCAGGTTGGGTTTGACTCCTTAATCAATGCGGAAGTAGACGTTATTGGAGCTGATTGCGTTTGAATATCCTCCTTGTCATTGGATGGGGTCCACTCATAGGCTTCTTTGGTATCACCTTTGCTAGGCTGAGAGTCCCCAGCCAAGTCCTCAGCGTCAACTAAATTGGATTGTTGGGCATTGAAAGCAGCTAGGGAGATGATTTTTGCCTTCTTTCCAAAGATTTCATCCATTTGAATATAAAAAGGACAAATGGAGTCCAACTTATCAACCACCAAGTTGATTCCCTTGGCTTTGTTGGAGTTGGTGATACCAAAGCCAGTGGAGATTGACATGGAGTGGGCCTTTTTTTACTTGGCTCAATAATTCTTGAATTGCTTCCTCATCTGTTTGGATGACAGATCCAGCCTACGTTTTGTTTTATTCTTGAGTTCATTGGCCATCAGGAGATAACCATTGACCTTAGAGGATGGAGGTTGGCCAACGCATGTTTCATTTTTGGATCCAAAGCAAGCATTGTAGTTCAACAGAATTTTGAGCCAGTTTACCAGGAGGATATGATCAGCTCTCCTGAGCTGACTTGAGCATTTGGAAGCTGATGGGGGAGGGTATTTGGGTGTTGGGTTCCTGGGGGATGTTTGCTTTGGTCCATTGGATTGTTTAGTGGACTTTCAGGGTAGGATTTCTGAGGGGCCATTTAAAAATAGTAGGAGGGATGAAGGGATGAAGGTCTATGAGATTGTTTAAGTGGTGAGAGGGATGATGTGATGAGAGGATGAGAGTGATGAAGCAAATAGAATAGGAAGAGATGAGAGTGATGGAGTGACAAGAGGGATAAATCAATGAGAGTTAGGATGTGATGAAAGCGATAAAGTGATGAGAGTGATGAAGTGATGAGAGTGATGAAGTGATGAGAGTGATGAAGTGATGAGGATATTGATCCAATGAGAGTTAGCTGGATGTGATAAAATCAATAAAAGGATGAGAGTAATGAAGTGATAAGGATAGTGATCCAATGAGAGTTAGCTGGATGTGATGAAAGCAATAAAGTGATGAGAGTGATGAAGTGATGAGGATAGTGATCCAATGAGAGTTAGCTGGATGTGATGAAAGCAATAAAGTGATGAGAGTGATGAAGTGATGAGGATAGTTCTCCAATGAGAGTTAGCTGGATGTGGTGAAAGCAATAAAGTGATGAGAGTGATGAAGTGATGAGGATAGTGATGAAGAGATGAAGAGCAAGGAATCAAATTTTTTTCCAATGAGGTTGAAGTTAGAAGTAGGTGGGAAGCCAGGGGTGGATGACATGGACAGGTGGTGGAAGCCTTTAAATACTTTATTTGGAAAAACCCACTTATTTCCAGGTAACTCTTGCACGTCAGATGTGAAATAAGTGGGTTTTTTGATTTTTAATGGTGGGTTTGAAATGGCTGATTTGGTTTTAAACCCGCCATTACAAAATGGCGGGTTTGCTTAACTCTGATATGCCGTAATTGAGTTAAAATTTCAAAATTAGGGTGTATCAGAGTTAGCAAACCTGCCATTCAAAACCTGCCATTTTTGTTGACCAAACCCATCATTTTTAATAGGGCCTATCAGAGTCAACAAAACCGCCATTTTTAATAGGGCCTATCAGATTCAACCAAACCCGCCATTTTTTAATTTTGGGTTTCAAACCAAATCCACCATTTCCTATCCACCATTAAAAATCAAAAAACGCACACATCAGACGTGTCAGAGTTACCTCAAAATAAATGGTTTTTTTCAGATAAAGTATTTAAATGCTTTCACCACCTAAACCACACATCAGTCCATGTCATAAATACCTGTTTTCCAGCCTCACCTTCTTCTACCTCCAATCTCATTGGAAATATTCTACCTCCAACCTCATTGGATAAAACTGATTCATCAGTCTCATTGCTTTATTTCTCTCAAAAATTCATCACTCTCCTCACTTTATTGCTACTTTTACTTGATCAATCTCATCAATTTACTACTCTTGTTGCTTCATCACTCTCATCACCTTATTTCCCTTGTCACTTCATCACTCATCAATTCATTGCTCTAATCTTTCATTGGTATCCTCATTGCTTCATCTCTCATCCCCTCATTGCTGTCCTCACCACTTCATCAGTCTTATTGTTTCATTGCACTTAATCTTTCCAAATTTCCCCTCAGTGAATATCCCTCCACAAGTATAAAAAAAATCAAATACACCAAAGCAAAGATTTCCATTACTCAAAGGGAAAGATTTTATTATTGAAACCAGAGTCTCATGATTGGATTGATCAAGAACAATTACTTTTCCAGAGGTGAAATAATGGAACTTTTTGATCCTCTTTTTGGCCTTTTCAAACTCTTCAGGGAAGGTTTTTTGACTGTTCTTTTTTTCCACAAAAAATTGCAGGATAAAGATCCAAATTTTTTAGTTCTTTCACAGACTACACAGCCTTTTACTTGATTCCCTCCTCTGATACTTCCAAAGAGATTTTGGAACCTCTCTTTTGAGCCCTCTGTTGCTGAAAAGCCCTTGTCTTGCAACCTCTCTGTATGCTTATCAAATAATTTCATCCAATCTTGTTCCCTCCAATCCAAATATGTCAATTGGGGTGAGGATAAATAAATAATTCAATTTATTGTGGAGCATTTTGAGATTTTTTGGAGTGTTAGAAACTAAAATGTATTTGTGCACTAGGGGATTTGAACCCATGACCTCATCATTCATGAGTGATGATTTAACCACTGAGCTAAGTGTGCTATTGCCAGATGGGCCATTTTACCTGTCCACCCACCAAGGGTTTGCTTGCATTGCCCTGTAAACACCTTAAGTATTGTTTTATTTGTTCATTTACCAATTTCCATATAGAAAATTTGAGACTTGTGGCTTTTATCATCAGACCTAAAAATTGAGTTGCGCCCGGCGTTTACGCCATAGTTTTCCACAGATCTTGGTTGATGAAAATTCAGGCCAAAGAGGAAGTGATTGATTGGATCTTCAAAGATTTTTTCTTTGACTGGCAAGATTCTGGCTGCTTGATGTGCCTAGGTATGAACTCCAACCAACTTAATCCCAGCAAAGAATGTGTGTCTATTTCAAATTGTAGCTTTGAGGGGCAACAAGGTCCTGGTTGAAGAACCCATCTCATTATCCCTGCCATGGCTGCTGCTTTGGCACTCCATGGTAGATTTATCAATGTTCAAAAGATCAAGACTTCCAACTGACTAGGCAAACCAAAACTGATTCCTAAGATGGAACCCACCGAAAAGGATCAAAAATCAGAAGCTTGCTCCCAATTGGATGGAGAGTTGACCCAAGCCATTGGTTTGCTGAAATTTGGGGTATGGAAAGGGATTGAGGCTGTTTGAGATGCTGCATATGTTTCCTTGCCCCTTTTTTCACTTGAAAAAAAACCAACTTCTAACCTGAGCCAAATTCATTCCCCAGAAAAGTTGACACAGATAAAATAATTCCAGCCATCTTTCTCAAAACAATCAAGAAAACTGGGATGGGCCAAGCCCTCTTTTGACACATGAAATACAAATTTGTTGATGGCAAAGACAAATTGATACCAAAATTTTTCTTCAATTTTTACCCTTTCAACAAAGCCAAAATCCTGATTTTGACAGGTCCCAACTTTGGTTGCAGGCGTCCACAACAAAATTCCCTTTGGGAATTATTGTATTTTGTTATCCAATTTGTCTTAGCTACCAGGTATGATCTATACTCTTCCATGCTCCATTCTTCAAAAAATTGGCTTGATTGATCAAGGCCAAAGAGAGAGAGGATGGGGATTTTGAGATGGATGATAAATTTTTTGGAGTTGATGGTTGAGGAAGATAGGGGGAATCACATTTAGACGCACAGAATCAAAGATGGGTAGGAGAAAATTAACTAAGTTGATAGCCTTACAAAGGTAGAGTGAGTCATTACCAGATAGATTTTAGAAGGATAGTGATCCACCAAGGACTTGAGTTGTGGTCTTGAATAAGTTCAAGTCACCATTTAATTTGAAGTGGATTTCACAATTTACATAGCTTCTTGCATGTTGATACTTGTTTTGCATGTCACTGGTGAGTAGGATGTTATTGAACACATCAACAATAAAACTGTGGATTGAGGGATATGATTTTGAGTGGGTCAGTCAGTATCTAGCTATGGAGAGAGAGAGAGGGTGAGTTGATGAGAATCAAAAATCCAATCAAACTAGATTGGGTGAGATTACCACCGGCAAGACTGATGGGATGAAACTTTTTGAAACCCCAGGCAGGACTGTTAGCATAGGCTGAACAGGTTTCCTTGATGGCCTATCTAGCGTTAGACTGCCAGGGTGAATTGGGGAGAGGATATCAAGAGGAAGTGGGTGAGTTGGCTGCCTGCTGATGATGATGATAGCTTGAGGGTGATGGGATGTTTTTAAAGCAGTGGAGATGCAATCTGATGGAGATTTGAAGCAAAAGAGATTAGATTTGTGTGAAGGGATGGAGATGGGATTGGTATTTATTTTCCAAGGTGGAGGTGTGGATGGGTGTTTTTCACGCAATGGATGGTGGATGGATGATGATTCATAAATGGCAGATTTGATGCATTAATTCCACCATTTTTAAATACACCAGTTAGGGGGTATGTGTAGTTTGGAAACCTACCATTAAAAATGGTGTGTTTGTTCAAAACAAATGGAGGGTTTGCTAACTCTGGTACTCCCTAATGGTGGTTTTCTGAAATACACATACCCCCTAACTGGTGTATTTCAAAGTGGAGTGTTTCATGAAAATGGAAGATTTCAAACACCAAATTGGCCATTTATGTTTCTTCATTGGTTAAAATGCAAAAGATACAAACACCCCTCCATCATCATCATTCTCATCCTCATTCTCATAAGAAAACAAGCTTCATCCAGAAACATTCAAACCATCTCATCCCCCAGGTGGTAATCATCATATGAAAACCGTACAGTTTCATGGTCTGAACGTCTTCACACCAACTTGCTCTACTGCCTACTTGGTAAGCTTTACTGTCCTTTTACTTGAGCTCAACAATTGATTGTTTTGAAGAAAGAGTACCCATGACTGATCTACCTCAAATCTCATTAGCTTTCTTCTGGTTTCTCTCTGGTTCACCCTGAAATTCCTGCAATTCATATCACCCCTATCTGTCCTCATACCCTCTTTTTCTAACCCAGGCATCTCCCCAATATAATGGAGCTCAGGGTCTGTGTCCCCTATGCCTCTTGGAGAACTGCCTGAACAATTTTTTATGTTTGGGGACAAGTGGAACTACAGCAAAAGTAACAATGGAATCTGTCAATCCAAATTTCTCTTTTTTCTTTCTTTCCTTTTCTGACCATCCCCAATTAATTATCAATCAAGTTTTGTCTTTCTTGTTCTCTAAAGAGGGAAATTTTATCATAGTGACCACTTCAGCATATCCATTTCCTACAGTGTGTAATGTGAGCCAATTTACCAATTGGTTTCAGTAAATTTTGAGGAATTTGAAATGGAGCAAAAAAGAACACCAGAAGTTTTATTTTGGCCAAAGAGGATGATGATCTTGTCCCCCAGACAGCTCAACCTCTGACCTTTTGAATCCTAATTGGAAACTGAACTGGAAAATTGTGACAAAATTTGATCCTAATCTAAAAAAAATACAGAGATGTGGTCATCATATACAAGCAAATATGAATTTGATAAAATAAAACAAGGAACCATCCCATCCAATCAAGTTTGTCTCACTGCTTCTTCCTAGTCCATCATCCACTCCAACAATTTCTGTTGACAATCTTGCTCAGCTGGCTAACCAACTGAAGTTTTGACATCTCATGCAACAACTCTGTTATCCAGTCACAATTCTTACCACCAGCTTAGATTCCAACAATCCCATGGAGCCACAATCACCAGGAAAAACCTGGTGGATCTGGTCAGCCAGTGGCGTCACATTCTTTGGATAAGATGGTTGCATCCAATTGATTTCTAGAATTTTTCCTCATTTGGAAACACAACCTGACCACATTTTACAACTATTTGCTTCATAATTTCTCAAATTATTCACATTTTTTCTGATTTCATTCCATTCTATTTCCCCTTTTGATATCCTATCTTTCTTCTCCTTTTCTTCTTGTCTTACTTATTATTTTGATTGTCATTCTCCAAGGTTTCTATTTTACTTCCTCCCAGATTCCATATGGTTTCCAATTTTTTCCTCCCTGATTTCCCCCTGATTTCTCCCTGATTTCCAAAAATTTTCCATTTTTCAACCTATCAGCACAATCCCCCCTGATTTTCTTAAATGAAATAAAAGCATTTTTTAAAAAAAAATTATCCTTGTCATTGATACAACTCCTTCTGTCATTAAATTTCTGTTCTAACTACAGGTAATGCTTAAAAAATTTGATTGGAATTCACTCCCAAAACAAATTCAAAGAAAAAAAATTGAAACAATTCATAATACTTTGCATATTCCATAATTTTTGAATTTCACTTTCCAGAAGATGTAATTTGGGATATTATAGTGGTTGAAGAGAATGAGAGAGATAAAATAATCAATTGAAACAGTACTTACAACCAACATAGTTTGGATGTGGTATCACCAAACCTGAGCAATGCTTCCTGTTGGATTTCAAACTCCTGTGAGGAAGTATGCTTCAATGTTTGGAGGCGAATAAATGTGCAAGATTGGACGCACTAGGCTTCAAATTTTGGAGGCAAATAAATTTGAAAGATCTTTTCTGAGGAATCTGCTGTACTTTTCCCCACAATGGAATGAGATTTCTTTTCACTTTTGTCACAATTGGGTTGATGGATGATGGGAGGTGAATGATGAAAAAACTACAAGCTGGAGGCCAAGCCGTCCTCCTTAAATAGTGGTACAAGTTTTTAATGCAAGAGTTTCAGCTCCCCCGTTTTCTTCCTTCCAATTCTCTACTGCGCCTTCTGCACTTATCCCCAATCTTGGTTAATCTTTCCAAAGGGATGAGGATAGATCAGTTGTTTATGTGAATGTTTTATTTTGGTTTTCAAATCTAACAACAACAGTATATAGATCAATCTTAGCAGTTGGCTAAGATTAATCACTCATGTGGACGCTCTCACCTAAAAACAACAGTATATAGATCAATCTTAGCAGTTGCATAAGATTGATCACTCCTGTTGATGCTCTCCCAAGTTATTAGGTGCCCAAAAATAGTATTAGGAAGTGATTGGTTATTTAATATGAAGTTCTCAGAAGAGGTATGCAGCTGACACCTAACAACAACAGTATATGGATCAATCTCATTTGTCTAAGATTGATCACTCCCATTGAAACTCTCCTTAATATTCTACAATAAATACCAAGGAGATTATTTCTTGACCCTTAGGAAATAAAAATATAGACTGAAATGTGATCACGGTATTAGGTCCCCCAAAATAGTATAAGGAAGTGATGGGGGACCTAATACATCTAGATGGGGTGAATTCCTTTTATGCCCTTCAGGCTCTTCCTGCTCACTTGTTTGTAGTTTGGGCCTTTGCTCATGTAGTGAAGTCACAGAGCTCAGGCTCCCTAATATTTCATTGTAGTTGGTGCGTTCTCAGTACTTACCATTTCCCTACTTGAATTATCTAGTATGTGGAATTCCAACAGCCCCCTTCAACAAGTTAGGGAAATGACCTTTTTTATTTCATTATCTTCCCGTAGTTTCTTGAGCAAGTTTTTGGTTAATGGTTTGGTCAGTAGATCTGCCATCATGTCTTCCATAGGGCAATATGTGATTTTAACCTTTTCTGTTTTCACTAGTTCTCTTATCCAATGGTGTTGGATTTTGATGTGTTTTTTTCTGTGGTGTAAGAATGATTTAGACATGAGGTGGACGTCAATTAATTTTTCATAGTGTAGGATGATTAGTATGTTGCAGGGCTGATGTAGGAATTTTAATTATTCTATGAGCCATACTGATTATTTCCCAGCTTCTTTTGTGGCCTTGTAATCTGCTTTGGTGGATTACAAGGACACCTTTTGTTGTAATTTGGATCTCCAATTGACAGGGCTATTCATCATTGTGAAGATGTATCCAGTTGTATATTTTTGGGTAGCTTTGTCCCCAGCCCAGTCTGCATCTGGGTGTCCAAAGGGAATCTACCAACTTTGGTTTTCTAGTGATTTATTTCTGCTTGTTGGGTATTTGATACCTTATTTGAAAGTTCCTTTCAGGTATTGTAATACATGGCAGAAAAAATTCCAGTGAGTTATGTTGGGTTTATCCATATATCTGGCAAAGACACCAACAGCATGAGACATGTCTGGACGTGTACATAGGGCTAGGTAGAGTAAGGAGCAGACTCCACTGCTATACAGTGTAAGAATCCAAACAGTGCTAGGCCGTGGCAGTTCTGTGGAGGGGAAAGGTGCTGTTTAGGCTGCCCTCCTGAGTGTTACAAAAATATTTAAATGTAACCAAAATCAAGGTCCAGAGCCTGGTAAATGAGGAATAAAGTAGTAAAGGATAAAGATGATAGTAGTCCGGTAGCTATGGGACAGCACTATCTGAGCCAAGATTATGTGGGAAAAACTTGGACAACAGAATCTAAAGTTTGTTTAAAGTTCAAAGAAAAAGCTGTTGCATCTAAACAATGCCCACAAGCCAATAACTCTGGTCGTCAGCATAAGATTGGGGATGATCAACTCAAACCCAACCAACCTTCAGGTTCTCAATGGACCTTCCCAACTCTTGGCAATCAAGCGCTTGAAGGGTACCAGATAAATGAGGGTGGCTGTGCAAGAAAAGTAACTATGTTTAAGAAGCTCTAAAAGCAAAAAGTGACTGATTTGAAGCAAGGATACCCTCAACACTTCTCAAGGAACTCAAGAGTAGGCTGGCAGAATGCAACTCCAAAAAAAATAAGGGAGGTATAACACTCCAGGTCTTAAGCTTAACAAGACCTCTTCAATCAATTGTGATTGGCTCCAGAAAGATGATCAAGGAGGGATCAAGACCAGTATGGTCAGAGAAAGGGATCAAGGAGTGGTATAACACACTCAAGAATTCCAACAGAAAGAATTCTCTTCAACCTGCAAGGCTATTGGTTGTTGATAAGGATCAGGCCACAGAGGGGCAAAGACTCAGGATCAATGGATCAGGGGGCAATCATAGATATACCCAGGATGAGGATGAGGGTCAGATTTTAATGATAACAGGGGGGAAATATGCACACACTCCCATGGATGTTTGTAAAAAGGCAGGAGAGAGCCCCTCCTTTTATAGACAAGAGGTCTGTAGACTATTTACAAGAGAGATTTACAGATAGAGAGGAAAATTTTTTTTTCCTTTTTTTTTTTGAATGAAATCAAGAGAGATGAGGAAAGAAAACAAGCGTCAAGAAACTATGACAAAATTTGATCACATGGCATATGTAAAAGAAAATAAATAATAAAATGAAGTGACATAAAAAAAAGGAAGCCTGCGTCACAGACAACAGAGGGTGGTGGGTTGAGTTGGCAGGTGAGCAACAGGAGCCAGGACGCACACCTGCGACAGCATTTGGTTGCAGGTTGGGCGGAGGAGGATGAGCAAGCAACGGCTGTCCGCTGATCCTTTGGTGTTGGATGTGGGATTGATTGGTGTGCTTGAGTGGTTTGCAGTCCCAGTGGGAGGATTGGGTAGTCAAGGATGATCAGTTAATGATCAAGGAAGTTGGGGGATGGTGGCCGTTGCGACAGGAAAAGGCATTGGTGAGGGTAGTGAGAGCTCCAACGGTTGATTGCGTGATCTTGGCAGGTGATTGATAGATGAGGGGCTTGGATCAAAGCGGTGATGATATGGGGAAGGTGAGTTGGATGATTGGTTGGGGACAGGAATCCAACAATTGCAAACATTTCTTGCAGTTGTTGGATGATGGATTGATGGTGTTCACGGGCTGGCAAGACAGTCAGAAACAACCAGGACGGCCGGCAGGATGAAGGAAAATTTGAGGGGGGGGAGATCAATGACAGCATTGATGCTGTTGTTGTTGTTGCTTTCAATGCCATTGTTTGTGCCAATGAAAGCGTCAAGGGTGATGATGAAGATGATTGTCAATTGTGAAGTAGGGAGACTGGAGGGGATCCTGCCTAGACGGCTAGGACAAGGAAGAGGTGAGATTGGTCATGAGGATGACCAATTGGGTCAGGTGAGGCGGATTGTTCCCATGACTGATCTCACACAGGGGATCAGAGATGATGAGCTTTCAAAGGGAGGATTGGAGGCAGGATGGGGGGCTGTTCATGAGGTCACCAACAACCAAAAGCATTGCTTGCGGTTGTTGGTCAATGGGGGCAAGGATGGAGAGCAAGATTGGGATGTTTTGGGGATCTCAATGGCTGATGAGATTGGGGGTTGATGGCAAATGAGATCAGAGGTTGATGGCCAATTGGGGGTTCTGGTGCCGGATAGAAGCCCGCGAGCCGAGCCGGTCTTCATCCGCGCATTTGCCAAAAGGGTGGGTAGCAGCGCAAAGCAAGGGCAAATTGAAAATAGGACCGGGCGCTAGGCACCCAAGAGATGATCCTAGATGACTAGGAGAGTGATAGCTGGAAGTTTGGTAACTGGATATGGGAATCATTCTGGATCAAAAAGGTTTTTTTTGGATCTAAATGGAGGCTATAGAAAAGTTCATAAAAATTTTACTTTTTCCGTACTGGTCCAGAGGTGCCCCCAATTGGACACCACATCTCTCCCCAACTTACAGACTGTCCCTAGTCTGCATCTGAGTATCTTTGATTATATATACAAAATAAGAAACTGAGGAATTGAAACAGAAAAACACCCGTTTGATCTTCAGGGTGATTGAAAAGGGAGCTTGATCCATCCAAAGAGAAGTTCCTGGAAGTGGCTGAGATAAAAGAATGAAGAAGGCGTCCCAGGTGCTCACATATGTGGCATACAGTAGAGTTTCACAACAAAATGCAGCAGATGACCCCTGGTGGTGCACAATTGGGAGGACTTACTTCTGGAACAAGCTGCCTCCACAAAAATGAAATTTCTTGACCTGATCAGCAGAGAACCTTCTGGCCATCTGATTACCATCCAGCTCCTCCAAAACATATGATCCACCTCTGACTTGACGGACCACTTGATAAGGACCATTCCAGCAGTTAGAGAAAAGCTTTCCCCACTGAGTTTCCAAGGATCAATTATAAGCTAAGACTAGATCCCCAGGATTCAAGGGATCCCTGATTTGATTGAAGTGCTTATCCTCCCAATACTGGACTGAATTTTCTCTTGACTCAATCATCTTCTGATAAGCTCTGTCACAAACATCTTCACTTTGCTCCAGTTTCTTGGATCTGGAAACTACTAGATCAGTGGTGGAAGAAACCTTTTCCCAAGAAATACCTAAGGAAGATTACATTTCCAGATCAAGAGGAATTACAGCCCTTTTTCCAAAGATAATTTGATAAGGTGAGTAGCCAGTGGTTTTTTTAATTGAAATTTGATTGGAGAAGAGGACCAGAGGAAGAAATTTGCAACAATTCTTTCCAATTTCACAAGCCAGCTTGACAAGGGCAGCCTTCAAAGGAGCATGGCCTCTTTCCACAATGCCTTGACCTTCAGGATAATAAGGAGTGGTCACCCTATGTTTACCAGGAAGCGATTGGATCATTTCAGCCAGTTTGCCTCCAAACTCAGAGCCCCCATAAGTTGAATAAGATCAATTCAAGCCATAACACATTGTTCAAGTCTCATAGAGGAAGGCTGCTACTGATTCAGAGCTGAGGTTCTTAAGGAATTTTGCTTCAAACCATCCAGAAAAATCACCTCTAGCTACTATGAGGTACTTAGCTCCACCAGCCTTAATATGAACCACATCCATAGCAATCCTTCCAAATACAGTGGACTCTCCAGTGGGATAACAAATTTCCTCTGGGAGCCTAAGATCACGTTTCTGACATACTTCACAACTCTTGCACCATTGAGAGACTGATTTCTTCAAGGATGGCCACCAGAATTGTTTGGATATTCAACAATAAGTTTTTGTTTCCCCACAATGACCAAGGCCTTCATGGAGATTTTCAAGGATTGAATCTTGTTTAGAAGGGATGGTGAAAACAATAAGAGCACAAGGGTTTCCTCTTTTCATAAGCCTAGTACCTTGGCCAAAGAAATTGGAGGACTTCCTTTTGAGTGATTGAAAATCTTTAGCAGAGAGATCAGGAGGCCTTTGGAGAGTGGAGAGACACTGCTCTAATTTAAGCCAGAAGCCTTGTTGGAAGCCAGAATAATCTTGAGAGGAAAAGGTGAAGAAAGGAAAAATTAAGGGTTACTCCTTGTCAAAATCCACTCCAACATCTAATTCTTCATCTCCAAGAAGGCGTCAAGATAAACCATCAGGCATGGTGAAAGATTTTCCAGGCCTATGAACAATATCAAAAGAGAACAACTGGATGAAATCCACCCAACAAGTCATTGGAGCGTTTGGAAGACTGGGGGAATTGATCATTTCAATAATGGATTGTGCATCAACTTGTAACTCAAAGTGTTGACCCCAGAGAAAAGTTTGGAGCTTCTTCAACATTTGTGCTACACCACAAAGTTCCAGTTTTGGCTGGGAGTACCTGGATTCCACCTCTGAAAAAAGAAGAGATTCATACAGAGCAGGACAATCCAAACCATTTTCATCTTCCTGAGTAAGGACAGCCCCAACAGATTGACAACTAGAGTCCACAGCCAGCTTGATCTTGCCAGCCCTAGGTCCATAAGTGATCTTCTTCAAGACAATGTCTTTTCCAACAATTGTTTTGAGCATCTGAAATGATTGTTCACAAGCTTGGGTCCAAAACCATTCAGCATCCTTCCTGGTTAAGCAATGCAAGGGAATGCAAATTTTGAATAGAGAAGGGATAAAGATCCGAAAATAGATTACAACACCTAAGAAACCTCTGACTTCAGTTGGATTGATGGGAGTAGGCCAAGAGAGAATTTTGTTGACTTTGGATGGATCCATCCTTCTTTATTTCCTTGCAGACCACATGACCAACAATTTCCAAAGCAGGTACACTGGCAGCCAATTTGGATCCAGAGACAGTGAGACCAGACTCCTTGATTCAAAACAGGATCCTTTCCAGAATGGTTGCATATTCCCAGATACATCAACGGATTCCTGAATGCCAGGGTAACAGCTCATTGTTATAACCAGAAACTGGACCTTTAATCCCGCCATTGTCAATAAAGATACCAGCATGATCAGGGATTTCATCCTGGAGGATCCAAACCATCTGAGCCTGATAGACTGCAACCAAATTGGTGGCACCTTGAGGTAATTGAGTAATTTGGAAACAACCAAGAGGAGTATTGAAAGTAGTGAGAGGACAAGAAATTGGATGTAAGGATTGTTTTTCATAGCCACCCATAATGTCACCTAGACCTTAGCAAGCTCTCACAGAGAAGGATTTGACAAATTCTTCAGTAGCAGGGGGAATACCAGAGTCTTTAATAGTAACCTTATTTAGAGGCTGGAGATCATGAACTATTCTAAGTTTACCATTACTCTTGAGAACACAGAAAACAGGACTGGAATAGCTAGAATTTGATTGTTCATATAAACCGGTTTGGACTTGTTTGTGGACCAACTTGATGAATTTGTCAACTTTAGCAGCAGGGATTGGGATCTTCTTCTTTTTCCAGGGATCATGTTATACTACAGGGATAATGTAAGGGAGGCCATAGGATTCTTTCAAGAGACCTCTCTCTTCTTCACAGAAAGCAATAGATTTTTCCCTAAGGGCTAAGACATTTTTGATCAAATTCAACTCATCAGAAAGAAGCCATCCATCTGGACCAAAAGTGACCACTTTGAGATGTTCTTCAGTGACACAACCAGAGGGGATGAATGGACCAGTAAGAGATTGAGGTAAACCACAGTAAGGATTGTGGGATAGAGGGGGTTGCATAAGAGGTGGGTTGAGGTTGAGAGGCATTGGTTAGTTGACTGGTTGAACCTTTTTTGCAACTGGTTTATACTTGGTGGCAAAAGAGAGGAATGCTTTCTTCCTCCAAGCATTGACCAGTGAGACCTGACTATGAAAACTGAGGCCAAGTTCCAACATCTTCCAAGTTTGACGTTCCGCCTTGTCCTTGAAAGGTCCCTTTTCCATAAAAGAGGATCCAAAAGCTAACGCATTTCTCACAGGTGTGGCACAGGGTAGAGTTTCAAAAATGACAGTAGTAGGGGCCCCTGATGGTGCACAATTGGGAGGACTTACTTCTTCCCCACATTGCCTCCACTTAAGACCATACTCCTTCATACCAAAACCACCAAGAAAAGAATTGAGATTGGGATCTAGTTTAGACTCATTGCGGAGATTTAAAACAGGACTAGAGGATAATCAATCAGGCTGAAGGGAAAAATGAAAATAAGATACAACAGACCCAGAGAGAGAAGAAATATTTTCGGAATTTTTGGATTTTTTATGTTTTTGAATTTTGATCTTATTTGGATGAGGAAGAGATGATGAGGACAACAAAAAACATGCCTCTGAGGTTGAATTTGATCCATAAGTTAAAGTCTAAGGCTGAGAGAAACTAAAACTATCAGTAGGATCAACTAATCCAATAAAAAATGAGGCTGAGAGGAATGAGAGTTGTCCTTCTGCTCTCCCTTTAGAACTTTTTTGGGAGAACAAGCAGGAAAATCTTGTTCCTAACAACCCAAATCCAAGGAACAAAGCGGAAATTCAATTTTTCTGCAATCAGCATCAGGGAGAAGGATTCTGTCCCCAACTTGATCAGAAAAAATCAGGGTAGCACCAAAATCCATTAAGAACGGTTGGCCCAAGATCATAGGACCTTCCAAAGGAGTGATCCAGAAGTGATAAGTTCCAACAATATTTTGACCAATTCAAACCAGAAAAACCTCAGCAATACCAACCAGTTCACATGACTGATTCCCTATGCCATAAACCGCAGAAGTAAAGCTGACCCTTGGACTAAGCTTGAGTTTTCAGGCCATAGTATCTGAGATTAAGTTGAGCTGAGAACCCAAATCCACAAGAAGAGAAACTGTTTTAGCCAATTCACCAAGATAGCAGGGAAGAAATGCAAGAGGGCAGGAATACAGATTGGAATCTGAAGGGGGATCTGTTCCACCAGAGTCCTCTATCAAAGTGCCAGAAGAGACCTTCAATTTGTCCGGACCAATTTCCACACGTCAACAAGAAACCCATTTCTTCATTCCTTCAGCCACAGATGGAGAGATAGACAGCAGTTCAGCCACAGAAAGATCAGGGATTTTGGGATCAGAAATTTTCTTTAATACTCCTTCCAAAGCATTAGGGTAGTCCTTGGAAATTCCCCTCTCAAACCAAACTTTGGGCTGGGTGGAGGGAGGAAGATCAGGTGAGGCAGGTACTGGAAGAGGATCAGAGGATTGAGGGGCTTGACAATATTGAAGAGGAGGAGAAGGAACAGAGTGTTCCTGGAACCTTTCCATGATTAATTCTCTTTCTACTTCCATGTCTTCTAAATCAGAGGAAGGAGGCTCAGGAAAAGATCAAGGTTTGACAGGTTTTTGAAGGATTGAAGATGGAACAGGAGGAGACTTGTGAGGTTTGGGTTCCTCATGGCGTTTCCTAGCTGGATCAGATTGATAAGCACCAGAGAAACTGGAAGAAGTGATAGCTGGAGGATACCAAGGTTGAAGAGTGCCACAGGATGATCAAAAACTCAAGGAGACCAGAGATGCCTTCTTGGGAGTTGGTGGTTGGTAAGAAGCCACCAAATGACAGATCGGACAAGATGAGTTGAAAGGGATCAAAGCACCATTAGGAAAAAAGAAATTATTTCCCTTCTGCTCTACTAATTTCTCCTCCTTGTCCTTCTGGAGTTCAGGACATCTACCAGTACCATGGCCTTCTCTATGATAGTAATAGCAGACTAAGGTGGATTTAGTAACAGAATTAGCAGGTTTAGGGGTAGCTAAAGAGGATATTTTCTGATCTATTTTATTCTCAAAGGCCTGAAGTAGCTTAGTAATCTCATCTATGGTAGCAGTATCCTTATTGGCCTGAGGGCTTGATTTAGGTCTGCAATTTGCTTCCATCTTGTTCATGATTTTGTTGGATTCTTGGTAGGAAGGAGCATGAACTGGTTCAGTGATCCTGGGCTTTTAAAATGTGAAAGCAGTTTGGCCTTTCATGACTTTGTCCACCAAATTCCTAAGGACCATAAAGACAGGGAGTTTGAATCAATTATCCCTAGTAGTGATCATGGATCCAGACTTGACCAATTCATCCCTAATCCTTTCCTGCACTCCTGGCAAAAAAGATTGGAAAAATCAAACTCAAATTTTTTCCACAGTGTCAATTTGATTCTTCCTGATAAGATAAGACTGAATAGGATCCCAAGACTTTCTGAAAGACTCATAATCAGAGGCTGAAGAGACACCACCATTTGAGATCCATTGAGAAACCGGAGCACCCAAGTCCTGTAAGCTAAACCTATCCACATCTATTTTTCCCCAATAAGCCAACATAGCCTCCTTCAAGAGCCTCCAGTTATGAGTTTTGAATCCATCCAACGATTCCATCACTTCCATAACTTCATCAGAGGTGATAAAAAATTGTAACTGATAGGCCATATCATGTTCACTTGCACCATCCACTTCAGCAGCCATTTCATAGGAGTCCAAAAATTGTTCCACATTTGTTCCATTGAAGCCTAGGTTCTTGTTCTGGGATTTGATCTTGACCATCTTGGCCCAAACAGTGGTGGAGGTAACAGATTCCATTTTGAAGACAGAGTTCCTAAGGGGATCCAAAAAGCAGAGTTCTAAGGTGGCTCACAAGAGTGGCAAGGGTAGAGTTTCACAAAAAACAACAAGAATCCTTCCCAGATGGTGCACAATTGGGAGGACTTACTTCTGGAACAAGTTGCCTCCACGGATCAGATCTGGATGATGAAAGAAAAAAGAAAAAAAAGAAAAGGATTGGATTGGATTTCAGAGTTGATTCTTCAAGTTGGGACTGTAAATCCCAAGGTTGCTGGTTTGATCCCCGCCCGGGGGACCAAATGTAAGACTCCAAACGGTGCTAGGCCATGGCAGTTCTGTGGAGGGGAAAGGTGCTGTTTAGGCTGCCCTCCTGAGTGTTACAAAAATATTTAAATGTAACCAAGATCAAGGTCCAGAACCTGGTAAATGAGGAATCAAGTAGTAAAGGATAAAGATGATAGTAGTTTGGTAGCAATGGAACAGCACTATCTGAGCCAAGATTATGTGGGAAAAACTTGGACAACAGAAGCTAAAGCTTGTTTAAAGTTCAAAGACAAAGCTGTTGCATGTAAACAACGCCCACAAGCCAATAACTCTGGTTGTCAGCAGAAGATTGGGGATGATCAAATCAAACCCAACCAACCTCCAGGTTCTCAATGAACCTGCCCAACTCTCCGCAATCAAGCGCTTGAAGGGTACCAGATAACTGAGGGTGGCTGTAAAAGACAAAGCACTATGTTTAAGAAGCTCTAAAATCAAACAGTAACTGATTTGAAGCAAGGATAACCTCAACAATTCTCAAGGAACTCAAGATTAGGCTGGCAGAATGCAACTCCAAAAAAAAATAAGGGAGGTATAACACTCCAGGTCTTAAGCTTAATAAGACCTCTTCAATCAATTTTGATTGGCTCCAGAAAGATGATCAAGGAGGGATCAGGACCAGTATGGTCAGAGAAAGGGATCAAGGAGTGGTATAACACACTCAAGAATTCCAACAGACAGAATTCTCTTCAACCAGCAAGGCTATTTGTTGGTGATAAGGATCAGGCCACAGAGGGGCAAAGACTCAGGATCAATGGATCAGGGGGCATGTCAGCTTCCTGATACCAGGAACCTTGCAGTCTTTTAGCTAAAGAGAGTGATAAAAATGCTGGAATGATAATAATAATTATTATTTCAATAATAAACAATTAGAAGCTCAAATGAATGATATAATAAGAGCAGTTGCAAGGTTTAATTGGTTTTGTAGTAAATGGTTTTCAATATAATATAAAAGAGGGGCCACAGTATTATACTACTGGGGTTCTTTACAGACTAGCAACCTCTCTTCAAGGGGCCTCCTTAGGCAGTTTAAGAACCTTGGAATAAAGATGGGTGCCTTAGAAAGGACTTATTCCACTAATGGCTGGGCTTAACAGCTCAAATAGCCAAGACAGGAAGGGTAACACTCACTCTGAGAACTTTACCACGAAAATTCTGGAATGATTGGAAGGGTTTCAGAGCAGATGGGGTAGATTGTTTGACTAAACTTCAATGGTTGATTGGTTAATAAAGGTAAATAATACTACTACAGAATAATTCATAAACCACTTGCTTATCTTCATATAAGCACTTGATCAATAATGTTAGGGTGTCTGATTGATAATAAATAATTCCTGGTAACTGATGATAGAATAATGGATCCAAAGAGGTCTGTATAAATACCTTTTTGGGGTTATTTTGATCTTCTCAGGGCACGTAGACAGGGTTCTGCTTGTGGGCCGAGGCTGGCAAGCCAGTCAGGGCAAGATTAGCACGTCTACTTGGAGCTGTAAATCAGCTTTCCTTAGATCTGCTGGATTTCTGTACTATTTTAGCCACAGGATCTGTTAATCTGTTATGGCGTAAATTTGATCATTCTGTACTCATCCTTCATTTGTACTAGTACTACTGATATTGCTTTGAAGCGTGCAGATGTGGATGTTTAATAATTCTCCATAATCTGCTGATCATGTAGATAATTTTTAATAATTTTTATGAACACTCCTTGTAGTGATTTGTGGTCTTCAAAGATCAGGATCAGTGATTTATGTGATAATCCTTGATTTTGGATTTATTATTAAAAAATGTTTTAAACTTAATTTTCATTAATTTTATTTAAGTTTCAATCCTTTTAGATCATTAGTAATGCATATGTCAGTTTGTTACATATACTAGGCAACCCTAAATAGGTTGTAGCTCTTCTGAGCGGTACCTGGTTGTCAGATTAGTCACGACTGATCCAGACGCAGGGATCAGTTATTACAGATGCGCGCAGGGTGGGATCCGCTGCGTGCGTGGAAGAATCAGCTGCGCGCGTGTCTCTAGTACGCGGGAATCTGCTGCTACTAGTACATAGGGATATGTAATGATGCGGGGCTGCGCGCGGGAATTGTGACATAACACATTTCCGCGTGTAACTCCTAAAATATACACAACACCTAAATTGTGAATTAATTTTAGGTGTAAACCCTATACGTGACAATACGTGTGAAATATTAGAATTGCCAAAAAGTGCCATACTGGTGTCATAATTTTTAGTACTTTTCTTCTTAATTATTTTAAAAATATAAGGACTTGGAATTCAAGGGTGGGGTCAGTGAGTGACCCTACCTAATTTTGGGCGAGAAATTCATTCCTGTAATAATATTTATGGATTTCTCACTCCTTATTTTTTTAATTGAGATATTCTTATTTTTCATAGTTTTGTGTTACAATTTTGACAGTTTTGCTCTGTACATAGTAGCAAGCTGACAGGGCAATCATAGATATACCCATGATGAGGATGAGGATCAGAATGGGGGTGAATATGCACACACTCCCATGGATGTTTGTAAAAAGGCAGGGGAGAGCCCCTCCTTTCATGGAAAAGAGGTCTGTAGACTATTTACAAGAGAGATTTACAGATAGAGCAGAAAAAAAGTTTTTTTTTTAAAAAAAAAAAAATGAAAACAAGAGAGATGAGGAAAGAAAACAAGCAGCAAGAAACTATGACAAAATTTGATCACATGGCATATTTAAAAGAAAATAAATAATAAAATGAAGTGAAATAAAAAAAAGGAATCCTGCGTCACAGACAACAGCGGGTGGTGGGTTGAGTTGGCAGGTGTTCAAAGGGAGCAAGGACGCACACCCGCAACAGGATTTGGTCACAGGTTGGGCAGAGGAGGATGAGAGAGCAACGGCTGTCCGCTGATCCGTTGGTGTTGGATGTGGGATTGATTGGTGTGCTTGAGTGGCTTGCAAGCCCGGTGGGAGGATTGGGTAGTCAAGGATGATCAGCTAATGATCAAGGAAGTTGGGGGATGGTGGCCCTTGCAACAGGCAAAGGCGTTGGTGAGAGTAGTGAGAGCTCCAACGGTTGATTGCACAATCTTGGCAGGTGATTGATGAATGGGGGCTTGGATCAAAGCGGTGATGATGTGGGGAAGGTGAGTTGGATGATTGGTTGGGGACAGGAATCCAAAAATTTCAAACATTGCTTGCAGTTGTTGGATGATGGATTGATGGTGTTCACGGGCTGGCAAGGCAGTCAGCAACAACCAGGACGGCTGGCGGGATGAAGGAAAAGTTGAGGGGGGGATATCAATCAAAGCATTGACACTGTTGTTTTTTTTTTGTTGCTTTCAATGCCATTGTTGGTGCCAATGACAGCCTCAAGGGTGATGATGAAGATGATTGGCAATTGTGAAGTAGGGAGACCAGAGGGGATCCTGCCTTGACGGCTAGGACAAGAAAGAGGTGAGATTGGTCATGGGGATGAACAATTGGGTCAGGTGAGGCAGATTTTTCCCGTGACTGATCTCACGCAGGGGATCAGAGATGATGGGCGTTCAAAGGGAGGATTGGAGGCAGGATGGGGGGCTGGTCATGAGGTCACCAACAACCAAAAGCATTTCTTGCAGTTGTCGGTCAATGGCAGCAAGGATTGAGAGCAAGATTGGGATGTTTTGGGGAGCTCAATGGCTGATGAGATTGGGGTTTGATGGCAAATGAGATTGGAGGTTTATGGCCAATTGGGGGTGCTGGTTCTGGATAGAAGCCTGCAAGCCAAGCCAGTCTTTATCTGCGCGTTTTCCAAAAGGGTGGGTAGCAGCACAAAGCAAGGGCAAATTGAACATAGGACCGGGCGCTAGGCACCTAAGAGATGATCCTAGAAAACAAGGAGAGAGCTGGAAGTTTGGGAACTGGTTATGGAAATCATTCCGGATCAAAAAGTTTTTTTTTTTGGATCTAAATGGAGGCTATAGAAAATTTCATATAAATTTTACTTTTTCCATACTGGTCCAGAGGTGTCCCAGATTGGGCACAACAACAGCAAGTTTTGTGTAGAGAATGTAGTGTGTTCTTTGTCTGATGAAGGCAATAGCTTGATGGTAATAGGAAGAGGAGTGGCAGCAACTTTGGTGTCATTATGTTGGAAAGCTGTGAGGTTTTGGGTGGCCATGTGGTGTTGGTTTAATCTGTACCCATTTGGATTCCTTTTTAGCTGTATTCCAAAAATACTTTCAGCCTCTTCAAGGTCCTCCATTTCCCATTTCCTGGCTATTTCTTCTTTTAATGTATCTATATTTTTTCCCATTATTATCATATTGTCTACATGTATGTATAGGAGAGATTATTTGTTGTTTTTACAGCAAAGGTATACACATTCATTCAACGGTGATTTGATAAAGCCTATTCTTTCAATGAATGAATAAATGCTTTTGTTCCACATCCTGGGCAAATGCTTTAGTGCATAGATGGCTTTATTGAGAAGCCACACCATTTCATTTCCTTCTTTGAAACCATTAGGCTGTTCAAGTTAGACTTCCTTGTCAATTGGGGCATTCAGGAAGGCTGTAAAAGCATCCATCTGGTGGATTTCCCAGCTTTGATGAGCAGCCACTGCTATTTGTAGGCAAAGGGATGTGGGTTTTCCGGTGGGTGAGAAGTTGTCATGGTAATCATCTCCTTCAAATTGGGAACATCCCTTGGAAACATATTTTGATTTTTGATTTATAAATATCCCATTGGTGTTTTGCTTTGTTTTACAGAACCATTTCCCTTTTATAACCTTTTTGGGAGTGGGCCGTTTCACTAAGGTTAAGATATTTCTTTCTTTGATGGAGTTAGTTTCCTTCTTTAATGAATTCATCCAATTTGGAGCATCTTGTCTGTTTTTGGCATTAGAAAAGGATATGGGGTCAGCAAGTTTAGTTGATAGTTCCATGAGATAGGCCAGGTTCAGGATTTTTGAAGAGAGTTTAACCATTTTGGAATAATTTATACAAGGCAGATTGCTTAATCAATGATTTCTTTTTTATGTGGTTCTGACTGGTGAGTTGCTGGGGTTTTTATCAAGGTGAAATTGCTTGTTTGTAGGAGTTGATGAAGTTGTATTGTGTGGAACTGGAGGTGAACCAAGATTGAGGATTAGTTTGGGGGCTGGGGTTTTTGTGGGAGGATCTGGAGGGTTTGGAAAAGGATAGTCAGGTGAAATATTTTCTGGGACAAGCAGAGGACATGTGTTTTTGTTTGTGTGGTCTAGGCTTTGGGAAATAGCTTGTGACTTAAACAGGTAGCTCTCTTCTTCAAAAGATACCTCACCCGTTACTGTTACCTGTGGGGTGATAAGATTCAAGATGAGATAGTTCTGATTTTCTTTTGTGAACCCAAGGAGGATCCCATCCTCTGTCACTAAAGAGAAATTATTATCTTCCAGCGGGTTTTGGATGAGGGCATGTGCCTTGCATCCAAATATTCTAATGTGGTGTAGATTTGGTTGGTAAACATGCCATAGCTCAAAGGGGGTGCACTCTTTGTTGTTAATTGCATTTGACAGGAGTCTATTGTGAGAATTATTGGCCCACAAGCTTAGTCAAATAGTAGTACTTAAAGCAAAAGAAATGATGAGACAATAATGTCTTATGATTGATCCTTAATATGAGTCAGAGGCAATGGCACACTCATGAATGTGAATGAATTGGTAAATGAATGGATAGAAAACAGCAGGTAGAAGAGCTCCTTAAATAAAAAAGATGGTGCTCATGTGGATCTAATGTAATTACAAGCAAAAGGCAAAAATTCCACCCTAAATAGGCTCTAAAGGCTCTAAAAGCCTTGTTACTTTGTTTGGGCTTACTCAGACCACTTGGCATTAGTCCCTGAACCCTTATGACCAGCCTATACCAGTTGAGTTTGGTTTTTCCACCCTTACTGGGCTGAAACAGCCCTTTTTTCTGTTCAGACCCTGGCTGGTTTTCCCTTACAACCAGCCCAGTTACCTCTGTGACTTCACTTACCTGGCTGGTTGCCTCATTCAACCAGCCGCTGGCCCCTAACATGGACCAGGTGGGACCCAAAAATCTTCTGGGTCTGCTCTCAAGCTCACAAGGGGGGGGGTGTAACCGGCAAACGTGCCGCTGTAAGACTCCAAACGGTGCTAGGCCATGGCAGTTCTGTGGAGGGGAAAGGTGCTGTTTAGGCTACCCTCCTGAGTGTGAAAAAAATATTTAAATGTAACCAAGATCAAGGTCCAGAACCTGGTAAATGAGGAATCGAGTAGTAAAGGATACAGATGATAGTAGTCTGTTAGCAATGGAACAGCACTATCTGACCCAAGATTATGTGGGAAAAACTTGGACAAAAGAAGCTAAAGTTTGTTTAAAGTTCAAAGAACAAAGCTGTTGTATGTAAACAAAGCCAACCAGCTAATAACTCTGGTTGTCAGCAGAAGATTGGGGATGATAAACTCAAACCCAACCAACCTCCAGGTTCTCAATGAACCTGCCCAAATCTCCGCAATTAAGGGCTTGAAGGGTACCAGATAACTGAGGGTGGCTGTACAAGACAAGCACTATGTTTAAGAAGCTCTAAAAGCAAACATTAACTGATTTGATGCAAGGATAACCTCATTACTTCTCAAGGAACTCAAGAGTAGGCTGGCAGAATGCAACTCCAAAAAAAAATAAGGGAGGTATAACACTCCAGGTCTTAACCTTAATAAGACCTCTTCAATCAACTGTGATTGGTTGAAGAAAGATGATCAAGGAGGGATCAAGACCGGTATGGTCAGAAAAAGGGATCAAGGAGTTGTATAACACACTCAAGGATTTGAACAGACAGAATTCTCTTCAACCAGAAAGGCTATTAGTTGGTGATAAGGATCAGGCCACAGACGGTGTGGAAAGAATAAAGGTTATCCCCTTATAATTGTCCCAAGGTTTGGAAGTTAACGGTTCCCTACGTTTGAAAGGAGATGAGGATGTCCAAAGTCGCACTCAAATGAGAAATAGAAATAGAGAGATAAAGAGATAAAGAAAAGTAGAGAGAGAAATTGCCAATCCTTCAATCCTAAGAACTGTCCACCTGGATGTGTATCCGGTATGAGTTCTCTTAATCTCCTGGTGAGATGAGTGATTCAATCTGGATGATGATATTCTTCCTCCTCTGCATCAATTCTCTGATGCCTCCTCCTAACCCGGAGTTGAGAGTGAGGATAAGTCCTCCCTCTCAACCCTAACCTAAGTACACACGCAAATAACAGTATGACAACAAAACAGAAAACAATCCCAAAACAGAAACCCTAGCCTCCTCTCCCCACCTCCTCCGTACCAAACTCCCCTTGTTTTCCGTACGCCGTTCCGTTCATCCGGTGGGTCATTCTCATGACGCGGTCCTCACACCGCGCCCTACTTGGAGCCCCCCGCGCCTGTCCGTATCCGTTTGTCCGCGCCCGTCATGGGTGATTGGTATTATCCGGCATGATCCGGGCGGATCGCCGCCCACACCGCATTCAATGCTGAGCCCAACCCGTCTACAAGGTGCGGAGCCAAACAGCGGCTGCTGCTGAGCATTCCGCATACCCTAATGCTGAGCCTGCTTGCCCCCAATGCTGAGCGCCCAGCCGCGACGCAGTTCCCAATCCGTGTCTATAAATTGACACCACATCCCCCCCCAACTTGAGTTCTGTCCCCAGAAGTTTCCCATTGCTTCACCATACCACCACCTCCGCTACTTCCGCTCCACCCCCACCACTTCCCACTACCACCTTCTCTGGCTCCCTTCCTACCCGTCGCCATCATGCTCCCATGCGAGTTCTGCGCTTGGAACGGGCACGCGTGTTCAATCATCCCCGGTCGTCGCGCCTGTGTAGCTTTCTGTTGCGGTCATCGTCGCTGCTCGCTTAGCAACAGCATCCCTCGGGCTCCCCCCCAATTGGGCTCTCGCCCCAGGCCGCGCAAGAGGGCTTGTTCGGACCCGTTTGTGGTTTCGGACAACGAGTCGACCTCGGAAGGCTCGTGGACACCACCTGGTTCACCTCCATTCCGCGGCCCCCAAGCTCCGTCACCCACCACTTTGCACGTGAGCCGCAACTCGGCATCACCCCTCTGCCAGGCTGGACCTCCGCAACGGGGCGAATACAAAACTTTGGAGGAATGGCACGCGGCGACCCGCGCTTGGGCCGCTGCTGTTGGCGTGAACCAAACGGTACCGGACCCGAGACTCTCTGGAAGACCTGCAGCCGCGCCAGCACCTCCTCCTCCTACTCCACGACCACCAACACCGCCCGCGCCACCAGCGGACTCGGATGAGAGGCCTACGACCCCCGACGCCCCTCCGCCTCCATCACCAATTGTCGTCCCATCATTGCCTCCAGCTGGACCGAGCCCCCTGTTGGTTCCCCGGAGGCCTCATCTTCACCGGCCGCTCCTCCAGCCAGCCCTCCTGAGATCCCGGAGATTCCAATTGTAATGGCGCTCCCGGCGGCCGGCTTCAAAGCTTTCACGGAAAGGTCAACCACAATGCTCCGGAAATTCCTTGCAATCCCCGGCGCACAATCCTTGGAATCCCGGCGCAAACTCCTGGCGTCTTTCCGGGCTTTACTGGCGGCTTTGAGGGCGGAAATGGAGGAAATGATGAAGATGGCGTAGGCGCATTGCCCCCCCCCTTTTCCCCTTCTCCCTTTCCTCTACTTTCTCTCTTCTTGTTGTTGTACCGCGCTTCCCTTTTCTGTTAAGAAAATGAATGTCTCCGGGCAAGGTCCTATCCTTCTGAGAAAAAAAGTGCGCGGCCGCGCTTTGAGAGAGAGTCCGAGATTGAGTCCGCGCCCGCGCGCTTGCTTTGTGAGCAACCGTAAGTGACTAGCCGTTCCAAAAGAGGCACCTGGACCGCCCCAGACAAACTGCCACACAGTTCCCTGTACCCTTCCTGTAAAAAACACAACAACCAAAACACCAGCGCGCGCCACCGTAAGGGAAGAGAGAGAGAGAGAGTAGGAGAACGGACATTCTGGGGTTTCTAGTTGTCCCGGCTGTGAACCGGCTAGAGCACCCCCTCACCAAATCAAGCTTATTCCCATACCAGCCACCCATCCTTGAGATATCCTGAGAGAAAGAAAAAGAGAAAAAAAAGAAACCAACAGAGAAGAAAAATAGAAAAGAACCCCCTTTTTTTTTGCGCAAAACCCGTAGACCGCCCGCAAATTGCTCTTTGTCCCGCTTCCCCCATCCGCAGGATTGCCCACGCGTCCCGGTTCCGCGAGGCTTGTCCTCGCGTTTACGGGCCTGGGTTTGTGCCGCGCCCGCGTTTTCTGCAAAAACCCCAAGCCAGCAAAGACCCCACAATCCAGATAAGAAAGAAACATAGAGAAACAAACATTCTGGGGTGTCTAGTCTTTCTGGCTGTGAACCGGCTAGAGCACCCCCTCACCAAATCAAAACTTATCCCCTACCCCCTCTACCTCCCCCCCCCAACTTGGCCACTGTCCCCAGCTGGTCGCAACCACCTACTCCGTCGCAACGGCACGGCCTCCGCTTCTCCGCCCAAAGACAAATCCCCGGATTGCATTCCTAAACCATTGCCGCGCTCCACACTTCCCTCGTCCAATCCTTCACCCCCTTCCGCCGTCTTGTTGAACAAGGTGGATCCTTGCGCAAAGAAGCGCTTGACATGCAAAGCTTCCGCCTTCTGTTTCAGCAGAGTGCCGTCTAATTCCTCCAACTGATAGCTGCCGCCCTCGAACTTGGACAACACGCGGAACGGGCCATTCCACCGGTTAGCAAACAACTTCCCCCACTGAGACTCTAGACTTTGGTTGTACAGGAGCACCAAATCCCCCTTCCGCAAGGGATCCCGGAGACAATGCGAGCAGCGCTCGTCCCAATAGCGCACCAATGCCGTCCAAGTCTTCTTTAGCTGGTCCGCGGCCTTTGCAAGCATTCCGTCCTGTCAAAGGAGCTGTTTGGCGCAAGCCTCAAGCAATTCGGCGGAAGTCTTCACCTTCCACCAGTCAACCCCCAGGAACATCTCCAACTCAATGTCCACCGGAAGCACGGGGCGCTGCCCAAAAATTAACTCATACGGCGAGTAGCCTGTTGACCGCTTCACCAAAATCCAATCCGCAAACAGCACCATTGGAAGGGTCTCCTGCCAGTGCTTACCGTCCTCCCCACACATCTTGACCAGGGCGTCCCTGATTGGCTGATGCCCGCGTTTGATCATGCCGGCCCCTTTGGGATAGTACTCCGTTACTCAGCAAACTTGGCTCCGCAACTCTTAACCAACTCAACCAAACGGCCACAAAACTCAGCCCCTCCGTCCACTGTGACCAGACAAAGCAACCCGTACCGCGCGAACCAGTCTTCCTCCAGAAATAGAGCAACTTTGTCCGCCGAGAGCTTGACCAACGGACGCGCTTCCGCCCAACCAGACAGGTTGTCCCGCGTGACGAGCAGATAGGCAAACTTACCAGCCTTGATGTGGACGACATCAAGCAAGACTTGACCAAAGAGGGTGTCTTCCCCTGTGGGGTTTCCAACTTCCTTGGGCAGTCTTGCGCTCCGCCGTTGACAGGCTTTGCAGGACGCCAGCCATTCCCGCACCGCACGCACTACACCCGGCCACCAGAACCGCTCTTTGACCTGCCTCCGCGTCTCGACCTCTCCTCAATGACCAAGATTGTTTTGAAGGCTCTGGAGGATAGCTTCCTGATCCGCCCTTGAAGTGGTAACCACAAGAGGAACCGGAGTCTTCCGCCGCCCAAGCTGCCCCTCCTGCACGTAGAAATTCCCCGCCCGCCGCTTTGCCCATTGCATGTCCTTCTCCGTAGCTCCGTTGGGAAAACAAAGGTCCCGCAAGTAGTCACAAAGGATTGCGTACCGCCCGGTCTGCCGGAGCGGCAGCTGAACGCCTGCCTCCACAACCCCTACCTTGACAACCGGGGACTCCACATTGATCAGTTCCGCGTCCTTGAACGGGTTGTCCCTTGGATACCGCGACAACGCGTTGGGCATAGTGAAGGCTTTCCCCGGAACATGAACAACAGCAAAGGAGAAAAGTTGGAGAAACACCACCCACCTGGTCATGGGAGCGTTGGGAAACGCCAGGGAATTGATCAACCGCGCCAGCGCCGCTGCTTCCACCAAAAGCTCAAAATGGACCCCCCACAAAAGATACTGGAGCTGCCGCACAATCTTGGTGACCCCGCACAACTCCAACTTTGGCTGGGAGTACAGGCTTTCCGTCGGAGTGAAGGTGACCAACTCGTAAAGTACCGGCCTATCCTTGCCGTTGTCCTCTTGAGTGAGAACCCCCCCCCCCCCGCGCCAAATTTGCTGGAATCAACCGCTAGCCTAATTCCTCCCGCGTTGTAGTCAAGATTGCGGAGCACAATGTCATGTCCCACAATCTCCTTGAGCTTCCCAAACGCGCAATTGCATTCTTCCCCCCACTTCCACTTCGCGCCTTTCCGCGTTAGTGACCAAAGCGGGCTCGCCACCTCCACAAACCTCTTGATGAACATACAGACATAGCTACATAATCCCAAGAACTGAAGGATATGCAACACCGTCCGTGGGGTCGGGCATTCGAGGACCTTGTTCCGCTTTTTCTCTGCCATGCGCCGGCCATTGGAAGCAACAACATGGCCAAGGACTTCGAGCGCCGGGACACAAACCTCCAACTTCTTCCCCGACACCTTCAGTCCTGCCTCCTTGATGCAAAACAGGATGCGTTCCAATGTCTGTGCATATTCCCACACAAAACGTCGGACGCCGGGAACTTCAACCAGCTCCGCTCCCCTGTAATTGGATTTCGGACCTTTGATGCCCGCGTTGTCAATGAAGATTTGGACTCCCTCTGGAAGATTGTCCTTCAGGATCCAAGCCATTTGCTCCTGGTACACCGCCACGGAATTCTTCGCGCCTTGCGGGAGCCAAGTCAGCTGCATTCTTCCCAACCCAGTTTCAAATTCCGTTAGAGGCCGCGAGCAAGGATCCAACTCGCGCTGGTTGTATCCCCCCATCACATCCACTAAACCGTAACAATTGCGCCCCACCATTGACTCAAGGAACTTGTCAACGTGAGGGGGCCGTCCTGCGTCCCGGATTGTAAAGGAGTTGAGCCACTGTAAATCATGAACAATCCTCAACGACTTTCCGTCCTGCTTAACCACCGCAAAGATTGGGCTGGAGTAACTAGACGTTGACTGTTTGTAAAGGCCAGTCTTCACCCGCTCCGGCACCAACTCCAGAAACTGCTCCCGGACCGCCCGCGGTATCGGAATTGGCTTGATCTGCCACGGCTCGTGATCGACAGTGGGGATGACATAGGGGTCGCCAATATTGTTTTTCAGGAGCCCCTGCTCTTTGGGTCCGAACGCGAGCGCTCTTTCCCAAAGAACCAGAACCAAAATCAGCAACTCACGCTCCTCCGTACTCAACCATCCCGTCGGGCCGAAATTGAAAGCTGCAATCCGCTCCTCCGTGATCCGCGCCGAACTAGTAACCCACCCCGAAGCCTTAATTGGGGTGACCCAAGGGTCCCGCAACCAAGAAATTGGTTGAAGCGGTCCATTCAGTTCCTGGGGCATTGGCTCATTCCTTGGTTGGACCTTCCGTGACACCGGCTTGTACTTGCCCGCGTTGCACCGCATCATCCACACGCATCCTTTGCTGTAAGTCCTGCACAGAACGGAACCGCAGCTTTTGCCTTTGCTCACGAGTGTGGCACGATGATAGGGTTTTTGAAGCGTAGTACCCTTGGGCGATGCATACTGAGAAAAGGGACTTACTTCTGCAACGTGCGCGCCCTGCACTTTCCTTCCTCCCCCTCCCTGCTCCTCATTAGTCGACCGCCCGCGCAAAAACAGAGCTTGTTCTGCGCGGTCTCCTTGGTCGACTAGAAAAAATCCTCCAAAGGTCGCCCGTTGCAGACCAACTCCGCGTCCGGTTCCTCCTCATACTCCAACACTCTCCTCCGCTTCCCTTGCCCGTGATTGCAGATAGTTGTCTTGAACCTTCCACCGGACGAATCCTCTACCGTCAACGCCTCCGTTCCCGCCTCCGGATTGAAAACCATGCGTGCTCAAAACCCAAACATGAACGGCCTTCCCAAAATCACGTCCACACAATCAACCAAAAGAAAAGAAAGGGGCCTACGGACCCTTGCAACCTCAACCTCCTCCTCCTCAACTACTCCATCCACACAACACTCCCCTCCGTTAAGGGCGCACAGACCCATTGTGCATTTCCGCCAAACCAACCCCAAATCATCCACCATCCGCGATGGCAGCAGGTTCACCATTGAACCGCTGTCCACCATAGCCCACACCTTCCTTCCCGCTATGGCCATTGGAACGTAAGCCCGCGGAGTCAAAACCAATTTTGACTTGCACTCCCCGCGCCCCTCCTCCTTCCACGCCACATGAACCTGCTGCACCGTCTGAGGTACCCGGCCCTGACTGCAATCCCGCAACGCCTGGACCATCTTGTCTACCACCACCAGAGACACGGCCGCAAGTTCCCGCAAGGTCAGCGGAACCGGAGTCTTGTTACCCATCACCCTTCGCACAATGTCCGCCGCTTTCTTCTTCCCTACAGGGTTTGCTGCCGGCGCCTTGGTTCCAGGCACGGGCGCGGCCAACAGGGGTCGCTCCTTTGCGTCCACCTCCATTTTATCGGAGACCGCCACCTTTTCTTCCATTGCCACTACCCTTACCTCAGCTTCCACCCAAGGTGGTTGCCACGATCTGGGACCGGTAACAACGCCCAGTGAGGCTCGCGCCGTTGTTCCCGCCTCCTGTCCCCGTGTGCGCACCTGCTGCATTGCGGTTGGCTGGCTTGGCTCCATCAGAACCTGTTTGCCCGTCAAAAACATGTACCCCATCCCCGCCGTTCAAACCAATCCCGCGCTGAGATCCTTTGTAAGCTCCTTGCACGCCAATTGCCAATGACCATTTGCCCTGCAGTACAAGCACCCCCTCGGCACGAAGGTACCGGGCGGCCGAAACCCTTCCACCATGTGAGGTGGAGGCCCTCGTGGCTGCTGCTGGCCCATACGGCTCATGCAGATCTTCAGGTCCTTCATCAGTTCCGTCAATTTGCTTACCGGAGGGGCTGGCGCGGGTTGAAGAATGGGAACACACGTGGAAGTAGATGGAACTGGGGCCGGAAATGGGGCCGACGCCGGAACCTGGGGGGCGGATTTCTTTGGTCCCTCTGGGAAGGACTTAGCCATGTCCTTGATAAGCTCTTCTAAGTCAAGCTCACTCTCCACAGCCCGGCGAATGACAGCCAACTCCGGAAGGAGCGCAATGCTCCCGTCCAGTGACCGCTTTACCAAGTTGTGATTGTAAAGATGCCGCTGCACCCTTGCCTGGAGTTTAGCGCCTAAACCGCCCAGAAACGCGCTTTTCATAGCCCCCGTCTGTCCCGCCACCACCTCGTTCTTTGACAAGTACCAATAGATCCAATCAAACGTCGAGGTGTACTCTGCCAGCTCCACCCGCGTTCTGACTCCTCTGCGCGCGCTCGCCTCCAAGGCCACGCGGTCAAAATCGCTTTCCCGGAACCAAGGTTCGCGCCTACCCCACCGCGTTAGGATCTCCGCCTTCAGTTCTGGCCAATCTTGATTCTTGTAGCCTTCCATTTCCTCCACATCCCGGAGCTTCTCTTTGTGCATAATGAACAGGACGACCAGCCGGGCTTTTTCAGCGTCCAACGCACCTTCCGCATCTGCAATACCTTTGTATCTCAAGATGAATCCCTCCACATCCGCGGTGTTGAATCGGATGTGAGGGTAGTCGCGCGGCCTGATGCGAACCGGACGGGTGGGTTCATTGTCACTGGAGACCGATGGAGGAATGGCGTAGCTTGTCCTGGGTCGAGCGGAGGGAGGGGGAGGAGGAGGGATGGAAGACAAGAGTGGGGTCGGAGTAGAGGACCCAGAGACAGAAGGAGAAGGAGAAGAAGAAGAAGGAGCGACTGTAGGGAGGTATGAATAGGACATCGCGCCCAGTTACCTTTGAAAGACAAGAAACAGAAAGTTACTTCCCGGCAAGACCCCCAGATGTGGAAAGAATAAAGGTTATCCCCTTATAATTGTCCCAAGGTTTGGAAGTTAAAGGTTCCCTGCGTTTGAAAGGAGATGAGGATGTCCAAAGTCGCACTCAAATGAGAAATAGAAATAGAGAGATAAAGAGATAAAGAAAAGTAGAGAGAGAAATTGCCAATCCTTCAATCCTAAGAACTTTCCACCTGGATGTGTATCCGGTATGAGTTCTATTAATCTCCTGGTGAGATGAGTGATTCAATCTGGATGATAATATTCTTCCTCCTCTGCATCAATGCTCTGATGCCTCCTCCTAACCCGGAGTTGAGAGTGAGGATAAGTCCTCCCTCTCAACCCTAACCTAAGTACACGCGCAAATAACAGTATGACAACAAAACAGAAAACAATCCCAAAACAGAAACCCTAGCCTCCTCTCCCCACCTCATCCGTACCAAACTCCCCTTGTCGCCCGTACGCCGTTCCGTTCATCTGGTTTGTCCTTCTCATGACGCGGTCCTCGCACAGCGCCCTAATTGGAGCCCCCCGCGCCTGTCCGTATCCGTTTGTTGGCGCCCGTTGTGGGTGTTCGGTATTATCCGGAATGATCCGCGCACTCATCCATTCCTTCATAGCCCGTGGATTGCTCCGCCCGTACATATCCAAACCGGCGCGCCTGCAAACCTAGTCGAGTGCACTACCTTCCGAATCCAATCTCCGGGGCGGATCGCCGCCCACGCCGCATTCAATGCTGAGCCCAACCCGTCCACCAGGTGCGGAGCCAAACAGCTGCCGCTGCTGAGCACTCTGAATAACCTAATGCTGAGCCCGCTTGCCCCCAATGCTGAGCGTGCAGCCGCAACGCAGTTCCCAATCCGTGTCTATAAATTGAAACCACAACGGGCAAAGACTAAGGATCAATGGATCAGGGGGCAATCATAGATATACCCAGGATGAGGATGAGGATTTGATTTCAATGATAAAGGGGGGGGAAATATGCACACACTCCCATGGATTGGAAAAAGCAGGGGAGCCCCTCCTTTTATAGACATGGGTCCCTGTTGACTATGTACAATTGATAGCACATATAGAGAGGGAAAAAAATAATTGTAATTTTTTTTTTATTTTTTTTTGATGATCATGAGAAAAACAAAAGAACTGATGAGAAAAAAGAATAAAAAACAACAACCTAGAAAAAATTGAAATAATGACAACCCATGGATGAGCGTGAATGGAAAGAGGCCAGCCCGCGCCAGTGATGGGCACGGGCAGGAGAGTTGCAGGTGATGAGCCGCGGGGACAGGCTGATCAGCCGGGGCAACAGCTGGGGTGAGCGGAGAGCTGGGATGCAGATTGCGTGGGATGGTCTGATGATGATGATTGGTTGTCGTAGTCATGGGGGTGATGGGGGTGGTTGGTGAGGATGAGATGGTGTTCGTGGTGGTTGTCAAGCAAGAGGATAAGTTAGCTCTGGCGCAATGGATGATGTGCTGCAATTCCAGCATGGTTAGAAGGAAGGATGGATCAAGCAAGATGGGAAAAAGGGTGATGGATGAACCGGTTTGAGTAGGACGATCAGCTGAGGATGGGCTGGATGACTGTGGTGCTGATCTGACAAGTGGGACAGGACATGACAAAGGCTAGCAGATGGGATGGGGGAGATTATTGGAGGAGGAGGAGGCCTTGTGTGGAGATGATTGGATGATTGATTGGTCGGTTGGCTGACCAATGGGGAAGAGAAGATGAGGGTGCAAGATTGGTTGTGGGAACCGGGCTGACTAGGGAGAGGGACAATGGTTCTTGATCAATGGGGCAGGTTGACGAGAGTTCCAAGGTTCTGAGTAGACACTTGCAACAAAAGACATGATTGGCAGATTTGCACATGACAGGATCCACAAATGGGCACCTGCATATTGGACAGAGCAAGTTCTTGTTGGGTTGGATGAGATAGTCAAACTTTTTGCCTTCCACCAGATTGGGATGCTGCTCTGCAATGCTAGCTTGAGCTTGGATGATATTTGAATGACTTGAATTGATTGTGGTTATTGTTGTTGGTATTGTTGGTGTTGGTGTTGGGGCTGATGATGATAATGATCTAATGGATGATGGGTCATAAGAAGATGATGACAATGATCTAGTAGATGATGATTTTTTCCGTACTGGTCCAGAGGTGTCCCAGATTGGGCACCACGCCGCCCCTCCCCCCTCTTTCCTACCTAGGTGACCAGCAGGGGTGTTCAAATCCCCCGCTGGTTGCCTGGGACACAATTTGCCCCAGGCAGACTGTCAAAACAAGATGGGCTGGAGGGGGATCAGGTCCCCCCAGTTGTTGGCACCTCCCCCTTGGTAACAGGGGGGGGGGGAGAGCACCCCGCTTGCTGGTGGGAGGGTGGTCAGATCCCCCCCACCGCTTTGTTCCCTCCACCACCAACAGGTGGGAGGGTGATGAGGTCCCCCCCACCCTGGCCGGTTGCTGGCTGGTTCTTGATGAGGGGGAGGACCAGCCATCCTCCCTCCCCCTCACAACCCAGCAAGGGGAGGGAGGGAGGCAGGGGCTGCCAGCCACCCCAATGGCTGCAACCAGCCAGGTGGTGTGACCGGGGCCGCGGCCTTGCACACAGCAGGTGGGAGGACTCCAAACGGAGTCCCTTGCCCCGTAAAAAGGCCCTGCAGCGGGCCCAGGCAAGAAACAAGCAGCCCTGAGCGGGCCACAACACAGGCGGCGGCCCCAATGGGCCGCCAAGGCCCAAAGACTATAAAATAAATACTTTGGCGGGCCAGCCCATCTGTCCAATTATGTCCAAAATAAACCTTGGGCCCATTTTTGCCCAAATAAACCAATCTGGCTAAGGTGGCCCATCCACCCTGGAGGGCCTGTTAAGGCCCGTGTCCCAAAAGACCTGGAAAAAGCGTTTTGGCGCCCAAATGTCCAAAAACAATAATGTCCCCATAGGCCCAAGTGTCCCACGTGATGTCTAATGAGCCGTAGAGGCCCATTTGTGCATCCCATTTGGATTACACACTAAAATGCATATTACCTGAGTTCATCCGTATTTTAACATCTATTAGTAATGAAGATTTCTGTTTTAACTGCCTCCCACCAGTATTGTGAGTTTTTTCCACTGTGGATCATCAGTGACCATGCCTTTTCCACTATATTTTGGTTACTTTGCTCTGCAACCCCAAGGGGTATATGGGGAAGTGGTTTTCATAGTGATTCCCAGCCGGTTTAGGTAGCTGGATACCTCTGTGTTATAAAATTTGGAACCTCCATCAATGTTGAAGGTGGTGACCTTATGTCCTTTCTGTCACTCTTCTTTTGTGATATTTTATCCTATTAAATCTAGGAAATCAAATTTTGATTTGGACACAAGGGGATAGCCTACTCTATATGTGGTATATTCATCAGTAAATAGCGCTTAGTAAGCATATTGGTAAGTTGTATGGATTATCCCACTTTGGTCTACATGGACATTTTGCAGAGTTTTGACGCTTCTTTTTCTTTTTTTATTTTGGGATTGGAAATGATTTTTGCTTTCTACACATGTCTTGCAGTCTAGCTTGTGCACAGTCAAAATGTTTTGATGTAATCATTTGATTAATTAGTCTGTGGTTGGTGTGTGCAAACAAAAAATGAATGGTTTCAGCCAATGGCTTCTTTTGTGATGTAGTGATTTGAGTGAGAAGTCTCACATTGGACATTGCTTCAAAATCCATAAGATTATTATTGAAATTCCCCTTTAGGAGCACGGTTTCTTGATTTTTTACTTCAACCTGATTTCTGTTTGTACTGATGTTGATCTGGTCTTGGAGTAGTACACATCTGGCAATGAGGTTCTTTGAAAGGTCCGGTACTTATAGGGAATTTTCAAATCTTGTGGGGAGATCATTCTTGCCACATATTACTGCTGGTCCAATCCCAGTTATTGGAAGGGTCATTCCACCACCAGCTAGCTTGAGCTCTATTCCATTTTCCTCTGAGTATCCTGTTTTCTCAAAATATCCCAGGCTGTTAAACATGCATTGTGTGGCCCCTGTGTCAAATAGTATTTTCTCCTTGGTTCCACTTTTGCCAAAGAAACACATGGGTTGTTTTGATTCAGGTCACTCTAGGATAACTGGTTAAATTTGATTCTGTGGCAGATTATTTAGAGGATTGATACCATTCTGGAAGTTTGCCTCTCCATTCACCCGCTCATATTTTCTTCTCAATCCATTTCCTTCTGGCATTCTTTTTTCTAGCATGGTACTGGCTTGGTTTGTGAGGTCCAAGGCATTTATCCTTTTTACAGCGTGGTTTATTGGTTTTTGCACTGCTAAGACTAGCTTCATTGGTGTTTGGTTTTACCCATTGGTTTATAGAGGAGAACTTATGTGTCTCAAGTAACTCTTCAAAGACTCAAGAGTAGGTGAGCAGTTTGATGAACCTGGTAATGGATCTGACATCATTTGGGTATCTGGGGTGTATGTATTCAAGGAGCACAAAGACAGGCGTGTTGTTTTTTATGTTTATCCCAGACTGGGAGATCTGTGATTTAATGTTTTCAAATTTGTCTAGATGATCACGGATGTTCATATTGGGGCCTTGTTTTAAGAGTCAAAGTTTTTTTTGCAAATCAAAGATATTATGGCTGGGGTTCTTCATGTGGAATTCTTTTAGTTCATTCCAGATCTTGGTTGGGCTGTTATACTTGGTGCATTGGGAAGATTTCTGGAACTTGGAGTTGAGGTGGAAGCAGTTTTGTGTGTCAATATGGCGTATTAGCCATGAACATAGAAGTTGCTTAGTGACTTCATGGTTGACGGTGTGGAAACCAAGAGGGTTATACTCCCCTAGTTATCCTCAAGTTCCAGAATCAATTTTCCTAGCGTCTGTAAAGATAAAGATTCTGCAGTAAAGAGGGGGAGAGAGAGATATAAAGAGATGAATTTCCTTTCCTTATTTATCCTTTCATCCACCCATCCCTCAATCCATCCTCTCTCCTCTTTTCCTACCCCTTTCCCAAGATCAAATGATAAGATAAGATTCCACCCAGGGCTTGGATTGAGAGTGCGGGCTTTATGCCCACCCTCTCAACCCTAACCTAAGTACAAGCGCAATAACAGCCCAAAAACAAATGTAAAGAAACCCTAATCCCAGAACCCTAGACTAACCCTAACTCATTCCCTGCCCGCTTACCGTTACTTACTCCCAGTTTGTCCTTCTCATGACGCAGCCCTCCTCCACGCCCTACTCAGAGCCCCCCGCTTGTCCATATCTGCTTTGCGCACCGCGTGATTCCCTGCCCCGCGCGTTGGCCCGCGCCCATAGCCCCAATTGCCCCGCCCTAATTCCCCAAACTAGCTGCCAGAAAACCTGGTTTGGTCGGCTCCATTCTTGGGTCCATAATGTCCAAGCGGGCCGCGGGCCGCCACCTCCAATCAAGCCCAACCCATGCCCAGTATGCCAAGCCCCGCGGCGCCTACTGCTGACACCGCCCGCATCTGGGTGCTGAGCCTGCAACAGCCACTGCTGAGACCGCCTGCAACAGCCACTGCTGAGACCGCCCGCATCCGGGTGCTGAGCCTGACCTACCAAATGCTGAGCGCGCCAGCTGTGGCACGGTTCCTGATCAGAGACTATATAACAACACCACAACAGAAGACTGGTTTTGCGGTACAACCATGTAATTGAATAGGTATTGTTCAAACTAAACAGCTTCAAGGGACACAGTAACAGCGTAGGACCAAGTGCCATAATTTTTGTCATTGAGCTTGACCAATATGGCTAGCTTAGACAGAATATTGATGAATTCTTTTTGAAATGTGTATCTTAATCTGCTTGTTTCAAGATGGACTGAGGAAACACTGGATTCCCTGACATAGAGCTGGGTGGTGAATGTTGGTACATTTGGGCTGATTGATGGAATTTCTGGATTGCTAGTTGGTAATGGGCTGGAGGTTGGTGAGGGTGAGACTGGTGCCATTTCAAATTTTTCCTCTTGCTACCATGTAAAAGTTTGATGTTGGGTTTAAAATCTAAAAACAACAGTATATACATTGATCTTAGAAGTTTGTTAAGACTTATCACTCCCATTGATTCTCTTACCTAACAACAACAGTATATAGATTGATCTTAGCAGTTGGCTAAGATTGATCACTCCCATTGATGATCTCCTGAGGTATTAGGTCCCCCATAATAGTATTGGGAAGTGATTAGTTATTTCATATGAAGTGCTCAGCAGAGGTATGCAACTGACACCTAAAAAAACAGTATATGGATCAATCTCAGTTATCTAAGATTGATCACTCCCATTGACACTCTCCTGACTAGTGTACAATAAATACCAAGGAGATTATTTCTTGAACCTTAGGGAATAAAAATATACAATTAAATGTGCTCATGGTATTAGGTCCCCCAAAATAGTATTAGGAAGTGATGGCAGACCTAATAAATCTAGATAGGGTGGGTTCTTTTTATGCCCTTGCGGCTCTTCTTGCTCACTTGTTTGTAGTTTGGGCCTTGATTCATGTAGTGACGTCACAGAGCTCAGGCCCCCTAAGATTTTATTGTAGTCAGTGCGCTCTCAGTAATTACCATTTCCCTACTTTTTGTTTCTCTTATGCTGAATTCAAATAGTTTATCATTCATTACTTCTGCATTGTTTCTTTCTTATTGCTTGGATGAGTTTTATTTGTATTAGGGGGTCATGATAGGTTCTATCCTGCTTGTTTACTTGCCTGTTGTTGGTGGCTTTTCCATTCATTGGATTTCCACTTGCCTCATTGCCTTTGACCAGTTTCTTCCTTGGCCGTTTGTTTGCAAGTGGATGTGCCCATCTATAGTTCTCCCAATAGTAAGGGTTGGAAAACTTGTATTTTTGTTTTGCTCTGTTTTTGGGCTGTTTGGTTGCAAGGCGTGCCAAATCATCTGGCCTTTTGCTTTGACACTTCCAAGGATGGGATTTTATTGTGTTTGTTGCTTTTGAGGATCCTTGGGGAGGTTGAAGGGATTGGTCAAGAGGCAGTCAAGCTGGTATGGTTTGAGGCAGTTGTTGATGAGGAGAACACATGATGATCTTGATGGTTGGGGGCAGTGGTGGATTGGAAGAATGAGTGAATGTTGTGTGAAGGTGGATGGGTGGATGATGTTCAATTGAGGGGAAGGATGATTCAAACATGAGGTTTTTTGGTAAGATGATTGGGATTCAAGTTATGATAGGATTTGGTGGTTGTTTTTAGGCCAGGGTGAGGTTTGGCTAAATCTTACAAGTTGGTTGGATCATTATTGCTGATGGGAAAAACTGGATTGAGTAGGAGGGATTCTTGAGCAAGGCTTGGATGGAGATCATTGCTGGTCTTGGGACTCAACTCTGGTAGGGTGCTTGGAAGATTGAATGTATGGGATTTAAGGGTGATGGGGATCAATGAGCTGAGGATGATATGGTGATCAATGTTTGTGACTGAATAAGATAGCTGTTTCATGAGGTGTCAAAACTTGAGTTGGTCAGCCAGCTGAGAAAGATTGTCACCAGCAATTGTTGGAGTGGATGATGGACTAGGAAGAAGAAGTGAGACAACCTTAATTGGATGGGATGGTTCCTTTTTTTATTTGATCAGATTCAGATTTGCTTGGATATGATGACCTCATCTCTGGATTTGGTTTAGACTAGGATAAAATTGTGTCACAATTTTCCAGTTTAGTTTCCAATTGGGATTTTAAAGCTTAGAGTCTGAGCCATCTGGGGGAAAATATCATCATCCTCTTTGGCCCAACAAACAATTTATGATTTTCTTGTTTGATCCATTTCAAAGTTCTCAAAATTTACTGAAACCAATTGTTCAAGGATGAAAACTTGTGGGACCACTTCTTGAGCTGGCTCTGGGCAGGGTGTTCAAGCTTGGTATGGTTGAGACCAGAAATGAATTATCTCACTTGTGTGAAGCCCACCCTTACATACACTGTTATTCTCTTTGCTTTTGAAAGCTTTTTTTCATCTTGTTTTTGGAAGATGTTTTTTTTCATGATCAAATCTTTCCCATTCATTGCTTTCTTGATGTCAAGTGGTCTTTTTTGTCCTACTGGAGAAGTTCATTTGACTTGAGGATATTTCAGAAAGACAAAAAATAAATACTGATGCCTGTTTGCTGGAAACCAAACATCACAAGAAATGTTATGCCCCATAGAGCATGCAATTCCCCATGATGAAAAGTAAAAGAAATCTGGTCAAATGTGAAGTTATTTTTCAATTCCTTGCTAATTCTTTTTCTAAAGGGGCATAAAATTGCCCAAGGTTGATTTCTAGTTTCTGGAAACAAGGCATCAAGATCAATTTAACTAGCCACATAGAGTGGAAACATGAGACGGAGAAGGAAAAAGAAATGAGCTTCCTATCCTACTATCTGATCTCTCAGATGCAGCCTCCTGCAATTCCTGAAAAATCATCTTCATGATCCACAGCTCAGGATTCTCACCTTTAGGTGGTTGCAAAGCTGCTTGAATCCTGGCGCTGACACTGGCCCTCTGCCCATGTGAAGATCTTCCCCCAGAGGCCACACTTGCCAATCTTATTGAAGGCGGGGAGACTAAAGGATTTATTCATCAAGGTAAATAAGATTCAGACAAAAAATGGTAACAAAAAAACTCATACCTGGGTTGTATTCCTTTTAAAATGTGATTATTTTCTCTCCTATGGGGAGTAGATAATTTCCAATGCAAAATAAGACTTCAGAAATTTTAATCAGATAATATTAATAAGACCCCTCAAATTCTTCTCAATGAGACATAGTTGCAGATGCATGTTGTTGTTCAACTCTTTTGGTCAAAATATTTTGGCCAAACAGCTTGAACTTGCAGACTGTGAGCAATTTTACTTATCACTGCCTCTAGCAGATGCTGACTTATCTGTTTGTTTTTGATTTTTTTTTGAAATAAATTCATGGTGGTATCTTTGGAAATCAAGCAGCTTTTAATTACTTAATTTTTTGAAAGCAGTATGCAGATTCTAAAACATGGTTTGGAAAAATACTCATGGAAGATAATTTCGGCTTTTTCACATTATCTTTATACAAGAAAAATATCTCACCTATTTTTTCTTTAACATTAAATGATCCATTGAAAACATGAATTTTCTTGTTTCTGCCCCATATTAAATTGTTGGTGATACTTTTGACAATTTATGAATCAAATAAGAGGAAAAAAGGTGATTAATTGAAGGAATATTTACTTTGAAGGGATGAAATGGGCTTAAATTATTTTAAAATCATACAGCTCTGAAAGAGATCAAACAATAATCTGAAGAAAGTCAAAGAGAAACCAGAGAGAAATAAAGGGGATTCTTGGGAGGAAATAATGGAAAATCAAAAGAAACCTTTGATAATTCCCACAGAAAACAATTAGAAACACAGTGGAAAATTTGAAAAACCAAATGAGAATAAATTTAACACTCTTGGAGAGTTCAAGAGGAGACTCAGAAGCAATTTCATGGATCAACTGTATTGCCATCTTTGTGAAATCTACCAGAAACAAAACAGACTTCATGGTGATTTTCTCTGGAAATCAATTATAAACTGTGAAGCAATCAGGGAAACTATCATGGTGAAGTGAAGTCTCTGGTCAGCCAGAGATTCCTGGTTTTTCCTGGTGAATCTCATCCTTCACCTCAATCTTCATACCCAAACCATTGATCTTGGTCTTGATCCAATTACCCCTGGAGCAATCCTTCCTTCAAAGCTGTCCAGACAGTAGGCCTGGATTCCCCTCAGCCTCCACTCTCTCCAGCAGCTCAGCTCAGCTCACCCCCCCCCCCTCCAGTTCATCATAGCCTTTTGAGTTCCTCAGCTTCACCTGCAGGGTCCTTTTCATTGGATCTGAAGGATTAGGTTGTGTTCTGCCACCCCCTGCTTGCTTGAGTTTCCCCCCCCCTTCAGTTTCCAGTCTCCTGATGGTTTCCTCTCCACTGACCTCCTCCAGGCAAGATCTTACAAAACTTGGCCTTGCTCAGATTCAAAGATATCCACTTCATCAACATGGACACCATCAACCTCAGCAATCTCAACTTTCAGTTCTTGTTTTGGTCAGTTTCCCTTCAGCCTTGATCCCTCTCCCTTCTTTCTCAATCTGCTGACACCCCCGGCCCCCAGCACAAAGTGAGCATGATATTGGCCAGTCAAAGAACCAAGTGGCTGCCCAGTTTATCATGAACCAATTCCTGCAAGTGCAAGCAAACCCATAAGTGATCTCCAGGTTGGCAAACTACCTCAGTTGGTAGACACATCAACTGTTTTCAATCTACTGTTTGAAATTGATTCCTGAATAAATTTATTTGGACAAGAGGTTCTCAATACCAAAGGATTGATTGGACCCTGGACTATTTCAAACCTTGACTCAAGTTTCTATTGGTAAAATACAGTTTCTGATTCAAAATCAAATGTATTTCTTCCTTCCCCCTACCTCTGGTCACCATCTCAAATTGATCAAGGGTACTAGCTCTCTCTTGATTGGTTGGTTCATTGATTGATTGATTTTTTGAAGATTGATTGATTGATTGATTGTGATTGATTGTGCAATCAAGCAAGCAAGTGCTTGTTTGAAACCTTACGCTTTCCCTCCTGGGGGAGTGTTGGAGTCAAAATCTGCTCAGCAACCCAAGGATTATATTTCTTGATCCTGAAAGCCTGAAAAGCATTTTCAAGATTCTAACACTCCCACCACCCTCAAAATGGTATAAAAAAAATTTAATCCCTTATTGATTCTCATCCCAAGTGCTGTAGGTGCCTTTGAGGGAACAAGATGGAAGGATATTGTTTGAAAAACATAAATAGAGGTGGAAATCAGAGGGCTCAAATTAGAGATTCCAAAATCTCTTTGGAAGTAGCCAAAGAAGGTTTTAACTAAAAATTTATGTGGTTGAGGGGCCATTTGGAAAGAGTAAGAGTGATGAAATGATAATAATGATGAATGAATTAGGAGAGAAATGGTGCAATGATAGCAATAAAGTGATGAGATATGAAGCAATTATGATAGAAACAAATAGATTAGAGAAATAAAGTGATGAGAGTGATGAAGTGATTAGAGCAATAAATTGATGAGAGTCATCAAGTGACAAGAGCACTAAATTGATGAGAGTGATTAATTGATGACAGTGATGATTTTTTGAGAGCAATAAATTGATAAGAGTGACCATTTGATGATAGTGATGATGTATTGAGAGAAATAAATTTATGAGATTGATCTATTGGCAATAGCAATGATAGTTGGTAGGTAAATTCAAGTATGATTTATTTATAATGATTGATTCAATAGATTCAAGAAGGTAAATTTCAATAAATGAATGAATGTTAATGAATCCCTGGGAAATACAAATGAGTAGAGGAAGTCTTTTAGAGACAAGATCTCCCTCACTTATATGACTATGTACAAGCTAAGAGGGAAATAAATGGAAAATGCTTTTCTCTTTTGTTTTTTTGTTTTAACATGCAGTGAAATGGAATTAAAATGTTCATTTACACTGATAGTCATTGCTATCTCCATCCACTTTTGATACAGCTTTCTTTTCTTATCTGTATAGGACATTTGAGAGTTAAATATGTAAGTGTTTCTTTTAATTGTTTTATTTACACATATCATACTCTCTGTTCTTTTCTTCAATAGTATAATTTAATGGGGTATCTGGGCTGTTTTGATACTTCTGTGACATATTTTACAGATACTTAATCTTTGATAACTTTTTTATTACTCAACATATTGAGATGATTCTTTTTTCCATCATGGTCCAAATTATCTGCTCTTTAAATTGGTAAAAGAACCAATTTTTTTTAAAAATAAAATTCCCTCAACAGGGATTGAAATCTCAAAATTATCAGGTTTTGAGAGCAATAAAGTGATGAGAGTGATGAATCTGATTTTTCCAATGAGTTTGTGGGCAGAATCCTTCTGATGAGGTTGAAGGTAGAACCAGGGGTTTATGACATGGGATGATTGGTGGTTGAGGTGGTGAAAGCCTTAAAGACTTTATCTGAAAAAAAAATTATTTAAAGGTAACTCTGACACGTCTGATATGAAATGAGTGGTTTTTTTTATTTTTAATGGCAGATTTGGGCCGAAACCCACCATTAAAAAATGGTGGGTTTTGTTAACTCTGATACACCCTTTCCTGTATACTTTGGGAGTTATTTACAAAAAAGCTTTTCAACAAAACTCCTGCACACAGAATCAGCAGCTATGCATCCACTTGCAACTGCTTTCAATCCTTAATAACAAAGTACAGTCCTGAAAGCTAAAATACTGGGCAAAAGGCAGGAGTGCAGTCCCAGGAAGGTGACCTGCATGCATCCTGGGGACTACACTAAACAAAAGCAGCAACAGCCACTGTCAAAGGAAGTTAGAGCAGTGTCAAGTTATGAAATATACATGCTACTACCCAGGTGGAGACATACATTGTATGTAACAAGTATCTCTGCAGGTAAAGCATGGCTAAAAACTGAAATAAATCAAATAGGGTGTATCAATGTTAGCAAAACGGCCATTAGAAACCTGCCATTTTTAATAGAGGGTTTCTGAAATAGACATACCCCCTAACTGGTGAATTTCAAAATTTCTGGTTTCATGAAAACAGCAGATTTCAAACATCAAACCCGCCATTTATGCACCATCATCCATCCACCATCCATCCCATGCAAAACACCCATCCATACCACCACCTCAGCAAATCCATACCAATCCCATCTCCATTGCATCACACACATCTCATATCCCTTGCTTCACATCTCCATTGCTTTAAATTTCATTGCTTCACATCTCCATTGCTTCACACAAATTTTATCATCATCTGATCACCCCACAGCACATCACTGCCTTTCTCAACATGTCCAATCAAACTTCCAGGCAGCAAGTTGAAAACACAAAAAAGCTTGCTGAAATGTTAACCACCAGTCCACTCCCACTGGTCCACTCCTTCATCCTCCTCACCAAGCATCCTCACCCACCACCACCACCACCTTACCCATCACCACCACCTCACCCACCACCTCCCCCCCTCCTTTGTTTGGCACCCCTGGTAGGCCCCCTCCCCCCCTCCTCCTCATCCTCCTGCTCTTCCTGCCCCTTTTTGGTTGCTTATCCTTTGATAATTCAACCTCTAGGTCCCCCCACACCTCCTTGCTCAATCCTCCAGGTAGGCTTCCTCTCTCCTCCTCCTCCTCTGCTGCCGCCACCATTGGCTTGTGATCAATTGCAGCAAGTTCCCCCCCTTGTCCTCCTCTGCCACTGCTGTCTGCTGGCAATTGATTGTGGAAAGTTCCCCTTTTTATCCCTTTCTTGGTGGCCTCCCTGCTCAAGCTCTCCCATCAACCTGGCCATCTCTCAACTGGTTTCAAAGATCTCAATCAACTCTTCAACCTCTCTTGCTTCACTCACCGCTCACCTTCCCACCTCCCTTCCTCCTCTTCCTTTGCTGGCAATTTATTGAGCAATCAATTGATTCCGGTCTCCTCCTCCTCTTCCTCTGCCAATGATCAATTGATTAATTGCCAGAAGCCTCCTCCTGCTCCTCCTCTGCCACTGCTGGCAATTGATCAATACACTGCGGGTGGTGGCCTTCTCCTCCTCCTTCTCTGCCATGGCCGGAGGCCTCCTCCTCCTCTGCCGCTGCTGTTGAATTTTTTTGTTACTTTTTTCTCATTATCTCTCAGTTTCATTTAATTCACCTCAGTTTCTCCATTTCATATAATTTTTCTCTATCTCATGTGCGTAAGTGAAGTTTCACACTTCTCACATCTCTGCAGGGTTTTGCTTCCAGTCCCGCAATCTCTAGTTCAAGTCTTGCGCGCTCCAGTGCGATGCCCCATATTGGATTGGCACTTTTAGGCTACTTTATCCCTGACTTGCGCACTCCTCTGTCATGTTCCTCACACAACCACAATGGTTGTTTCACTGGATTGAGGGTGCTTTGAGTCAGGTAAGCCTCATTCTTCTATTCTTCCCTCTGCCTAATATTCTCTCTATAGGTCTCCTCAGTTATCATCTAAAGAAGAGTTATGTAGGCTTGCGTTCAGGGTTTTCAGTTACAATGTCACGTTACACAGTTCACTCCTGAAAAATCCTGGTTTTAGGTTATTATATCTTCATTCTTCCTCAAACTTTTAAGTTGTACTTTTCCATCCTTTCTTCCTTTCTGATGAAATGAATCCTGGTTTTAGTTTCCTCTGAATTTTACAGATTTGCAGTCCTGAATCTCATCAACTTCACCAGGACCAAAACTTCCAGCTTCAATATTTCCAACCTTGACAAACCTAGCCCTAAACATCTTAACCTGCCACTCTTAAATGAAACAAATTTTGCTTCCTGGGTAATGCAAATCAGAAGTCACCTTTGAAGAAAAGGACTCCTTGAATATGTTTAAAATACAGAATTCAAAACCCTCATCATTCCTTCTACAGTCCCTTAAAGGAAGAAAAGCTACAAAGCAGCAGATCTTCTCATCAAATACTTTGGCAATACAGCTTTTGACGCAGTCATAAACCCTGATAACCAATCCAAACCATCCCTCATCTGGCAAGCCATCCTCAATCAATATGCATCCCAATCTACCAGCAATAGAGGTTGTATTTGGCTGAAATTCATCCAATAAAACTTTGATGGGAACCTTCACACCTACCTACAAGAGTGCAGGAAGCTCATAAAAAAGCTAGCTGTATTCAAACTTGAAGTGCCCCAAGACATACTAAGTTACACTATTATTGCAAAACTGACAGCAAAATTCTACCATGTGGTCAACAGCATCCTCCTTAATGATGACTTACTCCAAAGCCCCACTCTGGTCCTCAACAAGCTGCAAGAAGTGACCCATCTGGAATCTACTCAATCACTTCCCAACACAACCGTACCCATGAAAAACCCTCCGGACCAAACTGGATCCAACGCCCTACTAAGAACCAAAATTGCAAAGGACCAAAGCACCCATGCTCAAAAGAACATCACAATCCCCTGGCTGAACACCCTGAGTCTTGCTGCTGGAAACTGCATCCTCATCTAAGACCTGACAAGAATGCTCCTAAAGCTCATCACACTCAACCAATCAAACCAAGCACTCCAGTAACAGATAACTCTGCCAATCCTGCCAATGCCTTCTACAATTCCCAACTGTATCATCAGAAAGCTGTCCATTCCAATTCTGAAAAGAACTCCATCCTACCTCCTGTCTTGGACTCTGGGGAAAGTTATCCCATTGTGAATGATCCCAACTTCATCATCACTTCTAAACCAATTGAATTGCTAGTCGGGTCTGGCTCAAAATCCTCCATCCACAAAGCTACTGCAATTGGCACCGCCAAACTTTTTAATCACAAAGGCTCCAAAATTGTTCTAGAGGATTTTCTGTTGATACCAGACCTCAAAAGATGTCTGATATAACTAGAAAGACTTCTATTCCAAAAATCAAACATCACTTGATGTGGCAGGAACGGAGTCTCAATCACTATAGACAATGTCCAACTAGTGGGTTCAACCATTAACCACCTCCTGGAGATATGTGGAACTTGATTTGTCACAGTTCCATCCCAACCTGCCATGCACCATCTCTCATCCAATCAGATTGACTACAAATGGCATCATCATCTAAGCCCTCCCGGTGTGGCCACTCAGAAATTGCTTTTCCCAACCTCTGGCTTGACAAGCTCCAACTGCAACATGTTCCAGATTTTCAAGATGACCACCACAGCATTCAATAGCCATTTCAAAACTGCAAACCAGCCGTTGGAAATTGTGCACATTGACCTTGTTGGTCCAGTCTCAGTTGAATCAGCCGGTGGTTTTAAATACTTCTTGACAATTGTAGACCAATACTCACGCTTCAAGACAGTCTCATTTCTGAAGAACAAAAGTGAGGCCCTATTGGCCTTTAAACACTTTTTGTCTGCTTCTGAACAACGTCTGAACATAAAATTAATCACCTTAGTCTCAGACAATGGTGGTGAGTTCAAGAGCTCAGAATTTGAGAATTACTGTCAAGAATCCAGGATTGCTCACCATTTCTCACCTCCTTATACCCCTCAACAAAACAGCGTGGTATAACATGCAAATAGATCAATCATTGAGAAGGCAAGATGTCTTTTCAATCATAGCCAACTTCCCCCTTGTTACTGGGAAGAGGCCATCAAAACCACTACCAATCTCCTCAATCTACTACCTGTGGTATCCAATTGCAACTGTATTCCCTATGCAATCTGGTTCAACACCAAATTTAATTACAACATACTTCAACCATTTGGCTGCACAACCTTTGTCCACATTCCCAAAAACAACTGTGACTTCAAACTGAGTGTCTCTGGCTTCAAGGGCATCATTTTAGGTTATAGCAATCAATTCTCATCCTAAAAAATACTCAGTCCCACTAATGGTAAGGTCCATATCACTTCTAATTCAAGATTCAATGAAACCAAGTTCAGAAAAGGCTTGAATCACTCTCCCTTTCCATGTATCTCCAATCTTCCTAATGATTCAGTTCACCTTCCCAAATATCTGGGCACCACTCTGACAATTAATCCTGATCCCTCAAGTCCATCCAAGCTTTTCAATGAGATGCCACCTACTGATGGAGACTCAAAGCTCTGTCACAGCAAAGTCAGCACCAACAACATTGTCACATACCCTAGGCCTGAAGGATCCCAACTCTATCTGGCCGTCAACTATACAGATCCAGCCACACTAGATGAAGCTCTGAATGAAAAGTTCAGGCTCAAATGGATTGAAGCCATGGATAAAGAACTACTCAACCTGGAATCCTACAATGTGTGGGAAGAGCAAGACACTGACCCCAAATCCAAAGCAATGAAGTGTGTTTGGGTATTTTGAACCAAGCGCAATGCCAAGAACAAAATCATCAAATTCAAGGCTCCACTCTGGGTACAGGGCTTCAACCAAAGGGAGGGAGTCAATTTCAAAAGTGTGGGAAAAAAAACATCTCTTTGATTTCTCCTTACCTATGCAGCCCAGATTGACTTTCTCTTTCACCAGCTTGACGTAAATTCAGCCTTCCTGAATGCCTCACTAAAGTAAAACATCTTCATGACCCCTCCTGCCAATGTCACTAAATCACCAGGAAAAGCCCTCAAGCTTAAGAAAGCACTTTAAAGCCTGAAACAAGCCCCCATGGCATGGTATCAGATGCTCAGCTCTTGGCTAAGCAGTGTAGGTTTCAATCAAAGCAAAGGTGACAACTGTGTTTTCTACTCTGATGACACATGTTTGTACATCCACATGGAAAATATAGCAATTTTCAGCAAAGCCCTGCTCAAGTTCAAGAGACTAATCAAATCTTGTTTCAAAATTAAGTATCTGGGCCAAGCTTGAATGCTTCTTGGCATCAACGTAGATGTCACAAAGAATTAGTTTAAACTATCTCAGTTGACTTACATTGACTTGTTGGTCAGCAAATACAATCTTCCAATTCACAAAGAACACTCAACCCCTTTCAAGCCAAATGGCAAGCTTCTAGCATCCACCTCTGAGGAACACAAGCAATTTCTAAATACCGGCCATGACTAAAGAAATATCATTGGAAAATTACTTTATTTCAGCTGCAATACACGACCAGACATCACCTTTGCAACAAACTATCTGTTGCAATTTATCACAAAACCCAATTCCACCCACTACAAGGTGGCTCTAAGGGTTGTCAACTATCTCAAACATACCAGTTCAAAAGGGCTAAATTTCAAAAATAGGGAGACTCCCAACAAACTGATTGCATACGTGGACTCAGACTGGGCCACATGCCCCCAAACTCATTGCTCACTCCTGTCAAATCCTGGTTTTAGGTTATTATATCTTCATTCTTCCTCAACCTTTTCTTTTTTACTTTTTCATCCTTTCTTCCTTTCTGATGAAATGAATCCTGGTTTTAGTTGCCTTTGAATTATACAGCCGCCGGCAGTGTCCTCCTCCTCCTCCTCTGCCGCTGCCGCCTGCAATCAATGGATCAATTTCAGGTGGTGGCCTTTGATGGAAAGATATGATTTCTGGGGATGAGACCCAATGGATGATATGACCATCCAAGGTACACTTGTTGGACACGTACTTTGATGAGCAGATGGTGAGCTGAGATGATCATTGTGGTGAGCTGGGATAATCATGATGAGTAAGGGGTGATGAGATTATGAGGCTCAGTGTTTGGAAAGGCACATTGGACCATGATCCGGAAATGGCACACTTAGCTTAGTGGTTAAAGCATCACTCATCAATGTTGAGGTCATGGGTTCAAATCCAATAGTGTGCAAAATTTTGGGTTTTAAAACTGCCACTTCCCTCCAAATGTTATACAACAAGTTGAATCCCTTCTTTATCCTCACCTCAAGCATAGTAGGTGCCTGGGAGGGAAAAATATGGGAGGAGAGGATTTGAAAAACATACAGAGACATGGAATTTCCAATCCATTTCCAATTGGTCTCTCAATTGATCTCCAATCAATCTCTCAATCAATCATGAATAGATTGAGAAATTTATTTACAATTGATTTCTGGATTGATTTTCAATCAATCAAGCAATCAATTCCCATTGGGTATCAAGTCACTCAAAATTTTACACAACAAATTGAATCCTGTCTTGATCCTCACCCCAAGCGCAGTAGGTTCCTGTGAGGGAGCAAGATGGGAGGAGATGATTTGAAAAACATACAGAGGTTTGAATTGCCAATCCATTTTCAATTGATCTCTCAATCAATCTCCAATCAATCATGAATCAATTGGACAATTGATTTCTGGATTGATTGTCAATCAATCAAGCAATTGATTTCCATGGGGTATCAATTCAAGTGAATGTTATAATTTGAATTGAATCACCTCTTGATCCTCACGCCAATTGTATTATTTGGATGGGAGGAGATTATTTCACAAAAATACAGAGACAGGGAAAGAATAGGGCTTGTCAGCATTGGCCAAAGGGGCAATTTTTCAATTTATAGTTCTTGAATTTCTCCCGCATCTGTTTGGATGAAAGATCCAACCTACATTTGGTTTTATTTTTTGGTTCATTGGCCATCAGGAGATAACCATTAAACTTGGACCATGGAGGTGGGCCAACTTGTGAATCATTGTCAGATCCAAAGCAAGTGTCATAGTTTGAGGGAATTTTTGGCCAGTTTACCAGGATGATGCAATCAGCTCTCTTGAGCTGACTTTAGCCTTTGGAAGTTAATGGGGGGTGATTTTTGTATTTTTAGTTCCTGGGGGATGTTTGCTTTGTTCCATTGGATTGTTTAGTGGACTTTCAGGGTGAGGTTTTCTCAGGGGCCATTTTCAAAGAGTAAGAGGGATGTAGCAATAAAGAAATGAAGCAATGAAGTGATGAAGAGATTTGTTGAAAGTGGGGATGAAGTGATGAAGCAATGAAGCAATGAGAGTTAGAATATGATGAAAGCAGGGATGAAGTGATGAAGTGATGAGAGGATGGATGTGATGAAAGCAATAATGTGTGAGAAAGTGATGAGAGTGATGAAGCAATGAGAGTGATGAAGTTATGAGGTGAGAAAGTGATGAGATTGGAGAAAAAATGAGAGTGATGAAGTGATGAGGATAGCAATGAAGAGATGAAGAGCAATGAATCAAATTTTTGGATGAGGTTGGAGGTAGAATTTTTCAAATGAGGTTGGAGGTTGAAACCAGGGTGATGATTTGGAATGATGGGTTGAGGCGAAGAAAGCCTTTAAATAATTTATTTGAAAAAACCCATTTATTTTCAGGTAACTTTGACAAGTCTGATGTGAAATAGGTGGTTTTTTCATTTTTAATGGCGGGTTTGAAATGGCAGATTTGGGTTGAAACCCGCCATCAAAAAATGGTGTATTTGGGTTGAAACCCATCATTAGAAAATGGATGGTCTGCTTAACACCTTTATAAATTGGATGGTTTGCTTAACTTTGATACGCCCTAATAACAATCCATAAAAAGTAGAATTAACCTATTTCAATAAAGATATAAAACTTCAAAAATGATTATTAACACACTTGGGACACCTGCATCTCCTGCTTAATTTCAGATATATGGGAAAATCATGGCAGCAAGTTTTCTGAAATATTCCCATGATATTGAATATGTAAAAATATTGCATAAAATCCCAAAGGAATTACTTTGAATAAACTACTTGAAGAAATACTTAGGACCTTCATAATTATGCTATATAAATGTGAAGGGCTTCAACACCCCCTTCCATAATATTTATGAAGACTTCAGGACCATAAATTGTCCTTAGAACATACTGCTGTTCCAGGTAAACAAGTCCAGTGGGTCAGAAAGCCCCAACCAGTTTTCAAGTGGGGAAGGCACATAAAAACTAATCAAAACCACTTTTCAAGTGATTGAGGCCAGTCATCAACAGAGTAAGGCCTCTCAAAAACGGATTGAAGCCCTCTTGACAATTGCTCAAGTGCAGGTGACAAAGGTAGGAAGTCCCCAGGACAAGTCAAGCAGCCACTGTGATTTTTGAAAAACAAAAAAATTAAATAATAAACACCCTTGATGGGTATAGCTGTTTTTATTAGCTCAAATAAAATGTGATTGATTGATTAAAATGAAAAAAAAATTATTGGGAAGATATTGTGTGGTAGATGAAAGATTGATATTGTGGTAGACCTTGTGGCCAATCCTGTTGACTACCAACCTTCCCACCCTGGTCAAAAGGCATGATTTGATTTTTCAACAGAACAAGGGCTTCCTTCAAGCAAAAAAGGCCCTAAAACCCAGTAAACAAGGACCTGAAACCCAGTAAATAAGGCCCCAAAACCCAGTAAACAAGGCACTGACACCCAGTAAACAAGTCTTCTGGACTTGATCCACTTTTTTTGTGGAATTTTTTACCACACACAGTTGTATATCAATTTGCATATTCAAACATAAAGAGTTAAGGTAAATATTTTTAATAACTGATAATAATTTCAAAATAACTATTAACAACTCCATAGGACCTGATCTCCCACTTAGAGTGAAATAATCAGGGACATTATTGCATCAAAAAAATTTTAGATTTAGAATCTCCATAAATTAGAATATGCAATCTGATTCATGAAATTTTCATTTCATCCATGCCTAAAAGAAGATCATGTGAACAATTGAGCGCTTTTTCCAATCAGATTATCAAATTTTTATGTGAAATAGCTCCAATTCCAGATTGATTCAGCTCCCACCATTACTAAAGCACTTAGAGAACATTCTGGGTAACCACTGGGAACCCTGCTAGCCTTAGAACACATCCCCTTTGGCCCCCATAGCCCTCAGAAGGACAGGAAGGGTCCCACAAAATTATAAATAAAGGCCACTTTTGATGATTTTTGGACCCCAGACCCTAATACATATACATCCAGGGACTGTGCCATTTTGATCAAGTACTTATAAAAGATAATTAAGTGATTTATGGCTTGGTTCCAGTGATTGTTTGCTGTCCCAAACCATTATGAACCAATTTGCGCTGTTTTAAGTAATCTAACCCCAGAAAAGACTCAAGACCAACCAGTTTAAATTACTGCAGTTACCTAGGAAGGTAATACTAAACCAGTAAGTTATCTTTCTCCTCTCTGTTTTGGCGGTATTGCTACAAGGCTCTGCCACTCCACCACATATTTCTATGTATTATCTTTGGGAAAGTATTCCTTGAAGATTATTATTAAAGGTCTGAAGTAACCAGGTATACAGGTTTCAAATTGAATCTTCTGAAGAAAAAGTGTCATAGACCCCCAGTATAATAATTTGGCCACTATTTTTATTTCTAAATCAGTTTATTTATTAATAAAAATCACCAATAACCAAACCACTCCTCCTTGAGTTTGCTGTATCCATATAAATATGAATCATTGCTGCATTGTTTTGAATAATATATTCATTCTAAACTCTATAACCTCTTGTACCTAAAAGATAGCAAGGACCTTGGCATCCAGGAGGCTGACAATGATTTTTCAAATTGGCACCCATTAGCCAAATTTTACAATGAAAAACCCACTCTTTCTTCCACCAAACAGTTGCTCCTCCAAATTCTTTATGGGAGAAACCCAGATTTTGATTCCATTCACATGGCACCTTTTCAACCTGCTACCAAATAACTTACTTTCCTTCAATCTCTTCAATTGCAACTCCAAAACAACCTCAAAGCTGCCAATCAATTCTACAAGGAGAAAGCCTGAAAAATTAAAAATTTGACACCAACTTTTCCAGTAGGAGATTCAGTATGGCTTGCATCTTGCAATATTTGAACAACTTGACCTCTATTCAAAATATCAAAAATTAACTTGGACCTTTCAAGATCAAATTTGTGATTTATCCTAATGCCATCAAACTACCCTAACCTTTGAAATGCAAAGCCATTCACCTGCTCTTTCATTTTTCTCTCCTAGATCTAGCCTTCTTCCTATACCCAGGAAAGACCCATCCCCCTCCAAAAACCGTAAATATTCAAGATCACTTAGATTGGGAAATAAGCTGCATCCTTGATTCAAGGTTACGCAAAGGAAATCTACAATAAATTTTTGAGTGTACTGGTTACCATTCCAACGAGTATTGCACCACATGGGAACCAAAACACCATCTTCAAAGCTCCCCTGACTTGGTTTGATATTTTCACTCAAATTGCACTTGGATCTTGATCCAATCAAATTTCCATTCCATTAAATCCCATCTGGTCTTATTGCAATTTTCTACTTACATATAAATCCTATTTTCCCATTTTTATTTTGTTCCTTAATTTTTTCATTTTAAATTTTGATTTCTTTTAAGAGAAAAAAATTTTAATTTGATTCTAAATAATTATATATAGAAAACATAATAATAATATAAAATAATAGAACAAGAAAATATGACATACTTCCTTTATTTTTCCTTGAACCTTCTTCCAAATTTCATTTGATTGTTTTACAATTTTCAAGATTCCATGATGTCTTCTGCCTCTTTCAATCTCAAAATCCTTCACAGTATTTGCACTTGTTTTAAAAATCTATCTTTGAACATTGCCTTGCACTTTTCATTCAAAGCTTACTTTGACTTTTTTAGATTACATAATTGCCATGAGCAGTTCATTGACTGGTATGTGCCACCCACATCATAGAATGCTGGGATAATTACACCTCTTCCGGGGTGATCAGCCAAATAGCTATGAATCAACAGCTCCTTACTCAACAATGCACTTAGCTCAATTGGTAAGAGCATCACTCATATAAAGAGTCTGAGGTTGTGGGTTTGAATCCCACAGTGTTCATTTGTTTTCATATGACTTCTGACAGACTTCACCTCCCATAATCCTCTCTCCATCTCAACATCATGTGTCCTTTTCCTTTGGACCTGGTTGGAAGATCCCTTGCCAATTTTACCATTAAATATTCTTGCATATATTTCCCTTGGTGCAAAAACCTTAATATTTGCTTGGCTTCCTTCATCTTGGTGTTCCAATCCAGTCCTTCCTGTTCCATCTTCTTGTCCATTCACTCCATTCCATTTCTCTCCATCTTTTTCCCTTCTGTTTTTTCCTTCTCCACCATCTTCCCCTTGGAAAATTTGATTGGTTACACCCTTAAAACCCCTGAAACCCTAGTTGGCACCTCTTCAACAATTTGATCCATCAAATTTTTGCTTATGGGTGCAATATACAGAGGTGGTGGTGGAGGTGTAGCTGTCAAATAAATTGGAATCCTTGGTAATGCTGGAAGACCCTTTTATTTGCACTTTCCATCTCTTTTCCTTATGTTCACTATAATCACTTACTATTAGTGTGCTCTCCTATAAATTCAATCTTGGGAGCTGGCGGTGGTTGATAATGAACTCAAGGAATATCATGAAAAATGTAAATCCCACTGGAAAATGCCTCTGGTTTTGATGGCTCTTTTCTAACTGTCTCCAAAAGAGTATAGTGTCAAGCTACTTTTCAAAGCTGGAATTGCTTTCACTTCACATGTTTACCATGGACAACAGGTCTTGCCACATGTTATTCATCTCTTTTAATACAGTCATCACATTGAAAACTAGTTTGAGACAGTTCAAGTAATGGGTATGATTAATTAATCAAATGGGTATATAAAGTGTAGCAGTAGTAATTGAGTAGTTCCTTGAAAAACTTGAGTGATGAGAAAATCTTACTGGAAGCTTGCAGGAGCTTGCAAGCTTTTTACCCAGGAAAATGTCACACTTCAAGCTCTTTGTTTATTTTTTACCATCATTTTGAATTATCCCCTCTACTCAGTACAATCTACCTCAGTCCATAAGTGTGAAACCAAAAGCATTTTACAATCAAATTAAATCTTCTTCTACTCTTGAATTTGAAAGGGACCTTCTATCTGTAGCAACTCATTCATCATGCACAATTGCACTTGCAATTTGCAGTACCATCTGCAACTTGGTCTGATTCATCTTGCTATTGGGTTCATACCTTTGCACTTCCATCTCCAGTTAGGTATGAATCTTGCACAAGCCTAGACACCACTTCCAATCCCTTTCTGTTCATCATTAAACTTACTGTTCACAAATCAAATATTCAACCACCCAACTACTTGCTAAAATTCTTCAAACCTTTTCTCATTCCTGGGACTCAGTCCTCTTTTGTGACCTTGAATACATTTAATACTCTGTCTCTTGAATTTCATTGTATTTGCATTCACATGTTGTCATTGCCTGCTTATACTTTGATGTTTTAATTTCATTGAGCCTTGAATTTCCATACATTGGCTGCATCCTTGCTTTTCCTAGCTAGAGAGGACACCATCAGTTTGAATATAGTCATCCTCACTACAATCTAAACTACCTTCAAAGGCAAAGAACTTGCCTGTTGATTTTTTTCCCTCAGTTAGTTAGTTTTATACACTCTTGCATCTTGCTGTTTCAGATTATTTACATCAAGATTTCTCTCTGTTTCCCCATCAAAAAATTTCCCCTTGCACCTTGAACTTGACTTTGCGCAAACTTTGAAGGATAGCCTTGCCAAATTTGAGATTTCTTTTAGCATTGGGATTTTCTCATTTGGGCCATGTCTGCCTAAATTGCTGCCCCTTCTTAGTACATGGGGTGAGTGGGTGACAGTGTCACATTCCACTGCACAACAGATCCCCAAGGTTTAAGGGCACTTTGTCCCAAAGTGTATATGGCTTGTGGCGCTAAACCATGTTCCCCTAAACATTGAGGCATATTCAGACACAGTCCTGAATTCCATAAGGAGCCACCAAGACTTAGAAGTCTTGATTTTGACAGGTGAAAAATCTGAAAATTTTCCTAGAACAAGCCACCTTACAAGCTTGTCCTGGTTGCAAATCAAACCCACAACAGGATTAGTCAGTCTACTGTCACACTCCCAGATCCTGCAACAAATCAAAAGGGTGCAACTTAACCAAAAGGCTATGAGACTGGCTGAAAGACTAATCCATTTTCATGTTTTATGGTGTCACATACCACTATGTGACACAATATCACCCTGAGTAACTAAAAGGGAGAAAGACCCTCAGCATCTAGTAGGCTGATAAAATTCCTTTCATGAGAGTCAGAAGCAACTCCAAAGATATTTGATCCCTTTTTTTTCTTTTATATATTAATATATCCTGGTCAAAAATATATACAACTTGTTTTATAATTGTGAATACATATCACCACAAAAAACTTCATGTCACTTGCTAGCACATGCCATCAAGGAGCTCAGGGCCAATCTACAACCAAGCTCAGGTCAAGCTCCAGCCAAGCTCAGGTCCATCTTTATGCAAGCTCCAATGCACAGTCACTGTGCACCAAAAATTTGGTGGAAGCATGAGCATAGCTTCAACTAAAGATTGGACAGAGCTTCAACCAGAGATTCCTTGATGGGACTTACTAGCAAGTGACATCAAACTTTCCATGCTGTATAGAAGTATTTTTTTTTTACTTCCATCACTTCTAACAACCAGAAAGAGTCAGGTCCTCAGCATCATGTAGGCTGACAATGCCTGACCACAAAGATGAAAAAAATCCTACAATTGAAACCCCCCTTTTCATGTTCCAAGCCAACCTATTCAGAGTATTCATTTGGAAAATCCACCAAGAATGCATTCACAAGTCAAGATAGACAATATTCTGATCTACCCTGTCAGATTACACAGATCATTTTATGTGAGGTGGGCCTGCCAGCAGGCTTTCTGCAAGTGGTTTTATTTTTGTGCTGCAAGCTCATAGAATGGTTAGGAATTTGGTTAGTAAGACTTTGCTGCAAAAGGTCGCTGTTCATATTTTAATGGTCAACCTGAAAAATTTCATCACCCGCCTGGCATCGACCACCCAAGCCTAAGCCAGACCCCGCAGGAACCAGACCGGGCCCAAGCATTTCAAGCCCATGTTTCCAGGCCCAACCTTGGCGGTGTACCGGGTTACTCGAGTTCCTCCGTGCGCTCCCGAGCGGTGGACCAGGAGGCCACCATTTACTCGCGGGTCACTGACCAGTTCCGAGCCGATATTCGAGCTTTTCAAATCGACCTTCTCGTCAAACTTGCTTCAAATTTTCGTCGAACATCATGAGGTATGAGTTCGGTCTAACGCTCCCAAGGTTGTTGAGTTTGTCGCTGATTTGCACCTGGATTCTTCGCCCAAAGTCAATATGCTCACGTCCCCAAGTCTGAACTCGATGAGGAGAAGATTAGGGCCTTGGAAGAACACGAAATCGCTACCGGACCGCTTTCAGGTATACATCGTTTCCCTCACCTTCGCTTTACGAAAAATAAATTGCTGCCCTGGTTCGCTCATTTTTCATGCTGTTCCCCTCTACCAGTTTTACAGTCCAGTGTCAAAAACCATACTCAGATTTTGATTGCTTTAAGGAACAACCGAAAACTACTGGCACGTGTCAAGGCCTTTGATCGACATTCAAATATGGTACGTTGAAGGGTTATTTGGCTTTCCTTTTTAGACTTTTCTTTGTTGATTCTTTTTAACGGCAATCTCGGAGTCAGGACTCTCTTATCACTTCTCCAATAAGCCTCTCCGTTCCCAAACCTGCCTAATGGGCTAAATATTTGGGCATAAGCTCAGTGCGTGCAATCCCACTCACTTATCCTATCACACACACTCTCTCTCTCCATCTTTAAGTCGCGACATTCCTGTGACCTGGGTGTCAAGTTTAGTGCACTTTTTTTCTTGTTCATTTGTTAGCATTCGGTGAATGGTGAATGCTTTCCCCTAACGCGTCCTCTCTGCTTGTATTTCCGAACCTCTCTTGCCCGACGTTTTAGGTGTTAATCAATGTGAAGGAGATGTGGACTGAATTACCCAAGGGTAAAAATAAAAAGCCTGTCAATAAGGATCGATTCATCTCGAAGATGTTTTTGCGTGGAGACTCGGTCATTCTCGGTGAGCATCTTCGTTCGTTTCCGAACAAACGATCATCTCAATCTAGCGCCCCCAACATCCCATATTAATCCCAGCCTGCTGGTGATATCCTCATTCTCTTTTGGACTACAGTTTTGAGGCACAATGCCTAAATAACTACATGCACGCCATGTCAAGTTGATGCTTATACCGGATGTTCCACCAGATTGAAATCGTTCCCGATCTTTTGTCAAAAAGTGGGCATATTTCTTACTTTTTGCGTTTTCTGACGAACCTTTTCGGCCTGCATACGGTTCGGCCCTTGTAATTTTCCTGCCCGGAAACCGTTGTAGAAATCAGATGGCAAGTTTAGCTGCAGTAGAATCTTATCTGGTGATGTGAGACAGATCAAAAGGCTTGCGTGCTTAGGTGTTATCTCGTCATCCATGTTCTTGGATCCGTTGATTTGTTTGGAAGAGCTCATCACGCTTCTTACAGCGCATGAAAATGATCTGAATGCTTTTGGCCAAGCCAAAATTTGATGACACGTTAAGCAACAAATGTTGCAAGCTTCATCATTGAAAGATTACTGCTCCTCATCAAGTGCCACATGCTGTGAACCACTGTTGCTTTTTATCAAAGCCCAATCAATTCTGCAAAGTGTTTCAAAGACCAATGACTGATCTTCAGCAATCAAGTAGCCAAATCTCAGTCAAAGCAAACTTGCACTTCTAAAGAAACAGGTAAATGGAGAAAACCACTGCTTGACAACTTTCAGTTGGAGAAGTACATTGGAGCAATTAATTCATGTGAGGTATCAAATGTTGAAGCTTGGATGAATCCTTCCAGGATGGTCCATTGTGTGCCATCTGATCCTTGAAAAGTACGGGGCGGATGTAGAATTGACAGAGTTGATAAGTGTTTGAAAAATTCTATTGATTTCTGTCTTGTCTGGTGCTCCTGGAGAAATGGGCACAACATCCAACTACAAAAGTGTTAGCTGGTGAATGTTTTGAAGTACAATGGGATTTGGAAGGTGACCAAACCTGTGGAAAGTTAAAAATTAAAGTGGGTGTATATTTCCAGATTTGCAGGAAATTGACTGCAACTTTTGAAAGAAAGTTTTTTACAATATCCATTTAATGAATGGCACAACATCCTACTAAAAAGGGTTGGCTTGTCAGCCTACTAGATTCCAAGGACCTAATTTTGTGATGAAAATATTGGAGAAAAAATAGGTTGAAATACCAGAGATATGATTTGGATAAAAAATTGTAAAATTCATTTATGTATTTATAGAAATAAGTTTTAAAGGAGGGCGCAAGACCTTATTTGGTTTTCTGATTCCTCTGTAACACATTAATAACTCTGTTTAAGACAATATGGGAACAATTTTGGTGCCTGTGGGACTTTCAATGACTCCTTTCAAGACAGTTGTGAAAAATTTCCTTGGTGGTTTGGTTATTTAAAACCAACAAAAGAGGTCAAGGCAGCAGGATTTCTTACTAGTTGAGGATCCAGACTTATTATTGAGGAATGGATAAATATTCAAGGTTTTAGGGTGCTGGAAGTTGTTACTGGAGGCAGGCTGAAGGATTTTGTTGATAATTGGCCAAAAAAAGGAGATTCAAGATTGTTGGTCTAAAGTTTTATCAGACGTTGTCCAAGATCACATAATTATACTCTTATTAGAGCTTGATGGATGAGGAAAAAAATATCTGAAGCTAGAATGACTTTATTACCAGAATGAATGCCCTCAAAATAGCTGGGAGAGGGAACATCATTTATAACTTTTGGCCCCCCTCATGGTACAGGTCTTTTACCAGCCAAAAATGGATGACCAAGGCTTGCCCTGGGGCCAAGGAGGTTTGTATAGTTTTTTTTTAGACCTTCTCCAGGCATTGCTGAATTAATGGAAGCCTCATGTCATCATCTCTAGGTCAATACAAGTTTCCATGTCTTTAATGAACTCATGGTACTAAACACGTGGGTGGTTTCCAATTAATATTTTGGGTACAAGACCTTGTTTCCTGAACCCAAGGGCTTAGTAACAGGATCTGGAGGCCTTTAAATTGATGGAAATTTTGATTTTGAGGCTTGTTTTCCCACATTTAAATATGTATAAGCCACTAATGTGGGTATTCAGCCCCTTGTTACAATAGGTTATGTACAGTTTGAATTCAAGCCTAAAGGGGTTTAGCTGAGTCTCAAGGCCATTCAGAGTTATCTAGAACAAAATTATCCCCTTTTTTTTCTCTGGGCACACTCTGTTTTTTAAAATTCACCAGGTGGTACTGTGACTGGGGTTCAATCACCCTTTTAGTCTCAGTTACAGGGGCCCTGACTACCTTAGGTAAAGGTTTAATGGGCTGCAAGACCCCCTTTTTCTGTATTATCATTTTTTTATGTGGTTTTAATTAGGTCCCCCACCATGTGATGGCTCTCATTGGGAAAAAAAATCAAAAAAAAAAAAAACTGAAAAAATGAAAAAATGAGGAATCATCAAATGTACTCAATTTCTCAGTTATTATTTTTGCTGTTTGTGAAAAGGGTGATGATAAATTCATGGCTACATGACTATATCTTAGCTGTGCTGATCCCCAGACAATTTGAGTGTGGTTGGGCTGTGCTCCACACGGCACCAGACCACCATGTGGGGGCGGCACAACTATGTTCAAGCCGTGTAGAGCCCCACACGGCTTGAATGTAGTTATGTATCCATGCCACACGGCTAAAAGTCTGGTGGGCCAAAAAAAAAAAAACTAAAGGGTCTAAGATAAACTAAAATAAACTAAATAAAAATACAAAAAAAAAAAACAGAAATCAACCAAAAGGTCAAAAAAGGTTGATTTTTTGGTTAAAATAAAACAAAAAATAAGAAATAGAATAAAAATAAGCAAAAATAAATAAATCAAAACAAAAACAAAACACACTGAAGACAGCCAACTGGTGGTCTTCAGATTCAAGTAAAAAATCAAGTTCAACATGACTAGCCCTAAAGTAAAAGGGCCAAAAAATGCAAGAAGTCTTTTGACCAGCCCTAAAGTAAAAGTGCCAAAAAAATACAAGTCTTTTGACCAGCCCTAAAGTAAAAACACCAGAAAAAAACAAGTTCAACTTGTGTTAAGCTGATCCCATCACAAGCTTAAGACAAGTTAAGCTTGTGGTGGGATCAGCCCAACACAAGTTGAACTGACTTACCATTAAAATATCATTCAAAACAGTCATCATAATGATGTCAACTCAAAACAATCAACATAATGATGTTCAAAATGTGATAACCCTTTATATGAATTGAATTGAAATATTAGAATGTTAGAAAAACCTAAATGATTAAATTAATCTATAAGTTAGAATACAACTCAAGTTGATCTTTGAGCCAATCAACCCAACAAGCTGCTTTTTTAAAAATCATGTAACGTGGTTTGGAAACTATGGGCAGGATTGGAATCAAATATCCCTTAAGTACAAGCTTTTCCCAATGGTTATTGTTAACAAAGCAAATGAACATAGGATCTGATTGTTTTTTACACCCATTTTAATACAAGTAAAATTAAAAAATGATTCCAATGAAATGAAAAATATTGGTCTTCCATAAGTATCAGCTATTATTTGACCCATTTCAAGCTTTAAAAGCCATTTTGAAGAGGTAAGATTTTCATTGATTTCATTAACATCAAGTCTTTGTTCTATCTTTTCAAAATATTTACTGCCGCCAAGGATCATAGAATAGCACCCCTTATATTTCCTCAATGTTTCAAGCATTTCTTTCCAAACTTTAAACCATCCATTTTTTTCATACCCAAGTGATTTAGAAATGAATCTAAAACCACAATTTCCATCACCAACTGGGTCCCAAACCTCACCCAAAAACTTATGTAAGTTGTCAGGTATTTGGTTGAGGTAATTTACTTCCTAAAATCAAAAATTAGTTAGCCAAAATTCTAATCTCATTAAAGGAATCACCACTCACCAAAGATGAGCTTTTGTTTGACTCCTCAATTGCATCTGCTTCATCCTTTGAAAAGGAATCAGATTCCAACAGCACCTAACCCAATGAAATTTCAGTCTCTTCCACTGAACTATGAAATTCAGATGAAGAGCCTGACTATGACTATAAAAATTTCTCAATCAGTTCATTAAACCAAAAAAATGAACCTTTCACAAAAGAAAAGACTTAAAATCATTCATATTTTCTTCTTTGGTGCCCTTCTACTTCTCTTTGCCTGCTTGATTTCCTTTTCAATGTGTTCAAATTGAGAAGGATCTTGCTGGTTATCTGTCAATTTTAGATGGCCTCTGCTTGATTGCAAGACTTTAGGTTCAAGTCTTGGCTTTGATCAATAATTTTCCGTCTCCTTCATCAAGTGCTTCAACAGCCCACAATAATCTTGGTCAGGATGATTCAAGATCATTGCATTGATCTTCTCGTGTAACTGAGAATCTTTGAGCAGTTCATCAACATCAACCTTTAAAACTTCAAAAGGATCAAATATTAGTCAAGTAGGAATCATCATTTTAGTCAAGTAGGAATCATCATTTTAGTCAAGTTTGGAATCATCATTCAAAAAGCATTTATCAAAAAGCATTAATCACAAAGTTATTTGAACAATCTAACTTAAACCAAATTACAGAACTAGAACTGAAAGGGTCATAATTCAACCTCCACTGAGGATGAACATCTTCAGGCAAAACGGAGCCTCTTGATGCTAGTAGGTCACCTATTTGGTGGGAACAGGGCAAACCCATAGTCATTGAGTATGAATTGGTGCACAGTTCCCCATCATGATTCCGCTTTAACCTCTCTAATTGATCCTCAACAAGTTTTATTTCTAGTAAAAACACCTTGTATCCCAATGGTAAAAGTTCAGTAGGAAGAAATATTCCAATCTTTATTCAAGAGTTGTAAAGGGAAGCCTGAACAGATTTAATTTGAATGGAAACTGTGCCCTCTAGGTTTTGCCAAAAATCCAACATGTTTCCCAACAAGTTTGCAAGGAATCGTTTGAGATTAGCATGGGCCCCTTCAACCTGAGACGTTGTTTTATTTCCAAATTCTGGGTTTTGGCAAGGCCAAGCCGTTACAAACGTCTCTTTGATACGGAATTTATTATGATCCATATACTTGAGTACATCCTCAAAGTCTTCCAAGAAAAAATTTATACAATTAATAATGTAAGCAACCCAAAACTAGGAAGATTAACAGTAGAGGAAGTGATTTGGCACTTACTCTAAGTTCTGCATCATTGAACTCTGCCTCCTCCATGGTTTTCAAGGACACATACTGAGCACACAGAGACATAAAGCTTTTCCACCTTTCAATTTCATTATTTAAGTGCACTTTACAGTTTTCTTGTATGTTTTTTGATAAGTTCCATTGACATTACTTTCTTTTTGACTCAGGGAATATTTGTTCTAGAACACAGATCAATGATTTTTCATGGTTCATCAAAAAGACTTTGGGAAGTCTCTCAGGATCATAAGCCAACTCCTTTAGTGCATTTACAGACCAACTGTAGAACTCAAACGTTTCTCTTGTTATAAAAACAAGAGCTTTTGTGAAATTTTTCTGGTTGGAAGTAATTCCTACAACGTGCAATAGGGGGATGTTGTAATTATTTGTCTTATAAGTACAATCCATCATAGCTAAATGATGTAATTGCTTGCAAAACTTTAATTACTCAGGGTGAGCCAAGAATAGGGCCTCCAAGTGACCCTCTCCACTGAATTTTTCTCAATCAACCCAACCTGAATTACCAAGTTGTTCAAAGAGTACCTCCATAACACTTTTCCCCTTTAGTTCTGCTAGTTACAGCTTACACTTAGTGTTATAGATTTTTTGGTCATCAACATATTTGCCACCATTGATTTTGCTCAATTTCCTTTTGAGTTGAATTTTATTGAGCCTGTCATTCAAGCCTTCTTTTAGATTGTCTAAGGCTATCCCAGAGCTTCTCCTCAGGTGAGGATGCACTGAGGGGTGCAGAGACGTTTCATGGTTATGTTGATCATTCTTGTAGGAGATTTGCCACAAGGGATCTGCCTTTGTGTGACTAGCACAGATTAAAAACTTGCACCCAACCTTCCTTGTGTGATTTTGCCTTGACAGTTTGGTGAGAAATTTCCCAGAGTACAAACCATGTCTTTCACAGGCTAAATCCACATATTTATCACGCTTTGAGTTGAAAACTGTCAAAGCATAACCATGCTTCATTGCCCATGTTTGACAATATGTTTTTTCCTCTTCCCTAGTAGTAAAATCTCTCACAGGAGGTGGGGCAAGTGGATCTGTCATAGTTACATAGTCATAGTTACAGCTTCATGGTTATATTGATGGCATGCACTCCATCAGTTTTGATCAAATTAAATATGGCAAAGACCAGTAACATAAATTGTTACTCACCACCAGAGGTCATGTCCATTTGTTAAAAACATTTTGTTCCTCAATTGTCACCCTCAATGAGGATGCCATTGGTGCTTCCAATGATTCATTAACCAAATACTACTTTTCTGTAGCTTTGTTCATTGCACTAATGTAGTCCTTTAATGCAGCCATGTTAAAAGGAGGGCTTGCCACTGTTCCCATAATGCACAAAAAATGCAATGATACTTCAGTATTCAATCCAACTTTCAATTGAAAAAATGCCAAGTTTTCTCACTTTCAATTTGAGAAAGATCAATTTTGTGGGATGTTTTATTCACAGTTTCCTATAGTTTCACTTTAATTTCACTTGAAATTCAATTTATTTCACTTTAGTGTCACTTTATGATTGCTAGATGTGGAACAAGAGTCCCACATAGTAAGTGTTGATCCCAAATTTGGATTGATGGAACCCAAATGTGGTCCAGGGGGTCCCAAAAAGTTTGGTACAACCCCCGGGGGGTGTTTACCCCCAAACGCGGCTCAAAACCGTGGTTTATGGGGGTACATGACACAAATACGCCATTTACGGGGGGTATATGGCCCCCCAGGGGTTGCATGTTTGTGAGACAATCCCTTTGGCGCGTGTAGACGCCTTTTTTTGCCTGAATGCGCATTTTGGATGCGTGTATGGGCTCCACACATCCATTGGGCTGTTTAGGGCCCTACACAACTCCCAGTTGTGTAAAAAACTCCCACACAACTGGGAGTTGTGAATTTAAAATCACCCTTGTTAATATACATGATTTCCAGGAGGATGTTAAGGAGATTAATCATCTCAGTTTGCTTGGTTATTTCTCTGTATTCTTGCACCAGTATTGTCTTCAGCACATTTAACCCTCTTATTGAAAATGGTTCCAGACCTGTTAGAAAAGATTGAATGCCAACATCAATAAAAAAATAATATTCAAAAAAATCAACAAAAATAAAAGCAAAAAAACTCCAATCATCTTAATAACTCCCAAATCTGGTAACGCTTCATCTTCTGAAGATTAATCTTCAGTCAGAAAATCATGCTATGTTAAAAAAAGTGCAAGGAATTATTTAAAAAAAAGTTCATATTTAGAAAAATTATGTATATGAATAGATTAAGATGTTCCTCTGATTCCTCCTTCTCACTTCACTTCCTCTTTCACTCTTGGTACTTCCAGTTCCTCAAAACCTAAATAATTATAGAAAAAATACAAATGATGCAAGTTATTTTTTTTTCAAAAAATGATCTATGAGCATTGAATTTGCTTCAAATTTCTTCCTTGGTTTTTTCTAGATATTCCAAAACAGATGTGTCTCTTTTTATTGAGGACTGAGATATATTCTTGAGCTTATGGGCTGCTCATTTGGGTCCCTGTATTTTAGATGCTTGAGTAGAATTGTGCTCTGGAATCTCAAAAACTTTATACTTCCCACTGTAAAGCATCTTTATTTCACCCAGATAAAATAAGCTGGAATATTTAGGGGGATTCCAGAATAGGGAAGGTTTTTTGAATTTTTCATCATAAATTGATGAAAATTTTTAACTTACCTTGTTTTTGGAAAATCTTCCATTAATCTTCAAATTCTAAGAATTTCCTACTATGCTTTTGAATAATTTCAAAAATATTCCAGAGACAGAAAAGATGATGAGAGGATGGGAAAAAAAATTTTATGGCACTAATTAAAGCTTTTTTTTCTGTAACAATAAACCTGTGTTCTTGATTTTCCAATATTTCCAGAAATTTATTGAGGGCCCATTCATAGTTATCAATTTTTTCTTGAGATAGAAAACAGAAAGCCAATGAGAAATTTCTTGAAAAAGGTTTTACCCCAATAAGATGAAGAAGGGGCATTCCAAAATATTTTTTTTATATATTTTCAGTCCATCATGAGAAGAGTAGTGAAACATTTGAGAAGCTTGATGGAATCATGGTATGAAATAAAGAAGGTAGCAATTTGGACATCCAAATATTCAATTCAGTAGATAAAAAATGAATTCAAGAGTTCTAATATTATGGCTTCAATGGGAGATTTTCAATCAAAATAAATTCTTTGAAGCTAGGATCTTTGATTTTAAATAGGGCATATCAAAGTTGGCAAAACCTGCATTAGAAAACCGCCATTAAAAATGGCGGTTTTCTGAAATACTCATACCCCCTCACTAGTGTATTTCAAAATGGCGGTTTTCATGAAAATGGCGGGTTTCAAACATCAAACCAGCCATTATCATCCATCATCCATCCATTGTATGCATCACACCCATCCACACCTCTTCCTCAGCAAATCCATACCAATCCCATCTCCATTGCATCACACACATCTCATCTCCATTGCTTCACATCTCCATTGCTTCACATCTCAATCACATCACACACATCCCATTGCTTCACATCTCCATCACATCACACACATCCCATTTCTTCACATCTCCATCACATCACACACATCCCATTTCTTCACATCTCCATCACATCACACACATCCCATTGCTTCACATCTCCATCACATCACACACATCCCATTGCATGCAAAACACCCATCCACACCTCCACCTCAGCAAATCCATACCGGTCCCATCTCCATTGCATCACACACATCTCACCTCCGTCACTTCACATCTCCATTGCTTCACACAAATCCCATTGTAATCTTTCTCAACATGTCCAATCAAACTTCCTGGCAGAAAGTTGCAAATGCAAGAAAGCTTACTGAACTTTTTTTTATTATTTGACTCTGATTCAGACTCAGATTTGGAATCAACTTGGTTAGCTTTGAATTCTCTATTGGAAAAGTGATAAATAGTTCCACAAAGACACACTCTCCACAACCCTATGTATGAAAGGCAAAAGCTTCATCTACTCCCTGAATTAAGCTTCCAGGAAATGTTCCAAACTTTATTGCCTTCATGCATGAAACTTCTGGAGATTATTAAAGACCACCACATCTTCCAGGAAAATTCTCAGAATCCTCAATTTCATCCAGCTATCCAACTGGGTGTTGATATTTTTAGATTGGGATCAAATGGAAATGGAGGAGCAATTTATCAATTACAAAATCTATTCTCAGTTTTTGATGGAACCATTGACTTATACACCAAAAGAGTAATGATTGCTATCCTATCTTTCCATCTCTCAGTCCTTTGTTGGCAAACCAAAGAATAACACAAGGAGATATCTCAAGTAATGGAGAACAAAGGCTTTCCCATTTGCATTGGTTTTGTTGATGGAACCACTATCCCCTTGAGTCAAAAACCCAAGCTAGATGGCAACCACTATTTTGATTGTAAAAAAAGGCAATTGATTCATTTCTTTTCCAAAGCCTTCTATAAAAACTTTTATAACACACTGGCAAAATATTTTTTATAGGTTTTTATAGATACTCTGTGTCATTTAAACTTGTTTGTGATAACAACAAGAAGTTCATATCACTCCATGTTGGCCTTACAGGTTCTTGTCACAATTAATATGTTTTCAATTGGATGCGGATTGCCCAACAACCAGATAACTACTTTGAGCAATATCAATACCTTTTTTCTGATCCAGCTTATGCTAGTGGGAAATATGTGGTTCCAGCATAGCGCAGTGTTTCAACCAATGATAAAGCCAAAACCCATTTAAACTATGATCTTGCCCAATCAGGATTTTGGATTGAGAATGCCATAGGAATTCTTAAAGGAAGATGGGCCAGCTTACAGGAGATGCAAAACCAGCTACAAAATTCCAAGGAAATGAAGATTCTTATCAACTGGATTATCAGTTGTGTAATCCTTCACAACCTTCTTACTGACATAAAAGATGAATGGGACAAAATATTTGAAGAAGATGTTCCCAACCCTTCTCATATCATCCTGGTCTCATCTTCTACCTCATATTTTGCTATGAGAGAGCAGATTCTACCCCTCACACTTGCTCACTTTGATGAGTAGGATTTGGTTTTTAAATAGGTAAAAAATAAAATACCAGAATTTCTTTAGTTTTGGTTGTTTAACCAAGAATCATAGGCTGACTCAGGTTTCCTTTTTTTTCTGGTGGACTTAGACAAAAACCAAATCCCAAACCACCTCACCCCACCAAGAAACTGGTCCACTTCCTCCTCCTCACCCACCACCTCCACCTCACCATCACCTCCACCTCACCCACAACCACCACCTCACCATCACCTCCAACTCACCATAACCTCCCCTCCTCCTTTGGTTGGAACCCCAGGTTAGCTCCCCCCCTCCTCCTCATCCACCTTTTCCCTCCCTCTCACCCACTCGTGCTTAGCTCTTCACCTCACCCACCACCCATTCCTTCCTAATCCTCACCCTCCACCTCCTCTCCTCCTTTGGTTGGCACCCCAAGTAAGCTCCCCCCCTCCCTCTCACCCATTCCTGCTGACTTGGCCACTCCCTCCTCTTGGTCTGCCCCTCTCACTCACTTGCTGCCTCCCCCACCCCCCTCTTGCTTGCTTGCTGGCCCCCCCCCTCTTGCTCACTTGCTTCCCCCCCCCCTCTTGCTCACTCCCCGGCCCGCCCCCTCCTCTCACTTGGTTGCTGCTGGCCTCCCCATCTCTTTTGGTTGCCACCAGGCCCCCTCCTCTCACTTGCTCCCTGGCCCGCCCCCCCTCTTTCTTGGTTTCCTCCAGCCTCCCCCTCTCTCTTGTTTGCTACTGGCCCCTCCCTCTTGCTTGGTTTCTGCCAGCCCCCCCTCTTTCTTGGTTGCTGCCGGCCTCCCCCTCTTGCTCAGTTGCCGCTGGCCCCCCCCTCTTGCATGGTGTGGAAACAAGAGGTAGAGAGACTCCCCTAGTTGTCCCTAAGTTGTGGAATTGATGGTCCTAGTGTCTGTAAGGATAAGGATGCGCCTGTTTAAAGATAGAGAGAGAGATTAATTTCCTTCCTTTACTTTCCTTTCCACGCCATCTGATGTGATCTATATATATAATATATATATGAGACCTCCAAGCTGGGTTTGAGAGCGCGGACTTTATGCCCACACTCTCAACCCTAACCTAAGTACAAGCGCAATGACAGCCCAAAAAAAATAGAAAATAAACCCTAAAAACCAGAAACCTAGCCTAACCCTAAACCTTTCCCATGCCGCAACCACCCTCAAGCCCGCCTACCGTTACACACACCCGTTTTTTCCTTCTCATGATGCAGCCCTCCGCCGCGCCCTACTTGAAGCCCCCCCACATTGTCTGTATCCACCCGGCGTGCCACATGATCTCCTGCCCTGCGGGTTGGCCCGCGCTTACCTGCACCCGCCCTGCTCCTATAGCCCCAATTGCCCCGCTCCACCTTCCTGAACTAGCTGCCCGCAAGCCTGGTTAGGCTGGTTCCATTCTTGGGTCTCCAATGTCCATGCAGGCCGCAACCTGCCACACCCAGTTAAGCCCAACCTGCTCCTGCTATGCTGAGCCCTGCGGCGCCTACTGCTGAGACCGCAGCGGCCACCACTGAGACTGTGTGCATCCCAAACGCTGATCCCAACCTAAAAAGTGCTGAGCGCGCCAACAGAGACTATATAATGACACCACAATGGTTGCTGCTGCCCCCCCCTCTTGTTTGATTGCCGCCGCCCCCCCCTTTCTTGCTTGGTTGCTGCCACCCCCCCCCTCTTGCTCAGTCACCACCGGCCTCCCCCTCTTGCTTGCTCCCTGGCCTGCCCCCCTCTCACTTGGTTGCCGCCCACCCCCCCTGTCACTCTGTTGCCCCCGGCCCCCCGCTCTTGTTTGACTGCCACCAGCCCCCCCTCTCTTGCTTGGTTGCTGACCAAGCCCCCCACCTCCAGCCCAGCCAACTGGGCCCACCCAACCTCTGTTTTTTTTTTTTTTTTTTTTGTTTCAGCTTGGACCGTTATGTTTTTTTTTTGTGTTTTTTGATCATCTACCTTGATTATATCATACTAATCATTGTTTTTTTTTTTTTTGGTTTCAGATTGGACTGGTGTATTTTTTTTTTTGTATTTGTTGATCATCTACCTTGATTATATCATACTAATCATTTTTTTTTTGTTTTTTGGGATGCCATGCAATGCAAACCCCTTTTGGCCGCTTGTTCTGTTGACTCCTGCCCCCTTTCTGGACTGCCCATGATTCTCCCACCCCACTCAAAATGTTATGCAACCAGATCTTTTCCTTCTTTATCCTCGCCCCAAGTGCAGAAGGTGCATGGGAGTGATCAAGATGGAAGGAGATGGATTGAAAAACATTAAGAGAGGTGGCAAGCAGAGGACTCTTTGGCAAAAGAGGGCTCAGATGAGAGATTGTGAAATCTCTTTGGAAGTAAATGAAGATGGTTTTAAAGAAAAGGTGGTTTTGTATTGACAAAAACTAAAACCATGGGAGTTGTACCCTGCTATTGCTGCCAAAAATAAAGCTCAAAAATCCCACCCCCAAAGAGTTTTGAAAAGCCAAACAGAAAATTGAACAATTAAATTTCTTCAGCTCTGGAAAAGTTTCTGTTCTTGATTGTTCCAATTGCCACTCTCTGTTTGCAATAATCAAATTTTTCCCATTGAATAAAATCTACCAGAAAGAAAAAAAGGACATCAACTTGGTCACAACATTCCTTCACCAATACAAAAGGTTTTTCAACCCAGTTGGTCCCTCAAGATCTTGGGGTGGGAGAATGTGGCAATTGGATGGCAAAAATCAATGCACCCTTCTGAACTTTTGGGAAGCTTTTTGAAGAAATCAGCTATTCAATCTTTTCCCAAGAATTTCAAATTTTTGAACCTTAGGTCTGAAAAGTTTGAAACTTAGGTCTAAAAAGTTATCACAAATTTTGGGCCAAATGTTCAGAAAATTATCCAGAATGGCACACAATTCCAACCAAGAAACCATCCTGGAAAAAAATATCCCCTTTTTCTCTTCATTGGAATTTGTTTCTTGCCTCACTCCTTTTGCCTCCTACCCTAACATCACCTTCACCTCAGACTCATTCTACAACTCTCCCCACATTTACAAAGGTGATGTATCCTCCTATTCCTTTTTACTGGTGGTCCCAACCAAAAAATTGAATGGACAAATTATCAACAAAAAGGATGAATATCAAGTATCTGATGGCCAATTTCTCTTCCCTTAATTGGGATTTGGAATTGATTTTAAAGAAAAAGGTATTTTAAAAATGGTTTGGGCAGCAAACCAGTACAAACACTACACTTTTCCTGCAGTGGATAATGCCACCCATACTAGGATGGCTATATCTTTGTGAATTAACCAGACAAATCTCAACACTTGCAAAGACTTGAAAAGTGGTCACATATATTCTAGATCAAAAAATATAATTAGAAATAAAAAAAATTCATTGTTTGGGTTAAATATAGGCTCAAACATTGTTGTAAATAATTTTTTGGTTTTTATTTTGAAAATTTTTATCAAAGCAAATATTTTACAAGCCAAACAATTGATTAATTTCCTTTATTTCATCAACAGCTCTACTGTTACAAATACATTCCATGGCTACAGATAACCTATTTTTTTTTTTGGATAGCCTTTCCCTCTCCTTTTGGAGTCAGTCTTCCTCTCAATCCTTCTGCTTTTCCTCTTTTTGAAACTCCATCTCAGCCTGTTTCATTTTCCACTCAGCCTCCAACTTTTGATGATGAGCCAAACTCTCAGCTTTCTTCTTTTGAAAATACATAGCCAGTTGACAATCCCACTTATCCTTTTCAGATTCAATTTGTTATTTAACTGTTTTTTGGATGGGAATAGGAATGAGCTCAATTTTCCAAGAAAGGAGAATCCAATGCACTTGCTTGAATCTTGCTTCTCCATGATATCCCCAAAGTCAGAAGAATTTGAAGTGTTTCTCCTATTTTGACAGTTGTTGGGGTTGATTTTTATGGAATTGGAGGCCTTGTGCTTTCCTTTTGAAGAGGAGATTTGTGCGGCCACATCATTGCTCTCATCTGAGGGGGATGTGGGAGGCCCCATTGGCTTGATTATTTGGCCATTCAGGAACAGATGAGCCTGTTTTTTACAATCTAAATCAGTCAGGATTAACCAGACAGAAGAGAAAAGATCTTGGTTCCTTACTTGAGCAGATGTTGATGGTAGTGGCAATACAGGAATAACTTGCTCCTCATTGGCCAAGTGGTTAATTTCTTCCACCCCAGGAAGAGAGCAATCCAAAGAAGGAAGTGAGGGGTCCAAGGAAGGGTTTTAATTTTTGATCAATGATGATTTAGATGTGATTGGAGCTGATTCTATTGGAGTATCCTCCTTCACGTCAGATTGGGGCCACTTATAGGTTTCATTGGGATCATAATTGCTAGGTTGAGCATCCACAGCCAGGTCCTCAGAATAAACTGAATATGATTTTTGGGCATCAAAAGCGGCTAAAGGGGTGATATTGGCCTTCTTTCCAAAGAATTCATCCATTTGGGTATAAAAAGTACAAATTGATTCCAACTTATCAACAACCAAGTTAATTCCCTTTGCTTTATTGGAGTGGGTGATACCAAAGCCATTGGAGATTGACATTGGGTGGGCTTTTTTGTACTTGATTCAATAGTTCTTGAATTTCTCCCCCATCTTTCTTGATGAAAGATCTGTCCTACGTTTGGTTTTATTCTTAAGTTCATTGGAAATAAGGAGATAACCATTAACCTTAGAGGAAGGAGTTTGGCCAACTTGTGTTTCATTTTTGGATCCAAAGAGAGCATTTTAGTTGGACAGAATTTTGAGCCAATTTACCAGGATGATATGAGCAGCTCCCTTGAGCTGAATTGAGCCTTTCAAAGCTGATGGGGGAGGATTGTTGGATTTTGAGTTCCTGGGGGATGTTTGCTTTTGTCCATTTGATTTTTCAGTGGACTTTCAGGGGGAGGATTTCTGAGGGGCCATTTAGTAAGAGTAAGGGATGAATAAATGAGTTAATGAGAGGATGGATTTGATGAAAGAAATAATGTGTTAGAAAGTGATGGGAGTGATGGAGTGATGAGGTGATGAGAGTGATGAAGCAATGAGAATGATGAAGTGATGAGGATAGCAATGAAGCAATGAGATTGATGAAGTGTTCTGATGAGGTCAGAGGATGAAACCAGGGGTGATGATGTGGAATTACATGTGTTTGAGCTGGTGAAGGCCTTTATATACTTTACTTGAAAAAACCCAATTATTTCATGTCAACTTTGACACGTCTGATCTGAAATAAGTGGGTTTTTTATTTTTAATGATGGGTTTGAAATGGTGGGCTTGGGTTGAAAACTGCCATTGAAAAATGGTGGGTTTTCTTAACTTTAATTTTCCCTAATGCTATGATATTGGTATGAACAGGAGATGGGGAGGATATTATAAGAGAATTTGAAATTTTCAACAGAGGAACATCAGCTTTGGTTAAATTGGCTACATTTTCCTCTTTCTTCCCTTGAATTATTCTTTTGATTGGATGAGTTGAAAGATCCTTTGAAGGTGAATTTTTGTGGTCTGGAAACATAAATTCAACCTACCAGAGATCCAATCTTTTGAAAAATCTGAAAGGGCAATTTTTCTTTCTTGTTTTTTAAAAAACCTTTGCATCTTTATTGGTTTTACATTCCCCAGATTTATCAAATTGAAATGTATAGGTGTTTTTCTTGCAATTGGGTACTCTGTTGGATATGGCATGTACATGGGACTTTGCCTATGATTGGATAGCATCAATTAGCTCCTAAATCTCATTATATGATAGTTCAGGAGGAGGAGCCAGAGGGGTGGAATCAGGAAATTGAGTATATGAGGAAAGAGCAAGAGGAGTTGGATCACTGGCTTTATTAGATGAGGTACCGGAGGATGGCCCTGGTGAAACATTTCTGAAAATTGGACAGATGTTTTCTTGAGCCATTGTGAAAAGAGATGTGGAGTTGTGTGGAGTGGTGTGGAGTGGTGTGGTGTGGTGTGGAGTGGAGTGGAGTGGAGTGGAGTGGAGTAGAGTGGATTGGAGTGGAGTGGAGTGGTGTGGAGTGAAGTGGTGTGGTGTGGTGTGGTGTGGTGTGGTGTGGTGTGGTGTGGTGTGGTGTGGTGTGGTGTGGTGTGGAGTGGAGTGGAGTGGAGTGGAGTGGAGTAGAGTGGATTGGAGTGGAGTGGAGTGGTGTGGAGTGAAGTGGTGTGGTGTGGTGTGGTGTGGTGTGGTGTGGTGTGGTGTGGTGTGGTGTGGTGTGGTGTGGTGTGGTGTGGTGTGGTGTGGTGTGGTGTGGTGTGGTGTGGTGTGGTGTGGTGTGGTGTGGTGTGGTGTGGTGTGGTGTGGTGTGGTGTGGTGTGGTGTGGTGTGGTGTGGTGTGGTGTGGTGTGGTGTGGTGTGGTGTGGTGTGGTGTGGTGTGGTGTGGTGTGGTGTGGTGTGGTGTGGTGTGGTGTGGTGTGGTGTGGTGTGGTGTGGTGTGGTGTGGTGTGGTGTGGTGTGGTGTGGTGTGGTGTGGTGTGGTGTGGTGTGGTGTGGTGTGGTGTGGTGTGGTGTGGTGTGGTGTGGTGTGGTGTGGTGTGGTGTGGTGTGGTGTGGTGTGGTGTGGTGTGGTGTGGTGTGGTGTGGTGTGGTGTGGTGTGGTGTGGTGTGGTGTGGTGTGGTGTGGTGTGGTGTGGTGTGGTGTGTGGTGGTGTGGTGTGGTGTGGTGTGGTGTGGTGTGGTGTGGTGTGGTGTGATGTGGTGATGAGTGGTGATGAGTGGTGATAATTGGGCAGAAGAGATGAATTTTATGGTTAATGAGACAATTTTAGCACTCCAAGATGGGATGATGGATCTTGAAAAAATTCAAATCCATATTGAATAGAATATGGTTTTATAAATGCCAAAGGGCTCAAAAAAGCAGATCACAACCCAACAGGGGTTTCCTTCCCTCCTTTTTTGGCTTAAATGGTGCCTCCAAGATAACAAAAAATAATTCTTGGAAACCTCTAAATTATTTCTTTAAACTTCAAGCTTTAATTATTTCAAATTATCACAAATTCACTCAGGAAAACAAAACAAAAAAAGTATAATCAAATATGTAGACTTCCCCTGTTATCTCTAATTTTTTTTTTTGTGATGAGGGTTTTATGGGATAAGGCTTGTAATTAGAAATTAGGATAATTTTAATTCTAAATGTATGCAAAAATGTGGATAGAAACTTGGATGCCTGATGTAAAAAATAAATTGAAACAGATGTGTTATTTTGAAGTGTTTTTGTGTTGGATCCAATTTTTTCAGGACAAGAATACATCCAAAAAAACCTTAAATTAATATTTTTGAGATATTTGATTTATTTTTAAACTTTATGAGAGTTCAAAGCAGCCAAAAAAGAATTATTCAAAAGATAAATGAGATTTTTTTTCTTGATTTTTTGGATAGTTTTCCAAAGGTGTTTAAATGCTTCAAAAATTGCAAAAGACTTTGATTTAGGTTTTAAGATACCCAGCTTCAGTTTTTTGGGATCAAATTTCCCAGAAATTCATTCCTTGTGACACCTGTGTACCAAAGGGTATTGCTGTGTGTGGTAGAGGGTAGGGGGACACAATACTTCCATGAGTTTAAGGGTAGGGGTTGTGAGAAAAATATTGCCTTAAAAATAATGAAAATTGAAAATCAAATCAAAAATATAAAATTAACAATTCAAAACAGAAATAAAATAAAAGAGATCAAAATAAAAATAAACAGAGGAGGGGCAAATTAAATTATGCAAAAGATAGTCATACAAAATAAAGCAAAAAAAATAAAATGCTAGGGAAAGAAAAATTAAAGGCTCTAATTAAACCCATCCAATCCATACCAGTTTGCTTTTGTGGATCCCAAAATCAAAATCCCCAAAAAACATTGGAAATAAAAAATTAAGTCAAAAGGCCAAATTTGAATGAAAAAAATAAAAAAATCAAGAAAGAAAAAATAAAAGACACAAAAAAGAATATTAATCTTTGGCTTTTGGTTCCACCCAGGCCAGCCATGGCAAATTACCTGTTTCCTTAACTGTAACCTATCCCTCCTCACCTCTTCTTTGATCCCCAATAATTCAAAGTTGATTTTTTTTTTTTTTAGAAAAAAAATATTTTTTTTTTTCAAGGGCCCAATAGGAAGGTGGCCCTTGAAGCCTTACAGAATTCAGAGTTTTCTTTAAGGATGTTTTCCCAAAGCCTTGAAGGCCTGATGAATTAAACCTTCATTGATTTCTTGGGGTCTGTGGCATTCTGTAGTTTTTAAATTTATGTGTTCCATAACTGGCCTTTGAAACCATTTTGATTCCATCTGCAGGGGCCCTGCCTTACCCTAAAAAAATTCAAAGGGGGTTGGGGGGATAAAGTTCCTTCTGTTCCAAAATTTTTCAAAATCTAATTCTAATAGAAATAATATTTGATAAATTTTGCTTTCATTTCTTTTTCAGGTTTTTATTCCTTCTTTGGGTTGCAAGACAACTCCAAAGAATTAATCCATCATTTTTTTGGAAATTCATGCCATTAAAACTATCTTTGTATCCCTTTTTAGAGGTATTTAAATTCCAAAGACATAGAAAAATACAAAAAATGGTTAAAATAAAACCATTTGACACAGAAAAAAATATGAATCAAGTGAAATTTTAAAGGCTTTATTGAAAGCATGTTGCAATTCTTTTGAACCCACTAGCTAAGATTAGAGTTTTCTTGCACTTTTTTATGGTTAGAATTCTTCCTTGAGTGTTACGTGCTTCAATATCACCAAAATATTTTCAAAGAAAGAAAATCATAAATTGGTCTGGAAACTTTTGAAAGCTTTGGAAAAATTTAACCAGATAATGTTAAATAGATTTTTGTTTTTAAAGGACGTTGAGAAATCAGAAAAATACATGAGATTGAAGAAATATAAAAAAAATGCAAGATTTTTGGAAAATGAAAGGGCATTAAAGTTTTGTTTATAACCCTCCACTATGCCTTTTAATGCTTTTCATGATATTTCTCTGGAATTTCAATTTAAAGCAATGAAAAATGGGAAAACAATTTGGAATAATTTTTAGGAGCCTTTGTGATATTTTTTCATAATAATCATCTGAGTGAAAAGATGAAACCTTAAATTATATTTTATTTCCATGATTTTATCTCTGATTTCTGACATTCAAAGAAACTCTGATATTCTTTTTAATTGTTCATGAATAATTCTGGAATATTCCAACAAAATATTTGGGTCTAAATGATTTAGTTGGTCTTGATAGTACTGTGGGGTTTCATAAGGAGATAAATTTGATTGATTGAATTTAAGACAATCTTCTAAGATTTCATCAAATTTATCTTTGTTCTCTTGGCCTATTTTATGATGCTTAATCATATAATTGCAATAGTTTTGTATTTTTGATATTTTAAGGAAAATAGAATCATAGTAATTTTCTATGGAAACTAATTGATACTGGGATCTTCTTTCAACTGATTTGTTCACAATATCTTTCATTTTTTGAGAATGATATAATTCAAAATAATTCAAGTAAAATTTTATTCCAAATGAAGTACTATCATATTGATCAATTTTATTATTCAATGCAAGTTCTTCAAAAATATCCAGACAGATTCCAATAGTGTGTTCTGAATTCTTTAAATAATCATTACCACTTGATTTATAGATAATATCCTTGATCCTTTCACCATAAATTTCTTCATTAATACCCCTGTGGAGAAAGTAGCATGCAAAATCCTTGAAAAGTTCTGTTTTTTCATTCACAGGCAATGCTTTTTTATTTAAATCAGAGTTATATTGATCAATATTTTATCAAAACAAAATTTTATAAAAATTTCACATACTTTTCAGGATACTTCTGAATCCTGGCCACATTTCATATGGAATATAATCATCAATTTTTACAGATATAGATAATTTATTGTCATATGATTGAAGGAATAGTTCCAAATATTGAACCATTACTCTCTTTATATCTTTTCCATTCCAGAATTCCTGCATAGTATTTGAATTCAAGAATTGATGCATATTTAATAAATTTATCAATTCAAATATTGCATTGTATTCAGAAAGATTTAAATCAATTAATTTTTTTTCAGAATTTTCAGTTTTTGAAATATTCTGAATTAGACATTCCTTCATATCAATTAATATTTCATGAGCCCATGATTGCCATGATAATTTGATTATATAATCTTGAACACCAAGTGGAAGTGTATTATATTCTGTTTTTTTTTCTTTTTCCTCCAAATTATTATTCAATTTTTCAGCTTGAGGTTTAGCCAATTTTTTCTCATCAGTTTCTTGATTTTCTTTCATTCCACTATGTTTAGCTCTCCCTCCCATCTTATTTTCATATTTGTTTGAAGCTTCATGCAAGTTCCAAGGCGGAAGTGGCATTTTTAATCCACTCATACTATTAAAGCTTGCAAATTGTACATCATTCAATTGTTTATACCATTCCTCAAGCTTTGATAATCTTTTTAACAATCCATCAGACTCAATTCTTTCATCTTTATTGCCATATGCACTTTTCAAAATTTCAAGGTTTTTGCTAATTTCTTGATAATGAATTTTTAGGGGCCTGATTTTTTCTATTCAAAAAAAAAATTAGACAAGCAATGAACTAACTAAAAAATTTTTCAGTTTCTTGACTTACCCCTGTTCTTGATGAAGTTTTCCTTGATATATTTCACTGGATATATCCTGAAAAATGTTTGGCCAAACAATGCCCTAAAAAAAATTTCAAGGGAAAACTTCAAGAACTTACATCTTTTTTTTCTTACTGTTTCCTCCTCATCCTTCTTCACTCCTGTTTTAGCATCACCAAAAATTTCTTTTTTATCTGATAATTGTTGATCACAGTATCAAATTCATGTTTGTAACCAACTTTTTGAATCTACTAATAGGGTCTGGATCTAATAACTTACTCTTGTTTTTTGTGTTCAAGCTGAAGGTCTCTTCCTTTGAATCTGATAATTTCACAATGCTGGACAATTCTATTATTTTTTCACGCCACAATTGAAATCACATTTCATTGATTTGGCACATCAAATTCACAATTCAAAATCAATTTTTCACATGACCAAAAATACCTCAGAAAAGAAACCTTGCACATGCCTCGATGTTGATATTTTTCCATGTCTCTGCCCAATTTGATATCTAAGTGTTCAACTGGTGCGCCTACCACTAGCGCCATTGCAAAGTTAAGGATAAATCCCAATTGCAAAATTTCCATCGTGAGTTCTGCTAAAGGGTGTTTGAGGATGATGAGAAGCCAAATGGCATCCCCATAGATGACAGTATTCTCTAAAGGAGAATGCTACACTCCCTAGAGGAGGGAAATGTGCCTTCTTATCCAAATCTTTGCCACGACTTGAGGGCCGATAGCTACCGTTTTGAAACCGAGAACTAGTTCCCCGCCATCCTTGCAATCAAAGCACCAGAGATACTTTGGACTGCAAGTCAAATCGATTCCAAACTGAGGAAGGTGCCGCGATGCTCGTGCTGCGAGCGGGGTGTATGCGGATTGCTGCAGCGGGGTATATGCGGTTCGCTGCAGCGGCGTGACAGAAACTCCAACCCATGCGGCGGAATTGCTGTGTCCATGTTATTCGTGTCTTAGGACTCGAGACAATGTGCAGTGACAAGCGTTACTGGCCAATTTTCTCTGGCAGCGAGAAATTTACCGGCAAGTTTGTGCTGTGAGTCCGGTGCATGCTGATCACTGCACCTCTCAAACAAAACCCAAGATGCAGTTTATACATGTTGGTGTCAGCAAGCACCACAGATATCCTGGGGGCGCCGGCGCTGAAAAGAGTGCTGCGCAAAGTCATTGTCGTCATCTTTTCGAGGCCAATCGTGGGTGAGATGATTCAAGTTTACTCTTTCTTTCCTTGCCCGTCGATTTTGATAGGACCCTGTAAACGCTTGGCCCGAGGCTCAGTACGACCGGGAGTTGTGCTCCAAGAGTCAGAGTTGTTACATTTTACATGCACTTGTAATAATGTGTGGTGTAGTACTCAACCCGATTAGGAGCATGAGTATGCCAAGATTGTCTCACATTCCCTGCGGTATATGGAATACTGCAATTTCGATTCCAATCACTTCCCTCCAAAGTTACGTTTGTTCTTACTGCTTCAGACTGACATCATATTCTGCATCCCCAAGTCAATCTCTCCCGCCCATCTTTCAGGGAATCCAAACAGATTGCTCAATGAAGGAAGCGGATCTACAAGGAAAGCCGTGGCACTCGGAAGGAATGAGGACCCAGCGAAGGCTAAGATCATGCCAAGGGATTACGGCTTTTGAAACCAGGGATCTCGGGACTGATTCTTAATCCCAGCTTGCTAGTTGAGCCACTCAAGGTGAATGATTGCGCAGCGATTACGCAGTATTGAACAAATTTCTTTAATGCGTTTCACATCATCGATATTCGAGCTGCGAGTAACAAGTCATTTCACGTAGGGAGTTGCCAGGTATCTAACTATTGTGGCAAACACTTATTGACTTCAACTTCTATTGTTCATGTGTGGAATCGTGGCACGAACTTGCTAAATTTGAGCAAATGGACATTGCATGACTAGATTGTCAAAAGAGCAATCGCTGGGACATCAGCCTGAAGCTCGAATCCCTGTCCTGGTATTTCAGCATTGTTTTTTGGTATGGGATGCTAATCAGCTAGGGTGAAGGGTCAGGCTTCCTAGCATGTATGTTCACTCAGGGGTAGAGCGGGACTAGAGGGACACCGGGGGAGGGGGGGGGCGTGAGCAGACTTGGAAGAAGGTTATGGAGTAATAGATGGCGGATGATCCTATCAATGATATGAGGTGGCACATAGATCAGAATGGAAGGAAGGATTGACTTGATGCAAGTTCATAGATTTGAGGTTGGTGAGGCGTCAAGACTCCTGGGCGCACTAATGAGATGGGGCACCGGCGACACGTTTCTCAAACCTGTGTCCAACCCCAAGAGCCGAAAGGTTGTGAGCTAGCGGAGAGCCTATGGATTATACTGAGAATGAATGAAAGCATAGACAGTGGGGAACTCTCGATTCACGATGGCGTGTCCAGCCTAGTCGCAGTTAAAACTGCAGGATGGGCAAGGCTGACGAGTATTGGGTAGGGCACGAGACGAAGGTAGGTTCATGATGCATACATTCTAGTGGTTGTGTAACATAGACTACGCTTAGGCTTCGTCAGTTTCAACGACTTGAGTATTCAATCCCTGTAGTAAAAGAAAACGAATAAGTTAGGAAAACGTTATCTATAGGGGACAGGCGCATGCAGAAATGCCTTACTTTGAAGTCGGGGACATCAACGAAAGTAGCCAACGTATACAGTTTTTCTTTTGAGTCTTCGTCATCATTACGCTGACCTGTTGCAGGCAATCAATGATGCAACGAGGTTACTAGGGGAAGGAACAACAGCAAAACGAGAAATGAAAGAGGCAACCGAACTCACGGGCTAATCGAACCCGGATCCTCCGGGGAACGTTCCTGATACCATGATTCCAGATAGCAGCGTTTAGACTGGGGTCGATCCGGACGTCGTTTGTGCCCATGGCCTTCCGAGCGAACTCTGTAACAGCTTTGACTGCCCGAGGGGCGCGCTAAGGAGAAGACAGTCAGTTCGACAATAGAATCAAGCCTTTCGAGGCGGCGCTCGTCAACTTGAGAAGAACATGATATTGAACTAGGGGACCGCGGCCAGACGAATGTTTCCGCGTACCTTCTTGAAACCGTGACCATGAACGTGCTTGTGGAGGTGGATGGTGTACTCTCGGGTGACAACGTCCGAGAGAGCCGAGCGGGCTTTGCGTTCCTTCTTCTCACGTGGGGCCATTTCGAACGTAGAGTGGTGATGTCGGATTGGTTCGGCTGTTGAGGTCAGAGTGCCAGCGACCGGCTGGAGATCTGTGGCCCGGGAGGGATCCTGCGATGCCACACTGCGGCAAAGGGACTTAGCGCAACGACTGTGCACGAAACTCTCACCAGAATAGGGTTCGCGGGTGAAAAAACCCACATGCTCGTCGGCTTGGAAGTCACGCTAGAGGTATCACGCCCACGACATTGTAAGTGTCACTGTGTGCGCTGCTGACCGTGCAAAATATGCAACATGCGCGAGCTGGGCCCGACCCAAAGGGGTATCGCATTGCTTCCCCTGTAGCCCATTTCAGGCTATACAGAAGGGGAGTTCAGCATTGAGCCTGTGTACCCTCTCAGAATACGCCGGCTGCCAACGCCAAGCTGCTGCAGATCTACTTATCACCATGCTTGGGCCACAGTTCTTTGCGCTGACCCACCGCCCACACCGTTTAAGATTGTTTCTGATTGGGTTTGGCAGGTTCTTGATGTACACCCAAAAACCCAGAATTTTGAATTTTACCAAAGAAAATTGAATGGATGGGAATATGGGGGGTATGAATGCAGTACTGCCAAATACATTACTAAGTGCCTCAAAAATAACTCTGTTGAATCTGGGAGACTTATGAACTATTTTGACTATCCAATCACAAAAATAAAGCAAAATTTAATGATATATTTTTGAAGGCACTTGTGGGTTGGCAGTTTCCTTGTTGTAGAACTGGATGAATGGTGCCATTGCAGGTATATTCACCCACTGGGAATACACTGAGAGAGAATCCCTGAATGATTTGACCTCATGTCATAGAGTCTATTTTTTTTAATGAATCTAATTTTTTAAATTTCAGGTAAAACTGATCATATATTAGGGTTTATCAGAGTTAAGCAAAACCACCATGTTTTCATGGCTGGTTTCAACCCAAATCTGCCATTAAAAATGAAAAAAAACAGACTTATTTCAGATCAGAGGTGTCAGAATTACCTGAAAATTAATGGGTTTTTCAAATAAAGTATTTAAAGTCTTCCACCAACTCAACCAGGCATCATTCCACATCATCACCCTTGGTTTCAACCTCCAACCTCATTTGAAAAAATCTACCTCCAACCCATCCAAAAAATTTAATTCATTGCTCTCATCATGTCATCACTCTCATCTCTCCCTATCCTCTTTGCTTCATCACTCTCATCTCCTCATCACTTCATCACTCTCATATCTTCCTATCCTCTTTGCTTCATCACTCTCATCTCCTCATTAATTCATCACTATCAACAGTTAACACTCTCACCACTTTAATACTCTCATTGCTTCATCACTCTCATCACATTATTGCTTTCATCACATCCATCCTCTCAATACTTCATTGCTTCATTGCTGCTTTCATCTTATCCTAAGTCTCATTGCTTCATTGCTTCTTCCCGCTTTCATTTAACTCCTCCATCACTTCATTGCTTCATTGATTCATCCCTTCATACCTCTTACTCTTTTTAAATTGCCCCTCAGCAAACCTCCCCCCACAATTCCACTAAACAATCCAATGGACCAAAGAAAACATCCCCCAGGAACTCAACATCCAAAAATCCTTCCCCATCAGCTTCCAAAGGCTCAATTCAGCTCAAGGGAGCTGCTCATATCATCCTGGTAAACTGGCTCAAAATTCCCTCCAACTATGATACTTGCTTTGGATCTGACAATGAAACACAAGTTGACCATCCTCCATCCTCTAATGTTGACGGTTATCTCCTGATGGCCAATTAAATGAAGAATAAAATCAAAGGTAGGCTTAATTTTTCATCCAAACAGATGCAGGAGCCATTCAAGAGCTATTGAGCCAAGTAAAAAAAATCCCACTCAATGTCAATCTCCACTGGCTTTGGTATCACCAACTCCAATAAAGTCAAGGGGATCAACTTGGCGGTTGATAAGTTGGAATCAATTTGCCCTTTTTATATTCATATTGATGAAATCTTTGTAAAGGCCAAAATCACCCCCTTAGCTGCCTTTGATGCTCAACAATCCAGTTCAGTAGATGCCAAGGACTTGCTTGTGGATGCTCAGCCTAGCAATGATGATCCTGACAAAACCTATGAGTGGCCCCAATCCAATGTGGAGGAGGATGTTCCAACACAATCAGCTCCAATCACATCTTAATCAGCATTGATCAATGATTCAAACCCTTCCTTGGACCCCTCACTTCTTTCTTTGGATGACTCTCTTGCTGGGGTGGAAGAAATTAACAACTTGGCTAATGAGGAGCAAGTTATTCCACTATCTCCATTACAATCAACATCTGTTCAAGTAAGGAAGCAAGTTCTTTTCTTTGCATTCCCGTTTATCCTGACTGATTTAGATTGTAAAAAAACAGCAACATCCATTTCTGAATGGCCCAAAACTCAAGCCAATGGGGCCTCCCACATCACCTTCAAATGATAGTGATGATGTTCCCACACAAACCTCCTCTGCAAAGGGAAAGCAAAAGGCCTCCAATTCCATCAACATCAACCCCAATAGACGTCAAAAGAGGAGAAACACTTCCAATTTTTCCAGGTTTGAAGATATCATGGAGAAGCAAGATCAAGGTCAGTGAATTGATTGAATCTTCACACTTTCAAAATCAATCTTATTCCTATTCCCCTCCAAAAACGGTGAAATCAAAAATTCAATTTAAAAAACTTAAATTTGAAAAGGGGAAGTGGGATGATCAACTGGGTATTGATTTTCAAAAGCAGAAAGCCAAGAGTTTGGCTCATCAACAGAAATCGGATGCTGAGTGAAAATTTAAACAGGCAGAGCATGAGTTTCAAAAAGAGGAAAAGGAGAAGGATCACCAGGAAGAGAGACTGGAAAAGGAGAGGGAACAACTGCCCACAGAAAAAAAAGATATTTTAAACGTAGCCATGGAATGTATTGGTAGTGGTCAAACTGTGGAAGAAATGAAGGAAACTACTGGATTGCTTGGCTTGTAAAACATTGACTTTGATGAAAAATTTAAAAATTAAAAAAAAAATTCCAATACCATAATTTTTGAGCCTATTTTTAACACTACCAATAATTTTTTTTTATCTTTATTTATGTTTTTTTTTCTAAATATATTTGTCCACTTTTCAAGTCCCTGCAAGTTTTTTGGATGGTTTTGTTGATTTGAATTGACATTGCCATTTTTGTATGGGTGGCAGTCTCTGCAGCAAGAGAAGTACAGTGCTTGTACTTGTTTGCTTCCCAAACCATTGTTACAATCCCTTTTTTTTGAAGTTGATTCCAAAACCCAAGTCAGGAAAAACAAATTGGCCATCAGATACTTGATATTTGTCCTTGTTTTCAATAATTTGGCCATTTGATTTTTCGGTTGGAACCACCAGTAGAAAGGATCTGGAAGAGATGTCACCTTTGTCAATGTGGGGAGAATTGTAGAAGGAATTCAAAGTGAAGGTGATGTGGGGGTCACAGTCAAAAGTAGTGAGCCGGGATCCAAATTCCAACAAAGAGAAAGAGGGGATGTTGTTGTCCATCATTGTTTCACAGTTGCAATCATGCACCAGTCTGGCTAATTTTTGGAACATTTGGCCTAGGATTTGAGAGGCTTTGTCCAACCTAAGTTTGAGAGAAGTATACTCTTGAGAGGAAGATTGAATGGCAGCTTTCTTCAAATATTGTCCAAATAATTCAGAGGGGTGCATCAATTTTTGACATCCAATTGCCCACATATTTCCACCCCAAGATCTTGAGGGATCAACAGTGTTGACAATTTTTTTTGATTGGTGAAGGAGATTTTTCACAAAGTTAATGTCCTTCTTGTCTTGCTCAGAGATTTCATTCAAAGGGACAAATTGGATTTTTGCAACCCAAGAGTCACAATTGCATTTGTCAAGAACTGCCAATTTTCCAGAAGTGAAGAAATGGAACTGTTTGATCTTCTGTTTGGCCTGTTAAAAATATTCAGGGGAGGGTTTTTGATTGTCCTTTTTCTTTTCAGCAGCAATAGCAGGGTACAAATCCAAAGGTTATAGTTTTTTTCTAGACCATAGAATCTTTTCATCAAACCCCTCTTCAGCTACTTCCAGAGAGATTTCAGAATCTCTCATTTGAACCCTCTTCCTTCCACCTCTCTTTATGTTTTTCAGCACATCTCCTTCCATCTTTTTCCCTCCCATGCAACTACTTCTCTTGGGGTGAGGATCAAGATGGGATTTGATTGATTGTATAAAATTTTGAAGACGGTAAAAGAAGCATGGGAAATGCAGCAAAAGGTTGGGCATAAAAAGAACAAGGGGTCAAAAGCAGGGTTGAATTGCATGGAATCAAAAAAAAAGAAAATGAGAAGAGAAGAAAAAACAATCATCAGCCATGTTTCAATCATTTTGGAAGAGCAACAAACATAGAAAAAAAATACTAGTAAATGACAATAACCCACAAAAAAAAAATTTGGTCAGATTTTTTGATTGTGATAGGCATCAATAAATGAGGAGGAGGGGGGGCTTACCTTGGTGAAAAAGCAATGAGGAGGAGCCAGGGTGGTGGGTGGGGCCAAGGATTGTTTGATCAATGAAAAGGTCCAAGCAAGGCAGGCAGTGGGTGGGGCCAAGGATAGTTTGATCAATTGATTCATAAAACAGGCTAAAATTATGGGGGGAGGGTCCTAAAGATAGGAGACAATCAATCAGCAATTTGTCAATATGAGGAGAAGGAGGGGGAAGGCACAACAGGAAATCAATCAATCAATAAATTGAAAATTGATTGGCAAGCAAGCATTTGTTTGTGGTTTGGTCAATCAATTGAACCACAAAAAAACAATCAATTTTTTGTTTGCAGTTTGATAGATTTATCAAACCACAAATTATCAATTGTTTTTCTACAGTGTGATTGATCAATCAAAGCACAAACAACCAATTGTTTTTTTGTGGTTCAATCATTTATGGTTCAATTTTTTATGGTTTGATTGATCAATCAAACTGCAAAAAAATCTTTGTTTGCTTGCCAATTGATTGACAAGGAGGAGGGGGATTCAAGGGAGGGGGGAATGATGGGTGTCAGCCTCCTGGATGCCAAGACCCTTGGTATCCTCTAGATACCAGAGGTGATAGAATAAATAATAAATATATTATTTAATAAATGCAGCAAAAATCCGTAAATTATTTGGATAAAGCTTATTGCAAGGTTAATTGGTTTGGTTATGGTTTATTGTTATAAATCAATATGAATAAATTGATCATTAAATATTTTTATAGAGGGGCCACAGTTATATTGGGGATCTTTAACACCTCTCTTGAGGGATTTCAGTATGAAAACACGTAGTCCTGGTTACTTTAGGCCCTTTAGTTTAAAGGATATTTTGCCCAAAAATAATATGTATATAAAATACATAGTGGAGTGGCAGGGCTTTGTAACCAAGCTGCCACAACAGAGAAAGGATAATAAAACTCACTGGTATATTATTAAATCCTTTGGGTATCTGTTTGGGACGTGCACTGATGTGTTAAACCTGTATACTGGGGTTACAAGGTTGTTCAGCAGTTTAAATTGATAAAAAGGTTGAGGACGGATATTATTAATCAGAATAAGCCATAAATTGCTTAATTATCTCTTATAAGTACTTTATTACCTTTGCAAAGTGTCTGGATATAAATATAACTGGGTCTCTGCCCATCAATAGCCTCAAAAGAGCTCTTTATTTATAGCTTTTGGAGTCCCAATATTGTCCTTCTGAGGGGTACAGGGGCTCAAAGGGACAAACACTGAGGCTAGAAGGGTAACCAATGGTAGCCTGTCACGTTTTCTTGGTGCTGTAGCACGGGTAGAATCTAATTCCACAGGGTGTGGGAATTATTATTCTTTTATAATTGATATTTGGACGTGTGAATAACACTAATCTGTCCTGTTTATGTATTATTTAATTAATTATCCTTAGTAAATGTTCCCAGTAAGTTAGTAATTATTTTAATGGACATTCCTACGGAAATTCTGATGTCAGGTGAGTTTTCATTATGTATTAAATAATTAGAGTAAAGTCATGATATTGATTTTACTCCTTATTTTTGAATTTCAGTTGATTTACAAAAATAATTACTTAAAAATGTAAGTCATGGGCATTCATGTAATATTTTTACATCATTAGTTTCCTTGGTATGTCAAAAAAATATTGATGTCTAGAAATTCTCATAATGGTATATTAAAGTATTTTAATATATTTTTAGAAGTTGTCATTGTCTTATTTTCCACATTCTTGGTACTTTGAATTATATTTCATAAAAAAGAAGTTTAAGGGTAATTTAAGTATTTTTATATAATTTTATGTACTTTTAGACTATCTACTATCCACGGGAACATTTATTACATATGTAGAATGTTCCTGTGTGGGTTGTAGCATGTTTACGCAGTACCTAAGTTTCTAAGGCTGCCTTTCACTTTGTCAACCCATAGTCCCACCGCTGCGTACTTTTTAGAGGCCTGGGGCTGCTTACACAACCTTGACGGAGTGACAGGTCTGTATCTCAACCGCGCGCCGGTGCATTGGCTGCCGCGGCTGCGTGCGGGAATTGTGACAGAACACATTTCCGTCCGTAACTCCAAAAATATACACAACACCTCAATTCTGAGTGAATTTTAGGTGTGAAACCTATATGTGAAAATACGTGTGAAATATTTAATTGGCCAAAAGTTACATAGTGGTGCCGTGGTATTTTGGTCTTTCTTTCCTTAATTATTTAAAAATATTTGGAGTTGGATTTTAAGGGTGGGGTCAGTGAGTGACCCTACCTAATTTATGGTGGATAATCCATTTCTGTGATAATATTTATTGTTTTCATACTCCTTCTTAGGTTAATTATATTATTATTATTTTTATGTTATTTCTGTTACTTTTGCAGCTTACTCTGCAACAGTAGCAAGCTGACAATGGGGAGGAGGGGGGTAGGAGGAGGGGAATGAGGACATACCTAGGTGGAAATGGAAACAGTTTGATTTGAGGGCTTGGGTTGTACCTGGAAAGGATGGATGGATTGATCCATAAGTTCCAAAATCAAAGGGAGGAGGAGAAGGGGGGGGGACTTACCAGGGCAATTGGTTGATGGATGGGCAGCAGAATGGAGGACTGGACCGGTGGTGATTGACATGTTTTGGTGAGGAGAAGGGAGGAGTGGACCCATTTTTTGGTGGGGTGGGGTGGGTGGTTTGGATGTTTTGGTTCTTTTTTGTCTAAGTCCACCAAAAAAAAAAAGAAAAAAGAAAGAAAAAAGAAAAAAGAAAAAAGAAAAAAGAAAAAAGAAAAAAGAAAAAAGAAAAAACAACTCAGCCTAGGATTCTTGGTTGAACCATCAAAACCAAAAAAAAACAGTGATGTGATATTTCAACTATTTAATAACCAAATGCTACTCATCAAAGTGAAAAAGTGTGAGTGGTAGAATCTGCTCTCTCATGGTAGAAGATGAGGTACAGGATGAGACTGGGATGACTTGAGGAGGATTGGGAATATCTTCTTCAAATATTTGTTCCGATTCATCTTTGATGTTTCCAAGAAGGTTGTGAAGGATTAAAGAATTGATAATCCAGTTGATGAGGAGCTTCACATCTTTGAAATTTTGTAGCTGGTTTTGAATTTCCCTTAAGCTGGACCATCTTCCTCTCAGGATTCCTATGGAATGCTCAATCAAAACTTGTTATTGGGCAAGATTATAGTTGAAATTAGTTTTGGCTTGATCATTGGATAAAACATTGCGGTATGCTGGAGCCACATGTTTTCCGCTAGCATAAGCTAAATTGGCCAGAAGGTATTGATCTTGCTCAAAGTAGTTCTGTGGTTGTTGGGAAACTGCATCCAATTGAAAACATATGAAGTGTGACAAGAAGCAGGAAGGCCAGCATGGAGTGATATTAACTTCTTGTTGTTATCAAAAAACAAGTTTTAGTGACACATAGTATTTATACAAACAGATAAAAATATTTGGTCAGTGTTTTATCAAAGGTGTTATCAAAGGCTCTGGAAAAGAAATGAGTTGATTGCCTTTTTTTCCAATTAAAATAGCGGTTGCCATGTAGCTTGGGTTTTTGACTCAAGGGGATAGTGGTTCCATCAAAAAACCAATGCAAACGGGAAAGCCTCCATTCTCCATTAATTGAGATATCTCCTTGTGTTCTTCTTTGGTGGGCCAAAAAAGGAGTGAGCAACGGAAAGGTAGGATAGCAGTCATGACTCTTTTGGTGTATAAATCAATGATTCCATAACCAACTGTGACTAGATTTTCTAATTGATGAATTGCTTCTCCATTCCTTTTTGATCCCAATCTACAAGGAGCAAAGTCCAGTTGGATAGCTGGAGCACATTGCAGATTCCAAGAATTGTTTGCAAGATATGATCAATCATCTCCAAACGCTTGATGAATGAAGTAAATGAAGCTTGGAACAATTGCTGGAATCTTAAGTCAGGGAGGAGATGACGCCTTTGCATTTCATACATAGGGTTGTAAAGAGTCTGTTTTCTTGGAAACATGTATTGATTTTCTAGTAGAGAATTCAAATCTAACCAAGTTGATTCAAAATTGGATTCTGAATCAGATTATGAATCAGATTGAAATAGTAAAAAAGTTCAGTCAGCTTTTTTTGTGTTTTCAACTTGTTTCCAGGAAGTTTGATTGGGAATGTTGAGAAAGATGGTGATGTGATGTGGGGTGATGAGATTATGATGGGATGTGTGTGATGTGATGGAGATGTGAAGCCGTGGAAATGTGAGTTGATGGAGATTGATGTGAAGAAATGGAGATGAGATGTGTGTGATGCAATGGATATGGGATTGGTATGGATTTGCTAAGGTGGAGGTGTGGATGAGTGTTTTTCATGGGATGGATGGTGGATGGATGATGGTGCATAAATGGCAGGTTTGATGTTTGAAATCCACCAATTTCATAAAAAATGCCATTTTGAAATACACCAGTTAAGGGGTATGTGTATTTCAGAAACCTGCCATCTTTAATGGTGGGTTTGGTAAAAAAAGGGCAGGTTTCTAATGGCGGGTTTGCTAACTCTGATATGCCCTATTTTAATGCTTGGAATGATTTATTTTATATCATTTTGAGTTTCTGTTGGAAATTTTTCAGGGTTATTGGAATGAAAAGCTTGGTAGATTCTAGAATCTTTCAAGATACATGCCTACTGAGAAAATTCCAAACCAATTTTTGAGTTGTTTTTCAGAGATTTCCCAGTCATCAGGAAGGTATTTCAAAATTGAGTTGGACTAGGTTGAAAAATTTCATATGGTGAATCCACTGAGTTTGGTTGTTCTCAACTGAGTGGGGTTTTTTTAAGCCACAGTTTGCAGGTGCTGAAAGCCTCCTGGTGGTTAAGCAACCCCTGCTTTTCAGGTGGTGAACTGATGGGCTGTGTCTTCAAACTGGCCATGGCTTCCTTAAACTGAAGCTGCCAAGAGTGTTTTTTTCTTTCTTAAAACAAAAAAAATAATTCTAGTTGTAAAGGTAATGAGGGTCACAACAGCAGTAACAATCCTATGTTTCCCCTGATGACTAAAGCATTGATGGTGAGTCTTCTTCTCCACAGCTATTTTGATTTGAGTCTTTGCTGTGTTCCATTCTTTCATCTTTGAGATCAAGGATGAAGCTTTCCTTTTCCATTATAATGTGTTTTCTTAGAAATTTCCCTTTTCCTCCTTCTACTCCTCATATTTTGATGGAGTTTGTAATTTTTTTTGATATGTATTTATTATTCCTAAAAAAAATAGGTTTGAATTGATAATTTGCCTAATTGTGTATTTTATTTATGAGTCCTTTTGTTTATTTGATGCTATTTCCTATCTTATTTATGAAGGTTCCTATTAAAAATCCTTCTTTGTGCTCCAATCCAGAAATAAAATCCTTTAAATTATTATCATTATTAATTATATTTGGCCTAGGCTAGCTTCACACTTTCAACATTAAAAAATCCATGGCTTTTTTCAAAATAGGGCGTATCAGAGTTAAAATTTTCAAAAAATTAAATATCTGATTTCAGGCCCATCATTTTTTTTTCATTTTTTTTTCAGTTAAAACCATTGATTGATTGTTTATTTTGATAAAAAAATATTTTTTGAAAAATTGATATTTTTCCTGAAATGAGCTTTGTAAAATTTTCAAAATTTTAACTCTGATAAGACCTAATAGGCATGGTTTTAGGAGTTTTTGGCTAAAATCACACCTCTTTCAAAGAAATTCATGATTACAGTAGTTTATTTCACCAAAATCATGCCTTCTGGCATCATTCCCCCCCTGAGAAGGCATTTAAGCCTTAAAAAGATGTTCCCATACAAAAAAAAGGAATGAATATAGACAATGAAGGTTTGGTAAACCCTCAAAGGCTTAAAAAAGTTAATGGGGTGGCAGAACACACCTTTTGAGGAATTCTTTTGGATTTTAAGGCCTGTATAAGTTAATTGAGCCCTTGAGGGGGTAAATTGAGGCCTTCAGACCCCTGGAGTGGTATGCCTGGCGTAGATGTTCTTGGAGAATTTGATGATCAATGCTAATTAAGTTAATTGAACGTGTCAAAATACAATTAATATCATTTTTTTTTGCAATTAATTCAGATATTAACTCACTTATTAAAAGAAACTTGATAAAACGTAAGAAAAACCACTAAAATTCATTTTCTTTACACCAATAAAATATTTACAGTCAAATATAAATAAATTTTTACAAAAATTGAAAAAAGAATATAGAAACACTGAAAATAGCTATTCAATGAGGGGAATCCAAATATTTCCAAATTTTTCAACAAAAATATCATTGATCACAGAAATAATAATAAATATTATGAAAAACATATTTCTTTGAAGAAGATGAAAGCTTTGTCATAGAGTGCAAATACCTTTGTACCAATCATAAAAAATATATTATATATATATATATATATATATTTCATACAGATAATTTAAATATGTTTGAATATTTCAAAAAAATGTTTATTCAGTTAAAAAAAAGCATCAAATTTAAAAAAATTATTTATTTTGAAAAGAATTGAAATTTACAGGGAGATGTATATACCTTATACAAAAAATCAAAATACATTGAAAAATTCTGCATCTAACTATATCTTGAAGGTAATTAAAAAAATTTGATTTATTCCAACAAGCAATTCATTGAGTAATATGATAAGAATGATACAATTGAAAAATTATTTGTTTCAATAAAAATTATTGTTCCTGATGTAATGTGAATATCTTCTTACCAAACATACAAAAATATAAAGCAACTCCACAGAAAAAGATTTAATTAGAGGAATTCAAGCATAAATTGAAATCACAAAAGGACCTCCATCAAGTGGCAGAATAATCAAAGAAGTATGAAAAATTGGTTTTTTTGAATAAAAAGAAATTTCCAAAGCAATTCAAATACTATTTTTACAAAAATAAAAAACCTAGATAATTTCAAATACACATATTAAATGGGAAGATTTGGCATTTTTGAAAATGTTTTCACAAGAAAATCATCAATTTAAGAATAATGGAAAAATTATCAAAAAAACTTGTTTCTTTGAATAAAATTTAATATTTCTGATGAATTTGAGAGGAGTTTGTAAAAAATTCAAAAGATTATTCATACATTCTAAACAGAACTTATCTTTGAGAGGAATTCAAATATTTTGGAAAATCAAAACAAGAAATTTTTCAATTGTGAGAAAAATAAGGAAGGGTGATTTCTTTTTATTGAAATGAATCAATTTTTGATAATTGGGTTGCTTATTCTTGAACCCCATGGATTTATTTTTTAATTTTTAATGATATTTTAATTATTCTCATTAGATAGATTTTTTTTGGATTTTTTGATATTACTTTATTTTTGGAATAAATAAATTCAGATTAATCCAGAAGCAATGAGTCTTGTTCAAATAAATCCATTTTCAATTTCTTTAATATTATAACCTTAATAATTTTTTTTTGTGAAACATTCACCAGATTTGAGTTTCCCTCGTAGTATAGGTATATGTAGCATTTATATATATATTTTTATGGTTTTTATAAGGTATTTAAATGTCACAGGAAATTGAAATTCTTATCCAAAAGAAAAAATTATGTATATTTGAGTTTTTTATTTTGATAATTGATGAAAATTTTTTTTTAAAATGTTTCAAAATATTCCAATTAAAAAATAAATAAATAAATCTATCATATTTATATATTGCTTTATGTTTGGTAAAAAGGTACTTTTATTCTATCAGAAATCTTAAAGTTTCTTCAAAGAAATATGTTTTTTATATTTTTTATAATTATTTCTGAAATCTATTTTATTTCTCTTGAAAAATTAAGAAATATTTGAATTCCAATAATTAAATAGGAATATGTCTCATTTTTCTGTTTTTTTCATGTTTTTTACAAAGGTATTCATATTCCACAGGCAATTTTTCATTTTGGGAAAAGAAAAGGGATTTTTTGGATTTTTATTACTTTTCTTAAATTGGATGAAGTTTTTTTTTTCTAATCTTGTTTCAGGTTTGAATTCATTGAAAAAAACTGATATCAGGACGTATCAAAGTTAGCAATATTGCCATTAGCAATTTGGTTGGTAGAGGGATTATTAATAATTAATAAGACTGATTGATTGGGTGATAAGCAGGAGATAGTGAGCAACAAAACAACAACTTGATGGTGGTAAGATGGGCTCTTTAGATACTGATGAGCTGCCATATTTTCCATCAGGTACAACCATTTGCATGCTATTCAGATACAATGGGAATTCAATCCAGGCTTGATGATACATGGTGATTCAACTGAGTAAATGATTACATGCTTTTAGAAAGTAAAAGTTATAACTAAATGAAAATTTATAATTTATCTTGTATTTTCTTGTTTATATTATAATTAAAATGAACTTTTCTCATGCATGAAAATTTCCATCTCTCTGCTTTAAACTCAAACACATTTCCTTTGATAAGTTCTTTGTGCATTTTATTCTTAAGCAATAGATATAAAGCATCTATTCTTTTACTTTGCTTTTTTTCATAAAAACTTTCTGTATGTTCTTCTGCATAATTTATTGATTTAGCTATATGTCTTTGTGACATTTCTGTATCATATTTAACAGGAATTGATTTTTTGATAACTTCCTTGTTATTTAATATATCTATAAAATTCTTTTTTCCATCATGGTTAGAATTGTGAGATTTTGAGTTGAGTGCTCCTGTCAAGACACTGAAGAGATGAGGAGGAAGAATCTTGTGACGCCAAGAGTAGCGGATCAGGGAGTCAAAGGGGGAACTCCAGTTCAGTGTTGGTCAGAACAGTTGAAGATTCATTGACTTGAAAACCAGAAGCTTAAATAGACTAAGTAAATTAAGGCTGACTTGTGATTGACAAGATGAATGAAAAGGATAATTTTGATAAGCATAACTGTGTAACAGAAGATTTCACAAGATAAATGAATATTAGGAATTTGGGCCACAATAGATGAAAGATAAAGAAAGCACTAGAGTTGATACTGGTGGAACAACATAAAGACTTTAATAGACTAGCACACTTAGGGCAACGGCCACTGTAGGTTATGATAAAGATGAAACTGGAAATAAGACCAAAAAAGCTTATTACAGAGATCATACAAGACATAACACTTACAGCTTAACAAAATAATATAAAGCTTGAAAGATGATTGCACTCAAGAATTGGGCAACACACAATACAAGACTAGAATTCTAAAAAGAATTCTAGTCTTTATCCATTAAGGATACTCCTGAAATAATCACAATGATATCTTCAACTGTAAATATATTGAATATAATCATGCTAAATTTAATTCACCTGATGGGATTACCATTCTAACAAGCAAAACCACCATTAGAAACCAACCATTTTTTTTGAACAAAACTGCCATTGAAAATGGAGGGTGTCTGAAATACACATACCACCTAACTGGTGTATTTCAAACATCAAACCCGCCATTATCAGCCATACACCATTGATTGCATGAAAACCACCCATCCACACCTCCAACTCAGGAAATCCATATGCATCACAGACATCTCATCTCCATTGCTTCAAATCTCCATTGCTTGACATCTCCATTGCTTCACATATCCATCACATCACACACATCCAATCATCATATAATCACTCCACATCACATTACCATCTTTCTCAACATTTCCAATCCAACTTCCCAGCAGCAAGTTGAAAACACAAAAAATCTGACTGAAATTTTTTTATTATTATTTCACTTTGATTCATACTCCAATTTGTAATCAAATTGGTTAGCTTTGAGTTCTCTATTGGAAAAGCAATAAATGGTTCCACAAAGAAACACTCTCCACAATCCTATGTATGAAAGGCAAAAGATTCACCTACTCCCCAACTTAAGGTTCCAGCAACTTTTCCCAACTTTTGACTTCATTCATGAAACTTCTGGAGATGATTAAAGACCACCACATCTTTGTGAAAAATTCTTGGAATCCTAAATGCAATAAAGCTATCCAACTGGCTGTTGCTCTTTGTAGATTGGGATAAAATTTAAATGGATCAGCAATTAATCAATTAGACAATCTATTCTTGGTCAGTTATGTATCCATTGACTTATACACCAAAAGAGTAATGATTGATATCCTATCTTTCAATTGCATGGTCCTTTGTTGGCCAACCAAAGAAGAATGCAAGGAGATATCTCAAGTGATGGAGACTGAAGGCTTTCCTGGTTGCATTGGTTTTGTTGATGGAACCACTATCCCCTTGAGTCAAAACCCAAGCTAGATGGCAACCAATGTTTTGATTGGGAAAAAAGATGACCAATTCATTTCCTTTGCAAAGAATTTGATGGTACACTGACCAAATATGTTTTATATGTTTTTATAGATACTCTGTGTTATTTCAACTTGTTTGTGATAAAAGAAAGAAGTTAATATCACTCCATGCTGACCTTCCAGGTTCTTGTCACAATTCATATGTTTTCAATTGGATGCAGATTGCCCAAAAACCAGGTAACCACTTTGACAAAGATCAATAACTTCTGGAAAATTCAGCTTATGGTAGCAGGAAATATGTGGTTCCAGCATAAGGCAATGTTTCATCCAACAATCAAGCCAAAAATGATTTCAACTATCATCTTGCCCAATAAAAGGTTTGGATTGAGCATGCCATTGGAATCCTTAAAGGAATATGGGCCAGCTTACGGGAGATGCAAAACCAGCTTCAAAATTCCAAGGACATGAAGATCCTCATCAACTGAAATATCAGTTGTGTAATCCTTCAAAACCTTCTTGCAAACATCAAAGATGAATGGGAGAAAGAATTTGAAGGAGATATTTCAAATCCTCCTCAATTCCTTCTGGTCTCATCTTATATCTCATCTTTGGCCATGAGAGAGCGGATTCTACCCCTCAAACTTGTTCACTTTGATCAGTAGCATTCTGTTTTTCAATAGGTGAAATATAAGATCACCAAATTTATTTTTTTTGGTTGTTCAACCAAGAATTCAAGGCTGACTCCTGTTTTTTTTTTTTTTTTTTTGGTGGACTTGGACAAAAAAAAACTTCCAAACCACCCACCTCAACCCACCAAATCACTGGTCCACCTTCACCTGTCCACTACTTCCTCCACCTCACCCACAACCACCACCTCACCATCACCTACACCTCACCAACCACCACCACCTCACCCACCACCTCCACCTCACCTCACCTCACTCACTGCATCCCCTCCTCCTTTGGTCAGCAACCCTGGTAAGCCCCCTCCCCCCTCTTCCTCCTTCTACCCCTCACTGGTTGCTGATCCTTTGATCAATCAACCTTTAGGTCCCCCCTGACTGCCTTGCTCAATCCTTCAGGTAAGCCCCCCCTCCTCCTCTTCCTCCTCTCCCTGCCCCTCCTGATTGATTGGATATTTATTGCACAATAAACCAAAATCAATTGAGCAATTGATTGCTTGATAGATTCCCCATCAATTTGAAATCATTTCCCAATCAATTTCTTGATTGATTTGAAATTTATCACAGGTAAGCTCCCCTCCTCCTCCTCCTTCTCCTTGTCATTTTCATCAGATGAAGCTGACATTTTTTTTCTTGGTTTTGTTAGGATGCCATGCAATGCAAACCCATTTTGACCCCTTCTTCTGTTGACCCCCATCCCTTTTCTGGACTGCCAATGCTTCTCCCACTGCACTCTAAATGTTATAGAACCAGATCAATTCCTTCTTAATCCTCACCCCAAGTGCAGTAGGTGCCTGGGACGCATCAACACAGAAGGAGATGGTTTTAAAAATATAAAGAGAAGTTGAAAGCAGAGGGATCTTTGGCAAAAGAGGGCTCAAATGAGAGATTCTGAAATCTCTTTGGAAGTAAATGAAGATAGTTTCAACAAAAAGGTAGTTTTGTATTGCAAAAAAAATACAACCATTGGATTTGTACCCTGCTATTGCTGCCAAAAAGAAAACTTGAAAAACCACCCCTGAAGAGGTTGGAAAAGCAAAACAGAATATTGAAAAATTCCATTTCTTCAGCTCTGGAAAAGTGGCTGTTCTTGATTGTTCCAATTGCCACTCCGTGGTTGCAATAATAAAAATTTTTGCATTGAATAAACTCTCCAAGCAAGAAAAGAAGGAAATCAAGTTGGTCACAACATTTCTTCACCCATCCAAAATGTTTTTCAACACGGTTGGTCCCTCAAGATCTTGGAGTGAGAAAATATGGGAAATTGGATGGCAAAAATCAATGCAACCTTCTGAAATTTTTGGACACTATTTGAAGAAAGCTGCTATTCAATCTTTCCCCCCTTAGTTTAAGTTTTTTCAACCTTAGGTCTGACAAGGTATCACAATTTTTAGGCAAAATGATCAGAAAATCAGCCAGAATGGCATGTGATTCCAACCAAGAAACCATGCTGGACAACAATATACCCTCTTTCTCTTCATTGGAATATGGATCCGGGCTCACTCCTTTTGACTGCGCCCCCCACATCACCTTCACTTCAAATTCCATCTACAATTCTCCCCACTTTCTACTGATAGTTCCAAACAAAAAATTCAATGGAAACATTATTGAAAAGAATGACAAATGCCAAGTATCCAATGGTAAATTTGTCTTTCCTGACATGGGATTTGGAATTGATTTCAAAGAAAAAGGTATTGTAAAAATGGTTTTGGCAGCAAAAAAGTACAAGCATTGTACTTTTCCTGCTGTAGAGACTGCCACCCATACTAGGATGGCTATGTATTTGCAAATTAGCAAGACCACTCTCAACACTTTCAAATAATTGAAAAGCGTTCAAATATATTTAAGACCAAAAAACATAAATAAAAATAAAGAACATTTTTTCATTGGTGGAGTTAAAAATAGGCTCAAAAATCATTTTGTTTGAAAATATTTTTTTTGTTTTTATTTTTAAAATTTTTATCAAAGCAAATATTTTAACAGCTAAGCAATCAGGTAATTTCCTTCATTCTATCAACATTTCTACTGCTACCAATACATGCCATGGCTACCAATAACCTATCTTTTTTTTCCATGGATAGCCTTTTCCTCTCCTTTGTGAGTCATTCTTCCTCTCAATCCTTCTCCTTTTCCTCTTTTTGAAACTCCAGGTGTGCCTGTTTCATTTGCCACTCAGCATCCAACTTTTGATGATGAGCCAAATTCTCTGCTTTCTGCTTTTGAAAATCCATAGCCAGTTGACCATCACACTTCTCCTTTTTAAATTGAATTTTTTCAGATTCAAGTTGTGATTTCACTGTTTTTTGGAGGGGATTAGGAATGAGCTTGATTTTGAAAGCAAGGAGAATCAATTGATTCATCTACTTGAATCTCTTTTCTTCATGATATCCTCAAATACAGAAAAATTTGAAGTTTTTCTACTCTTTTGACAGCTATTGGGCTTGATTTTGATGGAATTGGAGGCCTTTTTATTTCCCTTTGTAAAGAGGGTTTGTGTGGGAACATCATTGCTCTCATTTGAAGGGGATGTGGGAGGCCCCATTGGCTTGAGTATTTGTCCATTCAGGAACAGATGAGCCTGTTTTTTTTGAAATCTAAATCAGTCAGGATTAAAAAAACAGAAGATAAAAGAACTTGGTTCCTGACTTGAGCATATGTTGATGGTAGTTTCAATACAGGAATAACTTGCTCCTCATTGGCCAAGTTGTTAATTTCTTCCACCCCAGGAGGAGAAAAATCCAAAGAAGAAAGTGAGGGTTCCAAGGAAGGGTTTGAATTGTTGATCAATGCTGATGTAGACATGATTGGAGCTGGTTATTTTGGGATATCCTCCTCCACATCAGATTGGGGCCACTCATAGGTTTCATTGGGATCATCATTGATAGGCTGAGCATCCACAGCCAGGTCCTCAGCATCAAATGAATCTGATTTTTGGGCATCAAAAGCGGCAAAAGAGGTGATATTGGCCTTCTTTCCAAAGATTTCATCCATTTGAATATAAAAAGGACAAATGGAGTCCAACTTATCAACAACCGAGTTGATTCCCTTTGCTTTATCAAAGTTGGAAATACAAAAGCCAGTGGAGATTGAAATTTAGTGGGATTTCTTGTACTTGTTTTCATAGTTCTTGAATTGATCTGGCATCTTTTGCAATGAAAGATCCAGCCTAACTTTGTTTTTATTCTTCAGTTCATTGGCCATCAGGAGATAAACATTAAACTTGGAGGATTGGAGTTGGCCAACTTATGTTTCATTGTTGGATCAAAAGCAAGCATTGTAGTTGGATGGAATTTTGAGCCAGTTTACCAGGATGATGTGATCAGCTCTCTTGAGCTGACTTGAGCCTTTGGAAGCTGATGGGAGAGGATTGTTGGATGTTGAGTTCCTGGGGGATGTTTTCTTTGGTCCTTTTGATTGTTTAGTGGACTTGCATGGGAGGATTGCTGAGGGGAAATTTAAAAAGAGTAAAAGGGATGAAGGGATGAAGCAATGAAGTGATGAAGTGATGAAGGGATGTGTTGAAAGCAGGGATGAAGTGATGAAGCAATGAAGAAATGAGAGTTAAGATGTGATGAAAGCAGGGATGAAGCAATGAAGTAATTAGAAGATGGATGAGATGAAAGCAATAATGTGTGAGAAAGTGATGAGAGTGACGAAGAAATGAGAGTGATGAAGCAATGAGAGTGATGAAGTGTTGATAATAGCAATGAAGAGATTAAGAGTGATGAATCAATTTTTTGGATGAGGTTGGAGGTAGAATTTTTCCAATGAGATCAGAGGTTGAAACCAGGTGTGATGACATGAAATGATGGGTTGGGGTGGTGAAAGCCTTTAGATACTTTATTTCAAAAAACCCATTTATTTTCAGGTGGATTTGACACGTCTGATGTCAAATAAGTGGGTTCTTTGATTTATAATGGCGGGTTTGAAATGATTCATTTGGGCTGAAACCTGACATTAAAAAATGGTGTGTTTGCTTAAATTTGATATGCCCTATTTATTACATTTTTATGAATTCCATTAAGTAAATTGATGTCCATCAATCAATTCACCACAAAATTTTACCCCAGACAGGTCCCACAAGGGGTATAAAGGCCTTGAATTAGCTCCCAAAGGCCTAAATTGATTTTTAAAGGTCTTGGGGGGCAGAGGATTTCACCAAAAGGCTTATTCTTTGAACCCAGGCACTCCTTCAAACATTGAAATGTTGTTTCAAACCTTAATTGTTTAAAATCACACATTTTTTGTATATGCCCACCTTTTTAATTTTTGAATGCCTTCCTGTGGTGGGAAAACACACCAGAAGAAGTGAATTCAGTAAAATAATTACTATAATCACACATCTCTTCAAAGCAGGTGTTATTTCAGAACAAAAAAAGAAGCTAAGATAATTCCTTTCTTTGAAGGAGGGTGTGGATTTGGTTGTTTTCAAGGAATGAATTTTTCCTGGGAAATTTTTAGTGTTAGATTTATTATCATTAAAGATATTCAATGGAATATTAATCTTTAAATACTAAAAATTAATAGAATTCAATAAGATTTTATCAAGAATAGATTTCTCCTTGTCAACTTGAGGATTAAAAGTATTTTATTTGAAAAACTCAATTTTGATCAATGAATCAAGGTTGAGCTTTCAAGAGATTAATCCTTCTAATTTTAGCTCAATTGAGGGTAATAGTCATGTTATTTAATGCACTCATAACTCATATAGTTCCCATGAAGGGATTTTTATTCCAACAGAAGGAGCTCAATATTTTCTTTCCTCCCCAAAAATGATTCAAAGAATTCTATGTTTTTCAGATTTGGGGGGAATCAAAACATATAATGGTGTAAGGTAGGTTGAAGAAGATATGGATATATTTGGAGATAAATCTATTGGAGTATAGAGGAGGGAATTGTTATATGAGGTGTGAGAAAAGGGGGATGTGAGATGAGTTAATTTCTGTTATGAGGGAGGAGGGGGGGGGGTGGGTTGGTTGGGGGGTGAGATTATTTTTTGGTGGGGCTAAAAAAAACATTGCTTTCTGAGCCTCAGAATTATATCCCAAAGTTATGGAGCTGATCTCAAGGATTCTGATGGCTTAATTGGAACCAAAATTTAAAAAAAAATTCAACTTTGATCAGATTGAAAAAAATGCTGATAGTTCCCTTTTTTTCTTTTTTTGAGAAATTTCTATATTCTATCAGAACAATATTCCTTCAGTATTTGGTGGTTATTAATACTACATTTTTCTGATTTTTAATGAAATTTTTACCTTCTTCTTGCGGCAAAGCCATCTAGGAAGTATCTCAAAAAAATTTATTGATCAATAAAACTTGGATCAAACTATAAACTAAGCTATAAATCAAAATATGCAATATTAACAAAAGTAGAAACCTTTATCAGAAATTGAAAATTTAAAGGTCTGAAATTAATTCTTAGAATGATTTTAGGAACTATGAGTTTTGATAAAAATATCCAGAGTATTACTTTTGAATTTACTGCTGGTAAAAATGCTGAAAAGGCCTGATAGCATAGGGAAAAAAACAGAGTTACAAGGGAATGAATTTCCCAGATTTTTAACATATCAGGTCACCTGTATCAGGTTTCCTTTCTGGGTTTTTCTGAAATTGTAGAGGTGACCATGGGCCTTCACTTGCATCATCAAAAAACTAACCAATTCATAAAACAAACATTTATATCATCATTCTAAGTAAGTGCTTCTTTAATTTATGTATTTTCAAAAAAAAAGTCCTTGAACAAAACACAATGCAAGTGGAGGTTGCCAAAATTTTTGGCATTTTATGCCATCAATTTATTTTGATCATTTTTAATTTCCAAGGTCTAAAAAAAATATTTATCAACAGTCATGCAAGGACCAAAATTGAAGATTTAAAGCAAAATCCTTGAATCAACCTTGATGAATCTTGAATAAAATCAGGAATTGAATTCAAAGGATCTCATTGGCCACATTACAAATTAATTAAATTTTTCAGTCTGAATTCTCTTGATCTAGAAGCTTCTCAGGAGTCTAAATATCACCTGGAGGATTTTGACCTCAGGTCTACTCAAGTGGAAAGAGGTTCCTTCCTACAATAGCAACATAATTCTTTTCTCAATTTTGTCACTAATTTAGGAAGGATTGGCAGGTTTTAAACTCCCAGACTCATACTAATCATTGCTTCTCAATTTCTGGTAAGTAATCTCATCCTTTATTTCTTTCATTGAATAAAATGATTCTTTTTTTGAAATATTTATGATACTTTTATTTTTATTTTTTTATTCAGATCAGACAGCTTCCCTTGCAACAAATCCAAGGTTAAGCAGGATCTGTCTTTCTAGAGCTCTATAAAACTCTAGAATTATATCCATGAGGAAATCAAACACCAGATAAACACCAGATGATCCTAAAAATTGCTTCACGAAGTTTCAAAAGTTTCAAAAAGCATTTGTTGAAATGCAAACCATGAATTGGAAAATTATGCATTATCCAATCTTTTATCTTCAAGAAGAATGAATTTTTGTTTATTTTATAACTTATTATCCTGTTTCTTAATATATTTTTTGCATTATTTCATATTTCCATTTTTTTACAAGGAAATGACTAAAGTACCTAAAAGTCTTGAAAATTTGTTTTAAATTAAGAAAAAAATATTTTCTGATTGAAATGAAAATCCTTGCATTTTTTGATATTTTTCTTAATAATTGGTTCTACCACCAAAAAAAGGTTGTGATAAATTCACAACCCTAAACAACCCATACAAAACTCAAAATGATTCATGTGGCACATTTCACAACCCGTTTGAGTTGTGCGGGGCCCCCCAAAACCAACACCAGGGGAAAAAGGTAGGCACATGCCAGCATGTGTCACCCTGTAAAAATGTTTCAACTTGGTTACAAAGGGTTTGTAACTCTGTCCTAATTCAGGAAATCTATTCAAATAACTCCCAAATAACCACACCACAACTTCAGTTGAAATAAACTACAACAAATCTGCAATCAAATATTATTCATGCTTGAAAGGATTTTCAATTGTAACTCAAGGTTTCTTTAAAATTGCTAATATATTTTGGTGATTTATGATCATAAAATCAGTTTGATATAGATTATACAATTTTTTTTAATTTTTTCATTGTTGGAAATTAATTATAAAATTTAAATTATTATCCCAAAAGAATTCAAGATTATAAATCAATAAATCTTGGGACAATGTGACTTCTGCAAATCTGGAACTTGAAATCCAGAACACAACACCACCTCAGCTGGGTCCTTGTTCATTTAAAAAAAACATTTATATCCTTTTTTCATACTGGTTCTTTGAACTAATTTAATCAGCAGGATGGGCCTTTATATTCATCACAACTTTGATTAAAACAACAGTATTGAATCAACATTTAATTCAGGCTTTAATATTTGAAAGAGATTCTCATAAGCTCATTATTTAAACAGAAAATGATATTCAGAGTTTAATTAGCTACTTTATTCATGCTAAAAGCATATTCCTCAACTTTTAAAAATTTTTCAGGGGCTTTTTACCCATTTTTTTGGTTGATATTGAATAGAACCATGACCCTTGTTTCTGATTTTCCATCATGGTCAGGACAGTCAACATTAAGTTTCTGAAAAATTGATTGATGAAGGGCATGACTTAACTGCACAATAAAAGCATAATTTTAGCTGGAATTTTTAAAAAATCACCCCAATTTCAAATTAAAAAAAAATAGTTTTTTTATTGGTTAATCTTGTTGAGTTATTATGCAGATCTAAATCACTAGCTTCATAAAACCCAAAACAGAAGTGGATAGAAATAATTGGTGAGTCAGTAAGAAAAAACCAATCTATAATGTCTTTCCAATTTTTTTCCCCTTGCTGATATTCCTTTTTGGTGGTACCATTGTAGAAAAACAATCAATTAGGAGAATTTGAAAGCTATGATTATGTAACAGCCCTCCTTATTTACCTGAAGCTTTCTTAGTTATATATATTTTCATGATGGAGTGCAATCTGGTTTTGGGTTTTTTCATTGACTCCATAGCATCCTCTTTTTACTGAATAAATTTTGAAATTTCTTGAACAGGGAATTTGTATAATGCATCATTGCTAAATTGATCAAATAAGCTTTTTCACCACTCAGCTATTCAAAATTCCCAGCTGCTACCCTTTGGTCAATTTTTTTTAACCGGCGAATGGTCTAGAAGATTTTTTGAGTATAATTTGGTTGTTTTATTTTTCACCTATCACTTTTCTCAAAATATCTTTAAGTTTTTTACAGGTAGATATAATTAATAAAAAAAATGGAAGTTTTGCTCTTGAAGAAGGGGAAACACAGATTCAAGGTATTTTAAATTGGGGAAATTGAGTTGTATCCCCTTCAAGATATAATTAAAATCTGGGGTTGATAAAGTTATCCATGTTGAAAATATGGGATTGGGGTTTCAATTGTGTGTTGAAAAGATTTCTGCCATGAATTCATCCCCCACAAGTATTGCAATTGAGACAGAAATGTCCTCCAGACCTTTCGGCAAAGTTCTGGGGGGCAATTTATGCATTCAAGCCCCCAGCAAGAGTAGTATAGGCAGTTTATGCCACTCTAGATCTTGTAGTGGAATCAGTTTTAGAAATATTAGTCCCTTTAATGATGCCTCTCTTCATCCACTTGGAAACAGGTCCTTTTGTGGTTCTATTACCAATCAGAACCTGGATAATGGATATTGATCCAGTTGCGTTTGAAATGGCAGTCTTGGTGCCATTGGTTCAGGTAGAATGGCCTCCAGGTCTTCCATTGCTTAAGCTTCTTTATTGGCTCTTCCACTCTCTTCATCCTTGTCATAGACCCCCTAGGATTGGTCCACAATATATTTAAGATATATTTTGTATGATTTTGTAACTCCAATTGTTATCTGGACTGTGAGTTAAAAGATGCTTCATACACTTGTTGAATTGATTTTTGTAGAATCATGGTTGGCAGGCCTGGCATTATTGTTTGAAAATGCTCTAAAGAGCCAATTAGGGTCTCCAAAAATTCTTTTCTTGACAAGTGGGAGTGAAAGTGGTAGTGGTAGTACAGTAATATGAATTCCAAATAAACTCAATCTCCTCTTAATCATAACAAACGTTTGATGGAAAGCTCCCAGTCATCAAAAAAACTTGATCTACGCCCCCAGAATCTAGTATCATGTGTGACTGAGTTACCTTTCTAAATGAGCTAGTATCATGTGTGACTGTGGTACCTTTCTACATGAGAATAATAAAATCTCTTATTTAGAATTTTTTTATAAACCTAATTTATTTTTTAAAGGTGTTCAGGATTACACCAATCATTCATTGGGGACTCTGTCACACTTGTGACATATTTATTTGATCTTATCCACATAGATATTACTTTATTATTCTTTCTTTTGATATATTAAAAATATTTTACAAGTAGGAGAATGAAAGTTTTTATCTAGAAATATATAAAACTTAACTCTCATTATCTTTCTCCTCCTTTCCTTATGAAATGAATTCATCTTGTCCTGAAACCTGACTTCCAGTCCACTCCCTTCAGGATTTCCCCTCCCACTAATACCATCCAGACTAATTCTGAGCCATCCTTGAGTTTTTTCCCACCTTGGATTCCTCAATCCTCTCTGCTGAATCTCTCAGCTCAATACATTCTTGATTCCCCCCTGGTACTATTCTTCCTTTTTCTGTTATTTAAAGCCACCCTGGCTCTGTGTAAAGTCTGTGTGTGACAGAAAAATGTGCATTGTGTCAGAAATTGGAAATGAATTTGATGTTTTTTGGGAAAGAGTTAAATATTTTTTATTTTGCAGATATTGTTTGCTTAAACTCCAGTTATACCAGAGTTATTTCTGTTATTAACACCAAAACAGGGGGGCACATGCTAGAATGTGCCTCAATTTTTCCCCTGGTGCCACAGAGTTGTGAATGGCTGTTCACAACTCAAATTTGTTGTGAGCTGCGAAAAAAACCATTTTTAGTTGTGATGTGCCCTTCAGAACTCCAGGGTTGTTAGCAAAAAAAGAAATCAAAATCAAAATTAACTAAAATAAAGCAAAATCAATAAAAAAGTGACCAAAAAATAAATAAAAAATGGAAAAATAAAAATGAAAAGGAGCAATATAAATAAAATAAATTCCTGAAATGAAATACAATATAATATAATTTTAAATAAAATATGTTGAAATAAAATAAAATAAAACCATTTAAATGTATATTAAAAAAGAAATTGAATTGAATCAACAAAAACTTTAACTAAATTGAATTTAAGAAAAAAAATTAAATTCACATAATTGTATGAAACATCCCCAAATTTGAGTTGGAAGCACTCAAATGTTGTCCAGGGGTGCCTAGGTACCCCTAATTAACTTCTAAAATGGCCCATTTGGGGCTATTTTTCCCCAAATGAGTTGCTCACAACATGCACAACCCCCAGGGGTTGGGAAATTCCTGAGTGGTTTTGTTTGAAACTATTTGATTTGTGAACCTCAATTCACAAACAAGGGTTGTGAATTTATCACTGCCCCCAAAAAAACTTCTCTGAAAAAATTAAAAGGTGGACAGAAAACTTGAAAATTCATGATAAAACTGATAAAATTGTGGGAAGCTCTTTTTTAAGCCTTGTTCAATTTTTTTTCTATTTTAGGAGAATAATCTTTGAAATGAAAAATTAATTGAGGAAAAAACTTGAAGTAGTAGGAAAGATAAAATACTTATAACCAAAGACAAAAACTATGAAATTTTGGACAATAATTGTGAAAAAATAGACAGTTTTCCTGAAAAAATATTATATTCACCCTCTGGAAACATCCCCCAATTTTAAATACAAGTTTATCTTGGAGGTTAAAATACACTTTCCAATTTATTCAATGAATACCCCATGAATTTCAATTTAATTATATTTTTTCCACATAATGTGAAGTTATTTTTAGTTTTGCATAATTTATGACTCATGAGGAAAATTATTATGTTTGTTGAATTCCCATGATCAGATAGATAAGTGCTGAGGAAAGGAATACCCACTAAAAGCATCCTTGAAGTATAAAGAACTGTAAAAACATTCCATTAAAAAAAATCTGAAAATATCAAGATCAGTATAAAATCACCATTCTACAATTTGAAACTACATTGATAGTACCTGGAGGTCCCAAACTGGTACCTGAAAGGTATGATTTCCCAACTTGTGATTTCAAAGCTGATGCATTACACACAGGTTGGGAAATCATCATATTTTAACCTTGAGAAAACATCTATTACATTTTGAATCAGAGGTATAATTCAATTTTTTTTTATGTGGAGGATTTATTTTTGAATACCCATCTTTCAAAAAGAAAAATCCCAATGTGAAACCTACAAGAAGCTCCGAAATTGAAATGAAAAAAATATATGAAATTTAAAATTTCTTTCAAAAAAACCAAAATAGAAACACATTAAAAAACAAATTTTCAATGAAAAATCTGTTTTTTCCATGATTAAAATTTATCAAAAGATTAACTTCAAGAATTCATCAATGTATTCAATAAAAGATAAGATGAAACTCAAATACAGGATTATTTACTCCCTGGGAATATATTAGAAAAGCCAATAGAGGGATTCTTTACTGAAAGAAGGAATACTGATAGTATTTCTCTGTCCTCCAATCATAGATCCCCTTGGTTTATCTTTGATGAAATGAAGGACAATTTCAAATATTGAAAGAAAATATTTTCCATAAACTATCAGCACAGAAATCCTTAATTAATGAAGCTAAAAACATACAATAATCCTTGAAAACTTCTTAAACTTACAAGCAGTGATTGGGACTAGGTACTCTACTTGCAGAAAATAAAAAATGAAAAATTAAAGAAATAAGAAAGTAGAAAATGATGATTTGGGAGAGGCTGTGGCTAAATTAATTCCTTCAGAATTACTGAATCCACAAATTTTTTGAAATAAAGCATGATTTTAGATTTATTTTTTTTGTTTTTCTAGAATAATTCCCTCTTTGAAAAAAGGAATGAAAATAGTCTCTTCTTTTTTATTAATTTAACCGCTTTTGGTGTGCTTTCCCACCCAATTTAGGTGTGAAAACCTTGGAAATCCTTTTCAATTGAAAAAAGAGTGTAAATATAAAAATTTGAGGTTTTGTAAGCCTTTTTAAGGTTCAAACAGCTTTTGAGGGTGTGGAGATATGCCTCTTGAGGATTTTCACAGGCCTTTAAAGGTTCAAGAACTTTTTGGGGTGGAAAAACATTTTTTAAGGATTTTTGGTCTCTTACAGAACTTTAGAATTACTTCTGGCCTTTGGGCTGAAATCAGTCCTTCAGACCTCCTGTGTCATCTGCATGGGGTAGAATTTCTTGGGGAATCAAAATTTTAACATCAATTAAGTTAATTTAAAATTGAAAAATGAAATTAATATAATTTTATTTCAAGGAAGTTTAACATATGCCCAGATCTGAAGGAAAATCCATTGAATACAAGAGTAAAAATAATAAAAAGACAATTTCTTCACAGAAAATTGAACCTTTCCAATGGTATGTAAATAAAATTTTACCAAAAATAAAAACATTCTATTTATACTTATTTTTTGGAGAGGATTACACATAATTTGCAAGATTTGAGAAAAAAATACATCAATTCAATCAATCATTATAAAAAATATCTAAATGAGTATTTTTTCAATAAATTTTGATATTTTTATGGGGATTAAAGCCCCATCTTTGAAAAAACATATAAAGATTTTGATGATACATATTTCACAAATTAAATTAAGAAATTTGGAAATATATCGGAAAAAAAACCAAACAAGGTACAAAAATGAATGAAAAATTAAAAATAGGGCATAAAAAATTAGCCAATCTTCCAACTTCTTAATGAAAGGTTTTAGAAAAAATCTGCAGTTTCAGGCCAACAATTAAAACATAAAAAATGAAACTTTTTGCACAACTGGGGTGTCAGAGTTACATGAAAATAAGTAAGTTTTTTCCAATATTGGATATAAAAGCTCCTCTCTTTCTTCTCTCTCTCTGTATATCTATTGCCTATCTCATCTTTTATCATCCTCCCTAAATACTCATTCATCCCTATCAAAATCCAGATCCCTTTATCATCATCATTAATCTCATCTTTAAAACTTGCTCATTCATCATCCTTCCAAATCTTTGTTGTTTTTAGACTGGATTTGTTTGATCCAAATCAATATACAAATATCTTGATTGACTCTGAATCATTGAACCAAGGCTTTGAAAAACCTGGTAATCAAAAAAATCCTTGCTATAAATCTCACTCACCCCAAAATTCATCCCAATCACCAAACTCCTACCATTTGCTATTTACCAGGACATATGGGCCTAGTGCCCAGACCATCCACAATATCCATAAATTTCAAATCTTGAACAAGTGATTGTCTCAAATTCTGGGGTTTTCTTCTTGTTTAACCAAAATATTCTCAGAAGGATCATTATTTCTTTCCAACCAACTGAGGGTCATCAGACACATTATAGAAAAGCAACATGGTTGACAGAGGAATATTTAAAACCAAGAATGCTTCAATATCTGAATGCTATTCATGGAAACCAAAATAATGAAAAAACAAAAGTACAAAGTTCTCTCAATATACTAGTTTATTTAAAATTGAATTGTATGTTTCTTACTGTTTTACTGTTACAACTGGGAAAAATGAGGTTTGAAGAAGTTAATTTTGTATTTTTGAGCTTTAATTCATCATCCTTAAACCATGAGATATATGATCTCAAAATTATGATTGGATTCTCCTTTTCCAAGCATCTCATCAGCAATTTTGGAGCACCCCTGTAAACATTTTGGAAGGAATATCTTGGTTATAAATAGTTTATTTCATTTGATCATATAAATTTTTACTCATTCTTGCTCTAAGTGCAACTGTTTTTATGCTCAAATAAATTTTCAACTTTTGGGTCAGGACCACATGAAAGTTTATACCCCACTTGTAATTTTTTGGATTGTCTTCTTGAAAAAATGAAGGTTTTAGGTCTAAATTCCTGTATTTTTGAAATTCCTTCAGCTAAATAGCAATGTCCTTCACATATCTAATCAGGAATAATTTGAAAAACAGAAAACTTTTTATTATGTCATATTTTGACATTGATGTTGACTTTCTGATTGATCCCATTGAAAACTTTGTTTTAAAAGTGATCCCCCATTTTAATATACTGGGGGGAGAATTTTTTCTTGTTGCTTGCACTGCTCTTGGTTTATCTTCTTTGCCAATCAGGATCTTTCAAGCATGCATAAATTGATTAGAATAAATTTAGATCCCAATTTTCAAAAATATAATTCAAAAATTTTGATTTTTCCCCAGGAATAATTTTTTGAAAAGAAGATAAAGCAAAAATCTTAATCAAGGGGTGAAAATCAATGAAAAGTAGAAGAATCTAATTTCCCTGAGAATCCATAAAATCCAATTAATCTGCATGTTTCTGGTATTTTTATGTCTAATTCATAAGAAATAAAACCTTTCTCCTTCTCCCAAATGATCAAGAAAGCCATTCTCCTTGATAGGATTTCTAAAATAATTGACGATTGGTTGATTTTGAGAAGAAGAAAAAATTGATTTTTTGGACCAAATTTGTCAGCTTGTTACTGTTACAGAGAAATCTGCAAAAGTAAGAGAAAAACAACATAAAATAAAAAAATAAAAAAAAAGTATAAAGTAATAAATAATCTTAAAATATTATTTTAAATTCAAATGCTCCTCCAAAATTAAGGTAGGGTCACTCACTGACACTTACCCCAAATTCCCACTCCTTGTATTTTTAATGATTAATGAAAGACTGACAAAAAGGCATGGCCTTGAGATTTTTGCCATTCTAATATTTCACATGGAACCCTACGTATAGGTTTCACAGTGAAAATGATGTCAGAATAAGCTAATTCTGTATATTAGAGGAGTTATGTGCAGAAAAGTGATTTTTCACAATTCACACATGCAGCTGCAGCAACTAATACATCCGCGCGCGGCTGAGAAGCAGCACTTCCACCCTGTATGACTATCATGAAAATCCAGGTATGCAGTCCCAGGCACCTGACAAGTACGCAGCGGCATGACTACGGGCTGACAGGCTGACAGATGGCATGTGAAGCTAAGGTACCACGTAAAGTTGCTACTACCAATACAGGGACGTACTACATATGTAATAAATTTCCTTGTGGATTGTAGATAGTATAAAAAACATAAAATTATATAAAAACACTTAAAATAAACTTTTTACATATTTTTACAAAATATAATAAGTAAATACCAATATTTCAAAAGTCAGATAACCAGAGCTTGAGAAATATTTTAAAATGATTTAAAGTTAAAAATTTGAGAAATTCAAGATATTGGAATGTCTTTGACACACCAAGGAAATTTAATATTTAGAAATACTACATTTATTCCAACAGAATATAATTTTTCAATTATTTGAAGTAAATAAACAAAAATTCAAAAATAAGGACCAAAATCATTATTATGATTTTTGCTCCCATCACTCAATACATAACAAGAACTTCTGTTACATTGGATAATACGTAGGAATGTCTACTGAGAAAGCAATATCAACAAAACTTGGAATATTTACTAAGGATAGGTAATGGAAAAGATCATGTGGATAAATAAGGTGTTATTCACATTCCAATAAACTCAATCAAAGAGTAAAACAATTCCCTTAAACTGTGGAATTATATGCTACCCATTTTATAGAGCCAAGAACACCTGATGGGACACAACTGGTTACCCTGTTAGCCTTAGAAACAGTCCCTTTGAGCCCCTATAGCCCTCAGAAGGGCAGAATTGGGACCCAAAAAGCTCTAAATAAAGAGCTCTTTTGAGGTTATTGATACCCCAGACCTGGTTACATATACATCCAGACATAATGCCAAAGTGATAAAGTACTTATCAGAGATAAGTAAGCAATTTATGGATTTGTTCTGATTAATATTATCTGTCCCAAACCAATTTTTATCAATTTAAACTGTTGAGCAACCTTATAACCCCTGATACAGGTTTAAACCATCAGTACACATCCCAAGCAGGTACCCAAAGGATTAAATACTATACCAATGAGTTTATTATCCTTTTTCTGTTGTGGAAGCTTGGTTACAAAGCCCTGCCACTCCACCATATATTATATATATATATTTTCTTTGGGTAATAATTCCTTTAAGAATATAAATTAAAGGTTCCAAAGTAACCAGGTCTATGTATTTCAAAGTGAATTTACTGAAGAAGAGGTGTTAAAGATCCCCAATATCATTTTGTACCCTCTCTTTATTTATTTGAAAATAAATTTATTAATATTGATTAATAATAACCATTAATATCCAAACCATATTGCCTTGCATTTGCTTTCTCCAAATATTTTATGGATTATTGCTGCACTTTTATAATAGTATATTTATTATTTATTCTATCACCTCTGGAAGCTAAAATTTAGCAAGGAACTTGGCATCCAGAAGGCTGAAAAAATCTGACAATAGTCTTTTTCCAAAAGATTTTTATTAAAAAATGTAAATTCTCCCAAGAACTAAAAACAATCAGGAATCATTCTTGAAGTATTCAAGATTATGATTTTGAAAAATTTTGATTTTCCAATTTATTTGGGAGCTTTTGGTACTCCTGAAATTTCCAGTATTTTTTTTACCAGCTCAATTTTGGATACAATTTTTTGAATTACTTGGGTTTAAAGTTGAAATTTTTTATCACTTGAAGTCCATTTATAGATCCAAAAATGTGCTTTTTTCTTGGTGCACTTGATTATTTCTTTGCTGAAGAGCCCAATCCGCATTTAATTGATTTTTTTTCCAAAATTGATTTATGTTTTCAGAAAAATTTTGTTTAATCTATTTTCTTCTCAACTGAAACTTATGGCAATTCCCTCTTTTATTAAACAGTTTCATACCTCCCACAACTGCAAAACAACTGAGAGGAAAGGCCTTACCAAAAGGCTATGAAACTGACTGAAAGGCCAGTTCAATTTGCAGTTGTTATGGTGTCACATACCACCATGTGACAGTAACCCCAGGTTGAAGGGCACTTTATCCCAAAGTGTGTATGGCTGGTGTCACTAAACCACTTTACAGTTGTGGAGTCATATTCAGAAAAACTCCTGAATGCCATAAGGAGCCACAAAGAATTGGGAGTCTTGCTGTTGACAGGCAGAAAACCCAACAATTGTCACAGGAGCAAGCCACCTTGCAAAACTTGTCCTGATCACAAATTGAACCCCCAACAGGGCCAGCCAGTTTGATTTCATACCTTGCACAACTGCAAACCAACTGAGAGGCAAGGCCTTACCAAAAGGCTATGAAAACAGCTGAAAGGAAATTTCACTTTTCAGTGTTTATGGTGTCACATACCACCATGTGAAAAAAAGCAGCCCATTCAGGGCAACAGAGAGGGGCACTTGGTTCTATGAAATTACCTTATTTTCATGAAAAGACCTGGTGCATACATCTAGATTGGGCATATCCAGATTTTTATAACCCAAAGATACTGAGAAAGTAGCAATTATTTGCTAGAAAATCTTGCTTTGAGGTACAAAAACCAACAGGTAATCACAAAACCGTTGGACAGGAAGTAAATTTTAAATTTTCACTTGGAATGAGCTTCATATGAAAATTATTCTTCTAAAAAAAATAAATATGTTTGCATGTACCAGATTTTGATGGAATTATTTCAGAATTTTGTTCCACTGCATTGCATGACCATGTGACAACATGGTGGCATTCAATATTGTTGGAATTACCAATTGGAGGAATTTTTCTACTGGATAATATACAATGAAGAAAATAATCAAGAAAATGAGCCACTCTGGATTTCTGATCAATCAAAATCATTGCAAAAAAATTATATCCTCATAATTTCATGCTTTTACACCTGATGAATAAATTCAACCAAGATTCCAGCTGTTCTCACAATCAAGGCATAAGAAGTAGTTGGATGGTGAACCTGATTTTATGGTGAAAAAGCAGTTTTTATTTTGATGGTTTCAGAAGATGTAATTATCCAAGAAAATTTTGGAGTTCATTATAGGAATTGTAGCTGACATTATTGGAGAGAATGAAAAAATTAATTTGAGAGAATTTGCACTGGCCAAAAATCAATGTAGGATGGATTAGAGATGTGGAGAAAGAGGGAAAAACATAAGGATCAAGGGATCATAAATTTTCATTTTTTGCTCTTGATTTCCTGTCTAAGGGGGGGGGGAGTTTCCGCTGCTATTAAATTCAAAATATTTTGACCAAAAGAGATGGATTTTTAAAAAATTTGTGAAACCAAACAATGCTTAATCCTACCCAATGTGGAAAGGGAGGGTTGGGTTTTGGTTTGCAATAATATTTTTGATTTGGAAGAAGATTGAACAAGTCTTATTTGTAGTTTTTTTTGGAGGGCAAGGTGTTTGATTTTTACAATGTTGGCTTCTGATGGTTAATGATATCTTTTGATTCAGGTGAAGCTTGATATTTACCAATTTTTATTTATTTGATGTTATTTTTTGAAATTTGCATGGGTCCTGGAGAAAATATTTTGAGAAGATTGAGGGATGGGACCATAAATTCATGGTCAAAAACCTTTTAGGGGAGGTGTTTTGGAGAAAGAAAAGGGATTTATTGAAGGGGCTGAGGAAATTGAGGTGAGGATAGGCTTTTGTGTATTTTTTGATGATGTGGAGTTGTAGGTGTGTTTTTTGAATTTTCATGGATGATGATGCATGAATGGTGGCTTAAATTTTTGAAACATATCATTCCCATGATAACCTCAATTTTGGAATGCACCAGTTAGGGTTTATGTGTGTTTCATAAATTTTTGATATTTCTCTGATTATTCTTGCAATTGATGGAGTTTATTTTGATTTTTTTCATAATATATTAATTTGTATCAGAATAAGTGTTTGTGAATTTTTTTCAGGTTTGTAAAAATTTATGTTGATTCCATCATAAATATTAGTTTTCATTCAAAGAAATTGACTCTTTATTTTTTAATTATTATTAGGGAATATCAGAGTTAGCAAACCTGCCATTTTCAATGGTGGGTTTCTGAAATACACATACCCCCTAACTGGTGTGTTTGGAAATGGCCGGTTTCATGAAAATTTCTGATTTCAAACATCAAACCTGCCCTTTATGCACCATCCATCACATGAAAAAAACCCATCCACACCTCCACCTCAGCAAATTCATACCAATCCCATCTCCATTGCATCAAACACATATCATCTCCATTGCTTCACACACATCCCATCATCTTCTCATCCCCCCACATCAAATCACCATCTTTCTCAACATGTCCAATCAAACATCCGGGCAGCAAGTTGAAAAAACAAAAGAGCTGACTGAAGTTTTTTTATTATTTGACTCTGATTCAAAATCCAATTTGGAATCAACTTGGTTAGCTTTGAATTTACTATTGAAAAAGCAATAAATGGTTTCAAGAAGATAGCCTATCCACAACTCTATGTATGAAAGGCAAAAGCTTCATCACCTCCCCAAATTAAGCTCCCAGAAAATGTCACAAAATTTATTGCATTCATTCATGAAACTCTTGGGGATAATTGAAGACCACCATTTCTTCCGGAAAAATGCTGGGAATCCTCAACAAAATCCAGCTATTCAACTGGCTGTTGCTCTTTGTAGATTGGGATCAAATGTAAATAGAGCAGAAATTAATTGATTAGAAAATCTATTCTCAGTTTTTTATTAAACAAATGACTCATACACCAAAATAGTAATGATTTCTATGCTATCTTTCCCTTGATCAGTCCTTTTTTGACCCACCAAAGCAAAAAGCAAGGAGATATCTCAAGGAATGGAGACTGGAGGCTTTCCTGGTTGCATTAGTTTTGGTGATGGAACCACTATCACCTTGATTCAAAAACCTAATCTAGATGGAAAACACTATTTTGATTGGAAAAAAAGGCAACCAATTCATTTCTTTTCCAAATCTTTTGATAAAACACTAACCAAAAATGTTTTATCTTTTTTCATAGATACTCTGTGGCAATGCAACTTGTTTGTGATGACAACAAGAAGTTCATATCTCTCCATGCTTGCCTTCCATGTTCTTGTCATGATTCATATGTTTTCAATTGGATGCAGATTGCCCAACAACCAGAGAACTATTTTGGGCAAGATCCATACCTTCTGGCCAATTTAGCTTATGCTAGTAGGAAATATGTGGTTACAGCATAACCCAATATTTCATTCAACAATCAAGCCAAAAATGATTTCAACTATCATCTTGACCAATCACAGTTTTGGATTGAGCATGCCATAGGAGTCCTGAAAGAAAGATGGACCAGCTTAAGTGAAATGCAAAACCAGCTTCAAAATTTGAAATACATGAAGATCTTCATCAACTGGATTATTGCTTGTTTAATACTTCACAACCTTCTGGTCAACATCAAAGATGAATGGGATGGAATATTTGAAGACAATATTCCTGATCCTCCTCTAGCCATGCCTGTTTCATCTTTTACCTCATCTTCCGCCATGAGAGAGCGGATTCTACCCCTCACACTTTCTCACTTTGATGAGTAGCCTATGTTTTTTAAATAGCTAAAAAATAAAATGGCAGTATTTTTTTTGTTGTACAACCAAGAATCCTAGGCTGACTCCGTTTTTTTTTTTGGTGGACTTAGATAAAACAACATCAAGCATCCACCTCATAACTCACCCCACCAAAACACCAGTCCAATCCTTCCTCCTCCTCACCAAACCAAACCAACCAACCAGTCCATTCCTTCCTCCTCCTCACCAAACTGCCTCACTGAACAATTCCACTTCACCATCCACCTCCACCTCAATTGCTCATTCTTTGCTCAGACCCCTGCCCCAGGTAAGCACCCCCCTCCTCCTCATTTTGCTAACCTCCTCTATCCTTGTGCCCCTTTAGGCCATCCCCCCTCCCCCTTTTGTTGAACTTTGTTGCTTTTTTGGTGCTTGGAATCCTGGTCCTGGTAAGCTACCCTCCTCCTCCTCCTCCTGATCAATCAATCAATTTATAAATGACTGATCAATTTTCATTACGCATGCTGAACCCCTGCACCTCCTCCTCCTCAGGAAATCCCCCCCTTTCTTGCTCCTTCATTGCCCATCACTCATCACCCTGCCCCAGGTCAGACCCCCCCCTCCTCCTCCTCCTGGCCAATCAATTGATTGATTGGCAAATTAGCAATTGATCAATTGGTTTATTAGAAACCAATCAATGGGTTGATTATCAATCAATGTGTTGATTATCAATCAATGGGTTGATTATCAATCAATAGTCATTACACATTCTGAACCCCTGCCTCTCCTCCTCCTCAGAAAATCCCCCCCTCCTTGCTCCTCCATTGCTCATTACTCATCACCCTGCCCCAGGTCAGCCCCCCCTCCTCCTCCTCCTCTGCCTCCTCCTGGATGATTAAAATATCTGGCTGAAATTTTGCTTTTTTTTTCTTGAGGGGGGGAGGGGGAATATTTACCAGTAATTTTCATTTTTTCCCCATGTTTTTTGATTATCTACCTCAACTATAACTTACAAAAAGATGTTTTTTTGGTTTTTTTTTATTCCATGCAATGCAACACATCTTTCCACCCCTTGCTCCATCTACAACCACCATTTTTCCTGCTGTCCAATTCTTCTCCCACCAAACTCAAAATGATACACAATAACTTGAATCCTTTCTTGATCCTCACCCCATTTGAAATATTTTGATAGGAGGAAATGATTTGAAAATCATACAGAGAGTTGAAAGAATAGGGCTGAATACCAAGATTCTCAAATTTCTTTGGAGATAGAAGAGGGAAGGATCAAAAAACAGGTTGTGTGGTCTGAGAAAAAACTACAGCCTTTGGATCTGTATCCTGCCATCACTTCCAAAAAGCAAACCCACCGTCAAAAAACCTCCCCTGAGGATTTTAAACAGGCCAAAAAGAAGATCAAACAGTTTCATTTCTTCTCCTCTGGAAAATTATTTGTTCACAATAAATCAGATCATGAACAACTGGTTTCAATGATTTAATTTGTACCTTTGAATAAACTCTCTGAAGAAGAGAAGAAGGAAATCAACTTGGTCATCACTTTCCTTCACCATTCAAAAGAATTTGTGAACACTGTTGGTCCCTCAAGATCTTGGGGTGAAATAATGTGGGAAATTGGATGGCAAAAATCAATGCACCATTCTGAGCTATATGGACAATATTTGAAAAAATCAGCTATTCAATCTTCCCCTCAAGAGTTTTGTTTTTTGAACCTTAGTTCTGACAAGGTCTCACAAACTTTAGGCCAAATGTTCCAAAAATTAGCCAGACTGGCACACAATTCCAACTTTCAAACAATACTGGGCAACAATATCCCCTCTTTCTCTTCATTGGAACTTTGATCCCAGCTCACTCCTTTTGACAGTGCCCCCCAAATCACCCTCACTTAAAATTCCTTCTACAATTCTCAGCACATTGACAAAGATGAAATCTCTTCCTATTCCTTTTTACTTGTGGTTCCAACCAAAAAATCAAATGGACATATCATTGCCAGCAAGGAAGAATACCAAGTATCTGATGGCCAATTTTTTTTCCCAACTGGGGTTTCAGTATTGATTTCAAAGAAAAAGGTGTTGCTAAAATGATATGGGCGGTTAATAAGTACAAGCAATGTAATTTTCCTGCTGTGGAGACTACCACCTATACAAGGATGGCCATGTCTATACAAATTAACAAGACTACTTGGAACACTTGCAAAAAAATGAACAGAAGTAAAATATACTCTAGACCAAAAAATTTCAATGAAAAGAAAAAGAAATTATTGTTGGGGTTAAAAACAGGATCAAAAATTGTTGTATTTGAAAATGGTTTTTTGTTTTTGTTTTTAAATTTTTTATCAAAGTAAATAATTTCCAAGCAAAGAAATTGAGTAATTTCCTGTATTTATTGCATTGTCCTACTGCTAACAATAACCTATATTTGTTTTCCATTGCTAGTTGTTCCCTCACCTTTTACAGTCTCTCTTCCTGTTGATCCTTCTCCTTTTCCTCTTTTGGAAAATCCTTCTCTGCCTGTTTCAATTTCCACTTGGCCCCCAATTTCTCTTGATGAGCCAAACTCTTGGCATTCTGCTTTTTAGAATTCACAGCCAGTTGAAAATCATAATTCTCCTTTTCAAAATGAAGATTTTCAGATTCAATTGTGATTTCACAATTTTTTGGAGGGGAATAGTAATGAGCACGATTTTGAAAGCAAGGAGATTCAATCAATTCACTTACTTGAATCTTGCTTCTCCAAAATTTCTTCAAAGCCTGAAAAATTGGAAGTTTTTCTCCTCTTTTGATGGATATTGGGATGGATGTTGATGGAATTGGTGGCCTTTTTCTTTCCCTTTTCAGAGGAGGTTTATGTGGGAACATAATCACTCTCATTTGAAGGCAATGTGGCGAGGCCCATTGGTTTGAGTGTTTGGCAATTCAGAAAAGGATGTTGCTTTTTTTTTACAATCAAAATCAGTCAGGATTAAATGGAAGGAAAAGAAAATAACTTTCTTACGTAGTTGAAAAGATGTTGATTGTAACAGAGATAGTAGAATAAATTTCTCCTCATTGGCCAAGTGGTTAATTTCTTCCCCCACAGGAAGAGATTCATCCAAAGAAAGAAGTGAGGGGTCCCAGGAAGGTTTTGAATCATTGATCAATTCTGATGTAGACATGATTGGAGCTGGTTGTGTTGGAACATCCTCCTCCAGGTTGAATTGGGGCCACTCATAGGTTTTGTTGGGATCATCATTGCTAGGCTGATCATCCACAGCCAAGTCCTCAGCATCTATGGAATCAGATTTTTGGGCATCAAAAGCAGCTAAAGGGGTTATGTTGGTTTTTTTTCTAAATAGAAAGGAAAAATGGAGTCCAACTTATCAACCACCAAGTTGATTCCCTTGGCTTTATCCAAGTTGGTGATTCCAAAGCCAGTGGAGATTGACATTTAGTTGGCCTTTTTATACTTGGCTCAATAGTTATTGAATTTCTCCTGCATCTGTTTGGATGAAAGATCAAGCCTAAATTTTGTTTTATTCTTCAGTTCATTGGCCATCAGGAGATAACCATTAAATTAGATGATGGAGATTTTCCAACTGGTGTTTTGTTGTTGGATCCAAAGAAAGCATCATAGTTGGAGGTAATTTTGAGCCGGTTTACCAGTATAATGTGATCAGCTTTTGTGAGCTGACTGGAGCCTTTTGAAGCTGATGGGGGAGGATTTTTTGGTGTAGAGTTCCTGGGGGATTTTTTCTTTGTTCCATTGAAATTTTGTTTGGACTTGCAGGGGGTAGTTTGCTGATGGGCCATTTTAAAAGAGTAAGAGGTATGAAGGGATGAATCAATGAAATTTAGGATGTGATGAAAGAAATAGAGTGATGAGAGTGATGATGCAATGGGGACAGCACTGAAGAGATGAGATTGATGAAGTAATAAGAGCAATGAATCAAATTTTTTGGATGAGGTTGGAAGTAGAATTTTTCTCATGAGTTTGGAGGTTGAAACCAGGGGTGATGAAGTGGAATGATGTGTGGTTGATGATATGGAAGCCTTTATATACTTTATTTCAAAAAAAACATTTACTTTCAGGTAACACTGAAATTTCTGATGTGAAATAACTGATTTTTCTTGATTTTTAATGGTGTGTTTGAAATGGCGGATTTGGGTTGAAACCCACCATGAAAAAATGGCAGGTTTGGTTAAATCTCTTTCAGGTATTTAACATCTATTGCTACACTGGCTGTGGTTAAACCTAAAAAAAATTGAGACAAAACCAAAAATTAAATTAGTTATTGACTTATTAAAACAGTAATACAGTTACAGAACAGCAAGACTCAAAAAACACAAGAGTATTATGAGTAAAAGGCCAAACCTTGATATTTATATGGAGATAAGGGATCAGGCTTTAACAGCATAAAGAAGCTTTTTTTATAACAATAAACTCACACCCTTTCAAGTAACAATAAATGCTACAACTCAAAATGGCTTCCCACACAAACTTGAAGTTGAGTAATTGATTAGTTTTGATTTTAATACTTAACTTTAAGGCCCAAGTCAATATTTTTCTTGAGATTAAGTTTAATGGGCTTTTTAATTATTTCTGTATTCTGGGATCAATAATAAATAATAAATAACTGTGGAGGGGGCTATAGGGTGAAGCCTCTTTGAAGATAACAGGAGCCCCCAGGGGACTCAAAGGATCATTAGGGGAGTGCTAGGCTCTCCCTGGTTTTGTACTCAAGCACTCAGAAACCCATTACATAATATTCAATGAGAAATAGTACAATATTACTCATTGGGGAGGATTTTCAATGTAAAAGGTTCTACATACATACCCCACATATTAGTTAAATTATCCTAGGACTTAACATCATTCAGAGGGATGGTGGAGAATTCCTAGGAAAACCCAGAATAATTACATAACTCTCTGTACATATACATTGATAGCCTTGGCATGTACTTATATCTTAATTCCTAGTACCTTGGAAGGCATTATACATATAAGGTATGTACATTCTTGGCAATGATATTACAATTTTTATACTTTCAAACTAAGCTCAGGGCACTCTGAGTGGACTCTATCAAGGCTCAGTGAAGTATATTATAGTATAATTACATCCCAAAGAGGCATAAGATTAAAATTATGCAATTTTTTTATACAGAGTAGAGAGTATGGCTTAAAATAATTACTATAACTTGTCCCCAAAGGAATGGAACATATTTGGAAGTTCTATATCAATAGTTGGGACGCATCTGAGTCCCCATAACTCAGTTGAAAGTTATATTGGATCTCCATCTTGATAGTATATATTATCAAGGTTCTAGTTCCATAATTAATACTCATAATAACATACTTGAAAACTATTATAAAATATTATCAAAATTTATTTTCAAATTCAAACAATATTTATCATTATTCATTCTTGGATCTATGGTGGATTGGACCAGTGACCTTGGTGTTGGATAAGGGAAGATGAGCCCAGGACTTGGCCACTATACCAACAAGACACATGAGTTGTGCAGACATTTAGAAAAGTGTATTTGTCTTGTGGCTGGCACTCTGATACACCTTATTATTTTGTTTAATTATTTTTTTAGTTGAAATATTTGAAGTTATTCAAATCATCCACAAAGAAAATTTATATATACAGTTTTCCCATGCTTTTCATGAAGGTATTCAAATCCCACTGTTAATACCAATTCTTTTTAAAATAGGGTGATGTTAAATTCACAGCTCCAACCGTATGGTAGTTTTGTAGGGCCCCACGCGGCTCAAATGAGCGGTGGGGCCCCCCGTTTCAAGCAAGCGCAACCCCTGGGGGGTTGTGTAGCAGCTGTGTAACCCCCAGACATGGCTCATTTGAGCCGTGTACCCCCATACACGGCTCAAATTAGCCGTGTTGTTGGAAGCCCCGATTGCATCCTCATCAAGGGTGAAAATTGAGGAACAAAATGATTCACAAATGGACATGACCCCTGGTGGTGAGTAACATTTTATGTTGCTGGTCTTTGCCATATTTAATTTGATTCAAACTGATGGAGCAAATTCCATCAATATAACTGTGTAACTATGGCAGATCCACTTGACCCACCTCCCTTGAGAGCTTTTTCTACTAGGGAAGAGGCAAAAAAGTATTGTCAAACATGGGCAATGAAGCATGGTTACGCTTTAAAAGTTTTCAACTCAAATTTTGACCAATATGTGTATTTAGCCTGTGATAGACATGGTTCCTATTCAGGAAATCTTCTTACCAAACAGTCTAGACAAACTAACACAAGGAAGGTTGGGTGCAAGTTTTTAATCCATGCAAGTTGCACAAAGGCAGACCCCTTGTGCGCCTTTCCTACAAAGAAACCCAAAATAACCATCAACCATCTGAAAATCCCTCTGTGCATCCTCAACTGAGGAGAATCTTGGGGGTGGCCTTAGAAAATCTAGTAGAAGGCATGAATGATGGGCTCAATATGTTACAACTGAAGAGAAAATTGAGCAAGATTGATGGGGGGGATTATGTTGATGACCAAACAATCTATAACACTAAGCAGAAGGTCACACTTGGAGAACTAAAGGGAAAAAGTGCTATGGAGTTACTATATGAAAAGCTTGAAGAAACAAGTTGGATTCACCAGTCAAAGTTCAGTGGAGAGGGTCACTTGGAGGCCCTGTCCTTAGCACATCCAGAGGCAGTAAAGCTTTCAAAACAATTCCATCATATTGCTATGTTGGATTGTACTTATAAAACAAATAAGTACAAAATCCCGCTATTGCATGTTTTAAGAATGACAGCCAACCGGAGAAATTTCACAAAAACTCTTGTTTTCATAAGAAAAGGCATGTTTGATTTCTACAGTTGGTCTATAAATGCATTAAAAGAGTTTTCTTATGATCCTGGGAGACTTCCAAAAGTCTTCTGGATGGACAGTGAAAAAGCTCTGATTTGTGCAATTGAATATAGTTTCCAAGATTCATCAAGACAATGTTTCACTTGGCACTTGTCTAAAAACATACAAGCAAACTGTAAAGGGCTCTTTTTTAATGAAGTTGAAGGATGGAAAAGATTTATGACTCTATGAGTAAAGTATGGGGCCTCAAAAACCAAGGAGGAGGCGGAGTTCAATGATGTGGAACTCAGAGTAGGTTCAAATCACTGCTTCTTATTTTCAAATCCTTCATCAAAACTCCCACTTAGTCCGCGGCTCCCCAATTGCCCCCGCAATCCAAACTTGATTCACTCCTTGCTACTGACCACTTGAACTGGCGCCTGGGGTCCTGCCGTTACAATTAACTGTCTTTTCAATTTTTGATCCATCTTCTTTTCTTCTCTTTTTACCTTCTATTCATTTCTCATCTTTTCTTATCAAACCATATTTTTATTTACACACATCTCAACAACCAAACTATACCTTTGAAACAAACTGCCACTTTCCATCCGCGTCACTCCTCTCAGCTTTTGTTCTTGAATGTCTGGTATGATTTCTTTTTATTCTTCTTTTCTTTTTGTCAGTTTCTTTCCCTTCTTCAATTTTCAAACTCCTCTAATTTTTTTTCTTTGGTCTGCTCCTGGTTCCACCATTGTGAATTGTTTTCACTCTCTTTGGCAATTCAACCAACACTTATTTTTCCTAGTTTTGGGTTCTGAACTTTGAAATTGTATAGTGTTTCTTGAAAGATCATGAGGATGTACTTGAGTATATGGAAGATAAAATTTTCCATATCAAAGAGACGTTTGTAACAGTGTGGACTTGTATAAACCCAGATTTTGGCAACAAAACAAAATCTTGGGTTGAAGGGGCCCGTGCAACTCTCAAACAATTCCTTGAAAACTCTTTGGGAAACCTGTTGGATGTTTGGAAAAGCCTTGAAAGAACAGTTTTGAATCAAATTAAATTGGCTCATGCGTCACTTTATAACTCTGAAGAATAATTGTTGATTATGGATCTAACCACAAGACTGAGAGCTGCAAGAAGACAATTCAAAGAGAAGGACAACATTGAGAAAGGAAACTTGAAGCAGCATGAGATTGAGTCAGAGCAGAAAAAGAGAACCAACAGAAATTGGAGTCTGCCTAGTTAATGAGTTGAGTCTGAGAGTGAGTTGACAGATGAGATTTAGGGGCTGAAGATCAGGGAGAAAAGAGACATTCAGAAAACAGCCGAGTTTGTTGATAACTGCAAATCTCACCAGGCAGTACAGGGACAGAGTTATTGAGGTTGGACGTCACGTTCAAGGTCATGTTCGAGGGTTGGTCCAAGAGAGCAGAGGCAATTTGGTGAGGATAATGGAAGAGATTGTTGAAGATAGAGGGATATGAGATTGAGGCGAGGAGAGGAAGAAGTCCGAGTTAAGAGGTTGAACTAAACAATATGAGTGAGAGAGAGAAAATTGTGTTCGTTGGAATTAGAGCTCGAGTCGAAGATGGGTTTGGTGTCTTTTTGGTTCTCCCTGTTTTGATCCTTCCAGATTGGACGATGATTTAAGGAAGTTTCCCCCAAGTGAAACTATTTGGGGGACGTGAGAGGATGTGACGCGGTTCCCCGCCAGCTGGGACTGATGAGTGGAATCACACCAGTGAAATCTCAGCACAGTGAAATCCCAACAAAATCTCAAATTAAGTTGGGGACAGTTCTTCCTCCTGAACTGTTACCATTGGGTTTCAAATTGTCTTTAGAGGCAATCCATCTTTTTATAGAAAAATTCAAGAATTTCAAATGTGATCATGATGGCAAAATGTGCACCAAGTCATATTCCAAGACTATGGATTTGCCCTGTTCCCACCAAATAGGTGACTGTCTAGCATTCAGAGGATCCGTGGTACCAGAAGAGGTTCATCCTCAGTGGAAATTGGACTATGACCCTTTCAGTTCTAGTTCTGTAAGTTGGATTAAGTTGGATTGTTCAAGTTGGATTGTTCAAATCACTATGTGATTAATGCTTTTTGATTAATGAATCCTAATTCACTTATGGTTGATCCTTTTGAATTTTTCCAGTGCAATGTCAATGAGATGCTAACCATTACTCAGTTACATGAAAAAGTCAATGCAATGATCTTTTAATACCCAGATCATGAGCAAAGCGGACTATTGAAGTATATCATTCAGAAGATTAAAAAATATCAATCAAAGCCAAGACTTGAACCCAAAGTCTTATAATCAAGTAGGGGCAGGCCAAAATTGACAGATACCTGGCAAGAACCATCTTGGTTTGAGCTTGTTGAAAAAAAACTCAAGGGGGAAAAAAGAACTAGAAGGGCTCCAAACAAGAAAAGACAAAAGATTGTAAGTTTTTTGTTTTGGGATATGTTCATTTTTTTGGTTTAATGAACTTAGTTACTAACTAATGATGAATTGTTAGTCAAAGTTGGAAGAATCTGAATCTGAATTTCATAGTCCAGAGGGAGAGACTGAAAGTTAATCAGGATCACTTAATTTGGAATCAGAATCCTCTTCAGAGGAAGAGAACATGCAGCAAAGCTCTACCAGAAGCTCATCTTTGGTGAGTTTTCATTTCATTGATCCAATTAAAGAAATGAATATTATGTAAGTTTTAAGGATAGGAACCAAACGTGAAATACCTCAATCAAATACCCAGGAAATTCCATAAGTTCTTGGGTGAGTTTTGGGATCCAATTAGAGATGAGAATTGCAGATTTAGACTCATTTCTAAATCTCTTGGTTATGAAGAAAATGGCTTGTTTAAAGTTTGGAAACAAATGATTGAAACATTAGAGAAAAATAAAGCATGCTACATTAATATTTTTGGTGGTGCAAAGGAGGTTGAAAAGATTTAAAAAAAGACTTGATGTTGAAGACATCAATGAAAATATTCCCTTGTCAAAATGGCTGGCTAAATTGGACATGAATCAAATCATAGCAGACACATATTCCAGACCTATATGTTTCATTTCATTGGAGTCATGTGATACTTATACTACAATTAAAAATGGTGTTACTGATCAATCATATCCAATTTTCATTTCCTTTGTAAACAATAACCACTGGGTTCTATTATTACTTGAGGGAGAAATGATTGCAATCACGCCCATTGTAGAAAAACAACGTTCCTTGATTTCTAAAAAAGCCTCTGGTTGGGTTGATCATCTCAAAGATAAACTGCAAATGTATTCTAGATTATAGAGATGATAGACTTTGACTTCATTTCATCATTGTGTTTCATATAAATTGTAATTCTAATGCAGCTAACCATTTCTATTAATATAAAGGGTTATCACATTTTGAACATCATTATGTTGAGTGTTTTGAGTTAAAATCATTATATTGAGTGTTTTGAATGAGAGTTTAATGATAAGTCCTTTCAACTTGTGCTGGGCTGATTCCATCACAAGCTTAACTTATGTTAAGCTTGGGATGGGATCAGCTTAACACAAGTTGAACTTGATTTTTTTGGTGTTTTTACTTTAGGACTGGTCAAAAGACTTGTATTTTTTTGGGCACTTTTACTTTAGGGCTGGTCAAAAGACTTATTTAATTTTTGGGCCCTTTTACTTGAGGGCTAGACAAGTTGGAATTAGTTTAGGGCTTGTCAAGTTAGTTGTATTTTTTTTGTGTCTTTACTTTAGGGCTTGTCAAGTTACTTGTTTTTTTTTGTGGTTTTACTTTAGGGCTATTCCAGTTACTTGTGGTTTTTTGGGTATTTTTACTATAGGTCTAGTCCATTGAATAGTACCAGTTTTCTTTATTTTCTTTATTTTTTTTAACCAAAAAATGAGCATTCTTTGATTTTTTGGTTTATTTCTGTTTTTTTGGAAGGTTTATTTAGTTCAACAGTTGTGTTAGTACCCTTTCATTCCTTTTGCTTTTTTTTTTGCTCAACATGGTCTGGTGCCATGTGGGATCCCACACAACTACACTTGAGCCGTGTACAACTCCACACGGCTCAAATGTAGTCGTGTGGCAGTCCCTACGGTGGCGGACCAGGCTGGTTGGGCTGCAGGACTCTGTGAGCCGTGTAGGGTTTTACACAGCCCGAATGGGACCATGTGGTGTGCCACACGGCCCCTTTTTAACAATTTGCACGGCTCAATGAGCCATGAATTTAACATTACCCTTTAAAATAAATCAAATTTTTTTATTTTCTTTATTTATTTATTTTTTATTAGCTTTTTTTATTTGCTTTTTTTATTTTTATACTTCATTATAATTATGGTGAAATATAATATATTTCAACTCAAATCATGAAATAGGTATATGTAGCATTTCTTTTATTTTTGTTAATGTATGGCACAAATTCATTTAAATTCCATCAGGAATCTTGAATTTTTTCCAAAGAAATCCTTTTTTCATTTTTTTTATAATAATTCTGGTAATTAATCATATTTTTCTTGGAGAATTTGAAATTTTTTGAATTCTACTTCTTAATTAGTTATATGAAGGTTTTTTCTATGAGGTTTTTTGTTTATTAAAATTTTAGTTCTATTCCACCAGAAATATTCCATTTTGGTTAAAGACAATTAATTTTCATGAATTTTCTAATTTTTCTTTCAATGGATGAAATTCTTTTCCAAATCTTACCTAAGATTTGAATATCTTGGAAAAAATGAAATTGATTTCATTTATACATTTCACATTAGCTCAAGTGATTTCCATAATTGAATCATCCAAAATTTTCTACCCCATACAGATCCCATAGGGGGTCTGGGGGCTTTTTTTTCAGATCTCCAGGGCTTCAATTAATATTTAGAGGCCCCCAAAAGTCCAAAGTTGTCCTCAAGAAAATATGTTTTCTCACCAAAAGTGCCTCTTTGAACCTTAAAATGCTTGATTTTCCACCCCCCCTGATCCTTCAAAGGGCTTCATACACCCTCAATGGGCATTTTTTTTCCCTCCCCAGAAACCTCATTGAACCTTAAAAAGGCATAAAAAAGCTTAACATATGTAATCACACATTTTTCAAATTTTCAAAAGTTTTTCAGGTTTACATGCATTCCTGGGGTGGGAAAATAATTTAAAGGCCTGGATTAAGCAAAGAATGCCATATTGATACCTTTATATTGAAAAAAGTGTGATCTTTATGCCTTTCTTTTGAGAAAGTTTTAATCTTTATGCCTTTCCTTAAAGAAAGGTTTGATCTTTATGCCTTTCTTTGAAAGAAGGTGTGATATTCATGCCTTTATTCAAAGAAATTTATGTCATTTGTGCATTTCTTTGAAGAAAGGTGTGAATTGAGAAAAAGAAATGCTAAAATCATGCCTCTTTTGAGAAAAGGTGTGGATTCATTAATTCTGAAGGCCTGAATTTAGCCTAGGCTTGATTGAAGATATTGAACAGAGCTTTAGCTTGTTGGAAAACATAATTAGTTGGTTTATGGGGAATCTTCTTATTTCATTGTTGATAAAAGGGTAAAATAAAAGCATCAATAATGGTCAAATTGACCAGGCAATTTGCTGATCAGAATTTAAGGCATCATTTTTTTTCAAATTTCAAATTTTGAGTTCCTTCTTTTTTTCTCTTCCTCCTTTGGTTGGAATTATTTTTCTTTCTTTTATCAATTTTTACCCAACCAATGTCCATCATTAACTAAGCCCACCAAATTCTTCAAGTGGATGCATCAATAATGTATTTGAAAAAATGTTTTTGTTATTTCAAAAATTGAAAAAAAGAATTTTCAATGAAGGATGTATACAAGAGTTTAAAGGATAAAAAAATTTGGTCAGTAAATTCATGCTGAACTTGTCATGAAATAAGGTAAATAGAAAAAAAACAAAAACAAATGACTTGCCTTTGCTAAATTAAGAAAAGAGTGAAATAAGTCCATAATTAGATTCTTTTGGAAGGCATATCAATCAAAAGAAATTGCCTGTGCTAAAATAGAAATAAAGCAAAAATAAGCCAATTTTCTAATTTTGAAATTTATCTTGAAAATTTATTTGAGTCAATCTAGAATTCATTTACTAATTGAGTTTAAAATAAAATTTCAATAAAATTTCAAATTAATTGCAAATTGATTTACAAGGAAAATCGGAAGCAAATCAATTTTTTAATTGATTTAAATTAATTTTCAAGAAAATTAAAATGATAAAATGGGGAAAAGGGACTTACCTTGGAGGTTCAATGAAGAATGCTTCCCAAGGGTTCCAGGAGGTTTTTATTGAGAACAAAGAGAACCTGATTATGAAGAGGAAAAGGAGGGAATCAGCAACAACAAAAAGGGAGAAGAAGGCCTTAAAATAAGGGGGGGCTGGCCTGTAGATGGGATTTAGATGGTGGTGATAGGGAGGTGAGGAGTAGATGGTGGTGAAAGGCGGTGACCCAGAGGTGGTTGGTAGTGAGGTTCAGGGAGGAGGTGGGGGTGAAATTTTTTGGTGAGGAGGAGAGGGTGTTGGTGGTGGCCTTGAGTTTTTTTGGTTTTGAGGTGAGGTGGAGGTAGGGGGTGGGGGGTGGAGGTTGGTAGTGAGTAGGTGATAATGCTGGTTGATGATTGGGTGGAAGGAGGTGGAAGGAGTTGAGTTTGAAAAAAGCCCCAGATGTTCAAGGTGCAGATGGCACAGGCAATACTGCTCACAGAGCCCAGGATAGAGAAGAATGTATTGCAAAGGATGAGGAATGGAATAAGGACAAGGATTGATGATGTAAGGGATGACATGAATCCAAGAGTTGGGCTCTGGAGGAGGCTGATTAAATGAATCCAATAAGAGTAACATCAAAGGGGAAGTTGAGATGAGTAAGGAAGGCTGGTTTCCTTTCTTGTGCTAAGACAACCCCTATTGGAAGGGACTAACCAATAAGAAGTAGTATAATAATTCCAGGAGAGAAGGATAGTCCATTATATGTGAGATTTAAGTTGGCTACTATGCAGAACCAACTGACTAAGCCACAACCAACTAAAATACAAATAAAATAAGAAGAAGAAAAATATGGAAATATTAGGGTAAAATAAAAATAGAAGATAAAACCTTAACTAGTAAGAAAAACAAAAAATATTATTGAAGAAATGGGTTTCTGATGCCAAATTAGGTAGGGTCACCCACTGGCACCACCCCCAAAATCCCACTCCTTCAGGTAAAACCATGTTCACCCCGGAAACCTCACCATAACATCCACAGGTATGGGCTTCTGACTAAAGATTTGGTCAGAAACTTATAATTTTTTATAGTTTTGGGGAAAAAAAACTTTTTTCCATAACCCCACGCGCAGCTGCGGACCCTCTGCAACCTTGCACGCAGCTCTCAGGACCCACAGCACACCCTGTTGTCTTTTCCTGTTTATGTTCTGTAACTAACAAATTTAGTTACCTCTATCACTACCTTACTCTTTTCATTAACTCATTACTCATGTCTCAGGCCCCTTCTGGGGCTCCCTAGTTGTCTCTAACCTGCTGCCTTAGGCCCCCTTTGAGGTTCTCTAGTTGTCTTTAAATAATGGTCCTTCCCTGGGACCATCAATGCAACTCACCTGATCACCAGACAACTAAAACAGAGTGTCCCTTCCTCCTCTTCAGATTGGTTACACTTGAATTTAAAAGTATTATGTCCTCACCTCTGGCTCTTGGTAGCCTTATAATTTCCCATTCATCTCTATTTGGTGTTATAGCCTAGCTTAAACTTTTCACAGTTAAAAGCCAAAACTCATCCCACTAAGCTATCCAGTCAAATTCATTGCTTCAACTGGTTTCCTTACCATTATCATCTCAACAAATTCATAAGCCTCCTCCTTCCTTACCTCCTAGCCTTCCCCTCATCCTCTGATCATTCAATTGATCCTGTTCCCTTTCATTCTCCTATGATTTCTCCATTTCAATCTCCTTCTATTCTAACCCATTCTTCCATCTCGCCTCAATCCTATCCCTCATCTTCATCTGGAAACATGCTTTCTCAATGCCCATACCATCCTCCTCAACATCCCTATTGGTGCCATCTACAATTTTTGAAAACTATCAAGCTTCTCACAACTTCATCCCCTTGAAATCTATCCCATCCCAATCATAGACCCACCGGATTTCTCCAAACAGATCTTGTCTCCAATTCCAACTCCAAATTTCTTCATTCCCATCATCTAGGGACATCAGCTCATCCCAGGAGCCATCCAATCCTCCATCAATGTAAACTTCCTCCCTGTTGGTTTTCATCAACATTGCCAACTCATCAATGCTCCAGTCAGAAATGAGTTAGGCTATTTGCAGCATCTCATGGCTCTAATTGTTCATTGGCTCTCTCTTAGCCTGATACTCATTGGTCAACCATTCCCCATCCCATCAATGATCACTGCTTCCAAATTTTTCAACACTCAAGTCTCAACCCAATCCAAGAAGAGGGCCAACCATATGCTTGGGACCTATGGCATCTACCAATACTGGTGTCATCTGGCCTGCTTTTCCTTCTTTTGGTGGTCACTCAGTTTCCAACTCAACCTAAGCTCCCCTCAAAAATCTCCTTCAATCAATCCCTAAACACCCCTTTCAATCTACACTCTCCTCCTGATCATCATCATCCACTTCCCGCAGATCTCTTCCTCCTATCTTTGATCCCTCCATCAAATCCATTCCAATCCTCCTCCAATATGATTCCTCACAATCTCAAGCCTACAACCTATCCTCCTGCTTCAAGTTCAAGCTTCCAATCAGCATTTTAGTCCCTTCCAACCTGATCATCCTCAACCAGTCCATTGCCCTGCTCTGAAATCCATCCCATTGGATCAATCATTATATGTTCCATCTTCATCCCTTCTATACTTCTCCATCCTCCAATCTCAATCATTCTTTTTTCATCAATCAGTTCAAGATCCCCCATGCTTCTCATTTTCCCTTCTGATCCAACTTCTTGGTCTCCCTCTGACCCCAATTTAAGAAACATGGATCAATCCTTCAACTTGGTTGATCTCAAGGACTCATCCTTTCATGCTCCCAATCCATCCAGTTTTTGCTGTCAATTTTTTCCCAATCTGCCCGGCTTGATCTTTAATCCATTCAATAATCCTTTGTCATTGCCTCTGATTGGCAGTAATCCTGGTTCAAACATCAAATTGGCTGCTCCACCAGCCAACTCTTCTCCCCCATAATCCTATCTACTCCTCCCTTTCTCCCTCATTCCCCCCACTCCATCTGCAACCTTACTTGCACCTATGCTTGCAACCTCAATCATCATCATCCAACCACTACTACCCACCATCCATCCCGGCATCCAGTTGAAGAGCTCTTGATGTCCCTCTCATCCATATTGATTTTCTCTTGGCTCAACCACCTTTCTCAATTGAATCCCATCTAACCACTCCAAGCTCAAGCTCAAGATCTTCAGCGGTTAGATTCATCCCAATCTACCCCAAACCGGTTCAAATCAAGACTGTAATCCATCATTGAGTCTCTCAAGTTGGTCATCAAGCTCTCCAACAATCTCTACTACCTCAGCCTACTCGGTCTCATCAGGATCTCTCAATAAACCAAGACCCCACTTCCTTCTCTGCTTCTATTTGCTTGCTTCCTACTCTGCTCCCAATCCCTTGCTTCCTCCTTTGCTTTCTCATCCCCATCTTGCTTGCTTTCCCTCTCATAATCCTTCCAACCTCAATTGCAATATTTCTTGCACTCGCTCATTGTACCTGCAACCTTGGCGGCAACCTTTCTTGCTTCTCAGCTTGCTCCCCCAGCTCATCCTCTGGTCCACCACTTTGGAATGCCATATTGGCTAATCCTAGTATCTCCTCTTGCTCAGCATCATCCCATCTCCACCTCACTTGCAATCCCATTGATGCTTCTCATCTTTATTCCTCCTTGCTCATCTGCTTCTTCTCCCGCTTGCATCTCCAACAACCAGCAAAATTGGTTGCATCCTCTCTTGACGCCATGCTCACGCTTTCCTTGCCTTCCTTGCTCAATTGAATCTTCAACATCTGTGACCTTGGTGGTGGTCTCATTTGCAACTCTTCTGGCTACTCATTCCCACCTTGCTTTGCAACCTTGATTGCCTCTCAGCTTTAACCTACTTGCCCTTGGTCCCTCACCGGCTTCTTCACCTCTTCTGCAACCTTGGTTGCACTTTTGCTTCCCTCTTCTTTCATCAATCTCTCTCCATCATCAATTCCATCAAGTGCTAGCTTCATCAATTATCATAAACTACCATCATTCCAGGGGTGGTTCATTAGATTGGCCTGTCCTGTAACCCTTACCATCCTCCCATTGCTCCTCATGCAACATCACCACTTGCTCCCTCTCCTCCAACTCATCCACTCCACCTGCTGCTACATCACCCACTGCTCCATCTCCTCCATCTCAACTGCTCCTCACGCCACATCACCACTTTCTCGCTCCCATCCATCTCATCTGATGCACCCGCTACTTCTCTAGTCTCTCCATCTCCTACATTGATACACCCATCATCAATCCAATTAAATCATCATTCCATCCACCAACCATATCAACAAAAAATAACTCTCAACAATATTATCATCATCTAACTCAACAATCAACTTCAAAAATGTGCCAACATTCCTCATCTAGTATTGAACAGGCTGGTGTGTTGGAATCCCTTCCTCTTTTGTTCAAAACTATCTACATATCTCCCTACTATCCACCCTCAATCTTTACCATAATCACATTCATCACCATTACATGCTATCATCCACCATCATTATTCAACAACTGTTACCACTACGTTCCAAATTCATCTCTATCACCGTTACCATCACCATCACCTTTAACATCATCACCATCACCATCAACATCACCATCATCATTGCCATCATCATCATCATCATCATCATCATCATCATCATCATCATCATCATCATCATCATCATCATCATCATCATCATCATCATCATCATCATCATCATCATCATCATCATCATCATCATTCTCCCCATCATGCTAGGCAGCTATGCCTGAGGTCCTTGTTGCTCCTCTTAAAATAGTAATATCATATTCCCCATATCATGCTAGGAAACTATGCCTGAGATCCTTGTTGCTCCTCTTAAAATAGGCTATCATTCCCCATATCATGCTAGGAAACTATGCCTGAGGTCCTTGTTTCTCCTCTTAAAATAGGATATCATTTCCCCATCTCATATCCTGACAAGGTGGTGTCTTGTCATATATTCCTAAATTCTTGTATTCTCCTCTCATTTCTCATGAATCCCTGGAATGTGTTCTGGTTTTTAATTTCTTCCCAAATTTTTCAGTTAAGGTTGTGTGTTTTCTTTTCCTGTTTATGTTCTTTAACTAACAAATTTAGTTACCTCTATCATTACCTTACTATTTTCATTAACTCATTAATCATGTCTCAGGCCCCTTCTGGGGCTCCCTAGTTGTCTCTAACCTGCTGCCTTAGTCCCCCTTTGGGGTTCTCTAGTTTTCTTTAAATAATTTTCCTTCCCTGGGACCATCAATGCAACTCATCTGATCACCATACAACTAAAACCAAGTGTCTCTTCCTCCTCTTCAGATTAGTTACACTTGACTTTACAAGTATTACATCTTCCCCTCTGGCTCTTTGTAGCCTTATCATTTTCCGTTCATCTCTATTTGGTGTTATAGCCTACCTTAAACTCTTCATGCCCATCCCCGCAAGTAGTCAAGAACTACTTTGGGCAAGCCTGAGTGGTTGCTGTCAGGCAACAAACCTGGAAGTAGTTGCCCAACTACCTCCCATCAGCCCAAGGTGGTTGCTACCAACCAGCATTGTGGGTAGTTGAGCAACTACTGTGTTCCACAGTTGCTACTGGCTTCCAGGCCCTGAAGGAAGTCAACCAACTACCTTGCCCAGGCAATTTCAAGGCAACCAGCAGGCCTACAAGCCGGCCCCCCCTTCTCCCCAAAAACAGAAACAGGGCTGTAAGGTACCACCTAAATACCGTACAGCCTTGTTTCAAAAAACATGGGGCCCAAATAGCACCACCATGTGGTGGGGAACAACATTATAGTGCCATAAAACCACTAAAATCCAGAAAAATGAGGCCCTGCACCTTTTGAGAACTGTACCAGACGTTGTCAATGCCCCTGTAAACAAGACCTGTACAGACAATATGGACCCTAAATGAGGGATATTAGTTACTTTAGCCCCCTGGGAGTGTGCATAAGAGATAAAGAGGGGCCTAGCCTCGTGCAAGATGGCTCACAAGACACTAAAAACTCATGCAACACACTCCTGTATCTCATGTAACAAAGCTGTATGTAACTAGTCACAACAAGGGGTGTACTACCTAATTAAGTGGCTGTAATTAGAATACTGTGGGCAGAAGAGCCTCAGAATCTAAATAATCTTTCAGCATAAGATCTACAGAGCAATTTTATAAGCCCCTGGCCTCAGGAATCCATGGCTTATACTTACATATATTGATTAAAGACCACCCACTTGGCCAATACAGTGAGGTCATTAAGGGCTTGGAAACATGTATCCAGCCCCAAGTGTAATGACATAGGGTTTTCTATACTTCTGTAATGGCTAGAGCAGGCCCACAAGAATGCATGGATGTTTTCTTGGCCTAAGCCCTAGCCTGGTTCACCTTCCTTTGGCTGGTAAAAGACTTGTACCATGAGGGGACCCAAGCAATGTAAATAAAGGCCCCTCTCCCAGCCGTTTCTAGCTCATTCATTCCAGTCATATAGTCATTATTGCTTCAGATATTTTTTTCCTGAAGCCATTTGACCCTTATGAGAAATAAGGGTGTGATCCTGGACCACTTTCTTATAAAACTATAGACCAAAACTCTTGAATCCATATTTTTTTGGGCAAATAATCATCCAACCATTCAGCCTGGCCCAGTATCAACTTCCAGAACCCTGAATCCTTGTATATTGAATCATCCATCAAGAATAATTCCTGATCTAGACCTATTAAGTGATTCTTCTGACTTATACCATTTTTGTAGGTTTTGCATAACCCAACCACCAAGGGAATTATCCACACCCTTCTTGAAAGGAGTCCTTGTAAACCCCACAGGAACAAAAATTGCTCCTATATTGTCTCAAACAGACATATACCTGTGCTCCAGAGGGCTCAGAAACCCTGTTAAGGTCTTGGCCCCTCCTTTTGAGTTTATTAATATATATATATATATAAATAAATGGTGATGTTAAATTCACAGCTCCAACCCTGTGGTAGTTGTTTAGGGCCCTACATGGCTCAAATCAGCCGTGGGGGCCCATAGATGGCTACAAAGGGCCATTTCAAACACTCGCAACCCTTGGGGAGTCGCGTAGGAGCCTTTTACTCCCCTGACACAGCAATTTCAAGCCGTGTACCCCAATACATGGCTCAAAACCACTGTGTTTGGGGGTGCACAACCTCCCAGAAGTTTTGCTAGAATTTTGGGAACCCTCTGGATCACACTTGGGTTACATCAACCCAAATTTGGGATCAACGCATACCTTGTGGGACTGTTTTTCCACACCTAGAAATTCCAAATTGACTTTAAAGTGAAACCAAAGTGCAAGTAAAGTGAAAATTGAAATCATATAAAAATCTGCAAAAAAATCTTTCTCAACTCAAAAGTGAGCAAACTTTGTTTGTTCAATTGAAAGTTGGATCCCATAATGAATTATACCATTGCATTTTTTTGCATGGGAACAGTGGCAAGCCCTCCTTCTTTTGAAATGGCTGCATGGAAGGTCTACATTGATAGTGCCATCAATAAAGCTTTGGAAAAAGAAAAAAAGCATTTTGGTAATGCAACAGTGGAAGCCCCAACTGCATCCTCATCAAAGGTGACAATTGAGGAACAAAATGTTTCAAAGTTGGGTTTGACCTCTGGTTGTGAGTAACATATTATGTTACTGGTCTTTGGCATATTTAATTTGATTGAAACTGATGGAGTGCATGCCATCAATATAACTATGTAACTATGACAGATCCACTTGAACCGCCGCCTGTGAGAACTTTTCCTACTAGGGAAGAGGCACAAAAATATTTTCAAACATGGGCTATGAAGCCTGGTTTTGCTCTGACAGTTTTTAACTTAAAGAAAGATAAATAAGTGGACTTGGCCTGTGATTGCCATGGTTCCTATTCAGGACAACTTATGAACAAATGGTCTAGACAAACTCACACAAGGAAGTTTGGGTGCAAGTTGCACAAAGGCAGACCCCTTGTGGCAAATCTCCTATAAAGAAACCCAACATAACCATAAATCATCTGAAAATCCCTCTGTGCATCCTCAATTGAGGAGAATCTCTGGGCAAGCCTTGGATCTAATTAAGGAATGAAAGAAAGATGTGCCCAATATTTTACAGCTTAAGAGAAAATTGAGAAAGATTGATGGGCAGGATTATGTTGATGACCAAAAAATCTATAACACTAAGCAGAAGTTAATGCTTGCAGAACTAAAGGGTAAAAGTGTTATGGAGGTACTCTATGAACAGCTTGAAGAAACAATTTGGATTTACCGCTCAAAGTTCAGTGGAGAGGGACACTTGGAGGCCCTGTACTTAGCACATCCTGAGGCAATAAAGCTTTCAAAACAATTCCATCATATTTCTATGTTGGATTATACTTATAAGACAAATAAGTACAAAACCCTGCTATTGCATGTTTTAGGAATGACAGCCAATTGGAAAATTTCACAAAAGCTCTTGTTTTTATAACAAAAGAGAAGTTTTAGTTCTAAAGTTGGTCTGTAAATGCATTAAAGGAGTTGGCTTATGATCCTGAGAGACTTCCAAAAGTCTTTGTGACGGACTGTGAAAAATCTCTGATTTGTTCTATTGAATCTAGTTTCCCTGAGTCATCAAGACAATGTTTCACTTGGCACTTGTCTAAAAACATACAAGCAAACTTTAAATTGCGCTTTGTTAATGATGTTGAAGGATGGAAAAGCTTTATGACTCTGTGGGCAAAGTATGGGGCCTCAAAGACCAAGGAGGAGGCGGAGGTCAATGATGCAGAACTCAGAGTAGGTCCAAATCACTGCTTCTTATTCTTCCTAGTCTTGGGTTCTGACCTTTTGACTTGTATATTGTTCCTTCAAAGACTATGAGGATGTACTCAATTATATGGAAAATAACATTTTCCCTATCAAAGAGAAGTTTGTAACAGCGTGGACTTGTATAAAATCAAGTTTTGGAAACAAAACAACATATCAGGTTGAAGGGGCCCATGAAACTCTCAAACAATTACTTGAAAACTCTTTGGGAAACCTGTTGGATGTTTGGAAAAGCCTTGACGGAACATTTTTGAATCAAATTAAATTGGTTCATTTGTCACTTTATAACTCTAAAATTAAGTTAGGGACAGTTCTTCAACCTGAACTGTTACCATTGGCTTACAAATTGTCTTTAGAGGCAATTCTTCTTATTAGGGAACAATTTGAGATATTCAAACATGATCATGATGGCAAAATGTGCACCAAGTCATATTCCAAGACCATGGGTTTGCCCTGTTCCCACCAAATAGGTGACCATCTAGCATTCAGAGGATCCATGGTACCGGAAGATGTTCATCCTCAGTGGAGGTTGGACTATGACCCTTTCAGTTCTAGTTCTGTAAGTTGGATTAAGTTGTATTGTTCAAGTTGGATTGTTCAAATCACTATGTGATTTATTAATGCTTTTTGATTAATGAATCCCAATTCCCTAATGGTTGATCCTTTCAATTTTTCAAGTGCAATGTCAATGAAATGCTAATCATTCCTCAGTCACATGAAAAAGTGTATGCAATGATCTTGGAATCTCCAGATAATGAGCAAAGTTTCCTATTGAAGTCTATCATTTGGAAGATTACAAAATATGAATCAAAGCCAAGACTTGAAACTAAAGTCTTACAATCATATAGGGGCAGGCCAAAATTGACATATACGCGGCAAGAAAAATCTTTTTTGAGAATGTTGAAAAACAACTCAAGGGGGAAAAACATACTAGAAGGGCTCCAAATAAGAAAAGACAAAAGATCTTGAGTCTTTTCTTTTGGGATATGTTCATTTTTTTGGTTTATTGAACTTAGTTACTAACTAATGATGAATTTTTAGTCAAAGCAAGCAGAATCTGAATCTGAATTTCATAGTTCATAGGAAGAGACTGAAAGTGAATTTGGATCACTTAATTTGGAATCAAAATCCTCTTCAGAGGAAGAGAAAGTGCAGCAAAGCTCAACCAGAAGCTCATCTTTGGTGAGTATTCATTTAATTGATGTGATTAAAGAAATGAATAATAAGTTAGTTTTCATGATAGGAAACAAATTTGAAATACCTCAATCAAATACCCAAGAAATTCCATAAGTTCTTGGGTGAGGTTTTTTATCCAATTAGAGATGGGAATTGCGTATTTAGAGTCATTTCTCAATCTCTTGGTTATGAAGAACATGGTTGGTTTAAAGTTAGGAAACAAATGATTGAAACATTTGAGAAACATAAAGGATGCTACATTAAGATGCTTGGTGGTGCAAAGAAGGTTGAAAAGATTAGACAAAGACTTGATGTTGAAGACATCAATGAAAATATTCCCTCCTCAACATGATGGGTCAAATCATAGCAGACACATATCCCATACCTATATGTTTCATTTCATTGGAGTCATGTGATACCTATAATACAATGAAAAACGGTGTTACTGATCAATCAGATCCAATGTTCATTTCCTTTGTAAACAATAACCACTGGGTTCTATTATTACTTGAGGGAGAAATGATTCCAATCCCGCCCATTGTAGCAAGACCACGTTCCTTGATTTCTAAAAAAGCCTCTGGTTGGGTTTATCATCTCAAAGATCAACTGCAAAGGTATTCTATATTATAGATATTTTAGACTTTGACTTCATTTAATCATTGGGTTTCATATCAATTGTAATTCTAATGCAGCTAACAAGTTCTATTAATATAAAGCATTATCAAATTTTGAACATCATTATGTTGAGCGTTTTGAGTTACGTCATTACATTGAGTGTTTTAAATGGGAGTTTAATGGTAATTCAGTTCAACTTGTGTTGGGCTGATTCCATCACAAGCTTAACTTATGTTAAGCTTGGGATGGGATCAGCTTAAAACAAGTTGAAATTATTTTTTTTGGTGTTTTTACTTTAGGGCTGGTCAAAAGACTTGTATTTTTTTGGGCACTTTTACTTTAGGGCTTGTCAAATGACTTCTTGTATTTTTTGCCTGGTCAAAGGACTGGTATTTTTTTGGCACTCTTACTTTAGGGCTGGTCAAAAGGCTTCTTTAATTTTTTGGGCCCTTTTACTTTAGGGCTAGTCAAGTTGAACTTACTTTAGGGCTTGTCAAGTTACTTGTATTTTTTTGGTGTTTTTACTTTAGGGCTTGTCATGTTACTTGTCTTTTTTTTGGTGTTTTTACTTTAGGGCTTGTCAAGTTACTTGTTTTTTTTTTGGTGTTTTTAGTCTAGGGCTAGTCCAGTAACTTGTGTTTTTTTGAGTCTTTTTACTTTGGGGATAGTCCATTGGATAGTCCCGATTTTTGTTTGGTTTTTTTCTTTATTTCTTTATTTCTTTATTTATTTGTTTTTTTTAACCAAAAAATCAATATTTTTTGATTTCTTGGATTTTTTGGTTGATTACTGTTTTTTGGAAGGTTTATGTGATTCATGGTTTATGTTAGTGCCCTTTCATTCCATTTTTTTTTGGCTAACCGCGGTATGGTGGCGTGTGGGATGCCACACAACTACATTTGAGCCATGTATAACTCCACAAGGCTTGAATGTAGTTGTGTGGGATCCAACACGCTGGTGGACCAGGCTGGGTTGGCCGCACGACTCTTTGAGCCTTGGGGGGTTGTACAGGGCTTGGATTGGACCATATGGCGTGCCACACGGCCCCTTTTGAACCATGTGCATGGCTCAATGAGCTGTGAATTTAACATTTCCCATAAATAAATTTGACCCTTTTAGCCAAAATATATCTCTGGCATATCTCCCTATTTTTACTCCAAACTTTCCATCAGCTCTAGTAGCTATAAGGAGCTAGATCCTTGGCATCTATTAGGCTGAAATGAGAACTGAGAAGGAGGCCTTGAGGAGTGAGTGAATGGTGCTGGGGTTGAGATTCCCCACGGTATCAAATCTTGACCTATTGGTCTGCAGGCAGTGGCTGACAAATTGGGTTATGGGCCTGTCCAAAAGGTGTGGCATGTACAGAAGTGGAATAATGGTTTGACAGGCCAGGATTATGTAAATACTGCGGATATAAATTTGTTTAATGTATGCACTTCTCATACCAATTGGATTAAAGGAGAGATGGAGGATGCGCCAATCCACAGAGAGAGAGGTAGAGCCTGGGAGATTTCCTAGGTCCAGCAGGGGGTTCAGGGAGATACTTCAGGAGTTGGAGCTAGTATATCCAGAGGTAGAGGTTGTTTTTACTGAATTTTGAGAATGGATAAGGAGAGTGAGTATGGAGCATCAAGTTGTGGCTATGAAAGTGAGGTGGTTGATGGTGGTGGTGGTGGGTGGTGGAGGTGGTGGGTGGTGGAGGTGGTGGGTGGTGGAGGTGGTGTTTGGTGGAGGTGGTATTTGGTGGAGGTAGCGGGTGGTGGAGGTGGTGGGTGGTGGAGGTGGTGGGTGGTGGAGGTGGTGGGTGGTGGAGGTGGTGGGTGGTGGAGGTGGTGGGTGGTGGAGGTGGTGGGTGGTGGAGGTGGTGGGTGGTGGAGGTAGTGGGTGGTGGAGGTAGTGGGTGGTGGAGGTGGTGGGTGGTGGAGGTGGTGGGTGGTGGAGGTGGTGGGTGGTGAAAGTTGTGGGTGGTGGCGGTGGTGGGTGGTGGAGGTGGGAGATAGTGGAAGCTGATGGGTGGGGGTGACCAGTGAGCAGGAGATTGTGTTTGACTGAAAAAAATCCTAATTTGACCCCAAACAAATCAATGCAAGATTCTTGGTAAAACATAAATTTTGAATCTATTCCAAAACATTAATAAAAATAAAATAAAAATAAAACTTGTGGTTTCAAATTTTAAACAAGTTTGAAAATTAGAAATAATGATCCAAACTGAGAAGGGATTAGAAGTAGAATCTAATCCCTCATTCAAAAGGATGAAGGAAAATGCAAGATAGAAATGGCTTGAGGAGGGTCAGGAATATAATCTCAAAAGATTTTGTCACATTCATCTTTTATTTTGGCCAAAAGTCTTTGCAAAAAAACACAGGAGAAAATCTAGTTTATAATTATCATAATTTATTTTGAATTTTGGAGAATTATTTGAATTTCTCTTAAGGTGTCCCAGCTACCCCTCAGTACTCCTATGAATTCCCTTCAGAATCCTATGGAATTCTCAATCAAAAATAATGATTGAGCAAGGTCATAGTTGACATTTATTTTTCCTTCATCATTGAAAGAAAAATTCATTTATTCTGTAACAACATATTTTCTACCAGAATAGTCTGGATCTGCAAGAGGGTTTTGATATTCATGATATTAGCTCTGTAATTCTTGTGCATATTCATACAATTGAAAACATATGAATCATGAAAGGAACCTTCAAGGCCAAAGTGGATGGAAAAAAACTTCTTGTTTTCATCACAAACTAGTTGAACAGAAATGGATTATTTAATTAAAAAAAAGGAAGGATTTTTGGTCAGTGTGTCAAAAAATACATCAGAGAGTAAAAGAATGGATTGGATTTTGTTTCAATCAAAATAGTGGTTGCCATCAAGCTTGAGATTTTTAACCAATGGGATGGGGGTTCCATCAACAAATCCAAAAAAAAAATGGAAAAATTTCTATCTCCATGTACTAAGATATATCCTTCTGCTCTTCCTTGTTTTGAAATAAAAGGAATGATAAATGGAATCCTTGTATTTCAATCATAAAACTTTGGGTTTCCAAGTTGATGTTTCCATATCCAAATGAGAAGATATTTTCCAATTAATGAATAGCTTCTTTATTTCCATTTGATTTAAACCAAAAAAGAGAAACTGCCAATTTTATAGCTGTATCATTTTGAGGATTACAAGAGTTATCCTGAAAGATGTGGTGATATTAAATAACCTAAAAAAAATTCACAAATGACCCCTAAGAGTTTTTTAAAATTTAGCAGAGGCTCCAGTTAGGGAAAAGATAGAGCTTTTGCCTTCTATGCATGGTATGATGAAGGGTGTTTCTTCTTTAGAAGATTTATTGCTTTTAAAATAGAGAATTCCAGTATAAAAATTGTATTCTAAGTAATATTCTGAATAAAATCCAAGTACTATCAAAAGTTTGGTCAGCTTGATTCCATTTTGGAACTGTTTTTGGGAAGGTTGTTTTGAAATTTTAAGAGTGATGGAAAATTGCTGTGCATTGAGTTTATGTATAAATGGGATGATGAGTTTATGATCTTTTGGGATGGTATGATAGGTTGATAATGCAATGATATTATTTTATTGGATCTGAGTTTTTGATGTGTGCAGGAATAGTGATGGGATTTGTATGGATTTGAAAATGTGGAGGTTTGGATGGGTTTTTTGCATTTCATGGAAAATGGATGGATGATTATTCATAAACTACAGATTTGATTTTTGAAACATAACATTTCCATGAAACACACAATTTTGAAATACACCAGTAATGAAGTACTTGTATTTCATAAACCTTCAATTAAAATGGTGGTTTTTTTCAAAAATAAATGGCAGTTTTCCAATGGTGGTTTTGATTATAATTTTTTTTTCAATTGGATATTTAACAGTTCACTCATATAATAAGTGGCTTTTTTTTGGTTACGCTAGGATTTTTATGGCCATCCTTTTGATTGAAAACCAAAAACTTGATTAATTCAATATCTCAGTTAATGAAGACAGAACAATTTCAAATTTTTATTATATTTTTTGATGGAAAAAAATAACCATCAAAAAAAAAAGTAAAGAATTCATTTGATTTGAAGAAAAGGAATTTTTTTCTTTCAATATTCTGAAAAAATTGTTTCCAATTCATCCATTAGAAAAATCTGTGATAAAGATAGTAATTTTATTAAACTCAATGTTTTTCTCCAAAGTTTTTGTCACATTTGATATTTCCCAATCAAATTAAGGTGTATCAAAAATAAGCAAACCTGCCATTTTTTAATGGTGGGTTTCAACCCAAATCCACCATTAAAAATCAAAAAAGCCCACTGATTTAAGATCAGACGTGTCAAAGCTAACATTAAATAAGTGGGTTTTTTCAAGGAAAGTATGTAAAGGCTTTCACTGGCTCAATTACACATCATTCCACATCATCACCCCTGGTTTCAACCTCCAACCTTATCCAAAAAATTCTGCCTCCAACCTCATCAGAAAAATTTGATTTTCATTTTTCTCATCACTTCATCACTCTGATCTCTTTTTATCCTCTATGCTTCATTTCTCTCATCACCTCATAAATTGATCACTCTCATCCCCTAATCACTTAATCACTCTCACCTGGCTTCATCACTATCATTGCTTTATTGCTTTCATCACATCCATCCTCTCATGGCTTCATCACTTCATCCCCCCTTTCATCACATCCTAAATCTCATTGCTTCATTTCTTCATCCCTTCATCCCTGCTTTCATCACATTGCTTCATCACTTTTTTGCTTCATCCTTTCATCCCTTTTACTCTTTTTAAATGGCCCCTCAGAAAACCTCCCCCAAAAATTCCACTCAACAATCCAACAAAAGAGAACATCTCCCAGGAACTCAACATTCAACAATCCTCCCCCCATCAGCTTCCAAAGGCTCAATTCAGCTCAAGAGATCTGATAAAATAATCCTGATGAACTAAAGAATAAAACATAGGTAGGCTGGCTCTTTCATCCAAGCAGATGAGGAAGCAATTCAAGAACTATCAATCCAAAAATTGCACTTTTATCCAATGCTGACAAAACCCATTCTGTCCCTGCCACTTTATTTTTCCCAGATCATCTCCTCCCATCCACATACTACATTTTGGGTGAGGATCAAGAAGGGATCCAATTCATTGGATAACACTTTGAGGGTTTCAAGCCCTATTGTATCCACATCTCTGTATGTTTTTCAATTCATTCCCACCCATTTCCCTCCCAACCTTTTACTTTGATTTGGGTGAGGATCAATGCGGAATTCACTTTTTTGTACAATATTTTGAGGGCAGAGGCAGATTTATAAGCCAAAATTTTGTTGCAAACTATGGGATTTGAACCCATGACCTCAACATTTGTGAGTGATGATTCAACCACTAAGCTAAGTGTGCCATTGCCGCATGGGCCAAATTACCTGTCCCAACAAGCTTACCTTTGATGGTCATATCATTCATTTGGTCTCATCCCCAGGAAATCAAATCTTTCCATCAAATGCTGCTGCCCAAAATTGATCCATAAATTGCAGGCAGCGGCAGAGGAGGTGGTGGTGGTTGCCGCCGCCCACAATTGACCACCAGAAGCATCAGAGGAGGAGGAGGAGGAGGCTGCCAGCAATCAACCACCAGCAGCTGCAGAGCAGGAGGAGGAGGAGGCCACCCGCAATCAATCACTGGCCCCAGGCAATCAAATCTTTCCATCAAAGGCTGCTTCCCGCCATTGATCCATTGATTGCCAGCAGCTGCAGAGGAAAAGGTAGTGGTAGAGGCTGTGGCCCGCAATTTACTGCCAGAGGCGGCAGAGGAGGAGGAGGAGGAGGCGGCTAATCACCAACCCCAGGAAATAAAATCTGTCCATCCAAGGCTGCTGCCCACAATTGATCCATTGATTTCCAGCGGCAGCAGAGGAGGAGGAGGTAATGGAGGCCGCTGCCTGCAATTGAGCATTGGCGGTGGCAGAGGTGGAGCAGGAGGATGCCTCCAGCGGTGGCAGAGGAGGAGCAGGAGGAGGCCTCCGGCAATCAATCAATTGATTGCCAGAAGCGGCAGAGGGGGAGGAGGAGGAGGAGGCCTCTTGCGGTGGCAGAGGAGGAGGAGGAGGGGGGGGGGAGCTTACCTGGTCAATTGAGAAAGGAGGTGTGGGGGGACCTAGATGTTAAATAATTAAAGGATCAGCAACCAATGAGGGGCAGGAAGAGGAGGAGGATAAGGAGGAGGGGGGCTTACCAGGGGTGCCAACCAAAGGAGGAGGGGAGGTGGTGTGTGAGGTGGTGGTGATGGGTGAGTTGGTCGTGGTGGGTGAGGTGATGGTGGTGGGTGAGGTGGTGGTGTTGGGTGAGGATGTTTCCTGAGGAGGAAGGAGTGGACTGTTGGTTAAGAGTTCAGTCAGCTTTTTTTTGTTTTCAACTTGCTACCAGGAAGTTTGATTGGACATTTTAAAAAGGATGGTGAGGTGATGTGGGGTGATGAGATGATGATAATATTTGTGTGAAGAAATGGAGATTTGAAGCAATAGAGATGTGAAGCAATGGAGATGTGAAGCAATAGAGATTTGAAGCAATGGAGATGTGAAGCAATGGAGATTTGAAGCAATGGAGATGTGAAGCAATGGAGATGTCAAGCAATGGAGATGTGAAGAAATGGATATGTGAAGCAATGGATATGTGAAGCAATGGAGATGTGAAGCAATGGAGATGAGCTGTGTGTGATGCAATGTAGATGGTATTGGTATGGATTTGCTGAGGTGGAGGTGTGGATGGGTGTTTTGCATGAGATGATGGTGCATGGATGATGGTGCATGGATGATGGTGCATAAATGGTGGTTTTTATTTTTGAAATCAGCCATTGTCATGAAATCTGCCATTTGGAAATACACCAGTTAGGGGGTATGTGTATTTCAGAAACCCACCATTAAAAATGGCAGTTTTGGTCAAAGAAATTGTGGGTTTCTAATGGAAGTTTTGCTAAATTTGATACACCCTATTGAGATTAAAGAATATCATCCAAAATATTTGTATGAAGGTCAGACTCTTCTTCTAAAATCAGCTTATTACTTCAGTAAATATTATTTCCCTTAACAATGGCATTTTTCACCGACTGATAGAAAATAAATCTTGAATATCATCTAGCTCAATAAAATATCAAAATTGGTAATTATTTGGGTTTTCTAAAAGAAATATGGGCCAGTTTAAGATAAATGCAGGTACAGATATCCAATTCCAAATATATTAATATATTCATCCTCATATAGGTGTATATCTCTTATTTCTCATAAATTATTTTTGAACATAAAATATTGCTGTGGAAAAAAAATTCAAAGATTATGGCCCCCAAAACCTTCAAAAAACTGAAACCCCATCTGAAATTTTATATTTTTAAATGTCAGAGAAAATCACATCTCTTAGTCTTTCTCATTATGATTCATGAATGATTGTTTTCCAAGCTACTGAAACATTTTGAAAAAATAAATGATTTACCATATTTGTGTTGAATTGGAAATTTTTTTATTCCATCCAACTAATCACTTTCTTCCCCATGTAAAAATTAAATATTTTCCCAGCCATCCCACTCAATAACATGCCACATCAATTTCAAACTCAAATCTTCACATCAAACTTCACCTTGCACCCCCACCACATGAAACTCAAATTTAGTCCCCACCCCACCATTCAAACATATTTTTCAATCACCCCCTGCTATTAATCACTAAGAAATTCCCAAACATTTCATATATCAAGCCTTTTTTAAATTGATAGGACAAATTAATTATCCAACCCTTGTCCTTCATCCTTCCCCTTTCAGATCCATACCAAACTCTCCGCCATCCACTTTGTCCCTGCTGAAGGTTTCCAAAATTAATGGTTCCTCTTTATATTTTTTATTATTATGAACTTTTTTTTGATAGGAATAAATTTTTTTAAAATTAATCATCATCATCATCATCATCATCATCATCATCATCATCATCATCATCATCATCATCATCATCATCATCATCATCATCATCATCATCATCATCATCATCATCATCATCATCATCATCATCATCATCATCATCATCATCATCATCATCATAATTTCACAATCCCAAGGAGTCTTTATAGTTTCAAGTTCACATCTCTGGTATCTATTTGGATGGAAATGAAGAGTAATTAAAAAGATGTGTTATTTTTTCTGAAGAGAAGATTTTTGAAATTTATTTTTTACTGTTCTATGCAAGAATGAATTATGAAAACACCAAAAATCCTACCCACCAAAGAGCTTCTACTAGCCAAAGATAAAATCAATAAATTTCACACTTTCAGGAATTTAAAAATTCTGGTCCTGAATGAGTCCAACCACATCACTCAATTTTTAGAATTATGTTCATTCAATTTCAAGAAAATTTGAATAATGAAAAAAGGGAATAAGGCTTCTTGAGCACTTTCATTCATCATTCCAAGGATTCTGTAAATTTTAGTGTTCCTTTTAGCATATGTGTTATACTTTGAGTTTTCATTTATTTGACTTTCACTGGAGTTCAGAGTACCATTGATTGGATGGATTTCATCTTATTATTTTTAACCTTAAAGTACTAAAACAACAGCTAAAATGTAACTGGGCTGTGTTGTAGTATTGTGATTATCAGACTGTTTATTCATAGATATCAGACTTTTTAGTCATAGTATTTCACTTACCATGTCACTTAAACTGCTTATGCTAATTTTACCTTATTCATTTTGTACTCAAACACTTGTCAGCCTATTGTGTATTTAGTCTATATAAAAACACCAGTGCTCTCAAGTGGAATTCATCATCTGTTCAGCCAACACATCAAACAGAGTTTCCTTTTCCTCCTGATCTCAGGTCTGTTACGCTTGACATTACAAGCCCCTTTCACTCATTCTTTAATCCTTGCATCTGATTTGAGCCTGAGCTCTTTTCATCTTTTACAAGGTTAAAATTCTATGCTTGACCAGAGCCAACATTCTCTCATTTAACTTGTTTGCCTTCAATATTCTCATTGGGAAATTGGTCTTTGACTCTTTTGGCAAGGGGGTGAGATGAGGTTGAGTCTTGTTATCAACAATTAAGCTCATCCCATCCATTCACTTTGAAGCTAGGCATCAGAATCTCAACAAGTATCCAATCGCCACCCTCAAGATCATCACACCAACCTTTTGCAGCCAACAGATGGACAAGATAGAACAAAGCTAGGAGTTGAATCAAGTCGCCACAAAGAAAACAGCCAAGCCACCAACAGCAACATAAAGCTGGGATCAATTAGGTTGAAGTGGAATTTGAACATACTCCTATCTGTGGCTGGTCTTTTTGGATCAATGGCATTGGATTGAATAAGCTGGTTGACTCATTTGAGACTAGCAAGCCACTAGATTCAATCAAGTACCTCAATCACATCCTGACTTGGGCTTGTCGGCATGATGGAAAGAAAGCAGTACCCGGTCCAGAGCCTCTGAGAAAGAAGTTGATAGTGGCCACAAATCATCAAAAGTTGATTACTGTCATTTTTTTTATCATAGCATTTAAGTTCAAACAGTTACCACTTACTTTCATCTCCACCATCAATCCACATCCAAGATACGTGATATAAGGAGCAAGAAGGATCAAGTGAAGCAACCAAGCCTAGTTAGCAAACCTTGAGGAGAAATTCAGTATTGTAGAAGATGGAAGAAGGAGGGCAGAATATTGTGACAATCTCACCAAACAATAACCAAGCAGTCCTGGAAAGGTTCAAACCAATGAAAGGCAAGATAGAAGAGATCCTGAAGAGATCCTTGGTAGCCTTCAAGGATTACTTGAATCATTGCAAGAGTTGACCAAGCAGATGGGTCAATCAATTGCTTACACTTCCAGGAGACCCAAACTGCCATCAAACAAAATGTTACATTCTTCAAGTGGCCACCTTGGCTAGGGTTGTACCTTCAAGGTTGTCCAAAGTGAAGGCAGTCAATTTTTTGGTGTCTCCTTCATCCTCAATTAGGAACACTAAATTCTAACCAAACCCCTGGACTGCCTCCATTGACCTTAATATTGCACCATTAAGGTATCCTGGGAGGATTGGTTGGTTTGCGTGGCAAGTAGCAGGGAAGCTGGACGCCAATTGCCTCCAAGGACAACAAGAAAGTCAAAGAATGAGAGAGCGGCGGATCAGGAACTGCAGAAAATCCTACCATCACTGCCTTTTCTCAACAGGGAACTAGCCCCTATGCTCCAAACATTTAACCTTGAATTTTTACTCAATCCACCTTTTCCTTCCGCCACAAGTCCAACCAAAAACTGCAAGCCAGCCTTTAGTTCTTTTCCAGGTTCATCACCCAATTCATCTGGTCAAGTGTCTTCACCATCTCATCACCTTGATCCCGTCACCAGCACTCCTCTTTTTGCCAAATTGTCCTGATCACCAACATCATTGACATCTCCCTACTGACTCGACATGGGAGGATTTGTCTACAGTCCAACAACTCAACCTGATCACCATCAACCTTAAAGTTGCATCAATCAGTCTTGGGAGGATTGGTCTGTAGTTTTCCGGCTGCATTCACGCTTTACATACACTTTATTTTCTTCATCAATCATCCATCAATTTTCACAATCATTCCAGTACTTGCCTCCAAAAATTAACCAACTCGAGCAAGCTTATTCTACACAATCAAATCCAACCTTGAGCAAATCCAATGCATCTGACAAGTCATTCACTTTTGAACTGAAGAATTATCCAGAAAATAGTAGAAATTATACTTTGAAGATAGCATTTGTATTCAAACATGCCCCAGGAAGTTTACAAGTAATTCAGCTCATCTTATTAATCAGTCATCAAACTTTATGTACAATTATTCCAACAGTTAGTAGAACATTATGTTAATTGAAGAAAAATATTTTAATTCCTTTTTAGGAAAGTAACTTCCTCCAGTGCAAGTAAAGCGGGTGTGTTAGATTTGAGTTTTCATTTATGTGACTTTCACTGGAGTTCAGAGTACCATTTATTGGATTGATTTGATCTTATTATTGTTAACATTAAAGTACTAAAAAACAGGTAAAATGTGACTGGGCTGTGTTGTAGTATTGTGATTATCAGACTCTTTAGTCATAGCTATCAGACTGTTTAGTCATAGCATTTCCCTTACCATGTCACTTAAACTGCGTATGCTAATTTTACCTTATTCATTTTGTACTCAACCACTTGTCAGCCTATTGTGTATTTAGTCTATATAAACCCCTGTGCTCTCAAGTGGAATTCATCATCTGTTCAGCCAACACATCAAACGGAGTTTCCTTTTCCTCCTGATCTCAGTTCCATTATGCTTGACATTACAAGCCCCTTTCACTCATTCTTTAATCCTTTCATCTGATTTGAGCCTAAGCTCTTTTCATCTTTTACAATATGGGGTAGAAACCTGTGGTTTATTTCTTTTTCTTCAATTCTATGAAAAAATCTGAATCAACTGGAAAATATATCAGAAAAATAATAAATTAAATGATTAATCAAGGAATGATTATTATTTTTAAATTAAGTAAGGACTTTATTATATTGAAAGAAATTCTCTAAGTACCAGACCAGATTGATTTAAAGCTCAACTTTGACATCATTAAAAAAACAAGGGATAAACTATTTATTCTTTTTTTAATTTGGTAATAATTTTCATCCATTATACTTTTAAAAAAAATTGAGCTTTAATAATTATTTTTTTAAAAACACAATAATGCTTTTATCATGCTGAGATATAAAGAAAATTAATTTATCCTTGTGTTGCAAGAGAAAATTGAAATGGGAGACTTTTAAGATTTATATATAAATAAAATTCTAATGGAGGTGATTCTTTTCTGCAGCTTTGGATTTTTTACTCAATGTAAGCTAAAAGAAATTTAGGAATTTACACAAGTGGAAAATAAGTATCAGCTTTGAATACCAATAGCCAAGAACTAGAGAACTACACTTGCATTTCTATGTGAATGAAGATGAATTGATAAAAAAGGAAGACAATTTGAAGTTTCAAATAATTCCTGATCTTTTTTAAGGAAAAAACAAATGAATGTAAAAATTATGTGTATATAATTTTCAACTTAGGGATTGTGAAATTTCTGCTGTGACATAAAAATAATTTTTCTTGCTTAATATTTTCTTTCCATAAAATATCAATAAATTTATTTAATTTCACAATAAAAGTAAATGATACATATTTTAAATGGAACAGGATAAATTTTCACTCATGGATTCACCAAGAACATTCCCTTTTCTAAAAAGACATGATTTTAGAACTCCTTTTTGCTAAAACCATTTTTCTTGGCATTTTTTCCCCAAAAAATGCACATCTCAAAGGTTTGAATTTAATATTTTTTACTGAATTCACACCTTTTAGCATGTTTTCCCACAAAACAGTTTTAAACCTAAAATTTAAGTTTTGATGAATTTACATTGCATAGGAAAGCTGTGTCTCACCCCTTTGAAAGTAAATAGAGAGAGGGTGCCGGCCCTTTGTGACATCCAGTGATCTGGAAGCCAATTAATCAGTGTTGTTGGAGCTTTTTGAATCCAGAAACTCCATGAAAAACACAGAAGCCCTGCCTTCTCAATGGAATCAACGGTCACACTGCAAATTTCCATCAAATTTTCAATCAATTTTCATTTACTATTGTGGCTTATAAAATTTAGAAAATCTGCCATTAGAAAACCACCATTTTGTTTGAACAAACCCGCCATTTTTAATGAAGGGTTTTTGAAATACACATACCCCCTAACTTGTGTATGTCAAAATGGCAGATTTCAAACACCAAACCACCATTTATGCACCATTATTCATCCACCATCCATCCCATGCAAAAAAATATCCACAAATCCACCTCAGCAAATCCATAATGATCCCATCTCCATTGCATCACACACATCTCATCTCCATTGCTTCACATCCACCTCCACCTCACCCACCACCTCCCCTCCTCCTTTTTTTTTTTGAACCCCTTCTAAGTCCCCCCCTCCTCCTCATCTTCCTCCTCTTCCTGCCCCTCATTGATTTCTGATCCTTTGATAATTCAACCTCTAAGTAACCCCCACCTCCTTTCTCAATCCACCAGGTAAGCTCCCCCCTCCCTCCCTCCAAATCAATTGCAAATGGATCACTCAATTTCTCAATTGATTGAAAATTGATTGAGCAAACAATTTCCAATTGGTTCCTCAATCAACTTGCAATTGATCTGAGATTGATTGCTTGATCAATTTGTGATTGATTGCTCAATTGATTTGAAATTGATTGAGAAATCAATTGCCATGGGTTATCAATTCAAGTGTGTGATGAGCAGATGGTGAGCTGGGATGATCATGGTGAGGGTTTGGAAAGGCACATTTGCCCATCTGGCAATACACACTTAGCTTAGTGGTTAAAGTATCACTCATCCATGTTGAAGTCATGTGTTCAAATCCCCTAGTGTGCAGAATAGTGGCAGGTAAGGCCACTTCCCTCAAAATGTTATACAATGAATTGAATTTCTTCTTGATCCTCACCCCAATTGTAGTATATGGATGGGAATTAACAAGATGGGAGGAGATGATTTGAAAAACATACAGAGAAGTGGAAATAATAGGGTGTTCAGACCTCAAAATGTTGTAAAATGAATTGAATCCCTTCTTGATCCTCACCCCAAGTGCATTAGGTGCCTTGGAGGTAAAAAGATGAGAGGAGACAATATGACAAACATACAGAGACTTGGAAAGAATAGGGTGTGCAACCCTCAAAATGTTATACAATGAATTGAATCCATCCTTGATCCTCACCCCAATTGTAGTATGTGGATGGTAGGAGATGATTTGAAAAACATACAGAGACAGGGAAAGAATAGGGCTTGTCAGCATTGGATAAAGGGAAAATTTTTGGATTGATATTTATTGAATCCCTTCTTCATCTGTTTTGATGAAAGATCCATCCTACCTTTCTTTCATTCTTTAGTTCATTGGCCATCATGAGATAACCATTAAACTTAGGGGATGGAGGTTTGCCAACTTGTGATTCATGGTCAGATCCAAAGCAAGCATCATAGTTTGAGGGAGTTTTGAGAAATTTGACCAGGATGATGTGATCAGCTCTCTTGAATTGAATTGAGCCTTTGGAAGCTGAAGGGGGAGGATTGTTGGATTTTGAATTCCTGGGGGATGTTTGCTTTGGTTGATTGGATTGTTGAGTGGACTTGTGGGGGGAGGTTTGCTGAGGGGACATATAAAAAGAGTTGGAGGGATGAAGGGATGAAGCAATAAAGTGATGAAGCAATGAAGGGATGAAAGGATTTGATGAAAGCAGGAGTGAAGCAATGAAGCAATGAAAGTTGGGATGTGATCAAAGCGGGGATGAAGCAATGAAGCAATGAAGCAATGAAGCAATGAGAGGATGGATGTGATGAAACCAATAAAGTGATGAGAGTGATGAAGTGATGGGAGGGTTCAAGTGGTGAGAGTGATGAAGTGATGAGGGGATGAGAGTGATGAAGTGATGAGGGGATGAGAGTGATGAAGTGATTAGAGCAATGAATCAAATTTTTGGATGAGGTTGGAGGTAAAATTTTTTGGATGAGTTCAGAGGTTGAAAGCAGGGGTGATGATTTCAAATTACATGTGGTTGAGCAAGTGAAAGCCTTGTAATACTTTATTTGAAGAAACCCATTTATATTCAGGTAAATCTGACACGTCTGATGTGAAACAAGTGGGGTTTTTTCATTTTTAATGGCGGGTTTGAAATGGCATATTTGGGTTGAAAACTGCCATTAAAAAATGGCAGATTTGCTTAACTTTGATACACCCTATAATTATTATTGTTTTAATTTTTATTTTAAAATTTTTTATCCAATCATTTGGGCTATGAAAATCAGACAATTTTTTTACTAAATTTTACTATTATTATTATTATATTTTTCCTCTTCTGTTTCCATTGTTTTGGTTGAATTTTTTATACAAAAGGCTAAATTAATGCTTTAAAAATTGGGAAATGTTAAATTCACAGCTCATTGAGCCGTGCACACGGTTCAAAATGGGCCATGTGGCATGCCACATGGTCCAATCTGAGACCTGTACAACCCCCCAGAGCTCAAAGAGTTGCACTGCCAACCCAGCCTAGTCTGCCGGTGTGTTGGATTCCACACGACTACATTCAAGCCGTGTGGAGTTGTACCCGGCTCAAATGTATTTTTGTGGAATCCCACACGCCACCATACCGCAGTGAGCCAAAAAAAGAAAAAAATGGAATGAAAGGGGACTAAACTAACCCATGAATCAAATAAACCTTCCAAAAAACAGGAATCAACCAAAAAATCAAAGAAATCAAAAAATGTTGATTTTTTGGTTAAAAAAAACAAAAAAGTAAATCAAAAACAAAAAAAACTGGGACTAACCAATGAACTAGCCCTAAAGTAAAAAGACCCAAAAAACACAAGTAACTGGACTAGCCCTAAACTAAAAACACCAAAAAAAAAGACAAGTAATGTGACAAGCCCTAAAGTAAAAACACCAAAAAAAATACAAGTAACTTGACAAGCCCTAAAGTAACTTCAACTTGACTAGCCCTAAAGTAAAATGGCCAAAAAAATAAAAATTCTTTTGACCAGCCCTAAGGTAAAAGTGCCAAAAAAATACAACTCTTTTGACCAGCCCTAAAGTAAAAACACCAAAAGTAACAAGTTCAACTTGTGTTAAGCTGATCCCATCCCAAGCTTAACATAATTTGAGCTTGTGATGGAATTAGCGCAACACAAGTTGAACTGACTTACCATTAAACTCTCATTCAAAAAACTCAATATAATGATGTTAACTTAAAACACTCAACATAATGATGTTCAAAATTTGATAACCCTTTATATTACTAGAACTTGTTAACTGCATTAGAATTACAATTTATATGAAACCAAAGGATGAAATGAACCCAAATTCTATAATCTCTATAATCTAGAATACATTTGCAGTTGATCTTTGAGATGATCAACCCAACCAGAGGCTTTTTTAGAAATCAAGGAATGTGGTTTTGCTACAATGGGTGGGATTGGAATCATTTCTCCCTCAAGTAATAATAGAACCCAGTGGTTATTGTTTACAAAGGAAATGGACTTGGATCTGATTGATCAGTAACACCATTTTTCATTGTATTATAAGTATCACATGAATCCAATGAAATGAAAAATATAGGTCTGGAATATGTGTCTGCTATGATTTGACCCATCATGTTGAGGAGGGAATCTTTTCATTGATGTCTTCAACATCAAGTCTTTGTCTAATCTTTTCAACCTCCTTTGCACCACCAAGCATCTTAATGTAGCATCCTTTATGTTTCTCAAATGTTTCAATCATTTGTTTCCTAACTTTAAACCAACCATGTTCTTCATAACCAAGAGATTTAGCAATGACTCTAAATATGCAATTCCCATCTCCAATTGGATCCCAAACCTCACCCAAGAACTTATGGAATTTTTTGGGTATTCAATTGAGGTGTTTCAAGTTTGTTTCCTATCATGAAAACTAACTTGATATTCATTTCTTTAATCAGATCAATGAAATGAATAATGACCAAAGATGAGCTTATGGTTGAGCTTTGCTGAAGGTTCTCTTCCTCTGAAGAGTATTCTGATTCCAAACAAATTGATCCCAATTCACTTTCAGTCTCTTCCTCTTAACTATGAAATTCAGATTCAGATTCTGCAAAATTTGACTAACAATTCATCATTAGTTAGTAACTAAGTTCATTAAACCAAAAATATTAACATATCCTAAAATAAAAGACTTACAATCTTTTGTCTTTTCTTGTTTGGAGCCCTTCTAGTCCTTTTTTCCCCCTTGAGTTGTTTTTCAACATGCTCAAATTGAGACTTTTCTTGCCGTGTATCTGTCAATTTTGGCCTGCCCCTACTTGATTGTGTACTTGAGGTTCAAGTCTTTGCTTTGATTGATATTTTTTAATCTTCTGAATGATAGACTTCAATAGGCCGCTTTGCTCATGATCTGGATATTCCAAGATCATTGCATTCAATTTTTCACATAACTGAGGAATGCTTAGCATTTCATCAACATTGCACTTGAAAAATTCAAAAGGATCAACAATTAGTTAATTGGGAATCATTAATCAAAAAGCATTAATCACATAGTGATTTGAACAATCCAACTTGAACCATCCAACTTAAGCCTACTTACAGAACTAGAACTGCAAGGGTCATAGTCCAAACTCTACTGAGAATGAACATCTTTGGGTACCATGGATCCTCTGAATGCTAGACGGTCACCTATGTGGTGGGAACAGGGAAAACCCATAGTCTTGGAATATGACTTGGTGCACACTTTGCCATCAGGCTCACATTTGAATTCCTCAAACTGTTCCCTAATAAGATGAATTTCCTTTAAAAAAAATTGTAACACAATGGTAACAGTTCAGGTGGAAGAACTGTCCCTAACTTAATTTGAGAGTTAGAAAGTGACACATGAATCAATTCAATTTGATTCATAACTGTTCCTTCAAGGCTTTTACAAACATCCTAAAGGTTTTCCAAAGAGTGTGCAAGGAATTGTTTGAGATTTGCATGGGCCCCTTCAATCCAAGATGTTGTTTTGTTTCCAAAATCTGGGTTTATACAAGTACACGCTGTTCCAAACATCTCTTTGATAGGGAAAATTTTATTTTCCATATACTCAATTACATCCTCATAGTCTTTCAAGAAACACTATACAAGTCAAAAGGTCAGAACCCAAAACTAGGAAGAATAAGAAGTAGTGATTTGGACTTACTCTGAGTTCTGCATCATTGAACTCTGCCTCCTCCTTGGTCTTTGAGGCCCCATAATTTGCCCACAGAGTCATAAAGCTTTTCCATCCTTCAAAGTAATTGACAAAGTGCACTTTACAGTTTGCTTGTATGTTTTTAGACAAGTGCCAAGTGCAACATTGTCTTGATGACTCTGGGAAACTAGATTCAATAGCACAAATCAGAGCTTTTTCACGGTCCATCACAAAGACTTTTGGATTTCTCTCAGGATCATAAGCCAAATCCTTTAATGAATTTACAGACCAACTGTAGAACTCAAATCTTTTTTTATAAAAACAAGAGCTTTTGTGAAATTGTTCCAATTGACTCTCATTCATACTACATGCAATAGCAGGGTTTTGTACTTATTTGTCTTATAAGTACAATTCAACATAGCAATATGATGGAATTATTTTGAAAGCTTTACTGCCTCAGGATGTTCTAAGTACAGGGCCTCCAAGTGACCCTCTCCACTGAACTTTGAACGGTGAATCCAACTTGTTTCTTCAAGCTTTTCATAGAGTACCTTCATAACACCTTTACCCTTTAGTTGTGCAAGTGTTACCTTCCGCTTAGTGTTATAGACGTTTGGTCATCAACATAATCCAGCCCATCAATCTTGCTAAATTTTCTCTTAATTTGTAAGGTATTGAGCCCATCTTTCATGGTATCCTTTAGTATATTTAAGGCTTTCCCAGAGATTCTCCTCAGTTGAGGATGCACAGAGGGATTTTCAGATGGTTTATGGTTATGTTGGGTTTCTTTATAGGAGATTTGCCACAAGGGGTCTGCCTTCATGCAACTTGCATTGATTAAAAACTTGCACCCAACCTTCCTTGTGTGATTTTGTCTAGACCGTTTGGTAAGAAGTTGTCCTGAATAGGAACCTTGGAAATCACAGGCCAAATCCACATATTTATCTTTTTTTGAGTTAAAAACCATCAGAGCATAACCATGCTTCATATCCCATGTTTCAAAATAGTTTTTTGCCTCTTCCCTAGTAGGAAAAGCTCTCACAGGAGGTGGTTCAAGTGTATCTTTCATAGTTACATAGTTATATTGATGGCATGCACTCCATCAGTTTCAATCAAATTACATATGGAAAATACCAGTAAAATAAGATTTTACTCAAAACCAGAGGTCAAATCCCACTGTTAAACATTTTGTTCCTTAATTGTCAGCCTTGATGAGGATGAAATTGGGGATTACAATGTTTCATTAGCAAAATCCGTTTTTTCTTTTTCCAAAGCTTTGTTGATGGCACTATCAATGTAGACCTTCCATGCAGCCATGTCAGAAGAAGCAGGGCTTGCCACTGTTCCCATGCAAAAAATGCAATGGTATACTTCAGGATTCAATCCAACTTTCAATTTAACAAACAAAGTTTGCTTAATTTTGAGTTGAGAAATAATTGTTTGCAGATTTTTATATGATTTTAATTTTCACTTGAATTTTACTTTGGTTTCACTTTAAAGTCACTTTGGCTTCACTTTAAAGTCACTTTGGAATGGCTAGGTGTGGAAAAACAGTCCCACAAAGTATGTGCTGATCCCAAATTTGGGTTGAGGGAACCCAAGTGTGGTCCAGGGGGTGCCCAAAATTCTGGCACAACTTCCAGGGGGTCTTGCACCCCCAAACACGGCTCAAATTTGCCATGTTTGGGGGGTAAACGGCTCCTATACAACCCCCTGGGGGTTGCGCCTGCTTGAAATGGCCCTTTGTAGTTGTCTATGGGCCCCACAGCTCATTTGAGCCATGTGGGGCCCTAGACAACTATCACACGGTTGGAGCCGTGAATTTAACATCACCTTACCAAAAATATGCTTGTTTCACAAAAGTAGTGATTTAAGCCTTTTTTCTGACATCAGAGCATTCCCTGTGTTTTCCACAAAAAATAAAAATCAGCCCCAAGGCATGAAATTTTGAATTTTATAACAAAGTAACTCATAAATTTATTTATCTAGCTGGAAACTGTTTTCATGTTAAAAAATAATTAGCAGTTATATTTGATTGTTTTATTCAAATGCCAATTTACTGTCAACAATTATTTCAATAAAACCTCCTGCAGATCATTTGATGCATCATTTTGAACATTCATGATTATTGTTTCAAACATAATTTCTAATTATTTTCTCAGTATTTATAAATATTTATCTATTTTTGATGGAAATAAGAACACATTTTATTATTTATTCTTAATTATTTTAGTTCCTCAAAAAATATTGAAGAAGAAGAGCAGAGAGTGTGGAAGACTCTGTATCTAGGATCTTACCATTTCCTTAACCCATCTACATATAGTTTTACCTGATGTCTTATCTAGCCCAATTTGTAAAATAAACTGGACTTCTCCCCAAAATATATAAATCAAAATCTGTTAATTCATTAGTTTAAATCAGATAATTGACAAAGATATGCAAGCTATGAAATAATCAAAAAAAATCTTGATCAAAAAAATCAAAGAATATGGCATATCAAATTCAGTTGAAATATTGTATTCAAATAAAAAGATCCAGGAGATTAATTATTTATGAAATAAATCAAAGACAATCTGCAAGTTTCTTTTTGGAAATCCTTCCCAACATGAGAAAACCTTGGTCCCCCCACACAAATTCTTTGGAAACCCAGTTAAGGAGTCCAGAAAATGATTTATGAACTCTAATGGAGAAAAGTAAAAATCCATTCTTATTTCTAGAAAGCTCCACCAATCAAGTCCATCAAATTAATCTCAGCCTGTGACCAGCAATTTCTATTGGATTTTTCAAACAAAGTGATAAGATTCCCTAAACCACTGTTTTTTTGTATATTGAAAGAGAAGCTAGCCCCCTTTGAATTTTGTAATATTCAGCATATAGGTTCTTCCACCAAAGCATTCATGGTTGAAGCTTAAACAACACTATCTGATAGAAACTATATTTTTTGATACATTTGGAAAAATTCCAGAAGTAATTTATTCCATTTATTCCCAAAGTAAGAGAGTATTAAAAATATATACCAATGGTTTTTTTCACCTGGCTAAATTAATGCAGGAAATTTCCATCACTCCAAATTTTAAAATATGTAAAATATGAATTTGGGGCAAGGAAAATGCGCTGAAATCTGAGTTCAAAGGTTTTGGTCAATTCTTAGACTTTCATGATGCAATCAGCTGATCAAGGAAAGAATATAAAATCACCTTAACATCCTGAAAGAATTAGAGGAAGTAATCCAAAAAAAGAAGTATATAAAAAGAACTTTCATTGGGAAGTATCTCCTCCTCAAAATCCTTTGTGCATACAACAAAAAATAACTTTTTAAAAAAATTCCCCTTGAATAACACACAGTTCAAATGGTAATATTTATAACATCAAAAGGTGGAAGACATGCAGGTGGATTGAAAAAAAAAGGATAAACTTCCATTCAAGCTCCCCTAAAGCAGAAAATTGATCAAAAAAATAGAACATGCTCACAAATAACCACCAAAAGAAATATTTCTAAGAAGTGGAAGCCATCAATTGAAACAAATCAACCTCAATGCATATGTTTTTTTGGAAACAACACCTGTTTTACCCCATCTGCATTACTTGTAATATTACTGAGTTGGTGATACACTTTATCCCTTCCTGGGAAATTTTGAGGATTCATCACATGGCTCTGATAGATCCCAATGGCAAACCTCATGAGTTTTCTAGTCTTCATTTTTTACTTGTTAACCTCATAGAAATATTGTGTTTTTCTCATTCTCCTCACCTCTTGTATTTCCTTGCAATCTATCAGAAGTCATGTTTTATCTGGTTTTGTTTTATTTTCAAGCAAAGTGCAGACCTTTTTAGTTTAGACACTTTTTTAAAAAAATGATAATCCCTATGCATTGGTCACAGAATCCAAAACAATCTAACTTTGGAAAATGTTGTGGGTATGCCAAGTTGAGAAAGACTAAGGATGTGTTATATTGGTTGATGGTGATGTGGTGAGGATTTTTTTCTCTTTTCAATGGATGATGCTTTATGAATGAGATATTTGACATATTTTTGAAATACTCCAGTTCTCCTCTTTGAAATACATCAGTTAGGCAGTAAGCATAATTTGGGAATTTGAACTTCAAAATGTTGGGCTTACAAAGATAAGCCGGCAGATTTGCTAGATTTGATACATTGTCTTTGTGGTCCTTACATTGTGAAGGTGATTTTTTTTCAAGTGTAATTTCACTTTAACATTGCACACTAGGATTTTAGTGCCAGGGCTTTTGACCTGAGGCCACACAAATGGGGTATCACCACAGATACTGGTGACCTACATTCACTTCTGAGGTTCAATTGGGGGGGGGTGATGGTTACTTGATCTGCCTCTAATGATGGTTAACTTGATATTAATGAGTAGATCAATAGAAATGCTGTTACTAATGTTCTTATTCCAGTTGGTTCAAAATAATTCCTTTGGTGAGGCCACTCTGAAGATCCAACAACTTTGTGGCTCAGATTAAGTTCCATCAGCTGTTGTGTAACATTGGTTTCAACTCTGCACGTCTAAGGCTGCAAACCATTTGCATTCCCAAGGGCATTGCCCCAGGGCCAGGTTTTGGGATTGCTTTTCATGATGCCCCAAAGCGCTGGGACATTTTGGTTTACCAAGCATATACCATATTTCCACATATATTTCATTTCTTAACAAGCCCAAAACAAGATATATACTTCAACATTAACTAATTTACAACAGTCATTATAATCAATGTGAATTTGTTTTTTTTGCATTTAATCATAATTTTTTTGCTTGTTTTTTATACTTATATGTATTTTTCTTTGGTTTTTAATAAAAAAAAGGAACAAAAACAGAGCAATTGCTTGATGTTTTTTGGTCTTAGTGATGATAGCTGCCAGGAAACAATCCAACAACCTTTGGAGAAAACTTGCTTGGAAGCTGGACTTGTAGCAGGAACTGCAAGATACGCCCAAGCCATTTGGGCCATGATAGGCATGGATCTTTTGAGGGAAAGCCCAATATTGCAGGAGGTTGACACCCTCTGGCTTAGGGTCTTCACTGAAGTACCGGTAATTTCAGCTTGTATTCCTTCTGCTTGACTTATGGGCTGATACAAGGCTAATGAAAAAAAATTGATTGGCTTTTCATAGTGGAGCTTGATGGTGTACTATCACTTGTTTTTGGAGTTGAGGGGCCCCATAAATCCATCTCAAATTTTTCTGCAATTTCCCAAAAGACCATGGTGATATTTTCAAGGTTCATGTTGAATTTTTCCTCAATGAAACTGGCATGAGTAGCGCAGAAAATTGTCTTGAAGATGGGATTCAAGATCATGGCATTAATGTTGGCTGGTTTTTGGAGTGTGCTGTTGAGGTAAACTTAGATTTTTTTGATCATTGAATTTTCTGGGAATATAAGTTGAGATTGGTTGTAAAGGCCTTTCCTGGCTACATGAAGATGCTTCAAAATGATGACATATATTGGAATTGCAGTGTTCAAGGTTGGATACTTTAAACCACAGAGAATTTTGGTGGCCTCAGATAGGGGTTCAAGGAGAGAATATTCTTTGTTTGATTCCATTTGTCAATTGATAATCCAAATTGATGGGTTTCTGCTTGAGCTTGACAGAAATGGTTTTATGACTCATTGAGTAAGAGATCATGCTGAAACATTGTAAAAGTTGAGTTTCAATGGGCTGAGACATTGATTTCAAGACATTTGGTTTTTTTTTCATAAAGATCTGGCTGAGAAAATGATACAAACTTCTTGAATTGTTCATGCCGTTGAGGGGAAAAACAAACTCAATTACCAAACCCATGGACTTGTTTGAGTATTGATAATGCATTGACTTGGGCACCATTGGGTCTTGTTGTGAGGTATGAAAGGCTCATTGCATTATTTCTTCCACTATGATGATCTTGTGACTCCATATTTGATGTTGGAAGCTCATCTTCAATGGGCTTGTTTTCATCTTTCATGATACCATGCAATGCAATTCTGGCTTTTGCAGCAAGATTGATGATATGGGCAACACATCCAAGGAGGTGTGTTGCATTGTTGAAGCCACTGATTTTGTTGGACAGATGGTTTGCCATCTTGTTATTGGTTGAGGCATTGTTGACAGTGATTGTAAAGAGCTTCTCTCTTGCATCATAACTATCAAGTACCTTGTGGAATTCTTCTGCAAACATTTCTCCTGTGTGTTGGCCTGTGAAAGATAAAACATCAGTTGATGTGGTTGAAATTAAGCATGCAAAAAGCAAAGAAGAAGAAACATACCTTGAATATGAGGGACTGCAAGCATCAAGTCCTTAAGCTCAAATTTATCATCAATTTAATGTGCCATCACCACCATTAAAGTAACATAATTGGGGGAGGTCCAGGCATCAGTTGTAAATGAGATTGATTTTTGTCTTGAAAGGTGTTTGAGCTTGATGGTTTCCTGCGTTTCAAGAAAGACCCAAGCAAGATGAGTTGATAAACTTAACCAGCAGTGGTTGAACATGAGGTTTGTGGTTCCAGGATTGAGGAGTTGAAATAGCTCTTGGAATGACTTTCTGTCAAAAATTGTGAAGGGTAGATCACACTCGGCCGTGAAATAGATTAGCACATTCTTCAGTGTGTCACCATTAAGCTCCTTCTGCTACATATTAACCGGTAGATGAGCTCATGAGTATTAATTATTAATTACAGAGGCAAGATAATTGAGTAAAACAAACCTTTGGATTTAATGATCCAGTCTTGGCCCACTTCTCTAGATCCAAGTGCGATTCATTCTTGGTATTCTTCAAAAGTTGTGGGTCAGCAAGTTGATGGATATGCATCAGATGGCCATGGAAGTTCTTTGTGATTCCACTTTGATCCTTTTTGAGAGTAGCACCACATGGAGTTCCTCCTTTGCGAGTGACCTGACAGGTTGCGTTCTTACCATCAACAGCTTCCTTGAAGTAGTTCCAGACCCAGCTTTGTTTTTGGTTTTGGCTACTACCACGGGCGGTTTCGTCTTCACTCAGATCATCGAGAATCGTTGGATTGGACTGGGTTGAACTTGAAGGAAGGTCCTGGGGATCCCAATCCGGTGGAGGAGAGGTCAGTTGGCGTTTCCGTTTCATGTTCTTGAAAAATAGCTTCAATTGATGACTGAAAGGATTGGAAATAGGGGAAAAGGATGGGTCGATGAGGGGAAAAGGATGTGTCAATGATGATCAGATGGAGGAATGGACCAAGGGGGTGACGATATATGCAATTCACCCGGGGCTTCGGGGCATTTCGGGGCATGTGTAGCCTGCGGGGTTCGGGATGAGGCTCATGCCCCGCCCGAAGCCCCGGGTTACAGCCTAACACACGTCGCCCGTGCCATCTCGAGCGCGGGAACATAGTCGCCAGCGGTCGTGCACTAGGTTTGGATATGCAGTACTGCGACTGACTTGCTGGATGCCTCCGACAGTTATCTCTCGGACTGCTGACCATCCATCGATCCATTGGTCTACTACTCCGGTCCCCCATGTATTGCTGTATGTTGAACTTGTCGGTTGCAGCTGATGCCCGCTTTGGTTTATCATGAACGTCATCCACCGCCAGCATCTTCCACCCTCAGGGGTCGAATTTGCTTGTCAAGCTTCCTTAACCCCATCGACCTTATCGCGATACTCAGACGTGATCGCTCCACCCGAGGGACGGCCCAGACCCATCACCAATCTGATCGTGGCGCGGTCAACCTTCGTTCATGTCTTTGAGCTTTGCGTCTTTTCTAGCATTGAGACTGCTGGTGCCTCTGATAAGCCCCCGCGGAGAAAGGCTGATTATAGCCTCGTCCATGTCTGCGAGCATAGGCTACATGGTAGAGTAACTGGCATCCAACGGCTGACCACGCTCGATACTCACGACGATGGCTTGGATCGATTGTTAGTGAGCTTTCAAGATGCAAAGGTGAGTCATCGATTCGATCTTGCCTGACCTTGGAGGACTCGATCCTCCAAGAACGACCGCAGATTGGGCAATCGAGCTGATCGGTGATTTGTTTGGTGGCGAATTACTTTTGATCAGATGACTTTGTTGGAGTGGTCCAACTCAGCCGCTGATTTAGTTCCAGTCTCCCTGCACACGTTTGAAAAACTTCCCCAGATAACTCAAGGCCATTTGCCGAGAGACTTCCAAGCACAGCTGGAGGTTGATCCCCTGTCACGATGTGCTGTATTACTCTTGCCTCAAGCGACCCTGGCTGTTTTACCCTTCTTTCAGGATCAGCTCGATCTCGATGGCCTGGGTCTCAACGGCGGTCTCAGTAGTGCCTTGGGCTCTGAACAACAACGATTCCAAACGTTCCCCTATTCCAGCTCGTTCATACTCGACTTGAACCAACAGATCCTCAACCATCTAGGCTCCGTCATTGAGAATAACCAGAGACCGATCAAATCCGTGATCGCCATCAAATTTCTGCCTGGTTTCAGCGAACCCACGTTGGCTATCTTATATCAAACCCAGTACACGTGGTCTGCTCGACTCGAAAATGCAAACGATACAACCGCCCTTACTGTTCTCACCCTGGATTTGGGATCCAATCACTTCCCAATCATTTCACAAACCAAATCTTTGCCGTACGATGCGCATGGATTAGTGGCTTGTCCAAAGGAACTTGCCGGAGTACTGGTACTATGTGCTGACATGATTTTACACGTCGATCAAAGTGGCAAGATCATAGGTGTTGCCACGAATGGCTGGGTCAAACATACCTCCGAGCTTCAAGTTCCGCGCCAGGAGACTGTCAAGCTAATCACACCAATATCATCTCTCCCTCGTCCCTCCATCAACTCATCTGAACTTCGAGAAGATTTGGAGGACGGAGAGGAACAGGATGAAACATCCCTACCCGAAGGACACGAGAAGCTTTTGATAAGACTTGAAAACTCTAAAATCGTTTTCTACAAACTTGATCTCGCGTTACTTTTTTTGAGAGACGGCCAGGTTTTTAGTTTGCAGTTCGCAAGAGACGGTCGAACCCTGACTAAGCTGACTTTGGAAAAATTTGATGTCCGGTCAATTATTCCTTCGACTGTTATCAGAATGAATGATGAATGTTTGTTTGTCGGTTCGATGTGCGGTGACTCGGCTCTTTATGTCATTGATGAAATACATTACCAATCCCAAGCCGACCGTCCAAGAGATGAGACTACTCAATCCAAGCCAGGAAAGAGAAACCTGAGCCTCGATATTGATGAGGGTATGGACTCCTATCAACTAAGATTTCCATAAGCCAGAAATTCTGTCTATTTCACGCTCTCAGTAAACACCCTCTGCGCGAGTGACAGATCTTTGTGGTAGAACCGTCATCCTAACTCAACGATGTTTTACTCCCGATGTCGGTCAGATATTTACGGTGAACCTCTTGGGTTCCAAAGCCCAAACCTAAATGATAATTCTGAGCTCTACAATTCAACACAGTCACGTGGTGATTTCGATGATGGAAGAGTTGGACTACTTGAATTTTCCAGACCGTCTCTGCGCCTATCTGATGCCATTCGAGCCCATGGTCCCATTCGCGATTTCACGATGGCTGTCACAGGTGAAGAAAACGCGAGCCACTGATCCCGTATTAGTTCATCTGTTCACGATCCTAACATTCACCGGGAGGCCTTACTAATTACCGGTAACGATTGCGCCCATAGATGCAACTAGAATTACTTGCGTGTACTGGCGCTGGCGATTTAGGAGGTTTGACCGTGTTTCACGTGAGTGTTTTGTGTTTGATTTGTATGAGACCTTTCAGGCTTTTCTTTTGACAATTGACCTGATGGGTTCCATAAATACAGAGAGAGATGCCTCTACGGAAAAGGCGTAGATTGCGTTTCAATGGGTCAGAACCTATCAGTGGTATTTTCTTCACTTCCCTCCAGACGGATGACGATCGAATGTCGGAAGAGAAACAATTGATTTGGATCGTGAGGTCAGGTCGTCACACTGAGGTATTGTTCTGTCTTTTTGTCCTGCCTGACACGTTGACAAATATCACGACAACAGTCAACCGAGTTGCGTCAACCGTTGACTTCGTTTTCTTCTGTGCCGCCCTCTGAGCAGGTAGCGAGCTACGGAAGCTCCGACCAGCTTCTTACCGTTCACACACTTCCTGGAAATACCCTCGCTGTCTCTTCATTCTTTGAGGCACGGTTTATTGTCCAAGTTACTAATACCCATCTCAGATTATTTACTTCAAGTACGATGCTTTGCTTTCGTCCATGATCCTTCGCAAACCTGTCAGCTGATGGAAACATGCATGACCCAGGTATGGAGGAGGTTCAAGCCATTCAACCTGAATCAGGAGCCAAAATTAAACGGGCTCATGTTGTCGACAATTATCTGATGTTGGAAACCTATTGCGGCTTGAAGCTAATATACCAAGGCGATTCGGAATCGAAGACGCTCGGCAAACTGCCTTTCCCTCCCGATGTAAGTTCGAGGCAGTCTCAAACGGAAAAATCGAGCGTGGAATTTTTTACTTCGCTAATCTTACTATTTACTCATTCCTTTCCGATGGCATAGACTCCCGAAATCCAGAATGCCTGCTTTCTGAAAGTTAATCTACCCGTTTATAATTTTAAACAGACACTGCGTAATCAATGCGTAACTAAAAAAGACAATATGAACGATGTGGAACATCATCTGTATGGCGAGGACCCTCAAAATAATGTTAACGGTGATGTTGAAATGAAAGACCCACATTCACCGGAAGAAGTCCCGACAACAACGTTACATGATTGTACAGAGGCATGTTGGCTAATTTGTACGACCAAGGATGGAAGTTTTCATGTGCGAAATTCGATTCAAGTCGAGGCTCAGTTGATAGTTGACGCTTCTAACATGCGATTGTTTCTTAAAAAAAGATTCGCAGTCTGCCAACGCTTTCGCTCTCTTTTACTGCAACTAGGCTAGATACACTACCGGAAACTCTATCCGATGAGGATCAAATGGATACTGGCGCTGAGCCCGTTGAGCTTTTTGGTTCTGTTGACCTGCCTTCTCCTACTATGGCAATCGCTCACGTATTCACTTTTCTTACGGGCGCATCCGTTCCGCGTCCCCACCTTGCGGTAAGCTCAACAACTGTCCTTGAAAAACACTTGCAAAATTTTTTGTCACTGTCGCAATAGTTGGTATGGGGTTAGTCGATTTGATTGACGCCTTCGCCACTGTCTATGATTTTCAGGTAATGCTACAAAATGGAGCTTTCGCCGTGTATGAGTTAATCACTTCGTTTGCTCTTACTATGCGATCACCCGAAAAGGAAGGTCGTCCTGCCATTTTACTCAAAAAGGTCGTTTCTCGTCAACTAGAAGCAGTCGATGACAATGTCAACATTCCAGCTCCCAGTGGAAGCAATGAGAACGAAAAAAGTAATGATAATCTTGATGAACCATTCGACGCAATTTGTTGGAATTTCACGCAAATAGGCATGAAAGACAAATTCAAAGGTGTTTTTTTATCTAGCAATCCGCCACTCTGGTTATTGTCCACCGATCATGGCCCCTGCAGGATCTATGATTCACCCGAAGGGAAGACGGTTAAAGGAATTGCACAAACATCTAGCGGCTTTCTCATGTGTCTTGCTGACTCGGCCTCAAAAGACTTGGACCCTTCGGCGTGTAGTGATTCATTATGGGAGACCGTTGTCCCCGAATCTGTCTGTTTTGATCGAGAAATCCCTTCGACATTAGTCAAGACTGGGCGACCTTTCAATAAAGTAGTTTATGATTCTTTCTTACAGACCATTGTCGGTGCTTCTTACTTAGAAACCGCCTTTGCTAATTTTGATGAAGAAGGAAATTTGATGTGGGAGCCAGATGGTAAGCGTTTCGATCCTCCAGGGTTAACCACTGAGGCCTGAATACCTAACTTGGCCAGCTTCTCGTTTTTCCCACCTTTTGATCACCAGATGAATCGTTGATTCGTGCTACAACATTCAGGAGCTCATTGGAGTTAATATTACCTGGAAAATGGGTAACAATTGATGGGTATGGTTTGATTTATTTTGAGGCTGCCTTAATTTCACCAACTGCTTTGTTTCTGGGACCCTACTAACCAACTCGATGGTTGTGTGCAGTTATGAATTCCAGCAAAACGAATGGGTCACATCTTTGGTGAATGTTGATCTAGACTCTCGCAGCACCATTTCCGGGAAGCGCCAATTCATAGGAGTTGGCACTACTTGTAACCGAGCTGAAGATCTTGCAGCTCGAGGAGGAGTGAGTCGGCTTTTCGTTTCTTGCTCTTCTACTTTGGGCTATTCTGATGAAATAATCTTCCCGATGGTCAGGTTTACGTTTTTGAAGTAATCCAAGTAAATCCAAGTGAGAAGCATCGCGAATATAACCGCGCTTTAAGACTGCGTTACTACGAGGAGACCAAAGCTTGCGTGACTGCAGTAAACGCACTTAATGGATATTTCTTGCATACAATGGGCCAAAAAGTAAATACTTTCGTATGGCCTATTCGTAGTATACAAATATAACGCGAATCGAAAATGCCAAGTTGAACCTTTGAAGCTGTATTGCTTTCATTTAGCTATATGCCAAGTGCTTTGAGCAAGATGAGAGGCTGTTGGCTGTAGGTTTCCTAGACATCAAGCCTTATGCAACGCGACTTAGGGTATTTAAAAATCTCATCCTCCTTGGAGATGCTGTCAAAGGAATCATGTTGGTCGCTTTCCAAGTACGTTGCATAAATCGGTGTTCACAAAGTTTTTGGAGATGACCTCCTTCAACTCGAAACTTGCGTTCAGAACTGACCGAGATCTAATCCATTTATAATTCACACGGGCAGGAGGAGCCTTACAAATTGATTGAATTGGGGCACACATATACAGACTTGAAATGTTCCACCGTGGATTTCTTGGTAATTGATTCCAAGCTGGCACTCGTCGCGACCGATCTCTATGGTATCATTCGCATCTTTGAATATAACCCAACGAGTACGTCACCTTTTCCCGCTTCATTTTTCCAGGCCGTTCGTTCATTTTTGATCGTCAAACCGCACTTGAGCTCAAAAGTTCAATGAGGTTGCATCATTAATATTGTGCTAATCGATAAACCTCTTCAGACATTGAATCCCAGGGGGGGCAGAAGCTACTCTGCCGAACCGAATTCAACACTTCATCCGAAATGTCTTGCTCGATGCAATTCGGAAAACGGATTTCGCCAAAAGATGAGGCAAAAGTGATGGGGACTTTGTTTGGTGAGCACCCGTGATTCAATTCGAACGTATCTCAGATTCTTTTGGACAGGAAGCCATTTGATTGCGATCAACGTATTTTTAACCATGCGACATTTCCCCCTTTTTAGCTAGTCTCGACGGATCCATTGGCTCAATAGTCCCAGCAAAAGATGCCGTTTACAAACGGCTTCAGTTAGTCCAGACACGTCTCACCAGACACGTCCAACACTTTGCCGGGCTGAATCCAAAGGGGCACAGGCAAGAAAACTGCTTTCTCTTCCATTTTTCAGGGACGGGTTGTTTGATGAAATGCTTTGAACCCATTTTCCAGAACTGTACGAAACGATATGGTCTCCAGAGCAATCAATAGAGGAATCTTGGATGGCGAACTGCTCGGCAAATTCGAATTATTGTCGATCAGTCAACAGGTTGAAATCGCTGGTTTGGCAGGCTCGGACAGGGAAACGGTCCTGGTGAATCTTTTAAACCTAAAAGGGTTATGGTAAGTTGAAGCTTCCTGATTGGTTGAAAGGACGGGGTGAGCATGTGCGTGTAGAATGGGGGGTTCAGTTCCAATTTTCCAATACCGTAAACATACCTTGTTATTGTTGGGGTGATACCCTGTGTATAACTTTGAATTTAAGTCAACCTTTGGAACGCTATTGAACCGCCCTTCTTTCCATGGTTCAGACTCCTTGGGGAGACGCGTGACAGCGTTGCATATTCCTCTCGTAGCTCTGGACCTGTAATGGTCCTTTAGCAAGCAATGTTAAGGTTCGGTTTGAAAGTCTTCATTACCATCGGTTTAAGTATTGGCCCACGCTGGCATTTGGCATTTTCCCATTGTAATACCCAGGGAGGAGGGGGAGGGTGGCATGGTGAGCCGACATGAAACCGACAAGAAAGCAGGAATGAAAGAATTCAAAATTGAATGAGTACAATCAACCTTTTTTTATGTTTGTTTTGTATGTATCTCATCATTTTAAATTAACAATGATGGCTTTAGATCGTCCTTCATCCATTGGTAACCTCATTACGCATGGATCATGCTTCAAAAAGGAGAGTTTTAGTATGTAACTAATTTACCTTTACATTAGGAAAGAGTGTATACAAACTTGAACATGCAGGTCTGAAGACACTGCAGTTGTGCCTTTAAGTGAAAGCCTTGAAGACACAGTTTGGCCACTGTAGCTAAGTGAGGATATGAGTGCAGGTATTCTAGACTAACACTCCTGTTTCAATAAATCTGAAAATTTGCACCACCGGCCTCATTCCTGACTTGCTTTCTTCCATCTTGCATTCACACAAAACATCCATAAGACAGGTATTCTACCAAATATTACTAAGGAAAGCTGAGGTGTACCAATAAGAAGTTAAATCAGGAGAAGAGATTTGGGGGTAGTCTTGGGGAGGTAGTACACCTAAGAAGCCATCAAAAATGAAACATCTGATTGGATTTTACGTCATCCTTTCTCCTTCTATGAAGTTTTTTTTTGTCATGATTTGATGGTTCCTGAATTAGAATGAGTAAGGAAAAAGGATGGTGGGGTTTCATATTTAGAGTTTTGATATCTGCCTTCTTGGAGCCATCTCTTCATTACTAGCAACCAGATTTCCTGCCCTCCCAAGATAAATTTTTCAAAAAAAAGAAAGAAAGAAAGAAAAAAAGAACAGGAAGGATAACAAAAAAAAAATCAATTTCAATGGATTGAGTCCCTGTGGTGAATGGACCCATCCAGTATTTCAAATTCAGTTCCTATTTCATACATTTCAAAGTATTCTTCTTCATATCTATCCAGTTTTAAACTTCAACCTTTGCCATCAATTCTTGATCTCTTCTATTCCCAGATCTTGTTGATATCCCCCTTTTTTCATGCTGCTCTGGAAAAAACTCCATGAGAAAAGGTGCTTTTGGGTGAAATTCATCACTTGAATGCTTGGAAAGAACATATACAAGGATGATTTCTGGTGGGTGATATTCATAATTATCCCTAGTGGAACAGGATTTCATCAAGCTACATAGGGACACAGGGTGATTCTTGGAAATTTCTTCACTAAGAATGACCTAGAATTTGTCTTTTATGGGAAATTAATTCATGAAAAAAAATCTATGAGAGCATTTCTAAGCTGCTGATTCCCTCCTAAGGTTTTTAAATGTTAAAGTGGAGAGTGAAAAATTACCCCATGCCTTGAATTAAGAATCTTAATGGTTCTCATCCTGTTTCTGATTATTGTATTCTACAGAATACTGAATCAATTTACTAGCATGCAAATTTCAAAACTCCAAGGAATTTTTCAAGTCTAAAAAGATTTGATAGAAATCAGTGAGATTGCTGAAGATGGTTTTGGATTGAAATTTAAGAGGTTAAATTTCAGAAGAGAAACAATCATGTAAGAAGGAGCAGAAAACACAAGGAAACATGAGGTTAAAACAAAAACAAATAAACAAAATCAAGAGCTTAAGATAAGAAACAAGAGTGAGGAATAGTGGATAGAGGATTAAAAGAATGGGAAACTCAATGCTGATAGTAAAAATGTGCTCAAGAGGCTAGAAATTTAGATTACAAAAAAGCCTTTATTGGTTTTAAAGGGAGTGTTTTCTCCAAAAGGTTGCAATGTATTACTTGAGAAAATTGAAAATTAATTTTCTCTTAGACAAATTTGCAGAGAGAATTTCTTGGAATGAGTTTATTTAACTGAATATGATTATATGATATTCAGAGAGTTGAAGAAGTGGAAAATTACAAAATGGGAAAAAGGAAAAGATTCTTATAATGGCAAAAATCAAGTAAAGAAAGTGTAAAGTGTAGCCTTCTTACAATTCTTAGATCTGATGAATTTCACAGTTTTAATTTGCTTAGTTTCTGCGGAAACTGTTCTAAATAGATGAGTTTTCTTGAACTTCATGGGATCCTTTGGATTGTTTATTACTCTGTTTCATTGTTTTGGCTCTCTACAAAGTTTTTGGATCTGATGTTTATCTAGTGTTAGTCTTGTATGCCTTGGTGTAGTTTTGCACTTATTGGTGGCTCACCTGAGCATTGTTCTGGTCATTCTGGCTCTCTTTCTCCCAAAATTCTGATAAAGATAACATTGAGAAATAAAAAAACTAAATTAGGAGATGTTGGTCACTGGAGAATTACACAAGAGAATCACAATGTCTCACCAGTCAAGCAAGAGAAAAACTGGATAAATTGAAGAGATTGAGAGGGGAGACAGTTTTGCACAAAAAAAGAAAGGAAAGGAAGAGTAGAAAGTGAAAAGAGAGGAGAGCCAAAAATCTTAGAAAAGAGAAATAGAATTTCATGTATTTAAGAAATTCAAAAAAAAAGAGAGAATAGAGCCTCCTAGATTTCTGATGAGTTCTGATTATTTCTGTCCTATAATCTGGGATGGCACTGTTATTGAATTGAGATATTGACCAGAATACTTCCAAATCAATAAATTAGATGTTTACAGTCTTTTCCACAGTTCAACAGCAGATTAATCATCCCTACCACCAATCATCAAATCCATGAATATTGGCCATTTGATTCAAAATCACACCAGCTAATCACAAACTGGCTCATCCAAAATTTTCTACAAAGATTGTTTGCATTATGATCCCTAAAATAAAGACCTAAAAGTAAGAAAAAGATTTTCAAGAAAGGAGAGGGAAAATATGAGTTGATTTGGCCTCCAAGATGAAAGGAGGATAGTATGCATGTGGATCTCCTCCAATCAAGAGAAGGACTTGGATGGGATAGATGAGTTAGTCTTTTCTATTTTTTTTTCTTTTAATTGTTGGGCAGAGTTATAATTAGAAACTATCATCATCATCATCATAATCATATCACTCACTTAACCAACTTCCAACACATCACACATCACACAAGCAACCACCTCAATCCAAATCCATCATGATTTCTTCTCAAAAATCTTACCAAATCAAAACTCAGGTCCAAACAGAATGGGTGACCTGGAGCTTGGGAATGGTTAACCAAAGCTCATTGGGTTTCTAGCTTGATTATCATCATGAAAAGCAAGGTAATTAGATCTGGGTTTGTTCAAGCTACTTTCCACTTGACTAGATTTTTCAAGACCCATGGAGCTACTCACACCTTGGTTGAGATTTCAATCAATATTCTTGTCATGGGAGGGGTGAATGACTATTTTTAATGATCCATTTCTGGGAACTTATCAGCTAGGGTGATCTTAATGAGGTGGAGGATGAGTGGGAAGGATGGGTTTACAACCAAAAAACCATGCTGTACAAGAACCAGCACTAGCTTGAGCAGAACCAGCCGCTTGACCTGCTGCATTCAACAGGAATGTTTAAGCAGCCACTTGTAGACCAAAAAGTATAAGGAATAACATGAGTGGTGAAGGTGGTAGTGGTAAGGCTAGAAAAGAGCACAAATTAATGGGTTGATCATCTGCATGGCCTTATGCTCTTCTAAATTTCCCATTTTGATGATCATCACCACCACCATCATCATCCTTTCTGTTTCCCTTGTAATTGACACCATCAGAGCCATCATCAGTAGAAAATTTCCATTAATCACCATGGTGAACCTTGTGTTTGTTGCAATTTGTGAAAGCAGAAATTGGATGGTTCAAAATGGTTCAAAATAAGACCAGATTAAGCATGTTTTGATGGGTGGATGATAGAGTTGAGAAAGTAGTTTTGAAACTGGAGGTGTTGTGATGATAGTTGGTGATTATGGGACAACCAGTGATGGTTTGATGATAAAAAGAGGAGGAGGAGGAGGATGGAGAGGGCGGTTTCTGTCAAAATGCAGGCTCAAATGATTTGGACCAACTTTTTACCATCAAGCACGTGGCAAGTAACAAAAACCAGGAGTAAAAAAAAAGGAACCCATAATATTATGTAAGTTCCTAAACCAACAAAAACATCTCTTACAGAAGTACAAGAATGTGTAACATGCAAAAAGCTAAAAAAATCCTTCCAAGGAAAAGACTGATAAAACAGACAAGCAGTGTCTTGAATACTCTATCCCAGAACAGCCTAAAAGCCCAACAGCCACAAGAAAAATGGAGATGGCTAGGCTAGATGATACAGAACCACAACACACTGGAAAACAGGTAACAACAAGGCAAAGTCAGGAATAGAAAATCAAAGGATGATAATGCCACAACTTTTTTCCCAGCTTTGACTTCTGATATTTATTATTTAATCTTCAGAATGCCACCCTATTTTTTCTATTTAAACAGGCATCCAGTCTTTTAAATATTGAAAATCATGATCCATTTACCATTAATCATCCTTCACATCATAATCATCCTTCTTGTGCATCTACCTTTTGAACTTCTAATGAACCCATTCTTGTCTCAACACACAAAAGAATATATCACAAAAAAATTAACCTGCTATTGCATTCATCAAAATAAGAAATTTTCATATTAAAATTTGAAGCTCTCCTCCCACTTAAACAGCCCAAATCATTTCTAACAGCACAATCTCCAGAGAAACATTTTTTCAAATCCCTATGCTTCAAGGGGGAATGAAATTTCTAATATGGCATCAGAAACTGACTATTTTTCTCAGAAATAAAGAGCTTTTACAAATCAAACTTGCTTACCCTGGTTGTTCAACTGCTGGAAAGCTTAAGAAACAACTAAGCAAGGCGGCCTGGGCTCTCAGAAAAAAGCTAAGAAAAAGTGTCTATATGGCCATAGTAAACCACACCAATGGAAAACATTTGTACAAGATCTGGAAAAGAATTTATAAAGAGTACACCAAGGAAACACCCTAAACCACAAGTTGTATTACAACCAGATGGGCATCCATAACATTCAAAAACAACCTCAAATCCTATATGGACCAAGTGGAAACTTCACTCCTACAGTTCAGTTCAATTGAATTCAAACAAACTGACAGGGCGTTTTTCAGAACAATCAAGGCAGAAATAGCCAAGAAACCACCTGGTATGGTTGACTCCTTGTTCCTTGACTACAACACAACAAAATATTTCAAATTCCTGATTGAACACAACAAAATCTGAAAAATTATTGATTTAAAACCTTAGAGAAATTTGAAATGAAAAACCTAGGCAAATACCTGTTGCTTCCAATAGGACAACAACTGTCTTTCAAACCCAAGAGAGACCACAGAAAAGGACATAACTGGTATGCAAAGTGAAGACTTGAAAGGTTTGATTGCAACAAAGGACCAAAAGAAGAAGAAGCAGAGTGGGGTGTGTACTATATTTACAACCAGATGAGAGTTACAAAATGGATCTAAGAAATCAAAAGAAAAAAGAATGAAAGGAGAAGCAGAAGTTTAATTGAAATGGGACCTCACTTCTAGACAGAGCTGGAGATAAATGGCAAATCAAGAGAGTGGTAGGTTGAGAAGGCAAGGTCAAGTGAGTGGTGAATAGGGATGATGGGTGAAAGATTGAGAAGGCAGGATGAGATAATTATGCATGTAGAATGGAGGAGACAATGATGAGGGAGGAGATCAAATGATGGAATGAGGAATGGGAAAATGATTAGGTAGGAGATCAAATGACAGAATGAGGAGATTGGATGAGGGAATGGAGGAGATTGGATCAGGGAATGATAGATTGCAGATTGGGGGATTGTCAAGATAGGAGCCAATGTAGAGGATGATGAGAGTAACTGGGATGGAGAGAGTCCCTGGATTTGAAGCTTCCTCATTCAAGGTGAAAGCAGGGAAGTTTTTTGAAAAGATCAGTCATCTCTCAACACGCTGCTGTGTCTAGGAGTGAGGGAATGTAAGATTGTGGATGTGAGAAGCGTGACCAAGGGTCTGATAGCTGGTTTGGTGAGACAGTTGGCAATCATTTGGCCTGAGGAAATAAGGTTGGTTATGAGATTTCCATTTTCCTTTTGTTCACACAGCCATCTTATTTGAGTATTGACATGCTTTAGAGCACCATGGTGAGAGTTGTGATTGAAAATGTTGTGTAAGGAGTTTTTGTCAATTTTGGCACAATGGGAGAGTTTGAGGTTGGGATTCAGACCAAGAAGAACATTGGTGAGCCAAAACTTTTCTTGAGTAGTGAGAACCAGGGATTTGAGCTTGCCTCCAGTGGAGGAGAGAGATACAGTGGGTTGCAGTTTGCTGTGCCAGGCTATGGGGAACCCTTAAAGAAGGATCACAAATCCTGTGTGACTTCTGCAAGTGGAAGGGTTTTCATTGCCATTAAAGTCACTGAAGCACTCAAGATTGTATTTAAAGGAGATGGATTTGAGCTTCAGGGCCAGGTGTTGGGTTGATCTGAGGTAACACCATGCGTGTTTCATCTCTTCCCAGTGATTTGTTCCGGTTTTGATGTTGAAGCAAGAGAGGTTGGAGACAGTGTACAAAAGATCTGGGAAAGTGCGGCTTGCGATGAAATTGAGATAGCCAGTGGCGGAACAAAAGTTGATTCCTAATTTCAGGAACTTGTTGTGTTTGGAGTCAGAGGCCCCCCTAAGTTTTATGTTGGGGGTCATTGGAGTCAAGATTTGCTTGGCATTGGAGAGTCCTAACTTGGAGAGTGAAGTCTCAATGTGATTGGCTTGATGGAGAAGCTTTGAAGAGTTGTCCTGGATGATGTGGTTGCCCAGGATCTTTTTAAGAGGTCGCTTGTGGGAGATGTTGAATTCCTTTTTTAGGTTAAGGCAAAACTTGTCCAATTTGCCAACAATAAGAAGATCATTGACATAGATGAAGACGTAAGTGGTAGAGGATAAATTGATGGAAAGACATGGGTCAGAAATGGAGATGACAAATCCCTGTTTGAGGATCAAGGACCAAAAGGTGTCAGACCAACTCTTGGGGGCCTGCTTCAGCCCGTAGAGTGCATTTTTCAGTTGGAGATAGGGGAATTTTGAAGAATAACATTAGGGTCGCTTGATTTAGGTTTATTTTTCCAATGGGGCGTGCAGAAATGCAGCTTTGATATCAATTTGACGAGTGGAAAGATGGTGGTGGAAGGGGTAGACTAGGAGAGTTTGCAGAGTGGTGATGATTCCTGTTGGGGCAAATGTTTCACCATAGTCAAAGAACTCAAGTTTCTTGAAACCCTGGACACAGAGAAAAGATTTGTAGATCATGCCTTTGACTGAAGGGTTGTTCTTGATTCTGAAGACCCAGGTGGTTGAGAGTGCTCTTTTCCCTAAGGGGCAAGAGTAGCATACTTCCCAAACACCAAGTCTTTCAATGCCGTTGGTCTCAAGCTTCATAGATTTGAGCCGGTGAGGACACTCAGGGGATGCAAGGACCTCAGGGTAGTTTTGAGGAACAACTCTGGCAAGAAAGCCATAGCGTATGGGGGTTTGAAGAGTGGATAAATCTCTGAGGGTTCAAGATGTAGGATTGGTGAGTTTGCGGGAGATGAGTTTGCCCTTGGAGTCAGAGGAGGAGGAGTTATTGGAGGAGCTTGAGTTTTTGACAGAAGTTGGAGTGGTGATTGATGTATTGGAGTTGGAGCAGTTTTCAGGCTGGTTAGGAAGGGGTTTGGATGATGTGGGAGTTAACTGCGGATCAGGAGGTGGAGTGGAGGAAGATGAGGAGATGGAATTGGAAGAGTTGAGAAGCTCAGTCAGTGTTTCATTGATGGAAAGAAAGGGATCAAAGGGAGACTTGAGAGAATTGGAGGAGGGTAGGAGAGTGAGATTTTTGAATATTTTAACGTGCTTGGAGAAAATAAAATTGTTAACAGAAGGACAGAGGATACAATAGGATAGTAATTGTAAGTCAAATACTACCAGGATTCCTTCAATTCCCTTTTCTTCAAACTTTGAGGAGGGTGGATGACATTGGTTGAGGACTACGTTTTTTGAGCCCAGGATGCAAATGAGGTTGAGATTAGGTGAGAATATGTTCCACAGTCCAAAGGGAGATCTTTTGTTCTTTGGTGAAGGGATGAGATTGTGAAGGATGCAGCAGCTTGAGATGATTTCATCCCAGAGTTCCAAGGGGATATTCATGTCAAGCATGGACGTGCAAGCCGCTTCAATGAGTGTTCAATTTTCTTGTTCCGCCACAGGATTGTGTTGAGGCGCGTAAGGTTCAGAGGTAGAATGGAGGATTCCCTCCTTTTCAAAGAAGGAACTGAGCTTTGAGTTGATGAACTTGCTGCCATTTTCAGAGTGAAATTGCTTGAGTTTCTTTGAAAAAAGGTTGGAGTGGATGCAAATGAATTTGATAATCTTGTTGGCTGCTTCAAATTTGATTTTGAGAGGAATACACGTCTTGAAGTGGGAGTGATTGTCATTTAGGATCATGAAGTATTGATTTCCTTTTTTTGACATTGGCTGTATAGGTCCACAGAGATTGGCGTGCAATTCATCAAATCATTTGTCTCTTAGGGGAAAGGTGCCCTTAAAGGGAGAGCAATGGATCTTGCCTTTTGAGCATGAGATGCAGCAGGGATTGTGCCAAAAAAGTTTAGGAAAGTTACAATAGAGGAGTTTGGTGGAGTTGGAGTGAGGGTGAGCAAAGCGTTTGTGGAGAGTGGATAGGGTCAGAAAGGAGAAAGCTTCAGGAGTGGTGGGATGAGTTGATTCATCTACAATCAGGAGATTTTCTTGGATTAAAACTTCTAGGACAATTAGGTTGCCAAGAGTGACTTTAAACAAGTTTGGATCTGTTTTTATAAACAAGAACCCCCCCATGATTAGTTGACCTAGGGAAATGAGATTGACCGCAATTTTGAGGACAAGTAGGGAGTTGGTTAGAGTGAGGGTTGAGTGAGAGGTGAAGATTGAAGCAGAAACAATCCCATTGGACCAAATTGAGGATCCCAGTTTTCAGGTTTGGATTTCTGTCTGATTGGTCTCCAGGGAGTCAAAGAAACAAGGACTGTTGAACATACTCTGGGATGCACCTTAGTCAAGAATAAGTTGGTCTCTTGAAAGTCTGGATGAGTGAGTCATGGAAAAACTGAATGCCAGCTTTGCGGTGGCTTTGTTGGTAGGGTTAGGCTTCTGAGAAGATCTGGAATTTGGAAAGGAGGATTAATTAGGGAAAAGACAAGGATAGAGCCAGAAACAGTGGTCTTTTGGGTGATTGGCTTTGGTGTTATGCCAACTGGATTTGCATCAGAGGGTCTGTTGATGAGCAAGCAAGGATGAAGCCTGGGATCCAGTAGCAACCTTGTGTTTAACTTCATTGAGATGTTGCAGCACAAGATTGCTGTCAATTTTGTTGTCTCCTAGCAAGTGGGTGATGGTGGTCTTAAGATGGTCCAATTGGGGCAGAAATTTGTAGAGAATGAGGTATGCCACTATTTTGTTGTCCATCTTAATCACAATTTTGGCAATTTGGAGTAGACAAGCTTTGACTTCCGCCATGAACTTCTCAATGTTCTTGGGGTCAAATTGGAGATTCAATAAATTGAAGAAAACACAAGATTGATTTTCAGTTTGAAATGAGGAAAAGAATTCATTGATTGACTTTGAGATTGAAATGCCATTGGCTATGTGATGTTCCTTGACGCAATTTACGTAAGTTCAATTGTCCAGTTTTTCCAGAATGTAGCCCACAATCTCAAGATTCACGTTGGCCAGACATTTGCTAGGTTTGGAGGAGGTCAGCCAGTGAGATAAGCCCTTGAGTGAGAAGATGGTGAGGATTTTCAATTGCCAGAGGGAGAAATTTGAGTTGTTGAGATTAGGGATTGAGTCTGTCAGGGTATTCAGAAGTGAGGAGGTTGAGTCTATTGGTCCTGTGTTTGAAATTTTGCAATTTGGCTTTTAATGGTGAAGACTTGAAAGGTTTGATTGAAACAAAGGACCAAAAGAAGAAGAAGCACAGTGGGGTGTGTGCTATATTTACAACCAGATGAGAGTTAGAAAATGGATCTAAGAAATCAAAAGAAAAAAGAATGAAAGTAGAAGCAGAAGTTTAATTGAAACAGGACCTCACTGCTAGAAAGAGCTGGAGATGAATGGAAAATTGATAGAGTGGTAGGTTGAGAAGGTGAGGTTGAGTAAGTGGTGAATAGCTATGATGGGTGAAGGATTGAGAAGGCCAGATGAGATAATTATCTATGGAGAATGGATTGGAAAATGATGAGGGAGGAGATCAAATGACAGAATGAGGAATGGGAAAATGACAAGGGAGGAGATTGAATGATAGAATGAGGAGATTGGATGAGGGAATGAAGGAGATTGGATCAGGGAATGATAGATTTCAGATTGGGGAATTTTTGAGATAGGAGCCAATGCAGAGGATGATGAGAGCGACTGTGATGGAGAGCGTCTCTGGATTTGAAGCATCCTCATTTGAGGTGAAAGCGGGGAAGTTGTTCAAGGAGATCAGTCATCTCTCAAAACAAAGGAGTGAAACATAATATTCAATGTCCAAACACCAAGGAAAAATGTTGCGCCCTACACCCCGAGATGATACCAATCACAAATCCAAACCATGTTTGCACAAAATATGCCATAAACAGCATGAGACAATCTCTTCCACCTCATCAATCACCTTCCAACTTTGAAAAAAAAGCCACAGAAAATACAGCCCTGGTTCTCCTGTCTTTGAGAAACAGACAAGATTCAAGAGAATTTCACCACATGGTGAATTGTAAGGAATAATTGGATGATATAAAAGACTGCAACATTAAAATATTCCCTAGCTATAACAAAGCTTTAATGGTTGACAACCACACTGGCCAAATTATCATTGCAGGAGCCAACAGAGCTAAGTCAATTTTACACAATGTCCTCTTTTTTGAATCCTTAGCCTCAAACCTGATATTGCTTGGATGCAGCCTAAGAAAAGGAGGAATATTTTGAAACACAGTAGAAGGAAATGTAACAATTGGAAACAGCACATTCCACATAATAAATTTCTCTGGAATCTGTTTCAGTCATTCCTGCCAAAAACACCTCAGCTTCAAACACATTAAAGATTTGGAATCAAATACTTGGGAATTCTAGAAAAAGAAGGATCAGCAGATATCTTGAAATGAAAATCGGAAATATCAACTCATGCCCCACATTCATTAAAGGAAATATCTCAAAATTAACTTTTAATGGATCCTTTTCAAAAGCAACTAATCCACTCCAAGTGGTACATGCTGACATTGGTGGAACAGTTAGTCCATTCACAAAAAAGAGGCAACCAATTTCTTCTCACCTGGGTTGAAAAACACAGGGGCTTCATTTCAATCACCCTGTTGAAGAGAAAGAGTGATGTGTTTGGTTCATTTGAAGCTTAAAATCTCTTTATGGACAGCCAAACTGGATAAAAAATCAAAACATATGTATCAAATAGAGGAGGGGAATTTGTAAACCATGACATGAAGGACTTGCTCATGAAAAGGGGAAACCAACATAACATATTGCTACCATCCACTTCCCAACATACTGGAGTGGCCAAGCAAACAAATAAGACAAAAATGAAAATGACTGGGTATTTGCTCATTGCATCCAAAATATAAATTTAGTGGTGGGGAGAGGAAGCAATGAACATTTTGGTTAATAACCAATTTCTTTCCTTCCTTAGGAAAGATCAGGCAAGCTCCAAGCAAGATTTTACTCAATTGGAAACGCAACTATAAATTATCTAGTAATTTTAAATGTCAATCTTGGTCAGTTATCCCATAACCCTCCAAACAACCAAACTCTTGCCCATGAAATGGGACAGCATAATGATTGGATAAAAATAAAATAAAACTCCTTTCAAATTCTCAGATTATCTGACTTCAAGATTATTGAAAGTAGGAATTTCTGGTTTGATGAATATGTCTTCCCACATGGGAGCAACATCTTGCTGGATCTCCAGTCACATACACCCAGCAATGATTGCATGATTATTGAAAAGAATCCTCTTTTACCTCTCATGGAAGAACACTGGCCTGAAACAGCACAAAAACAGAGTTCCAAATGGAAGAAACTACCTCACCTGCTTTCTCATCACCAAGAATTGATGAAACAACCCAGGAAAAAATCAATGGTCAAGACCCCAACCTAAATTTTCACACAAAAAAAAATAATCTTGAAAAATACTCAGCATCCAAACTTAATACAAGGGGAAATCAAAATTGATGAAATAAAAAATTATCAAAGCAAGAGTGATTCCACTTCCACCAACGTGGAAGTGAGAAGTGATCCCAAGAACCAAACTCAAGCAATATAATGTAATCACCACAAGGAATGGATTTATGCAGAAAGAAGGGAGGTTGGAAACATGAAAAAGTATGGTGCCTGGGTGGAGAAAAACAGGCTTCATTCCATAGTTCCCATCCCTTCTGCATGGGCATACAGAAAAAAAAATGGCCCCAAAAACAACATTGCCAAATAAAAGTCACATATATTTTCCCAAGGCTTTTGGAAGATATGGTGTATAAAGCCTGTCTGGACGCCTGGCCAAGTTCTGTTTTTTTTTTTTTTTTTTTTGTAAAGTGCACATGGCACCCAAAAAATCCAGCTTGGTGCCTAGCCAAGCAATATTTGGGGCATTTCAAGTGCCAGTTGGCGCACATCCAAATTGGCCTGGCGCCTTACCAAGTTTTTTTTGGGTGTCAATCAAAGCTGAGCGCTTTGAACCACCAAATACAAGAAATTGTTTTTTTAAAAAATGACAGTTGAAAGTTGTGGGGAGGGAGGTGGGTCATTTTGGTGCAACCAGCTTTAATCTGGTCCAAGAAAACCTTGGTTGGGCGCCAAGGTTTTACCCCTTCAAGCCCTCTGGGTGCCTATCCAACTCCTGCTGGGCACACACCAAGTTGAACTTGGGCAGGTGACCAGATGCACTTTATGGACCATACATCACATCAACTTTGAACAAAGTGAAACACCCACTCAAAAATCAAGCACACTCCACTTCCTCTTCTCAATTGCAGTCAGCATGGAACTCAGAATACAAAAGATTTATTCCAGAAGTGCATTTATCACAAGAAAAATCAAAACAGAAGTTAAACTCTTACCGCCACCTTGGTATTTACAGAACCAAGGAATGGTCCTTGATATGGGAAAGGTCATATACAGCCTTAAGCAGTCTGCTCTTGGATGGTAAAAGTGTCTCAGTAGCTTTATGGTGTCTACAAGATTTGTGATTTCAAAACAAAATACCTGTTTATTTTTCAACAAAGGGCTGTCCAGTATGGGTATCTGGATCTTCTGTTATGTTAATGATCTGATTATCATCATCAAAAATCCTGTCTCCTTCAAAAAAATAACTGAGGGATAATTTTGGATCAAGTACATGGGTGAAGTTAAGTTCTTCCTAGGAATGAGAATCAGAAGGAATTCAAGCCTTCTGGTTGTGGACTAGGAGAAGTAAATCATTTTGAAGCTTGGAAAATTCAGCTTGAATGACCTCTCAGCCTCAAATTCTCCAATTTCACTCATAGGCAAGCTGGAAGCTGCTTCCAAAAAATCCACAAACACTTTTTAGGGAGGGGGAAAAACTATTAGGGCATATCAAATTTAAACTTTGGAAAAATTCAAATAGCTTATCTCAGGAAAAATATCAATTTTTCAAAAAATATTTTTTTATAAAAATAAACAATGAATCAATAGTTTTAACTGAAAAAAAAAAAATCTTGAAAAAAAAATTGATAGACCTGAAATCAGCCATTTAAGTTTTTGAAGGTTTTGACTCTGATACACCCTATTATGGTTTATGTTTTTTTGCAAAAATTTAGAATTTTTTGTCAAAAAATAATATAATGGAAATTTTTGAGGTGAGTTCCAATTGAGCTCTTTTTTATGATCATATGGCCTAAAATGTGGGATTTTGTCAGCCACTTTATTTGAAAAAAAATCCAAATCCTCATTTTGAGGTTTTGGGAGAGTGGATTAAACATATTCTAAAGAGTCATCATCCTTTTCAAATGCATCAAGTGGAATATGATCATCATTTTAAAGGTCCAATGCAAAATTATTGAAGATTCCACAGGGAACCAAACTTTGACAGAACATTTGAAGGTACTAGAGTTTTCCATTAAAGGATTGAAGGAAAAATTGGGAACATAAGATGGCTGCAGAAATTATTTAGGATAAATGCCTTCTAGTGTAGCATTTTCAAATGGGATCAAGGTAGTGGAAATTTTATTTCAAGGCTGACAAGGGTTGATCCAACCTTCACAGAATTCAATCTCAGTATTTCAAACACATAGAAAATCAAGGCCTAGGATTATCTCTTCCATGCTAGGTATGTCCAAGTTAAGAGTTATCATTCAAAGACTGGGAAATTAGGAAAATAAAATTAAAGACTGGGAAATTAGGAAAATAAAATTAAAGACTGGGAAATTAGGAAAATAAAACTGCCACAAAATTTTACCAGAAGTGAAAATGGTTTTAGAAGTTAACCAGTGAATCTAGAGAATTTGTGATTCAACAGAAAAAAACCTGTGTTTTTCTAAAAAGAATTTTTGTACAGAAGAGAGGGATTCACCTGGTTCAAGCATAAAAAGTAAGTAAGAGGATTCTCCAAGGATAATATCAGGAATAACATGTGATTCTGGGGCTCAGAGAGGTCAGTAGGGACAAAAAAATTAGTTCCCTTGGCACACAAGAGAAATAAAAGAAATTTTATTTGGGTTTTTACTTTACTCCATTTTAATCCTTTTGCTTATCCTTATTTAAATCATAAAGTGAATGCTCCCCCCACAACACATAAAAATTCCTTCTTTTTTTCCCAAAGCCATTTTAAATTCATCTTTTTTTTCCAAAAATTCTTTGAGATTTTCTTGTGGCTTCTTTGGGGTTTGATTTGGATTTTATTTCTTGCTATTTCATGCCTTCAACTCTTGCTTTAGGCTGTGAATTCAGATTAATCTTGGATTTTGGGTTTCTCCTGCTTGTTGTCTAATGGTTTTTGATGTGAAAATTCTTGATGAGAATTTTCAAAAACCATGGTTTTATGAATAAGCTTCAAAAGGGTTGTGATTTGTTATATATGAAGATGAACTGAATTGGCCATTTCTGGAGCCAGCCCTTTTGTAAAGATAAACATCAAGGGCGCTTTATTGAAGTTCACTTGGGATTGGAGAGAGCAGAATTTGGATATTTAATCCAAGGAATGGTGGGTTTATTGCATCTTCAAGTGATCTGAGTCAGTTTCTGTGTTAAAATATTTGTGGGGGTTCCTGAAAAAGGTGAAAAATTGTTTCTCAAAAAAAACCCATTTTTTATAAGTTTTAAGAGGTTTTTTGATTCAATCTAGCTGAAATAATTTTTGGATCAAATGCTGTCCCAATCTAAAATTTAGGTAGAAGCATATAGAAATTTATCTTGATTGCTTCAAAACAACAATGCCTTGTTACAGAAAAGAATTTTTAAGTTTTCATAACAGGGAATTTTCTCATGAATTATTGCCATAAAAATCATTTTCAGCTTCCTGATGCCAGGAAACATGCAGTCCTTTAGCTACAGAAAGTGATGCAGTGAAGGAATAATAAAATTCCCCCCAAAAAAAAAATTTGGGAGCTCCAAGAGAATAATAATAACAGGAGAAAGTGCAAGGTTTATAATGGTTTTCTTAAATGGTTTTCAATATGTAATAAGAGGGGCCAAATTATACACAACACTGGGAATATTTATAGCAACCTCTCTTCAGTGGGATTAAATTTTAATCTTTATGCTAGGAAAATGGTTTCCTCCTAATTAAAACAATGGGCCACACCCAAGGGAATGGTGGGTATGACTGTGCCAAACAGCACAAAAGCCTAGGCATGGAGGAAATAAATTAATTTTACATATTCACTCACAAGTTCTCTGCAATAATTTATGGTTGAAGTATCTCACATCAAGGGTGGGTTTTTTTGATGATTTTAATTCAATGAGAATAATGATGGTGTTAAATTAAAAATAGTATTATCAGAATGAGGCCATATATCACTTTATTATCTCTTATAAGCAACCAATAACGCATGGCAAAGGGTCTGGTTTGATAGCTGATGAATTATGGGGTTAAAAGAACAAAAAGGAGCTGTATAAATACCTTTTTGGGTTAAAGGGGGTCTTCTCATGGCACATAGAGGGGGTAGTGATCATGGGATAAGGCTAGCAGGCTGGCCAGGGCTTTTCTAGCAAGAATTATTAGTTATTTGTCTCAGCTGTACCTGTCTCTGCAGTATTTATGCGTAATATTTCTTTCAAAAAATGTCTCATTGGTAATTTGCTATTTTTCCAGTTTTGAAATATTTCATATTTTTGTACTATATTTGTTTGAGAAACATGGTCATAGATGGGTATTGGTAGATTCATTTTTATCTTTTGATCATTTTAATAATTTCTATTAATTTTTATGGGTACTCCTTGGGATTCCTTGTGGTCTATAAAGATTTGATAGTGTTAACTTTGTGAAAAACTAAATTATTGTTTTATTTAAGTTGTCTGATTCATAACTTCATTTTGTATAGTTTTATTTGACTTTCAGATGTTTCAAATTGTCCTCTATCTGTCAGTCACCTTTTATACATGCATCATGAATGAATATTGGTTGTATCAGTTGCTTGTGTACCCTGTTGATGGGAGTTATCATTGCAGACTTGACACGTACAGGATTGACAGCTGCGGGCAGGAATTTGAGATAGGATGTGGAAAGTGCACAGGCAAATATTGAATGCAGTTTTTCTGGCAGTTTTCTGCAATATTGAAAATCTAGCAATTGCAGCTTACATTGTGTGGATGCAGGGCTGCGTGCAGGAATTTTGACAAAACACAAATCAGCCTGTAACTCATAAAATATCCACAACACTTCAATTCTGACTGAATTTTAGTTGTGTAACATATACATGACAATACACATGAAATATTAACATGGCCAAAAAGTCACTGTAGTGATGTTGTGATTCTTGGGCCATTTCTTATTAATTTATTTTAAAATATAAGGAGTAAGAATTCCAAGGTGGGTTCAGTGAGTGACTGTACCTAATTTTGGGAGGGAAATCCAAAGATTTAATAATATTTCTTGATTTAAAACCCCTTTTGTAGTTTATAAATTATTTATTTATTTACTTTATTTTGTCTACTTTTAACAGGTTTCTATGTACTAGGAGCAATCTGACAATTATTGTGCTACTTCATAACAGTTTTTTTGAAAATAGGGCCATCCTTTTCATTTTTTATCAGTATTTTAGTGAGTCTCCAAATAACAGAATTCATGAAACCATGTTTTTTATGTCTTTTGGGGATATCAGGTTGCATTGAAAGCATAAAGGGAGCCTTTTCAGAGGAGAAATCTAAAATAGGCTGCAAGGAAGATGCAGCATGAAAGAAAGAAGGTTTGAACCAGACACAAAAAATAATTTCAAGTGAAACAAGGCTGCTATGGGAGGCCAAAGTAACTATTGCTTGAGATTAACAAGTTTGTGTCTGTTGGAAGCAGAAAAAAAAAACAAATGGGCTTCCCTGGTGAAAGAATTATCTCTAAAAGGAGATGGAGTACAGATAAGAAACATATTTCTGGATTTGACTAAAATCTGAGAAAATAAGCAGAAATGGGAATATGGAGAAATTTATTATAGTCCCACCATAAAATGTTTTGAAATGTTTGAGGATTCATGCAGAGAAAATGGGAGTAATGGAATAAAATCAAGGAAGCAGAAGAATTTTTTGAGGGATCCCCATAAAGTGGGAAATTCTTTCAATACTAAATGTTTATCTGGTCAGAAAGGGATTTGGCTTGAGCCAATCAAAATCAAAATGAAAATGGTATGGATTTTTGAGTTTTGTAAAGCAGTCATTGTTGATGGCAGGCTTTTGAAAGGACAGAATACATAATAATTGATTTATAAGGATAAACAACTGAAAGAAAAACCATGAATCTTTTGACAATGAAAAAAAAGAAGCACTTATAAATAATTTGTTAGGGGAAAGCAGAAACTGAAAAAATTTGCATGTGTTAAATTTTTGGTTGAATGCTCCAGGTGAAAAATTAGAGAGGAAGAGAACAAGGTCTTATGATGCTAAGAGGAGTGGATCTAGGGATTCAAAGGAGGGCACTCTGGTTCAAGGTGAGTGAGAACAGATGAGTTTCATTCACTTGAGAACCTGCAGCTTAAGTAGACTAGATAAAAATTAGGCTGAAATGTGGTTCAAAAGAAATGAATGAAATATGTTTAAGGCACAAGAAGGATTTTCACAAGATGAAGTGTTTGACATGGAAATAGGTGTCACTGAACATCCACTCACTTGAACAACACTCAACATGTTAGTGATATGAAAAGGAATCTAGGATTAGAGATAAAGAACCCGCTAGAACTTTGACTACTTATCATGGTATAAAGGGGTCACTAGACTGTAATACTCAAGAGAAAAAAAAAGATAAGCCACTAGGAACAATGATAAAGATGTAACTGGAACTATAACTAATTCTGTATAGTATAAATTACGCACTAGAAAAGGTTACTCAAGAGCTGATAACAGTTATTGCACTCATGGCTTAGGCAATACAAATAAGAGAGTGAAATTCCAACAGCATGAAACATGGTGATAGGAACAAGATGTAAACAAAGGAAGTGCACTAACTACATTGGAATTGAAAATGATTTTACATAGAAAATAAAAAAAAATGGGAAAAGATAGATTTTAAGTTTGTGATTAAATAGAGTGACTGATTTAAGTTAATCATAAATAGTGCAATATTTAAATTTTTTGTAAACTAGATTGTGATTCAAGAAAGATGTAATACCAACAGGTTTAACCTGGGTGGAGTGTTGATTTACTTTAAGTATCACATTAGAATAGTGTTGAAAATTGAATCAAATATTACTGGGAATTGATGTAGAGATTGGCATGGGTGATAGTCAGAGATTAGAAAGAGTAGATGGTTTTTTATAGATTGAGGTAACTATATTGAAGGAAAAGCACAATGGGTAATGGTTACTTTTGAAGATTAAAAGAATTATGAAGTTTTTTGGAGTGCATTTTTATTGAGAGAGGTCTATTTTCTACCTTGATGAGGGGGATAATTGGTTCATTAGGTTTGAAAATCTATATTTCCCATGATTTATAACTCAAGAATAATGAGAAAAATGAACCTTATAAAAATGAATCTTCATAAGAAAACTTACCAATAAACTTCCTATTAACAAAATTAAATAATCAAATCTGGTAGCTAACAGCATCTCTCCTGCAGTAGGAAAAACTTAGGAGTTAAATTTTAAAATTGAAAATTGCACAGCATTTTTTTCTGAACAAAAAACTGTAAAATTTAGTGGAAGGAGGTATCTGTGTGAGATTCCCTGCTACAAAGACCTTGAACAGCACTTTACAAACCAAAAATGGTTTACTACCATGATATTTTCTACCTTGTTCAAAATTTTCAAAAACCAGTCTTTCCATATTATCTGAAATTAAAATAAATATGTCAGCAGTAAATACCATCAAAATAAAAAATATATCATAAGAGAACAGAAACAATCCAAAAATTGAAAAAAAGCATAAATTTAAGGCTGTATCAGAGTTAGCACAACTGCCATTAGAAACTCACCATTTTTTTTACAAAACAATTTTCAATGGTGGGTTTCTGAAATACACATACCACCTTATTAGTGTATTTCAAAATGGTGTGTTTCATCGAAATGGAATATTTCAAACATCAATTCCATCATTTATGCATCATCATTGATCCACCATCCATCACATGAAAACTTCCTCCTCCTCCTCCCATCCTCAGGTCATCATTATCCTAGGCGCCAATAATGGCTTAGTTTGCCATCATATTGCTCTCCATCTCTCAAAGATTAGTCTAACCATCATGGCTAGTGTCTCATGCTTCAAATTTTTCAAGAAATTGGAAATCCATGGCGCAGGTTCCATTAAAAATATCATCTTGGATTCTTCCCCCACTCAGATTCATGCCTTCAATTGATCCTTGGCTGCCTGTCTGGATCTATACTCTCCAAGCTCATCATCCTTCAATGGTCTGAAATCTCTCAATCATCATCATCTTCAACCTCCTCCTTTACTTTCTCTCATCAAATGTCTACCAATCTCATCCTCCAATGATATACAAACCATCAAATGAATCAATCTTGAAGCTCATCTCCGACTTGTTATCAGGTCCTTACTTGCTCTTGCCCTCAAATTAATCAAGTTCATCCTACCATCATGCATCATTCCATCCAATCTTCCAATCACTCCCATCATCCCCTCATCCTTTCCTTTTTTCAGTATTCTCCCTAACACCCCACCATCCTCATCCCCTCCTGAACCTCAATCTCCTCATCCTCCTCCTCCTCATCCAAAATCCCATCCCCTAGTCCCCACCAAGACCAACAGCATCTTTTTACCTGACCTTTTTCCTTCTACAATTGCCAATCAGACCCTAGATACCCTGATGTCAACCCTAAAACATGATATATTGATCTCCAAATAAGATAGTCCACAACAGATTTGGATCATCAACAAACAGATTGGATCCTTCAGACCTTTGGGGAATCTGTCCACCAAACCCATCATTAATCATTGTCCTCATCCAGTTTTTTGAGTCAGGAGAACAAAAATTGGATGGCTTGATTCAGACTGGAAACATCAGCTCCCTTGGCCAAAAAAAAAAACAAACAGACAGTCAGACAAATAATTACTTAGTTGAGCAGGCTTGAGGAACAACCACCACCCAAAATCAAAGGTAAGCAAAAGGATGATCAATCAAGAGGAAAAAAAGAGCAATTGCAACCAATACCATTGATATCAACATCTTTGCTGACAAACCAAAAGATTAAGAATCTTGAAGAACTAATTGGAAAACTGAGACAAAATACCAGAAGCTCACCATCCACTCCTTCATCACTCCAATCCATCTTGATCACTCTCTCCAAACTATCATCTTCATATTCATTGATCTAGCCTACAATCAATCATTTCAATACCATTGCCAATCAAATCACAACATATTTTCAGTACTCAATAACTAGCTCTCCCAATTGACTTAGCCCCTCATATCTCCCCCCTGTTCATCAGAATGCCTCCATCACTCCCATCCCTGATGGATGCATAAAACATCCCTCCCAACAATTCAACAGGATCCATCCAATCCTCCCAATTCAGCTCAACAATTCACCTCCCTGCTCACCAGGATCATCCCTCTACCTCACTGCCACAATCCAATTCCTATTGAACCAAGAATCCCAATCCAATCACCATTCCACTCCATCCTTGATGTCAAATCCAAGCTTACCCACCATTCTTAATCATCCATCCAAGAAGACCATCCCTTCTTGATCAATTGTGGGGCTACTGTACCCACCCATCTTCACCCTATCTATGCCCCCTTCCTATCCCGTAGGCTAGGCCTCTTAAATTCTCCATTGATCACCACCATCAAAAATCATCCAAATTTCCAGAATTCCCCTCTCCAAACTCATCAAATGCATCCAACACATAATTGAATCACCTAGTATCACCTCCAGCTCAAGCCTGTTGGCCATTAGGGAGGTTTGAGAGTTCAAGTTGATTAAAATTATTGTCCCCAATTGGCTACTTGATTGATTTTTGGCCTTTTTCAAGTCCTTCAACGGTTGGGTTTGTTGTCAACTAATGAGTGAAATCAATCTTGAGTCTAACAAGAATCTCAAACAAGTGATCAAGAAATGTCAGTTGATCTCCCAGAGTAGTTGGAAATATTGATCCTTCATTTGATCCAATCCTCATCTCCATCATCCATCCTGTTGCATCCCAAGTCCAGATGATTCAAACCAGGTGCTCATCAAGGCAGATACAAAAATTGTAAATGTTGATTCAATTGAACCCAAGGTACTTGATTGATTGAGTCAAAAAGAGGAAATCCAGTTGATCAAAGATACCAGTAGTGTTATCAATAGAGGTCCTCCTGAATCTGAGTCAGTTGATTGACCGCTGGAAGATGCTTGATCAGTCCAGGAGAATCACTTAAAACATAGCTTTGTGGGAAGTGAGAGCAGCTTTAAATGATTGGCCAATTGCTTGCTATTTGATTGATTGATTGTTTGAAAATCAATTAATCAACCAATTTTCAAGCAAGTGAGCAATTGCTTGTTTGTAACCTTGTGCTCCCCCTCCTCCTCCCCATTTGCATAGGGTAAATAGTTTTTTTTTGGAGGGAATTTCTTCAGGGGTTTATTTTGGTTTCAGGTAAGTCATTCCTTTTTTTTTGGTTTGGAAAATTGAAGTTATTGCATGGGTAACTCATGCTGTTTTTTTGTGGGGGGGGGGGGTTTGGTATTGGCTTTTGTGCCTAGGATCAACGTCAGTTTTTTTCTCTTTTTTCTTTTTTTCTTTTTTTCTTTTTTTCTTTTTTCCTTTTTTCCTTTTTTCCTTTTTTCCTTTTTCCTTTTTCCCTTTTTCCCTTTTTTTTCTTTTATCCTTCTTCTCTTTTTTCCTTTTTTTCCTTTTTTCCTTTTTTTCTTTTTTTCTTTTTTACTCTTTTACTTTTTTTCTTTTTTACTTTTTTACTTTGTTACTTTTTTACTTTTTTACTTTTTTAATTTTTTACTTTTTTACTTTTTTAATTTTTTACTTTTTTACTTTTTTACTTTTTTTCTTTTTTTCTTTTTTACTTTTTTACTTTTTTACTTTTTTACTTTTTTACTTTTTTTCTTTTTTTCTTTTTTTCTTTTTTTCTTTTTTTCTTTTTTTCTTTTTTTCTTTTTTACTTTTTTACTTTTTTTCTTTTTTTCTTTTTTTCTTTTTTTCTTTTTTTCTTTTTTTCTTTTTTTTCTTTCTTTTATTTTGTTATTTCTTTATTTCTATATTTTTTTTATGTTTTATGTTTTATGTTTTATGTTTTATGTTTTATTTTTATTTTATTTTTTATTTTTTCTTTATTTCTTTCTTTTTTTTTCATCCAACCCTGTGTTGCCAACAATTTTTAAATTACTGACCTTTTTTTTTCAATGTTTGCCCCCGTTTTCTGGACTGCCAATGATTTTCCCAAAATCCTCAAAATTTTATAAAAAAATTGAATCCTTTCTTGATCCTGAGCTCAAGCGCAGTAGGTGCCTGGGAGGGAACAAGATGGAAGGAGATTGTTTGAAAAAAAATAAAAAGAGGTGGCAAGCAGGAGGCTTAAATGAGAGATTCCAAAATCTCTTTTGAAGTAGCCAAAGAAGGGTTTAACAAAAAGGTCATGTGGTCTGGACAAAAACTGAAACCTTTGGATTTTTAACCTGCTATTAACTCTAAAAGAGTAATGTTAAATTCACGACTCCAACCATGTGGCAGTTGTTTAGGGCTCTACATGGCCCATTTGAGCTGTGGGGGCCCGTAGACAACTACAAAGGGCCGTTCCAAACATGTACAACCCCGGGGGGTTTTATAGGAGCCGTTTACCCCCCAGAAGTTATGCCAGAAATTTGGGCACCCCCTGGACCACACTTGGGTTCCCTCAACCCAAATTTGGGATCAATGTATACTATGTGGGACAGTTGGACCACACCTAGCAATACCAAAGCAAAATCAAAGCAAAATCAATTGAAGTATCCTAGATGTTAAAGTAAAATTTGACAAGTCTTTCTTAACTCAAAAGTTAGCAAACATTGAAGTTTTTCATTTGAAAGTTGGATCAAATACTGAAGTAGCATTGCAATTTTTTTGCATTATGGGAACAGTGGCAAGCCCTCGTTGTGAAATGGCTGCGCTGAAGTACTACATCAATAGTGCCATTAACAAAGCTTTGGAAAAAAAAGGATTTGGGGAATGAAACATTGGAAGCCCCAATTGCATCCTCATCTAGGGTGACAATTGAGGAACAAAATTTTTCAAATTTGGATTTGACCTCTGATTGTGAGTAAAATTTTATGTTACTGAGGTCTTTGATGGATTTAATTTGATTGAAACTAATGGGGTGCATGTAACTGAAACTATGACTTAACCAATGAATTTTTACTAGATACACTTGACCCACCTCCTGTGAGAGCCTTTCCTACTAGGGAAGAGGCCCAAAACTATTTTCAAACATGATTTATGAAGCATGATTACGCTCTGACAGTTTTCAGCTTGAAGAAAGATAAATATGCGGATTTGGCCTGTGATTTACATGGTTCCTACTTGGGGAAACTCCTTACCAAATGGTCCTGGAAAACTCACACAAGGAAGGTTGGGTGCAAGTTTTTAATCTGTGAAAGTTGCACAAAGGCAGACTCCTTGTGGCAACTCTCATAAAAAGAAACTCAACATAACCATCAACCATCAGAACATCCCTCTGTGCATCCTCAACTGAGGAGAATCACTGTGGTAGCATTGGAAAATTTGATAGAAGGAATGAATGATGGGCTCAATAAGTTGCAATTTAAGAGAAAATTGAGCAAGATTGATGGCGGGGATTATATTGATGACCAAACAATCTATAACACTAAGCAAAAGGTAGCACTTGAAGAACTAAAGGAGAAAAGTTTTATGGATGTACTCTACAAACAGCTTGAAGAATCAAGTTGGATTCATTGGTCAAAATTCATTGAAGAGGGTCACTTGGAGGCCCTGTTCTTGGCCCACCCAGAGTAATTAAAGCTTTTCAAACAATTCCATCATATTTCTATGTTGTATTGTACTTATAAAACAAATAAGTATAAAATACTGCTATTGCATGTTGTAGGAATGACAGCCAACCGGAAAACTTTCACAAAAACTCTTTTTTTCATAAGAAAAGAAATGTTTGATTTCTACAGTTGGTCTGTGAATGAATTAAAATAGTTTTCTTATGATCCTGAGAGACTTCCAAAAGTGTTTGTGATGGACCTTCAAAAAGCTCTGATTTGTGCAATTGAATATAGTTTCCCAGAGTCATCAAGACAATGTTGCACTTGACACGTGTCCAAAAACATACAATCAAACTGTAAAGGGCTCTTTTTTAATGAAGTTGAAGGATGGAAAAGCTTTATGACTCTATGAGCAAAGGATGGGGCCTCAAAGACCAAGGAGGAGGCGGGAGTCAATGATGTGAAACTCAGAGTAGGTCCAAATCACTGCTTCTTATTCTTCCTAGTTTTGGGTTCTGACATTCTGACTTGTATAGTTTTGCTTGAAAGACTATGAGGATTTGCTTGAGTATATGGAAAATAAAATTTTCCCTATCAAAGAGACTTCTGTAACGGCGTGGACTTGTATAAACCCAGATTTTGGAAAAAAAAACTTCTTGGGTTGAAGGGGCCCATGCCACTCTCAAATGATTCCTTTCAAACTCTTTGGGAAACATGTTGGATGTTTTGAAAAACCTTGATGGTGTGGTGAATAAATCTGGAAACCCTGGACCAGATGCAGAAAATTCAAAATTTTTTTTACAATTCTTTTATTTAGGTGTCATTCTTTAAAAAAAAAAAAAAAAAAAATTGGATTTTTCTGTATCAGTATCACTCCTCCAATTTCCTCATCCTGAAAAGCATTCCTCTGTCCCAGTGGTCTAGGACAGGCCTCTCTTGGTCTCATCACCTAGGCATTGGGTTTGATTCCTTCTCTCTTTTTTCCCCCCTTCCTTTTGGCCAAACGCTGTAAGACTCCAAACGGTGCTAAGCCGTGGCAGTTCTGTGGAGGGGAAAGGTGCTGTTTAGGCTGCCCTCCTAGGAGTTACAATAATATTTTAATGTAACCGGAATCAAGGTCCAGAACCTTATGGATGAGAAATCAAACTAAGAGAAGAGGATAAGAGTTGTCGGTAGCGATGGAAACAATACTATCTGAGACGAGATGGTGCAGGGAAAGACTTGAACAAATAAGTCAAGGTTTGTTCAGAGTTCAATAGAACAAGGCAGTTGTAAGTAACAACGCCCACAAGCTAATAACTCTGGTCGTCAGCAGCTGATTAGGAAAGATCAACTCAATCCCAACCAACCTCCAGGTTCTCAATGAACCTGCCCAACTCTCCGCAATCAAGCGCTTGAAGGGTACCAGATAACTGTGGGAGGCTGAAAAAAACAAAAGCAATTTGTTTATGAAGCTCTAGAAGCAAATCAATAACGAATTTGAGCAAGAATATCCCAACACTTCTCAAGGAACTCAAGAATAGCGTGGCGAAATTCAGTCTCAAAGAAGAAGGGAGGTATAACACTCCAGGTTTTAAGCTTAATAAAACCTCTTAAATCAAACGTGATTGGCTCCAGAAAGATGATCAAGGAGAGATCAAGACCAGTATGGTCGGAAAAAGGGATCAGAGTGGTATAACACACTCAAGAATTCAGGCAGACAGGAATTCTTCTTCAACCAGCAAGGCTATTGGTTGGTGATAAGGATCAAGGTCACAAAGGACTGAGTTTGAGTATGGAGGCTCAAAGGATCAAGGGGCAATCATAGATATACCCGGATAATTTGCTCAGATAAGTGGGGAAGGATGCCCACGGATAAATTTCTTAAGATGATGGTCTCATAGAATGATGGGATTCTCTGATGCTCTGATGCTCGGATGCTGGGCTGCTGGGATGCTGGGCCAAAAGGCAGGGGAGAGCCCCTCCTTATATGGGCAGGAGGCCCTGTTAGACTATATAAAACGGATTCCCTTGTCCAAAGGCGGAAGCGGGTGGGAGAGTCCCAGGAAAGGTTTCGGATGAAGTCCATGAGAGCGCGGATGGGCGGATAGGAGATTGGTTTGAGAAAGTTGAGTAAATCCTGACGGCCTTGAGATCCACGACTGATAGATCAAGTGCGATGGGAGGTTTGACGGATCCAAGGATTTGCCAAATGCTTGCGGGTGCGGTCGGGATGGATTCAGTAAATCATGGATGAGCGCCGCGCAACGGTAGCAATGAGGAGATTGGGAGGCGCAACGACAAAGATGAAGACACGCAACAACAAAGATGAGGACGTGCTTATGACAATGGCGGAGATGACAAGCAACATGGATAAAGGACGCGCGACGCGCGTGGATGAAAGGAGCGCGGCGCGGCGCGGCGCGGCGCGGGTAAAGAATGGTTTGGATGAGCCTGAGGATAAGTTGTTCATCCGGGCGGTACGTTTGCGCAACAGTTTATGGATTGAGGTCTTAAGGCGGCCAGGGTGTCCAGGATGGGGCACCACATCTCTCCCCAACTTACAGACTGTCCCTAGTCTGCTCCCGAGTTTGATGCCATAGAAAAAAAAGAAAGGAAAGACAGATGATTGAAACCGAAAAATGGCCATTTTGATCTTGAGAGTGGTTGAGAAAAAAATTTGTTGATCCGACCAAAAATCCTAGAAGTGGAGAGTTCCAAGGTGGCTCACAAGTGTGGCAAGGGTAGAGTTTCACAAAAACAACAAGGATCTTGCCCGGGCGGTGCACAATTGGGAGGACTTACTTCTGAGATAAGTTGCCCCCACAACAATGAAACTTCTTGACTTGATCAGCAGAGAACCTTCTGGCCAACCGAGTACCATCCAGCTCCTCCAAAACATAAGATCCACCCCTAACTTGATGAATCACTCGATAAGGGCCATTCCAACGATTAGAGAAAAGCTTGCCCCACTGGGTCTCCAAAGATCGATTATAAGCTAAAACTAGGTCACCAGGGTTCAAGGGCTCCCTGATTCAATTAGAGTGCTTGCCCTCCCAATACTGGACGGATTTTGCTCTGGATTCCATCATTTTTTGATAAGCTTCTTCACAAACTTCTTCACTTTGCTCAAGTTGCTTGGATCTAGCAACTAACAGATTGGTAGTTGAGGACACCTCTTCCCAAGAGACACCCAAGAAAGATTCCATTTCCAGATCCAAAGGAAGGACTGCTCTTTGACCAAAGATGATTTCATAAGGTGAGTAGCCAGTAGTCCTTTTGGTTGAGATTTGATCAGAAAAGAGAACAAGAGGAAGGAATTTGCAACAATTCTTGCCACTTTCACCAGCCAGTTTAACAAGTGCAGCCTTCAAAGGGGCATGGCCTCTTTCCACCATGCCTTGGCCTTCAGGATAATAAGGAGTAGTAACTCTATGTTGTCCAGGAAGGGATCAGATCATTTCAGCAAGCTTGCCCCCAAATTCAGAGCCACCATCAGTAGAGTAAGATCGAGCCAGGCCATAACGCATTGTCCAGGTCTCGTAGAGGAAAGCTGCCACTGATTCAGAGCTAAGGTTCTTAAGAAATTTTGCTTCAACCCATCCGGAAAAATCATCTCTAGCCACAATGAGGTACTTAGCACCACCTGCCTTAATATGAACCACATCCATAGCAATCCTTCCAAAGACAGTGGACTCCCCAGTAGGATAACAAATTTTGGCTGGGCGCCTGAGATCACGTTTTTGACAAACTTCACAACTCTTGCACCATTGGGAGACGGATTTCTTCAAAGATGGCCACCAGAATCGTTTGGATAATCGTCAATAAGTTTCAGTTTCCCCACGATGACCAAGGCCTTCATGCAGACTTTCAAGGATAGAATCTTGTTTAGAGGGAATAGTAACAACAATAAGAGCACAAGGATTGCCCCTCTTCACAAGTCTAGAGCCTTGAACGAAAAAATTAGAAGACTTTTGTTTAAGAGATCAAAATTCCTTAGCAGAGAGATCAGGAGGTTTTTGAAGAGTTGAAAGGTACTGCTCTAATTTAAACCAGAAGCCTTGTTGAAAGCCAGAATAATTTTGCAAAGAAAAAGAGAAAATAGGTTGAATTAAAGGTTCCTCTTCATTGAAATTGGTTCCAACATCAGATTCGTTGTCCCCAAGAGGTCGTCGAGATAAACCGTCAGGCATGGTGAAAGATTTTCCCAGCCTGTGAACAATATCAAAAGAGAAAAGCTGGATAAAGGCCACCCAACGAGTCATAGGAGCATTGATCATTTCAATGATGGATTGAGCATCAACTTGCAATTTGAAATGTTGGCCCCAGAGAACGGTTTGAAGTTTCTTCATCATTCGAGCCACACCACAGAGTTCCAGTTTGGGCTGGAAGTATCTAGATTCTACATCTGAAAACAACAAAGATTCATAAAGAGCAGGACGGTCCCAACCATTTTCATCTTCCTGAGTAAGGACGGCCCCAACAGATTGATAACTAGAATAAACAGCCAGCTTGATCTTGCCAGCTCCAGGTCCATAAGAGATCTTTTTCAAAACTATGTCTTCACCAACTATCCTTTTGAGTAGCTGGAAAGCACATTCACAATCTTGGGTCCAAATCCATTCAGCATCTTTTCTGGTTAGACGACGCAAGGGTGCACAGATTTTGGATAAAGATGGGATAAAGATTCTAACATAAGTGACAACACCTAGAAAGCCCCTAACTTCAGTTGAATTGATTGGGGTAGGCCAAGAGATGATCTTGTTGACTTTGGCTGGTGCCATCCTTCTTCCTTCCTTGCAGACCACATGACCAACAATTTCCAGAGCAGGGACAAAAGCCACCAGTTTGGATCCAGAGACAGTAAGGCCAGATTCCTCGATTCAAAACAGAATCCTCTCCAAGGTAGTAGCATATTCCCAGATAAAACGACAAATTCCTGAATGCCAAGGTAAGAGCTCATTATCATAGTCAGATACTGGTCCTTTAATTCTGCCATCGTCAATAAAGATACCAGCATGATCAGGGATTTCATCCTGGAGGATCCACATCATCTGAGCCTGATAGACTGCAACCAAGTTGGTGGCTCCTTGAGGCAATCGAGTAAGTTGAAATCGACCAAGAGGAGTATTGAAAGTAGTGAGAGGACAAGAAATAGGATGTAAGGATTGTTTGTCATAGCCACCCATAATATACCCTAGACCATAGCAAGCTCTTCCCGCAAAGGATTCAACAAATTCTTCAGTAGCAGGAGGGATACCAGAGTCTTTAATAGTAACTTTATTAAGAGGTTGAAGATCATGAACTATTCTAAGTTTACCGTTACTCTTGAGGACACAGAAGACGGGGCTGGAGTAACTAGAAGTTGACTTTTCATACAGGCCAGTTTGAACTCGTTCCCGGACCAACTTGATGAATTCGTCAACTTTAGCAGCAGGGATAGGGATCTTTTTCTTTTGCCAAGGATCATGTTCAACTACAGGGATGATATAAGGGAGGCCATAGGATTCCCGCAAGAGACCTCTCTCTTCTTCACAGAAAGCAATAGATTTTTCTCTTAGAGATAAGACATTTTTGATTAAATTTAACTCATCAGGAAGAAGCCATCCATCTGGACCAAAGTTGACCACCTTCAGACGTTCTTCAGTGACCCGTCCATTAGGCACAAAGGGGCCAGTAAGAGATTGAGGAAGACCGCAGTAAGGATCGCAAGATAGAAGAGGACGCATAAGGGGAGGATTGAGGTTGAGAAGCATAGGCTGGTTGACTGGTTGGATCTTCTTAGCAACTGGTTTATACTTAGTGGCAAAAGAGAGAAGTTCTTGTTTCCTCCAAGAGTTGACCAGAGAGACTTGATTACAAAAGCTGAGTCCAAGTTCCAACATCTTCCAAGTCCAATGTTCTGCAATATCCTTGAAGGGTGCCTTTTCCATAAAAGGAGAACCAGGAGATAATACGTTGCTCACATGTGTGGCACAAGGTAGGGTTTCGAAAATGACAGTAAAAGATCGCCCTGGCAGTGCACAATTGGGAGGACTTACTTGTACCCCAAATTGCCTCCACTGAAGCCCATATTCCTTCATACCAAAATCGCCAAAAACGGAATTGCAATTAGGATCTAGTTTAGGCTCGTTGCGGAGATTCAAACCAGAACTGAGAGAAGATTGATCAGACTCAAAAGTAGAAGGAAAAGAAGACAAAACAGATCCAGAGAGAGAAGGAGATGGAGAAGGAGTATCTTTGGATTTTTCTATTTTGATATGTTTTTGTTTTTTAATATTCTTGAGCTCAGACAAGAATGATGAAAGGAATGAAAAATAAGCCTGAGGGATGGAAGTTGACCCTTGAGTTGCAGTCTGAGGCTGAAAAGAACTACAACTATTAGTAGGATCAACTATTCCCCTAAAAAATGAGAGGAACTAGAGTTATCCTTCTGCTTCCCCTTAAAAGATGATTTGGGAGAATGACCAGGAAAATCTCTTTCCCAACGACCAGAATCCAAAGAGCAAAGAGGGAATTCAATTTTCCTGCCATCAGCATCAGGGAGAAGAATTCTCTCCCCAACTTGATCAGAAAACATCAGGGTTGCACCAAAGTCCATTAAGAAGGGTTGTCCCAAGATCATAGGACTGTCCAAACGAGTAATCCAAAAGTGGCAGGTTCCAACGATATTTTGACCAATCCTGACCGGTACATCTTCAGCAATACCAACCAGTTCACAAGCTTGATTTCCTATCCCATACACTGCAGAGTTGAAGCTGACCCTAGGACTAAGTTTGAGCTTGCAGGCCATAGCATCCAAGATTAGGTTAAGCTGAGATCCAGAATCCACAAGAGGAGAAACAGTTTTAGCTGAGTCACCAAGATAACAAGGAAGAAAGCCAAGGGGACAGGAATAAAGATTGGATTCTATAGAAGGACTGGTTCCACCAGAGTCCTCCATTAAAGTGCCAGAGGAGACTTTGAGTTCTTCAGGGCCAATTTCCACAGGTTGACGAGAGACCCATTTCTTCATTCCTTCAGCAACAGATGGAGAGATTTATAGGAGTTCAGCCACAGATAGATCAGGAATTTTGAGATCAGAAATTTTCTTTAATACTCCCTCCACAGCATTGGGGTGATCCTTGGAGATGCCCCTTTCAAATCAAACTTTGGGCTGGGTGGGGGGAGGAAGTTCAGGTGACGCAGAATCTAAGATAGGATTAGAAGGTTGAGGTGAGGGAGAAGGATCAGGGTGATCTGGGAACCTTTCCATGAGTGGTTCCTTTTCCACCTCCATGTCTTCTACATCAGAGGAAGGAGGCTCAAGTGTTGATCGACGTTTAACGGGTTTTCGAAGGATTGAAGTTGGCAAGGAAGGAGCCTTATGAGTTTTAGGTTCCTCATGTTGTTTCCTGGCTGGATCAGATTGATAAGTAGTCCCAGCAAGACTAGAGGAAGAAATAGCTGGAGGATACCAAGGTTGGAGGGTACCACAGGATGATCGAAATTCAAAGGAAGAAAGAGATGCTTTCACAGGGGGTGATGGCTGGTAAGAGGCCACCACATGTCGGATAGGACAAGACGAGTCAAAAGGGATTAGGGCACCATTAGGGAGGAAGTAATTGTTTCCCCTCTGCTCTACCAACTTTTCCTTTAGGTCCTTCTGAAGTTCCTGGCATTGTCCGGTTCCATGGCCTTCCCTATGACAGTAGTAACAGACCAGAGTTGATTTGGGGACAGAAGAAGGAGTTTTAGGAGTAGCTAGCGAAGAAATCTTTTGATCTATTTTGTTCTCAAAAGCCCTAAGTAACTTGGTGATTTCATCTATAGTAGTTGGTTCTCGATTGGAATTAGGATCTGCTTTAGGCCTACGATCTGCCTCCATTTTAATCATAATATTGTTCGACTCTTTAAAAGAAGGAGCATGGACTGGTTCAGTAGTTCTAGGCTTTTTAAAGGTAAGAGCAGTTTGACCTTTCATGACTTTATCCACAGTACTCCTAAGGGTAATAAAAACAGGGAGATTGAATTGATTATCCCTGGTAGTAATCATGGATCCAGATTTGACCAGTTCTTCTTTAATCCTTTCCTGCACAGCCGACAAAAAAGATTGGAAGAACTTTGCTCAAATTTTGTCCACTGTGTCAATGTGATTGTTTTGGATAAGATAGTTTTGAATGGGATCCCAAGACTTTCTAAAAATCTGATAGTCAGAGGCTGAATAAATACCACCATTGGAGATCCACTGAGAAACCAGAGCATCCAAATCCTGCAGAGTAAACCTAGCCACATCTATTTTACCCCAGTATGCCAACATAGCCTCCCTGAGAAGCGTCCAGTTGTGGGATTCAAATCCCTCAAAAGACTCGATTACCTCCATAACTTCATCAGAGGAGATAAAGAACCGCAACTGATAAGCCATATTGAATTCACTAGCTCCATCCACTTCAGCAGCCATTTCGTAGGAGTCCAAGAATTGCTCGACATTTGTACCGTTGAAGCCTAAGTTCTTGTTCTGGGGTTTGATCTTTACCATCTTAGGTTGAACAGAGGTGGTTGGAGTAGCGGGAGATGCCATATTGAATAACAGAGTTCCTAGGGGATCCAAAGAGCAGATTTCCAAATTGGCTCACGAGTGTGGCAAGAGTAGGGTTTCTCCAAAAACGACAAGTATCTTGCCCGAGCGGTGCACAAATTGGGAGGACTTACTTCTAGACCAAGCTGCCTCCAGGGATTGGAAAAAAGAACAAACAGAAAAAGAAAGAGAAATTGGATAGGATTTCGGAGTTGATTCTTCAAGTTGGGACTGTAAATCCCAAGGTTGCTGGTTTGATCCCGGCCCGGTAGACCAAATGTAAGACTTCAAACGGTGCTAAGCCGTGGCAGTTCTGTGGAGGGGAAAGGTGCTGTTTAGGCTGCCCTCCTAGGAGTTACAATAATATTTTAATGTAACCGGAATCAAGGTCCAGAACCTTATGGATGAGAAATCAAACTAAGAGAAGAGGATAAGAGTTGTCGGTAGCGATGGAAACAACACTATCTGAGACAAGATGGTGCAGGGAAAGACTTGAACAAATAAGTCAAGGTTTGTTCAGAGTTCAATAGAACAAGGCAGTTGTAAGTAACAACGCCCACAAGCTAATAACTCTGGTCGTCAGCAGCTGATTAGGAAAGATCAACTCAATCCCAACCAACCTCCAGGTTCTCAATGAACCTGCCCAACTCTCCACAATCAAGCGCTTGAAGGGTACCAGATAACTGTGGGAGGCTGAACAAAACAAAAGAAATTTGTTTATGAAGCTCTAGAAGCAAATCAATAACGAATTTGAGCAAGAATATCCCAACACTTCTCAAGGAACTCAAGAATAGCGTGGCGAAATTCAATCTCAAAGAAGAAGGGAGGTATAACACTCCAGGTTTTAAGCTTAATAAAACCTCTTCAATCAAACGTGATTGGCTCCAGAAAGATGATCAAGGAGAGATCAAGACCAGTATGGTCGGAAAAAGGGATCAGAGTGGTATAACACACTCAAGAATTCAGGCAGACAGGAATTCTTCTTCAACCAGCAAGGCTATTGGTTGGTGATAAGGATCAAGGTCACAAAGGACTGAGTTTGAGTATGGAGGCTCAAAGGATCAAGGGGCAATCATAGATATACCCGGATAATTTGCTCAGATAAGTGGGGAAGGATGCCCACGGATAAATTGCTTAAGATGATGGTCTCATAGAATGATGGGATTCTCTGATGCTCTGATGCTTGGATGCTGGGCTGCTGGGATGCTGGGCCAAAAGGCAGGGGAGAGCCCCTCCTTATATGGGCAGGAGGCCCTGTTAGACTATATACAACGGATTCCCTTGTCCAAAGGCGGAAGCGGGTGGGAGAGTCCCAGGAAAGGTTTCGGATGAAGTCCATGAGAGCGCGGATGGGCGGATAGGAGATTGGTTTGAGAAAGTTGAGTAAATCCTGACGGCCTTGAGATCCACGACTGATAGATCAAGTGCAATGGGAGGTTTGACGGATCCAAGGATTTGCCAAATGCTTGCGGGTGCGGTCGGGATGGATTCAGTAAATCATGGATGAGCGCCGCGCAACGGTAGCAATGAGGAGATTGGGAGGCGCAACGACAAAGATGAAGACACGCAACAACAAAGATGAGGACGTGCTTATGACAACGGCGGAGATGACAAGCAACACGGATAAAGGACGCGCGACGCGGATAATGGAAGCGCAGCGCGCGCGGCGCGGAGCGGCGCGGCGCAGGTAAAGAATGGTTTGGATGAGCCTGAGGATAAGTTGTTCAGCCGGGCGGTACGTTTGCGCAACAGTTTATGGATTGAGGTCTTAAGGCGGCCAGGGTGTCCAGGATGGGGCACCACAACGTGCGGGCCAAGACCCTCTCGGCCCAAACTTCCTCCGTGCCCCCATCATCCTTTCCCATCTAGCCTCATCCGCTTCATTCCCAACCACCCCAGCTCTCCCCAAAAACTCAGGGCTAGCTTGAGATCCTCGCTTGAGTCCCTCAATCTCAGAAACTCCTTTGATCCCAAGTCCCTCTCCACCAACAACCTCCTCCTTGCTCTTCAAACCCTCATTGCCTCCCTGCCCATCCTTGATCATCATCCTCACTCAACCCAAGATCAACAAATTTGGTCAATCCTACTTGTTCAAATCATCCTACACTCCTACTCCAACCTGTTCCAACTACTCTGCCTTTGATCCTACTCAATCAAGGATCTGATAGATTATTGGTCCATCATCCAAAACAATTGGATCTCATCAGCCTACTACTTCCTCTAGACCATCCCAAATAGGGCGCTTGGCTTGCTCCATCAAACCTGGCTTTGAGCCAAGAAATCCAACAACAACGGCAATGACGACAACAACAACAACCCCAATCAAGATCCAAGATCCTCTCCCATCAATCCAATCTCTAGATGCGCTTGGCAAATCTACCATCTACTCCATTGAACCAATTCAACCATCATCTCTCCCATCTCCGTTGGGATATCCTTGACGGTATCCTCCCCCCGCTCCTATCCCCCCAACTTCCACTTGCACCCCCCTTCCATCTTTGGGTGGGGGTGGAAAAGTGTCATCTACCGCCCGCAAACATCCGCGGGCGGTCTGGTTCATTTTTTTCCCACCCCTTCCGCCTTTAGGTGAGGGGTGGTGATCCTTGTGTTGTTGCGCGCGCCCATCCGCAGACGGACGCAAGAGAGGTGAAGGGATGAGAAAAGATCCCACCCCAGTCAGGGAGGCCTGATTTCCACTGGCCCGCCTGATCTATTTTCTAATCATCTGAAATCAAAAAAAAAAAAATTCTGCTCTATTTGTAGAATCACTTGTACATATTCTAACAGGGCCTCCTGCCCATATAAGGAGGGGCTCCCCCCTGCCTTTTTGATGGGGGAGGTATCTATGGCATCTTATCAGAGAATCATCATCACTATCATCTTGAAATAAATCATCTGTGGGGTCTTATTCCCCTTTATCTGAGGCTGAATTCTGGGTATATCCATGATTGCCCCTTGATCTTTGAGCCTCCATACTCAAATCCTGATTGTTCATCTTTATCACCAACCAATAGCCTTGCTGGTTGAAGAAGAATTTGACTGATTGAATTCTTGAGTGTGTTACACCACTCCTGATCCCTTTACCCGACCATACTGGTCCTGTTCATCCTTTGATTATCTTTCTGGAACCATTCACGTTTGACTGAAGAGGTTTTATTAAGCTTAAAACCTGGAGTATTAAACCTCCCTGTATTTCTTTTGAAGTTGAATTCCGCCACGCTACTCTTGAGTCCCTTGGGAAGTGTTGGGCTATTCTTGTTTGAATCAGTGATTGTTTTTCTTCTAGAGCTTCATCAAACAATTAGCTTTGTCTTGTGCAGCCACCCACATTTATCTGGTACCCTTCAAGCGCTTGATTGCGGAGAGTTGGGCAGGTTCATTGAGAATCTGGAGGTTGTTTGGGATTGAGTTGATCTTTCCTAAGCTTCTGCTGACAACCAGAGCTATTAGCTTGTGGGCCTTTTTACTTACAATTGCCTTGTCCTGTTGAACTCTGAACAATCCTTGACTTCTTCTATTCAATTTTTCCCCGGCATCATCTTGCCTCAGATAGTTTTTTTTCCCAGCTACCAACTACTATCATCTTTATCCTTTACTCTTTGGTCCCTCATTTACCAGGTTCTGGACTTTGATCTTGGTTACATTTAAATATTATTGTAACACTCAGGAGGGCAGCCTAAACAGCACCTTTCCCCTCCACAGAACTGACATTGCCTAGAACCGTTTGGAGTCTTACAACGGAAAAGTTTCAAATCAAATTAAATTGGTTCAGCCATCACTAAAAAACTCTTGAATTAAGTTAGGGACATTTCTCCCACCTGAAATGTTACCATTGGGATGCAAATTGTCTTTAGAGGCAATTCAGCTTATTAGGGAACAATTTGAGAAGCTCAAACATGATTATGATGGCAAAGTGTGCACCAAGTCATACTCCAAGAATATGGGTTTGCCCTGTTCCCACCACATAGGTGACCATCTAGCATTCAGAGGATCCATGGTACCCAAAGATGTTCATCGTCAGTGGAGGTTGGACTATGACCCTTGCAGTTCTAGTTCTGTAAGTTGGCTTAAGTTGGATTGTTCAAACCACTATGTGATCAATGCTTTTGGGTTAATTCTTTTTGATTAATTGTTCCTAATTCACTAATGGTTGATCCTTTTGAATTTGACAAGTGCAATGTCAATGAAATGCTAATCATTCCTCAGTGATGTCAAAACGTGAATGCAATGATCTTGGAATCTCCAGATCATGAGCATGGCGGCCTATTGAAGTATATCATTCAAAAGATCCCAAAATATTGATTGAAGCCAAGACTTGAACCTAAAGTCTTACAATCAAGTATGGGCCGGCCAAAATTGACAGATATGCAGAGAGAACCACCTTGGTTTGAGAATGTTGAAAAACAACTCAAGCGGGAAAATAGGAATGGAAGGGTGCCAAATAATAAAAAAGGAAAGATTGTAAGTCTTTTCTTTTGAAAAATGTTCATTTCATGGGTTTAATGAACTAAATAACTAATGATGAATTTTTAATCAAAGTTGGAAGGATCAGAATCTGAATTTCATAGTTGAGAGGAAGAGACTAAAAGTGAATTGAGATCACTTAATTTGGAATTGGAATCTTCTTCAGAGGAAGAAAAAATGCAGCAAAGCTCAACCAGAAGCTCATCTTTGGTGAGTATTCATTTCAGTGATCTGATTAGAGAAATGAATACTAAGTTAGTTTTCATGATAGGAAAGAAACTTGAAATACCTCAATAAAATACCCAAGAAATTCCATAAGCTTCTGGGTGAGGTTTAAGATCCAATTGGAGATGGGAATTGTGGATTTAGAGTCATTGCTAGATCTCTTGGTTACAATGAAAATGGATGATTTAAACTGAGATAGGAAATGATTGATACATTAGAGAAACATGAAGCATGCTACATTAAGATGCTTGGTGGTGCAAAAGAGGTAGAAAAGATTAAACAAAGTCTTGATGTTGAAGAAATCAATCAAAAAATTCCCTCTTCAAAATGGTTAGATAAACTAGATATGGGACCAACCTTAGCAGACACATATGCCAGACCTATATGTTTTATTTTATTGGATTCCTTTTGTTCTTATACTCCAATGAAAAATGGTGTTACAGATCAATCAGACCCTATTTATATTTCCTTCTGTCCTCCTTGATGCGGAGGGTTTTCCTCTTTCCTCATCTGTTTTCCTTGATTCACATGTCATGATCTCCCTGGAAATAATTTTTTCTTTTTGTTTTCATCATTATTTTTGTCTGAGAAAAAAAAAGGAAAGAAAAGAAAAGAAAGAAAAAAAAAGAAAAAAATTATTTTTTTCCCACTTCATTTCTGTTATCCCTTGTAAGTAGTCTACAGGGCCTCTTGCATATAAAAGGAGGGGCTCTCCCTTGAATTTTATCCATCTTAGCATCCAGCATCCCTGATCCATCCATCATCATCATCTAAAGCAATAAATCTGTGGGGCCCTTCCCCTTTATCAAAGCATTTTTATCCTGGGTACATCAATGATTGCCCCTTGATATTTGAGCCTCCATACTCAAATCTTGATCCCTCCCTCTGGGGCCTTGTTTTTTAACACCAACCAATAGACTTTCTGGTTTAAGAATAATTTATTTGATTGAATTTTTGAGTGTTTTATACCACTCTTTGATCCTTTTATTGACCATACTGGTCTTGATCATTCTTTGATTATCAGTCCGGGACCAGTCAAGTTTGACTGAGGGGTTTCTTCAAGCTTGGAACCTGGGGTGTTAAAACTCCTGTATTTCTTTAAAATTCAATTCCGCCATTCTATTCTTGAGTTGCTGGAGAAGTGCTGGGTTATTCTTGTTCAAACTTAATGTGTTGCTTCTAGAGCTTCATAAAACAAATTGCTTTTTTTTGTACAGCAACCCAAAGTTATCTTGTACCCTTCAAGCGCTTGATTGTGGAGAGTTGGGCAGGTTAATTGAGAAACTGGAGGTTGGTTCAGATTGATTTGATCTTTCTTAATTTTCTGCTGACAACCAGAGTTATTAGATTGTCAACTTTGTTACTTACAACTCCCTTGTTCTATTGAACTCTGAATTAAATTTTATTTTTTTCAAGTCTTTTCCGGAACCATCCTGCCTCCAATAGTGTTTCAGCTTGCTACTATTGCAGAGCAAGCTGCAAAAGTGACAGAAATAACATAAAAATAATTATAATAAGATTAAACTAAGAAAGGTTAGGAAAAACAGAAATATTATTACAAAAATGGATTCTCCACCCAAAATTAGGTAGGGTCACTCACTGACCCCACCCTTGAAATCCAACTCCTTATATTTTTAAATACTTAAGGAAAGAAAGACCAAAATGCCACAGCACCACTATTGAACGGTTTGACCAATTGAATATTTCACACTTATTGTCACTATAGGTTTCACAACTAAAATTCAGTCAGAATTGAGGTGTTGTGTATATTTTAGCAGTTATGGACGGAAATGTGTTCTGTCACAATTCCCGCATGCAGCCGTGGCAGCCAAAGCACCCGCGCACGACTGAGATACAGCTCTGTCACTTGGTCAAAGTCGTGTATGCAGCCCCGGGCCTCTGACAAGTACGCAGCCGCGGGACTATGGGTTGAAAAAGTGACAGGTGGCCTGAGAAACTTAGGTACCGCGTAAAACATGCTACAACCCACACAGGAACATTCTACATATGTGATAAATGTTCCCATGGATAGTAGATAGTCTAAAAGTACATAAAATTATATAAAAATACTTAAATAACCTTTCTACATATTTTTTATTAAATATAATTCAAGGTACCAAGAATGTCGAAAATAAGACAATGAAAACTTCTAAAAATATATTAAAATAATTTAATATACTATTATGAGAATTTCTAGACATCAATATTTTTGTGACATACTAAGAAAACTAATGATGTAAAAATGTTACATGAATACCCATGAATTATATTTTTAAGTAATTATTTTAGTAATTCAACTGAAATTTGAAAATAAGGAGTAAAATCAATATCATGACTTTACTCTAATTATTTAATACATAACAAGAACTCATATGACATCAGAATATCCGTAGAAATGTCTATTAAAATAATTCTTAACTTACTGGGAACATTTACTAAGGATAATTAATTAAATAATAAATAAAAAGGAAAGATAGGTGTTATTCACACGTCCAAACATCAACTATAAAGTAGAATAATTCCCATACCCTGAGGAATTAGATGCTACCCATGCTACAGCACCAAGAATACGTGTCAGGCTACCATTAGTTACCCTGCTAGCCTCAGTGTCCGTCCCTTTGAGCCCCTGTACCCCTCAGAAGGACAATATTGGGACTCCAAAAGCTATAAATAAAGAGCTCTTTTGAAGATATTGATACCCAGAGACCCAGTTATATTTATATCCAGACACCGTTCCAAGGTAATAAAGTACTTATAAAATATAAGTAAGTGATTTATGGTATAGTCAGATCAATAATATCCGTCCTCAACCTCTTTTTATCGATTTAAACTGCTGAACAACCTTATAACCCCAGTATACAGGTTTGACCCATCAGTGGACGTCCCAAAAAGATACCCTAATGATTCAATAATATACCAGTGAGTTTTATTATCCTTTCTCTTTTTTGGCAGCTTGGTTACAAATCCCTGCCACTCCACCATATATTTTATATACATATTATCTTTGGGCAAAATATCCTTTAAACTAAAGAGCCCAAAGTAACCAGGACTAAGTGTTTTCATACTGAATTCCCTGAAGAGAGGTGTTAAAGATCCCCAATGTAATTGTGCCCCCTCTATAAAAATATTTAATAATCAATTTATCAATATTGATTTATAACAATAAACCATTAGCAAGCCAATTAACCTTGCAATAAGCTTTATCCAAATATTTTACAGATTTTTGCTGCATTTATTGAATAATATATTTATCATTTTTTCTATTACCTCTGGTAGCTAAAGGATAGCAAGGGTCTTGGAATCCAGGAGGCTGACATAGTGTTGTTTCCTTGTTAATGACTACTCTCAAAATCATCCCTTCCATTTATTCCTCATTTGTAAGGTTCTGAACCTTCATTCCTGTTACATTCAAATATTTTTGTAACACTCAGGAGGCAAGCCTAAACAGCACCTTTCCCCTCCATAGAACTGCCTGCCGATCAGCACCGTTTGGATTCTTACAATGTGCAGGAAGCACCAACCAGAAGCTCATCTTTGGTGAGTATTGCTGTGATTAATTAATGGTATTGGAATTTTGGCTGATTGGGTTTTTATTATAGGAACCCAAAGTGAAATGCCTCAATCAAACACCTGAGAAATTACATGAGGTCTTGGGTGAGGTTTGGGATACAATTGGTGATGGGAATTGTGGATTTATTCATTGATAAATTGCTTGGGTATGATGAACATAGTTGATTTAAAGTGAGAAAGGAAATTATTGAAACATTGGAGAAACATGAAGCATGCTACATTAAGACTCTTGGTGGTGCAAAAGAGGTAGAAAAGATTAAAAAAGACTTGAAGTTGAAGACATCAATGAAAATATTCCATCTTAAAAATGGATGGCTAAGTTAGATATGGGTCAAATAATAGCAGACACATATGCCATAACTATATGTTTCATTCCATTGGAGTCATGTTGTTCTTATACTCCAATGAAAAAAGGCATTACAGATCAGTCAGAGACTACTTATATATCCTTTTTCAACAATAACCACTGGGCTCTATTATTACTTGAGTGAGAAATGATTCCAATCCTGTGCATTGTAGCAAAACCTTATGATTTCATTTCAAAGAAAGCTTCTGGTTGGGTTGATCATCTCAAAGATCAACCGCATGTGTATTCTAGATTATAGGCTTGAATTATAGATATCATTTCATCACTGGGTTTCCATATCACTTGTATTATTATGCAGCTAACTTGTGATTCTATTAATATAAAGGGTTGTCAAATTTTCAACATCATTATGTTTATTTTTTTGAGTTAACATCATTATGATGAGTGTTTTGAATGAGATTTTATTGTTAAGTCAGTTCAACTTGTGTGAATGAGATTTTATTGTTAAGTCAGCTCAACTTTTCTTGGGCTAATCCCATCATAAGAATTATTTTTACTTCTTTTGAGGAGATCACCTCAACACAAGTTTCAATTTTTTTTGTGCTTGTACTTTGAGGCTTGTCAAGTTGCTTGTTTTTTTTGGTGTTTTCACTCTAGGGCTTTTCAATTTACTTTTCTTTTTTTTTGGTGTTTTAACTTAAGGGCTTGTCAAGTTGAACTTGTATTTTTTGCCACTTTTACTTCAGGGCTAGTCAAGTTGAACTTGTATTTTTTGGCACTTATACTTTAGGGCTGCCCCATACACTCTTTCATTTTTTTTTTTTTTTTTTTTTTTTTTTTTTTTTTTTTTTTTTTTTTTTTTTTTGGTTGTCTTCAGTTTTTTTATTTATTCATTTTTACTTATTATTATTGAATTTTTTAATTTTCTTTGTTTTTTTTGACCAAAAAATCAACATTTTTTGATATTTTGGTTGATTTCTGTTTTTTTTTTGTATTTTTCTTTAGTTTATATTAGCTTTTAATTTTTTTTAATTTTTTTAATTTATTTTTTTTGGCCCACAAAAATTGAAGTTGTGTGGCACAGAGAAAAACTACGTTTTAGTTGTGTACAGCCCCACACAACTCAAATGTAGTTGGGTGTTGTGCCACACAACCCAGGCTATTGTGTGGGGGCTGCATGACTACACTTTAGTTGGAAGGAGGCTACAAAACTAAAATCAAGCGATGTAGCATGCCACAAGGCCTGAATGAGTTGTGTACATGGCTCATTTGGGACGTGAATTTATCATCACCTTTCCAATAATTACCTTAATAACCTAATTATTTTATTTTGAAACTCAAATCATGACAGCAAATGAAAAACAAATTAATCACTCAGTGCTTCCTAAGGGTATATATCTCAATGATGAAGGGAAAATTCAATTAAAATTGTTCTATTAATTGTTTTTTATTGTTATTTGCAACTCTTGCATAAATTTAAATCAGAAAATATGTATTCTGAACCTTTTTGGCCAGAGAGCCTCTCATTAAAAATGAATTTGTTCTTCTTTCAGCCACTGTTTGAATTTTCTGGTTGAACTTTCTGTATCATTAACATTCCTTCATGATCTTCAACAGCTCTTCTTATTCCAAGAATCAAATCACTAGATATGATGCTATCCCATTAAATTTTCATTCACCATTAATAAGTTGAGTTTCATTTGCATTAATTTCCTCAAATAAATTATTTGAATTAGTAGGGCATATCAGAGCTAGCAAACGGGCCATTAGACACCCACCATTTTCTTTTACCAAACCCACCATTTTTAATGGTGGGTTTCTGAAATACACATACCCCCTAACTGGTTTATTTCAAAATGGTGTGTTTCATGAAAATGGAACATTTCAAACATCAAACCCGCCATTTATGCACCATCATCCATCCAGCATCCATCCCATGCAAAACCCCAATCCGCACCTCCACCTCAGCAAATCCATACCAATCCCACCTCCATTGCATCACACACATCTCATCTCCATTGCTTCACATCTCCATCACATCACAAACATCCCATCATCATCTCATCACCCCAAATCACATCACCATCTTTCTCAAAATGTCCAATCAACTTCCCGGCAACAAGTTAAAAATGCAAAAAAGCTGACTGAATTTTTTTTATTCTTTGACTCTGATTGAGAATCCTATTTGGAATCAACTTGGTTGGCTTTAAAGTCTCTATTAGAAAAGCAATACATGTTTCCAAGAAGACAAAATATCCACAAACCTATGTATTAAAGGAAAAAGCTTCATCTCCTCCCCAAATTAGGCTTCCAGAAACTGTTCCAAAGTCTATTGCATTCATTCAAGAAACATTTGGAGATGATTGAAGACAACCACATCTTCCAGGAAAATTCTTCAAATCCTCAACGCAATCCAGCCATCCAACTGGACATTTCTCTTTTTAGATTGGGATCAAACAGAAATGGAGCAGCAATTCATCAATTAGAACATCTATTCTTGGTCAGTTATGGATCCATTGAACTATACAGCAAAATAGTCATGATTGCTATGATATCTTTCCATTTATCAGCCCTTTCTTGGACAACCAAACAAGAATGCAAGGAGATATCTCAAATAATGGAGACTGAAGGCTTTCCCAATTGCATTGGTTTTGTTGATGGAACCACTATCCCCTTGAGTCAAAAACCCAAGATAGATGGCAACCACTATTTTGATTGGAAAAAAGGCAATCAATTTATTTCTTTTACAAAGCATTTGATAACAAATTTAATAACACACTGACAAAATATGTTTTATCTTTTTGCATAGATACTCTGTGGCACTAAATCTTGTTTTTGATAACAACAAGAATTTCATTTCCGCCATGCTGGCCTTCTGTGTTCTTTTCATTATTCATATGTTTTCAATTGGATGTGGATTGCCCAAAAACCAGAGAACTACTTTCATCAAGATCAATCACTTCTGGCCAATTTAGCTTATACTAGCGGTAAATATGTGGTTCCAGAATACCAAAATGTTTCATCCAATGATCAAGCCAAAACTGATTTCAACTATCATCTTGCCCCATCACGCTTTTGGATTGAACACGCAATAGGTTTCCTGAAAGGCAGATGGGCCAGCTTAATGGAAATTCAAAAACCAGCTTCAAAATCCCAAACAAATGAAGATCCTCATCAACTGGATTATCACTTTTGGAATCCTTCACAACCTTCTGTCCAACATCAAAGATGAAAGGGAAGAAATATTTGAAGACAATATTCCCAATCCTCCTCAATTTGTCCCTGTGTCATCTTTTCCCTCATCTTCTGCCATGAGAGAGCGCATTCTACCCCTCACACTTTCTCACTTTGATGAGTAGCATTTGATTTTTAAAGAGGTAAAAAATTACATCACAGTATTTTTTTTTTTGTTCAACCAAGAATCCTAGGCTGACTCTGGTTTTTTTTTCTTTTTTGGTGAACTTGGAAAAAACAAAACTAAAACTTCCAAACCACCCACCTCACACCACCAAGACACTGGTCCACTTCCACTGGTCCACTCCCACTGGTCCAATCCTTCCTGCTCTTCACCCACCACCTCCAACTCACCCATCACCTCCTACTCACTCACCACCACCACCTCACCCACCACCTCACCTCCTCCTTTGGTTGTCACCCCTGGTAAGCTCCCCGCCCTCCTCTTCCTCCCAATCTTAGGTTTCTGATCCTTTGATAAATCCAGCTTTAGGACCCCCAACCTTCTTGCTCAATTCCCCAGGCAAGTTCACTCCCTCCTCCTAGCCAATTGATCAACCATCAACCAACCCCCCCCATCCTTGCAGCTCCAAGCCCAGCCTCCCCCCTCCTTGCTGCTCCAAGCCCAACCCCCCCCTTCTTGCCAGTCCCATACCATTGATCATCAACTGACCAACCAACAGCAGAACCCCCCCCTCCTCCTCCCTCAAACAATTGGGCAATCATCCAACCAACCAATGGCAAAGCCAGCCCCCCCTCTTTGCCCAGCCAATCAACCAACAGCCAAGCCGCCCCCCCCTCCTTGGTGGCCCAAATAATTGGCTAATCAATTGACAACCAATCAACCAAAGGCCAAGCCAGGCCCCCCATCTTTGCCCTGCCAATCAATTGACCACCAACCAACCAATGGTAAAGCCAGCCCCCATTCTTTTCCAAGACAATTAATTAACAACCAACCAACCAATGGACAAGCCAGCCCCCCCCTCTTTTCCCAGCTGGTCAATTGAAAACTGAACAACCAATTGCCAAGCCAGCCCCCCCCCCTCTTTTCCCGGCCAAGACCGCCCCCCCTTCATGGCCTAGCTGATCAATTGACAAAAAAACAACCAACCAACAGCCAAGCCCACCCCCTCCCCTGCTTGCAACTCTGGTGCTGTGCACCCCCCTCCTCCTCTTAATTTGTTTAAAGACTGGACTGACCTCTTTTTATTTTAATTTTTTTTTTGGGTAGGATAATTGAAAGGTACTTTTTTCTATGTTTTTTGATCATCTCCCTTCCTTATCACATGGCTGATAATGTTTTTTCACCCATGCAATGCAACTTGCTATTCACCCCCTTGTTCTTTCAACATCCTCCCTATTGCTTGAACTCCCATTCTTCCCAAAGCAACCTCAAAATTTTCCACAATGACCCAAATTCTTTCTTGATCCTCACCCCAATTTTAGAATGTGGATGGGAGAAGAAAATTTGCCAAACATACAGAGAGGTGGCAAGAATTGGGCCCATCAGCAAAAGAGGACTCAAAAGAGAGATTCTGATATCTATTTGGAGGTGTTGGAGGAGGTGATTGATGAAAAGCTTGTGTGTTCTGGAAAAAAACTACTTTCTTTGGATCTGTATCCTGCCATGGTCACCAATTGAAATCTGTTCCCCAAAGAATTCAAACAAGCCAAAGAGAGGATAAAACAATTCTATTTCTTCAGCTCTGGGAAATTTTTTGTTGTTGATGAATCTGATCAAAATTATATTTTTGAAATAATTGATTTTTTCCCTTTGAATAAACTCTATGAGAAAGGGAAAAAGCAAATCACCTCAGTAACCACTTTCCTTCACCAATCAAAAAGATTTTTCAACACCACTGTGGAAAGTAAGAGAGAAAAACTCTCCTAGTTGTCCTCACGTTTTGGTATTGATGGTCCTAGCATCTTTAAGGATAAGGATTCTCCAGTAAAGAGAGAGAGAGAGAGAGAGGGATGAATTTCCTTCCTTTCCTTCCCTTCACCTAAATATCCATTAATCCATCCATCCATCAATCCATCAGTGAATCAATCCGTCCCCTACAAGCTGGGGTTGAGAGCGCAGAATTTATACCCACCCTCTCAAACCTATCCTAAGTACAAGTGCAACAACAAATATAAAAGAAACCCTTGCCTAACCCTAACCCTTTCCCATGCCGCAATGACCCTCCAGCCTGCCTATGCTTAAACACACCCAGTTTTAACTTCTCATTACATTACCCTCTGCTGCGCCCTACTTGGAGCCCCCCCTGTTGTCTGTATCTGCCCGGTGCGCCGCTTCATTTCCTGCCCCATGGGTTGGCCCGCGCTTGTGCGCACCCGCCCTGCTCCATCCTCCCAAACTAGCTGCCTGCAAACCTGGTTTGGCCGGCTCCATTCTTGGGTCTCCAATTTCCAAGCGGGCCGCAATGTGCGGGCCACCTGCAGCATGGTTCTCAATCCAAGGCTATATAACAACACCACACCATGGGTCCCTCAAGATCTTGGGGTGGAAAAATGTGGGCAATTGGATGGCAAAAATTGATGCATCCATCTGAGCTATTTGGAAGATATTTGAGAAAAGCTGCTTTCACCCTACTAGATACCAATGAAAATATCCTTCTAGTTACTAGAGGTGATCAAATGTTTTGAGGAAAAATAGGAAAATATTCCAGAGATATGTTTTGGCTAAAAGAGTCATATTCATTTATATACTTATGAAAATAAATTTACATGGAGGGGCCAAGAACTTAATGGGTTTTTTGAGCCCTCTGAAAGAGAGGTATATGTCTGTTTAGGAAAATATAGGAGCATTTTTGCTGCCTGTGGGGTTGACAAGGACTCCTTTCAAGAATGCTATGGATAATTTATATGGTGATTGGGTTATGCAAAAACCTAAAAAAAAGGGTATAAGTCAGCAGGATCACTTACTAGGTCTATGTCCGGACTTATTCTTGATGAATGGGCTAATATGCAAGGATTCAGGGTTCTGGAATTTGGTACTGGGGCAGGCTAAATGGTTGGATGTTGATTTGGCCAAAAAAATAAGGATACAAGAGTTTTGGGCTATAATTTTATCAGAAAGTGGTCCAGGATCACACAAGTATTTCTTTTAAGGGTTTGATAGCTTGAGGAAGAAAATATCTTAAGCAATAATAACCATATTAATGGAATGAATGGGCTAAAAATGGCTGGGGGAGGGGCCTTTATTAATATTGTTTGGGTCCCCTCATGGTACAGTCTTGTTACCAGCCAAAGGAGGGGGAACCAGGCTAGTGCTGAGACCAAGGGACCATCAGTGTGTTCTTGTGGACCTTCTCTAGCTACTAAAGCAGTATGGAAATCCCTATTTCATCATACTTGGGGCTTGATACATGTTTTGGAACCCTCAATGACCTCACTGTATTGGCCAAAGAGTTAATATTCAATCAATATTTTTGAATATAAGGCATGGCTTCCTGAGGTCAGGTGGTTGAACACATGTTCTGGGGAACTTATTCTGAAGGATTATTTTGATTCCTCTTCACTCCATATTGATGGGATTATAGTCACTTAACCAGGAAGTAATCCCCTGGTTGTGACTAGTTATATACAGTCCACTTTGTATGACATACAGAGGAGTTTGCATGGGTGCCTGGTATCTTGTGAGATATTCTGCACAAATCTAGGCCTCTTTGTATCATCAGTTCACACTCTCAGGGTGCTACTGTAACTTTTATGTACCCTTTTGGGGTCCAAATCCTCAGTACAGGTCCCATTACAGGGGCCCTGACAACCTTTGGTACAGTTCCAAAAAGAGTTCAGGGCCCATTTTTCTGGATTTTTGGGTTTTTTAGGCATTTTCATACTATTTCCCACCACATGGTGGCGCTCTTTGGGCCCCATGTGGCGTGGAACAGGGCTGTGGGGTATATGTGAGGTACCCCACAGCCCCATTTCTGTTTTTGGGAGATGGAAGAGTCTCTGGGAGCTTGGGGGAAACCTGGGGCAATGGCCCGGTTGGTTGAAAGTGGCCCCTGAGAGGTAGTTGGTCAACTACTTGCAGGGCTAATAACCAGTGCCAACCGCTGCGCACAGTAGTTGATCAACTACCTGCAGGCTTCTTGGTAGCAACTATCTTGTGTGGTAGTTGTTTGCCTACCCACGGGTTAGTTGATAGCAACTCCCTTGCGCGGTTGTTGCTATCTAGCAACTAAATGAGAACCTCATGAGGTACTTGCTTGAATGCTTGCAGGGCCAGTGCGTTCCATAGCTCCAGCGCGCAATTGCAGAGGGTCTGCGGCTGCGTGCAGGGTTATGGAATTTTTTTTTTCCATAACTCCAAAACTAAACATAATTATGGGTTTCTGACCCAATTTTGGTAAGAAAGCCATACCTGCAGATGTGATGGATGGGGTACACAGGTATGTCATGGGTCTAACTGAAGGAGCAGGATATGGGGGGGGGTGCCAATGGGTGACCATACCTAAATTGGCGCCAGGAATCCATATATGCAATAATATTCATCCTTTTCTTACTGATTAAGGTTTTTTATCTCATTTTTATTTAAGCTTATTATCTCCGTAATTTTTTTATTTATGTTATATATATTTATCAATTATTTTCAATATTTATTTTTGGGGCAATGTTAAATTTGCAACCTCCCAACCGCTGTTCACTACCTAAAAGGGGTCGCGTGGTGCAATTTGTGGCCCATCTGAGTTGCAAACGGCCATTTGCGACTCAGGCAGGTTGTGGATGGAAGTTTGCAACCTTTTTTTGGTCAAAAGCGGCTCCACGCAACCAATTTTGGGTTGTGAATGGCAAAAAAACATATATATATTTATTTTTGATTTAATTAATTAATTTATTTTTAATATATTTATTTATTTCATTTTTTATTCTAATTGTTTATATTTTTTAAAATATCTGTATTTTCAATTGAATTAATTAATTTATTATTAATTTATTTCATTTTATTTATTTATATTTATTTATTAATATTTATTTATTAATATTCATTTATTTATATTTATAGTTTAATTGATGAATTAATTTTTTATTTGTTTTTTTAATTTTTATTTTCTTATTAAAATCAAACAAAGAAATAATAGATAAATAAAATTAAAAAAAGTTAATATATATATATATATATATACATAAAGGGCCAATATATAAAATAAAAAAAGGTTTCAAACAACCATTTGAAACTCAAATGGGTTGCAAATGGCTATTTACAACTCAGATTGGTTGCAAAGGCCATTTTTCTCCCATTTGCAACCACAGGATTGCAAATTTAACATTTCCCTTGTTTTTGTTGTTGGAGGCTTTAGTCAGTTGGTTCTGAGTATTAGCCATCTGAAAGCTGTGGTGAAATTTTCCCCTCAGGTGTTTTATTTTTTGAACATTAGGTCCAAAAAAGTCTCTCAAATTCTAGGCTAAATGTTCCAATAATTAGCCAAACTGGTACATTATTCCAACTGTCAAACAATGCTGGACAAAAATATCCCCTCTTTCTCTTTTTTGCAATTTGGATCCCATCTCACCCCTTTTGACTGTTCTCCAAATATGACTTTCCCTTCAGATTCCTTCTACAATTCTCCCCACATTGACAAAGGTGAAATCTCCTCCTATTACTTTTTACTGGTGATTCCAACTGTTGGGACTGTGAAAATGAAGATGTGTCTGGTGGGAGTTGAACCCACAACCTCAGATAGACTGAGACACACACTAGAGTGCTGCCTTTCCCAACTAGGCTACAGATGCTTGTGGCTGCCAGGTTTTTTGTTATGACTGGTCTGGGTTCAACTGCACAGCCTCTGTAATGTGGTGATACATCATGTTAGCAGGTTTAACTTCAACACCCGCCCCCTTGCTACATGATGTAGAAATAGGTACGGCAATACCCAAGTGAATGTATGATTGGTGTTGGGATTGAACCCATGATTGTAGGGTAGGCTTAAAGGGGATGATGGTCTTACAGAAAGAATTCACATCTTATTCAAGTCTCTTAGTTAAGCAAGTATACACTCACGAAGGCTCTGGGCTCATAACCTGTTGGGACTGTGAAAATGAAGATGTATCTGGTGGGAGTCAAAAACATGACCTCAGATAGACTGAGACACATACTAGAGTGCTGCCTTGAACAACTAGGCTACAGACGCTTGTGGCTGCCAGGGTTGTTTGGTATTACTGGTCTAGGTTAAACTGCACAGCCTCCATACTGTGGTGATACATCACATTATAAGGTTTAACCTCAACACCAACCAAAAAAACAAACGGAAAAATATCAAGTATCTGATGGCCAATTTGTTTTCCCAGAATTGGTTTTGGCATTGAATTTGAAAAAAAGGTATTGTCAAGATGTTTTGGGCAGCAAATAAGTACAAGCACTTTAATTTTACTGCTGTGGAGACTGCCACTCATACAAGAATGGCACTGTCAATGCAAATCAACAAAACCACTCAAAAAACTTGCAGGGACTTGAAAAGAGGAAAAATATATTCTAGAAAAAAAAATTTAAATAAAGATGAAAAAATTGTTTATTGGTGGAGTTAAAAATAGTCTGAAATTTTGTTGTAATCAAAAATATTTTTTTTTGTTATTTTTTTCAAAATTTATATCAAATTAATTATATTTACAAGCCAAGAAATTGTGTCATTCCCTTCATTTCTTCCACTGTTCTACTGCTACCAATACATGCCATGGCAACTGATAATCTATCTTTTTTTTCCATAGCTAGTCTTTCCCTCTCCTTTTCCAGTCCCTCTTCCTGCCAATCCTTCTCATTTTCCTCTTTTTGAAACTCCATCTCAGCCTGTTTCATTTGCCACTCAGCATCCAACTTTTTTTTATAAGCCATACTCTCAGCTTTCTGCTTTTTAAAATGAATATTCAGTTGACAATCCCATTTCTACTTTTCAAATTGAATTTTTTGCAATTCAATTTTTGATTTCACTGTTTTTTGGTGGGGAATAGGAATGATCTAGATTTTGAAAGCAAGGAAAATAAATAAATGCACTTACTTTAATCTTGATTCTCCATGATATCTTCAAAGCTGGAAAATTGGATGTGTTTCTCCTCTTTTGATGGCTATTGGGATCAATGTTGATCAAATTGGAGGCCTTTTGCTTTCCCTTTGCTGAGGAGGTTTTTGACCAAATGTTGTATCATTTGAAGGGAATGAATTAGGCACCAGCAGCTTGTGTGATTGGCCATTCAGAAAAGGATGTTGCTCTTTTTGTACAATCCAAATCAGCCATGATTAAATGGACAGAAAAGAAAATAACTTTTCCTTACTTGAAAAGATGTTCATTGTAATGGAGATAGTGGAATAACTTTCTCCTCATGGGCCAAGGTATTGAGGTCTTCCACCCCACAAAGAGAGCAATCCATGTTGGAATATTGGAACAAATTTTCTTTCCATCTCTTTCTCATGCCTTTATTTCTCCCTTTGTTTGTTTATTCTCTTTTTTTTCCATCATTTCATCTCTTCTCCACCCTACTCCATGTGCTTTTCTTTCTCTGTTGTTCTTTTTTTATCAATAATCTCAAACACCTTTCATATGGGCGCTCCCACTCATCTCAACCATCCAAGTCACACGCGCGCACATACATGTCACAAATACTCAACCAGTTGTAATCTACCTGAGGACAGAGGTCAAGCCAGGCTGAAGGATTCTTTCCTCATCCTTCTGTCTGCTCTCACCATCTGTGTATCCTTAGGTAAGCAATGTCCCTCTTATTTCCTTTTCTCATCTGCATGTCTCCTTTCATCTGTTTTCCTGCCACTCTAACATGAAATATCATCCTTCTTTCTGCTCTCACCATCTGCATATCCTCAGATTCCAACAGGTTATGAGCCCAGAGCCATTTTGATAATTTAAGCGCACCCATTACCTCAGAAGGATCCATCACTCCTAGTGCCGTCAACATTGAGATCATTGAATAAAAAAATTCATCCAATCAAGTAATCAAAACCCCATTGGTCATTCCCCTCAGTGCCCCAGGATCCAAATCCAATACCTGGACTGGGCAATGATACTCAGAATTCACTTCCAGGCCTCTGGTGTTGGGTACCTCATCAGCAAAAAAACACAAAAACCAGATCAAGATACATGGTCTCAAGACAACCTTGCAGTATGCTCAGTCATCTCCAGATCCATCACTCCATTTAATTTCCAGTTCATACGCAAGCACAAAGAAAGCGCAGTAGGAATGTGGAAAGCTCTGCAAGAGGCCCATCAAGATAGCTCATCCGGAGGAAGAATGTATTGGTTACAAAAACTCCTCCTCACCATACTCAAAGACAAAGAAATGAAAATCCATCTGTCTGAAATTGTGTCATACCGCAAGAAACTATCCTCACTGATTACTGCAGAAAATCCAGTTACCGCCAAAAATCTCCAATCAACCGCCATACTCCTCTCCTTACCCAACTACTGGCTAAGGTGTGTATCAAGCATGATTAAAAAAGAGTCATTTCTGTCTGAAAAACTGATTGCCACTCTGAAACAAGAACATCTCCGTCATCAAACCAGAAATGAAGACGCCATGGCAAATTCAACCAAATTGCAACAACACAAAACAATCTCCTCTTCTAGTTGAAACAACAAAACCAGAAACCCAAGGACATATTTCTGCACCCACTGCACCATTAAAGGACACTCATTGTCAAGATGCAAAGAGGTGCGTAAATTACTTGACCAGATGAATAGAATCAACAATAAATCCAAGAATCAAGCCAGTACAAACAAGTCAAGATCTGCAAATGCTAACCTGAGCAAAACCAAAGCAAACAACTCCAAATCCGACTCTGATGACTTCTCCAATACTCAGATCATAGTCCACGCTGGATCAGCGGCATGCAGTACAACAAAAACCGCTTATGACGCACAAAACAACTTCAATCTTGACTCTGGGTGCTCTATCTCAATGACCCCATACTGTGACCAAGGCAAAAACAAATGTCCTGATGAGACCTTCATCCGGCTGGCAAATGGATCAACAATCTTGTCACTCAAAAAAGGAACAATTCCTTTCCCCTTTGGACATCTGAAGGCATTGGTTGCCCCAGACCTCCACAATCCACTCCTTTCCATCTCAAGTATCTGCAACACTGGACAGATGGTGGTCTTCCACAAAGACAGCTGCAAAATTTTTTACAAATCTATTTCAAAAATAAATCAACAACCACTGCAAACTGGCTACAGAAAAGGAAACCTTTACTATCTGTCACAAGCAAATGTAAGCAGCAAAGAATCAAACCACTCAAGCATCCTCCAAACCTCTGACAACAGTCTCTTTGGTTATCATTGTAGATTAAATCATTTGAACCTCAAATCCCTCCAAAAGTATCTCAAGTCACATGGCATAATACCACACCCAAGGAACAAAAAAGAAGTCCAGAAATGCACTATGTGCATCCAGTCAAAAATGACAAGATGGCCCTTCCATTCCCGCTTGAGCTACTGATCATCCAGACTGGGAGAACTCATCCACAAGAATGTGTGCAGCTTTGAGACATACTCCAGGGAAGGGTACAGGTACTTTGTCACCTTCATCAATGACTGCTCAAAAGCCATCTTTGCTTACCCCATCCGCTTTAAATCCAATGTTCTCCAATCCACCAAACTATTTATCTCCCTCTTTGAAAATAAATATGACTCTAAAATTGTCTCAATAAGATCTAATAATGGAGGAGAGTACCTGAATCAACCCATGAAATACTATCTTGCCAAAAAGGGAATCTGTCACAAGCCTGGCCCTCCCCACTCTCAACAGCTGAATGGTGTTGCCAAGAGGTCCAATTGCACAATCTCAAACATGATACGTTGCTCTCTGCTTGCCTCAAACATACCAAAGTCCTTCTGGGAAGATGCCCTCTGGCACTGCCTCTTCTCCTTCAACTCCTATCCATGCAATACCTCCCAAGGCTTTGTCTCACCAAACTCCATCCTCAAAGCGGCCAATGTCAAACCCCAATACCTACACCCATTTGAATGCCTTGTATGGTACAAGGTCCCGGAAGCAAACAGAAAGAAACTAGACCAGAAAGGCTGGCCTGCCATCCTCCTCTGCTATCTTGCAGACCACGCAGGTTTCCTCATCCTTGACCTGACCACCAAGAAGGCCATCAAATCCCGCAACTGTCTCTTTGAAAAATCCTCCTTCCCTTATGGTCAACATCCCATGATCCCATTTCCGTAGAGCTTCCATAGCCTGACACCTGGCCAAACCCCCCGCATGTATCTCAGTCTCCTTCTGTAACTCTTCTCTCCTCTCCTCCTGCCGTCTGTACCCCTCAGCGCGCCCCTCCACTCCTCCTGATGAGCTCTCTCCCTCCTCACCCCCCCCCTTACCACTTCCCCCAGCAGTACCCATAACTCAACCCTTTTGGTCCTCCAGTCCCGTGCCTTTGGAAAATTCTGTTCTCCGCTCCCTCTTACCCTTACTCCTCCCCACACTACTCCACCTTCTCTGGAAACTCCCTCCCCTGGCCCTGCCATCTCCCTGTCCCCAAGACCCAAACAATCCCCGCCTTGTCTCCACCCTCCCGCCCGGCCGTCTTCCCTGCACCGGTCTTCTTGCACGTCTTGCCCACCGCCCCGCTACAGGAATTTCTCCAGGCACACCTCAGTTAAGGAAAACCTGACCGCCCCTAAGACCTGGAAACAGCTCCTTTGATCCCCTCATTTCCTTTGCTGGATCTCCTCGGCTCAAGAAAAAATGTCTTCTCTATAGGGCATGAATACGTGGACACTTGTCCCGCCACTAAAGGGCCATAGGATCATCCGCAGCAAGTGGGTTTTCAAGGTGAAAATAAGTCTGGATGGCTCGATTTTCAAACTGAAGGCCAAGCTTGTTGCCATGGGATTTTCTCAAATCTGCGGTCTGGATTTCTCAGAGGTCTTTTCCCCCACCCTTGGACTCAAGACGCTTTGACTCCTTCTTAGCCTTCTGGTTCACAAAGGATGGGTTGCTTGTCAGTTGGAATTCAAAATAGCCTTCTTGAATGGTCACCTTGACAAGCCCGTCTTTATGGCCCAACCTCCCAGCTTCAAGGATCCCCGCCACCATTATTGGGTTTGCAAGGTCACCAGAGCAATATATGGACTCAAGCAGTCTCCTCAACAATGGAACATCAAACTGAACAGCGCACTCCTGTCTCTGAGGCTCTCCTGTTTGTCATATGACCCCTCTCTCTACTATAAGCTGTCCAACAGTGATCTAATTGGGGCTGTTACCGCTCAGGTGGATGACCTTGCCATTGTCGGAACAAATTCCTTTGTCTCCTCCTTCATCAGTGCCATCATCAAACGCTTCAAGGTTGGCTCTGATGAGGAACTCTCTCTCTTTCTTTCCATCTCCGTCCTCCGTGACCTAGGTAGTAGGGTTGTTTTGATCTCTCAGAGCAACTACATCTCCTCTGTCATGGACTACTTCCTCCCCGGTGACTCTGTCACTGCTTGCACCCCCAGGTCCTGTTTCAAGGACCTCCTTCAGCGCGCAACCAACTCACCTCCAGCCCCCCCCAGTACAACCAGCTCATAGGGTCCCTTCTGTGTGTATCTCAGTGCACACATCCCAATGTGTCTTTTGCAGTCAACAAGCTCTCCCAATTCCTTCAGAATCCCTACCTTCAGAACTGGAACATTGCCCTTGGTATTCTTTGCTACCTACACAGCACCCATGACCATTGTCTCACCCTTGGTGGTTCCTCCATTAACCTGTCAGGATACTCTGAATCGGACCAGGCCAAAGACAAGGGAGATTGTTGGTCAACTTCCGGATACACCTGTTCCCTGGGGCAAGGGGCCATCTTGTGGAAATCCAAGAAACAACCCACCGTGTCACTCTCCAGCACCAAAGCCAAGTACAAGGCGCTTTCCAACTTGTGCAAGGAAGGACTCTGGCTCCGCAACATAATGTGCAAGTTGCGTCTCCAAGACAACTCCCCGTTCCCGCTGCTTGTTGACAACAAAGGCGCTGAGGCGCTTGCCAAGAACCCCAAGCATCACTCCCGGACAAAACACATAGATGCCCGCCACCACTTCATCCAAGAGTGTGTTGACCAGGGTGTATTCACCGTGGGCCACTTTGCCACTAAAGACATGCTATTAGATATGCTAACCAAGCCTCTATCCCGGGTTCTTCTTGAAACTCATCAGCGCACGTTTGGGCTCTCTGGCTGTGGTTAGCAAGGGGGGGGTGTTGGAATATTGGAACCAAGTTTCTTTCCATCTCTTTCTCATGCCTTTATTTCTCCCTTTATTTATTTATTCTATTTGTTTTCCATCATTCCATCTCTTCTCCACCCTACTCCATGTGCTTTTCTTTCTCTATTGTTCTTTTTTTATCACTACTCTCAACCACCTGTCATGCGCGTGCTCCCACTCATCTCAACCATCCAAGTCACACGCGCGCACATACATGTCACAAACACTCAACCAGTTGTACTCTACCCAAGGACAGAGGTTGAGCCAGGCTGAAGGATTCTTTCCTCATCCTTCTGTTTGCTCTCACCATCTGCGTATCCTCAGGTAAGCAATGTTCCTCTTATTTCTGTTTCTCATCTGCATGTCTCCTTTTGTTTGTTTTCCTGCCACTCTAACATGAAATATCATCCTTCTGTCTACTCTCACCATCTGCATATCCTCACATTCCAACAATCCAAAGAAGGAAGTGAGAGGTCCAAGGAAGCGTCTGAATCATTGATCAAAGCCAATGTAGACATAATTGGATCTGGTTGTGTTGGAATATCCTCCTCCACATCTGATTGGGGCCACTTGTACATTTTGTCAACATCAACATTGGTAGGTTGAGAATCCACAGCCAGGTCCTCAGCATCAACTCAATTGGATTGTTGGGCATCAAAAGCGGCTAAAGGGGTGATATTGTTTTTCTTTCCAAAGATTTCATCCATTTGAATATAAAAAGGAAAAATGGAGTACAACTTATCATTAACCAAGTTTATTCCCTTTGCTTTATCAGAGTTGGTGATACCACAGCCATTGGAGATTGACATTGAGTGGGCTTTTTTGTACTTGGTTCAATAGTTCTTGAATTGCTCCACCATCTTTTTGGATGAAAGATCCAGCCTACCTTTAGTTTTATTCTTGAGTTCATTGGCCATCAGAAGATAACCATTAACCTTAGAGGAAGGAGGTTGGCCAAATTTTTTTTCATTGTTGGATCCAAAGCAAGCTTTGTAATTGGACAAAAATTTGAGCCAGTTTACCAGGATGATGTGATCAGCTCTCTTGAGCTGACTTGAGCCTTTGGAAGCTGATGGGGGAGGATTGTTGGATGTTGAGTTCCTTGGGGATTTTTTCTTTGGTCCATTGGATTTTGGAGTTGACTTGTGGGGGGAGGTTTGCTGAGGGGCCTTTTGAAAAGAGTAAGAGCAATGAAGGGATCAAGTGATGAGGATAGCAATGAAGAGATGAGAGTGATGAAGTGATGAGAAAAATGAATCAAATTTTTTGGACAAGGTTAGAGGTAGAATTTTTCCAATGAGGTTGGAGTTTGAAACCAGGGGTGATGATGTTGAATGATTTGTGGTTTACGTGGTGAAAGCCTTCAAATACTTCATTTGGAATAAATCATTTATTTTCAGGTAACTCTGACAAGTCTGATTTGTAATAAGTGGATTTTTTTGATTTTGAATGGTGGGTTTGAAATGGGGGATTTGGGTTGAAAACCATCATTAAAAAATGGTGGGTTTGCTTAACTCTGATACACCCTAATGTACTTCAAAAATTTCATTTGCATTCAATTATTATCTTTGCTTCTTTCTCATTTTTTTTTTCATCTTAAAGCAAGCCATATATCTCTTTGGAATCATTTATTACCAGTTTGAATTTAACACGTACTTCTCCTCATGCACATTCTTTTGTCACCATAGGCAGGCTTCTCTGCATCTTATTTTTTGAAACAATGGGTACATCCTCAAAATTAAATTTACATTGCTTTCCCTGTTTTATTATCTCCAGCATTGGTTAATCCTACACATTCTTGCATTTTGATGCACCACAAGTATTACATTAGAATCAGACTTGTTTCCTTATTTATTAAAACAAATATTTAGTTCAACCTTGCAATCATCTTTCAAGATTAATTGAAAACTCCGTTAAGCAACTCAAACTTTCAGATTGCTTTAAGACTTCTCTCCATGCTGGTTATCCCATTTTTGCCATGCTCATCTAAATTCCCAAACAACTCCAAAGTACATATGTGGGGAGGGCCTTTGGCAGTGAGGTTGTGGTCAAGTGAAAGAGCCCCTGAGTGAAGGGGACCGCTGATCCTCAAGGCATGTGGTGGGATCAGGCTCGTATTCTCTCGGAACCTCAAGGGGCATAGGCTGTTCGACATTTGAACGCGGCTGTCAAGATTTTGGTCACTAGCTTACATGGATGGATTGTCTTTGCGACGTTTCCTTGTGGTATGAATCGACTCTTGGGCTTATACCAACGTCACCGACTGGCAATTCACGATCTCTGTGACGTCATGGTAGCCTCCTAGTACGAAAGTACCGATTGAAATACAGTTGTGCCTACAGTGAGCGTAGTTTTCTCTTGAATGGTGCTTGATGCACGGATAAGCATGATACATACCTAGGAAGACCTAACCCGACCATGGGGCAAGCGGCCAGGAAAAACCGATTTGTACAAAGATGTATGCATACTCAAAGTGAGCAATGCTCAAGCAAACCTTCCTTAAAAAAATTATGCACGGATCATTGACAAGACCCGCATAGTGAATGTCAAGCTACAAAAGCGAAACCGAATATCAGATTATGAAACCGAAAAGCTCCCCTTTCACCGCATGTCCATATTACATAAAAAACTATGCATTTGGAGATTGCTCAGAGCCTCCCTCCATGCTGTTCGAAGAAGAGTCAAAAATGTAGATACCATCCCGATAAAAGCTCTTAGAATTGCTCTGCAAACGGCAGACCAGGTGGTTTGTGCGGGGTGTAAGTGGCTCTCAAAACACGAGCTGCTCAGGCGAATGTCAGGACAGAAGCGGCGAGTTCGTGCTGCTGTTGGAGTTTGCTTTCGGGTCTCTTGTGACTGGGCTAAGTCCGCTTCCCAGTCAAATTCGCTAGCAAGCCCCTCTGTGAAGTCTTGGAAGAAGTACCCTTGGACCCAAGAAATCACCAATGATTTCCCGCTGGAACGCATCTATGACTTCATAGACTATATCCAGACCCAGAGCCATGCACGAGCCTCCCCAGCCAGGAACCGGCCAGTGAGCTTAAAAACTGAGGCTGGTTTTCCTAGTTGTTTTCAAAAGCGCTTGGATTGATGAATTGTAAACAGAGGAATCGGAGGGTCCCACCAGTCTAGTCACTCAGTCACAAAGAGTTATCATTTAACTCCCTGGATTCACATCTCCTGGTCCATGCACAATACACTATTTATTTGGGCTAACGACTCGACCTGAGAAGCGCCAACCTTTTCTGGAAGCTGCCAAGCGAATCATCCCCTATCCATATTTTTTCATTATCATTTATTATCATCATAACTACGCAACTTTACCTGCAGTTTGTATCTCTCGAAGTTTCAGGTTAAAGGCCGTTTAGTCTCAGCACGGTGGCTTTCAGACCTCCCGACTTGATTGGATCTTCGTATTGTAAATTCCCCAAAGATCCATCTTCTTTACCGTTGGTAATCTTTTCTGCTCGTTGAACCCATCGAACAATGCTAACAAGTCGCCTTACTCTTTTTGATTCCTCTTCCCCCCCTTATGCAATAATTTCCTTTGCAGTTCATTCCTTCCAAATCCAGACATCCCCCTTATATCTCTAGGTATCATCATTTCACTACAGCGTTATCATATATATACCATATAACAAATCAGGAAACAACCATCACCGTAACAGATAGCGATGATGTCCAAGTTTGTCTCCTGCACTGCGTTCAACCGCCGTGTGACATGGCAGGTCATCCTTGTGACTATCTGCAGTGATCTCATCACCAGCACGGCGTCACGCGAATTGCATGGACTTTTGGGTCGCCAAGCTTACGGAACTGGTGCTCCACCAGCTCAAGCTACACCAGCCCCCTCGACTACATCAAGCTCTCCCCCAGCCGTAGGCTCGGCCCCGTATGGAAGCCTCCAAACGCTGAACTATCCACCCATCATGCAATCGATGGCCCCTTCAACTATGACCGCTCTTCCAGCTACTTACACCCCCGGGACGGCTGCAACTATGCAAGGCGCGCCTCCGCTGCCTTTGCATAATCTCGATATCTCAGCATTTCCAGCCTTGGATCGCGTTCCTCCCATAGATTCACCCCTGGTAAGAGGATGGATTAATGAAATAGATTGGAGCAAGGTTCCAAAAATCCAACCAAATGGCTTGAATGGATGTTCTAATCAAACCAACGCAGATGCAGTCAACAAGTCTGGAGAAGATGAAAACTGTTGGTGGACGTGTGGTGGCTGTACTCGACCAACTGACATAGTTTCGTGCCCCAACAAAGGAACTTGGGGAGCTAGTTTTGATGATGGTCCTTCGCCTGACACTCCAACTTTGCTGCGCTATCTGGACCAGCAAAAGCTTAAAACAACATTTTTTGTTGTTGGTTCAAGAGTTCTTAGTCGGCCTGCGATGCTACAGTACGAATATCAAACAGGTCATCAGATTTCGTGAGTTTGCATACTTTCTGATTGATAGATTTTGCTTTGACTGAAACCGTTTTGAACAGCATTCACACTTGGTCCCACCCTTATTTGACGACACTTTCAAACGCAGAGATTGTGGCTGAGCTCGGCTGGTCAAAAAAAGTCATCAAGGACGTCTTGGGTGTTACCCCCAATACCATGAGACCACCATACGGGGGTAAGTAATGACTTCCAAAGAGTTTGCGATGATTTATATGACCCACAAAACTGCTTTTTTCATTATTCAGACATCGATGATCGTGTGCGCTACATTGCTATGGCGATGGGTTTGACACCAATAATCTGGACTACGGCACCCTCTGGCCAAACTTTCGATACCCAAGGTACGTAGGATACCCTTCTCCAATGAAAGATCACATCTGATTCATACATCTGCTGTTTCCAGATTGGAGAATTGGGGCCGGGATCGTCACTCCTGCCCAGGTACTGCAAAACTTTCAAAGTATACTAGCTGGAGCTCCTCAGCTTCCAACTGGGTTCATAGGTCGGCTCTTCATTACCTCTGAATCAAATCAATTGTTCCTTTTTTTGACGTGCTATTTTTTCCTTTTAGTTTTGGCTCACGATCTTTACCCACAGAGCGTTGCCTTAGCGGTTGAGTTTGTCCTACCAGGCGCGCTAGCCGCTGGAAACTTGACGATAGAGCCCATCATTACTTGCTTAGGAAAGCAGCTTCCTGAGGGTTATATTGAAACAGCTAACGGCCCCAACACCACTTCATCTACACGCAAGAGCATATCAGCTTCCAACTCTACTACTGGCGCATCTGCGGCTAAGAAGGCCATCAGCCTTGGAAATCCATCAATTATTCCTTGCAACTTACGAAATCTCGCAATTTTCACCTTCTTTTCGACATTCGTTATGGCGAAATTCATCTGATCCTCAACTTGAAGAAAAATATCCTTTAAGGATCTCTCAGGCTCAGGTGCGCGGTCCAAATCGCGCCATGGTTCTGTATCTGTGAGATTCGGCGCCCGCCTGTGTGACCCGTAGTTGTGTCATATTCTCAGCAGGTGATTGCCTTTTGGCCCAAGATGCTCAGAGATGAGCGTCAACAATGTTTGTCCGATAGCCGTGCTAGCTACTACCTGGTAGCCCAGATGGACATTACGTACGCGTTCGATGCCATCGGCGTCTTGATACCCATTACGTTTATTTTCTATAATTGTGATTTTCCACATCGTGTACATCGATAATCTTACATCTCAGTCGATAACTAGTATTAGTGAACCCGAGTAACTTATTTTTGATAAAATCCCCTGGCCTTGTATGTACTCCCCTCGGATTCCCTGTTGTCCATGCATGTATGTCCAAGCTCCAACGCACCCTTTTCCGTGAAACTACTTGGCCAATTTCGCCCCCCAGCTATGCTCTAGGGTGCCTATCGGGTCGGGCCCACCTTTTTTTGGTGAGCCCAAAGTCGGCCCGTGTATTAGCAGGCTTTGGCGGGCCGGGTATACTCCAAGGTTTGTTGAGGCTGGACCCTTATAATAAGCCCAAATTTCCGGGCTTTTAACGGTTTCGGGCCTGGAGGCGGGCCCCTCGGGTTTAATTGAAAGCTGTTTGCTGTGCTTTTAGATAGCTCAATGAAATTTTGGAAAAAGGTGATGCACTTTACTTTCAAATCATGAAATTAGGCAGCTATGAGGGAAAAACACAAAATTTCAATTGATAGAAAGAAAAGCCAAAACAAGAATATTCAATTTTTCATTCAATCTTGATTACAAATCAGGGCTTCAAGGGCCTTTGGAGCTAGTTTTCTTCTGAAGTTGTCCAATACATGACCACTGGAAGAGAGGGCTTAAAAGAGTAAAAATAAAAACAAATTAAATATCAAAAAAAAAGTTTAATAGTAGGAGGAGATGATTCTTACTGATTCTGATGCAATAGAGGTCACTGGAACCATAAACATTGTATTTGCTAAATAAGCTCATATTGGAAATTGACAAGAATTTTCTTTCCACAAGTCAAGTAGGCTAAATTCAAAATTACTTTCCAGCATCTCAATATATAAATCCAATCCAGCCAAAGGAGTGCTTTATTGAGATTGTGTGTTGCATTGTAAAAACTTGCAAAAAACATCTAATTTGGAATTTCTATAGGGTTTTTCAAAAATTCAACTAGAAGTATTTTTTTTTTCCACTGATGATTTGGGAGAATAAGATTCAAGAAATAGATATACTGTTTTTCTGAGGTCTTGTATGTAATTATGAACTGATTCAATATTCATAGCCCTTGGAATGGTGTATTCTATGAATTTGAACTTGTAACAGGGATAAAAAACAATTAAAAGAGCTAGAAATTCATTCATTTTGGACCAGCACTTGAAAAATTTATTAATCATTGGCTGAAATATTGAGGCAATATGAACATTTTCAACTTCTTGAGATGAAACTTCCAGATGATTTCTATGTACTTCAGAGTGAGGAAATATGGGTTGGAATTGGGATATTCTGTACCAGAAAATTCATTTTTTTCTTGTTGAAAAATTTCAAAGAATTGCTTCATCACTCCAAGTTCAAAACATTTAGAATAAGAGGGACAGCCTAAACACTATGGGTTTGAAAATTTATGATTCTGGAATGCTGATTTGTATGGCAAAGCAGAAGAAATCATTTCATAAGTTGAGTTCCATTGTGTTGAAACATAAATAGTAGGTTTATTTCAGGTTTTTATGGGATACCAAAAATATCCATGGAAATTTCAAAGTGCTGTTTTCTTGATAGTGAACCCCTTACAAACTTAATGCTGGATATGAGTTTGTTGATAGCATCAAAATAAAAATTCAAGCTATCTTTTACAATCAGGTTGAGGATATGAGCTGCACATCAAACATGAAGAAACTTCCCACCCAACTCTAATGCATTGTTTTGACTTTCAAAAAGTTGATTGTGTATTCAGTTCTTTGCACTATAATTAGAGCTGGAATGATTAGTAGTAATGAATGAAAATTTATCCTTCTAGTTGCAAGCATGAAGGGTCTGGGTTAGTTTTTCACTGATTGAAATTCCAGTATTTGAAGCTGTAATTGGTTTGAATGATACAATTTTCCAGTTGAGTTGCCAGTCATTATCTATAAAGTGAACAGTAAAAGCGGTGTAGCCATCAATTTGAGGGGATTTCCATAAAACAGTTTTAAGTAAAATTTTTTCTACAATTTCCAAAATGGTATGGATTGAGTTGTTGAGGCTGTTATATAACTCCAGCACATCACTTATAACAGTATACCAACTAATTGATTGAAAAAATGGTTTTACTTTCTTCAAAAATATCCTTCATCCTTCATCCTCAGCCATCATGAATGGATGCTCATGCTTAACAATCATCTTCACCAAGCTGAGTCTAAAATGGTTACTAAAGCCTTCACCCCTTTTCTAAGCTTTTCTCTCCCCTTCCATCCCCATCTCCTATCTAATTTTTTCAACCAAAAATCAGACGCGTGGACCCAGCAATGCCCAGTGCACATGCTCCATTCCTACTCACTCTCTGCACTTATCTTCTGGCACCACTGCAGTACCCAGAGTGCCTTTTACTCGTGTGGTTTCCACTCTGCACCATTTGGATCACAGGTATCTGAGGCTGGTGAGTGAACATGAGAAGTCTATTTCTTTAACTTTGTGCAGTCTCCTTTCCAGTTACCCGCAACTACAGCTCTCTCCATCCCAACCAATTCCTCTCATCTTTGTGGTCAGAATTTCCTTATGATCACTAGTTTCTTATCTTCTTCCATGATCTGGCATAGAGCCTTTTCTTTAAAGGTGTGATAGTTTACCTCTCTTCATTTTTGTCTCTATCTCTTTAAACAAAATCCATCTTTTATTTAAATCTTGAATCAACAGATTTATGGTCAAAATTCTTGAAACAGAAAAACCAAGAAAAGGCTTGTCATGACAGATTAGGAAGACAATCCTAAGCTGAACATTCCGCTTCTCAACAAACCAAACTTTCCAACCTGTTTCCTGAGATTGAAGAGCTATCTCAGATGCAAGGTATTTTTGGAGATTGTAGAAGTACAAAACACTCTCCAATCAGTGTAAGATTCCAGTTAGGGACTCTTCACTAGCTGTAGAGAGGGAGTTTGTTCTAGATCAAAGCAACGCTCTGGAGACTGTATCTCTAGAAACTAGGCTTGTGTCTGAATTTCTGGCTGGCTCAGTAGAGGAAGAACAAAGGGTCTCTCCGTTTGAGACTGCAAGAACATGAGAAAGAAGAGGGGAATTGAAGAAGGCTCACCTGGCTCATTAGAGGAAGAAAAAAGGGTCTCTACAGAACCAGGAGATGGGTAAATGAACAAGGATTATAAATGAACCAAGGGGAGTAACTGATTGTGTAATCTGATGTTGTGTTTGTTGTGTGAAACCAAGCTGAGATGGGGTTCACAGTCTTCCCTCCTATAAAAAGGATGAATCTTGAAGAAGAAAAGGAAAGCTGAAGAGAAGGGAGGGGAAGGTAACACAGAGGAAAAGAGATGGAAGGGGAAAAGGAAAAGGAGTAGGAAAAAAACAGAAATTCAAGGGTGGGCTGCCGTCCAATCCAACAAAAAGGATTCCAGTTGGTTGGATCACATGTTGAGAGAAGTGAAGCTGGTAACAAGTGTTCTGTTTTTTGATGCTCACAATGTGGCCATGGTAATGTTTTGAAAGTAGACTCTTGGAGGTGCAAACTTATTGGGAGGAACTTACTTTGATGGTTCCTCCAATATTCCCAATTTTTCACCTGCCAAAAAGCGCTTAACCTTCAAAACATGCATGGTAGGATGACGCTTATCCCCTGTCGGCAGCTCTATTTCAATGCTTTGGCAATGGTTGAAGACTCTCCAAATGCAGTATGGCCCTTCAAACTGGTATTTCAAGTTATCAACTCCTCCCATCTGGCGTCCTTGCCAGTTGCTGGAGTCCAACATTTCCCATTCCCCTGTCTCCAGCGGTGGTTGATCTCTGGTGCATTTCTTGTGATGAAAAACTTGTTTGACACAATTAGTCCACAGTGTATCTCAAGCTTCCAACCAAGAAGCCTTTCAAAATTTAAGCCACACCTCCAATTTTTTGAATATCTCCATTGAGGATGAACAATCCAAGGGAAACAGGAGACCCGGTCTACCAAAGACAACTTTGAATGGGGTGTGGCTGGTCGCAACATTGGTTGCCAAATTGATTGAAAACTCAACAGCTGGCAGGGATTTGAGCAACTTGCCTTGTTTTTTGGCTACAAAGGCCTGTAGCACCTGACCTACGGTTTTGTTAGTACATTTTCTGCGGCCTTTGGCTTGGGGGTAACACACCAAAGTCATATGGAAACTGATTCAAAGCTTATCCATGAGGGTTTTCCAGAATCTGGAGGTCCAGGTTTTATCAAAATCACTGAGAATCAATTGGGGAGCACCAAAAAAGGCAATCCATCCTGCAAAGAAACAAGTCGCATTCTTGTCAGCTGTATCCAACTGTAGGATTGGTATTGCTTGCATAAACCTGGATAATCTAGAAGTAAAAGTTAACATCATGTTGTAATGATTCCAAGAAGGAAACAGAACAATAAAATCAATATCAATATCTGTGAGTGGCTTGCAAGAAATAGGCGGAGTCAACATCTTCCCAGTTGGAGCCATTGTTGGGGCCTCAATACGTTGACATTTGTTGCATTTCACAATAAGATACTTGACATTGGAGGCCAGGTGAGGCCAAAAGAAGTCCCTCTGGATTTCTGAGACTGTCTTCAGATAAGCTAAATGTCCAAGAAGTTTTTTGGTGTCCTTCAAGATTCAACGCAGGTTGGAAATTGAGGGGATTAATAGAGGGCCTTCAACAAAGAGGAGGCGGTTGGCTTACACACAGTCCTTTCTCAAGGGTAGCAAGTCTTTCAGCGCAATAAAAAAAGGGTTGGTGAGATAACCATTCATGATGAGAGACCTCAACCCTGGGTCAACCCCAAGGCCCAACTCCGTGAGTGATGCCAAAGCAGATATATCTGACTACCTGACTGCGGTTGGGTAATCAGCATATCTAAGGGAGAGCGCATCAGAAACAGAGTTGTCCAATAGGCCGCCGGGTCCTTCTTTGGAATGATCATGCTAGGGGAATAATAAGGAACCTTTTAAACCGTTGGATAAGGCCTGCTGTAAGATGTTGTTTGAGGAGAGTGCGCCAAGCGCTCAGGTACTTCCGGGGATATGGGTATTTTCTCTCATTAAAGGTTGAATTTGCATTGGTAAGAATAATTTTATGTTCTACATGGGAGCCTGGTAGTTAACCTTTAGGGAAAGAACATTCATTTTTGGTTTCCAGGTCCCAATCAGTCACTGCAGGTATTTTGAAAGGGAAAAGATCCCTAAATTCCATTGAGAACTAGACTTTTCAATCTTGCCACAAACTTTCCATTGCAGCAAATTCAGGCTCTATCTACCTCAAAGGTTTTGTCATCAAGGATTGATTACTCATTCTGTAGTCAACTAGGGTAGACAATGGATTGGGGCAGTGAACAGAAGCATTGGCCATGGAAATCAACATATTAAAACAGGAGAGGAAGGGGATTCCCAAAATAATATCATGATTTCCTTCCACCAGTCCAACATTCAAAAACACATCTTGAAACAACGCTGTTGTAGCAGGATCCTTGAGATTGACTGAGCAAGCTTGTTGGAGAAGGATTGGCTGACAATCACCATCTCTCAACTCCAGATTGACTTGCTTTGGTACTGCCAGTTTTTGAGAGGGTAATTTGAGCTTTTCTAATCCCTCCTTGGAGATGAGGTCAACCTTGGATCCTTTATCAATAATGGCAAGAAGAAAAACTTCATGGATGGAAAATAAAACAATAATATGTTGTTGTTGAGGAGGAGTGGAGACATACCCCTCTTCTTTAGAATGTTGCAACTCCTCATCTAATTCATCTAATGCCGCCAATTCCTCCGCTTCTAACAAAGGAAAAATGGTTTCTTTCAATACCCCTGCTATGGTTGCGGCCTGTACCAATGGTCATCCCTCTGGAGGATGAGTGGATCTGCCTGCTGCCATTGGTGGTGCCTTCCAAGCTGTTGGTTGTTTATAATCAACTGGCTTTGGAGGAGTCTTGAAGGTCTCTGGTATTGAGATGAAGGAGTTATTTAATGGGCCAGGGAAAGCTCCTGGTGCACTTCCACACCATTTCTTGCAATATTGGAATTTACCTATGGAGTCTAAATATGCTGTGGTGTTGTTATATAGCCTTGGATTGGGAACTGTTCCACGGTTGGCATGCTCATTCCAGCCCACTTGGACATTGCAGACCCAAGAATGGAGCCGGCCCAAACAGGTTTGCGGGCAGCTATTTTGGGAGGATAGAGCAGGGAAAGCTTGCGCAAGCGCGGGCAAACTTGCAGGGAAGGAAATCACGCGGCGCACCGGGCGGATATGGACAAGCGGGGGGCTCCAAGTAGGGTGCGGCGGAGGGCCAAGTCATGAGAAGGACAAAATGGTTGTAAGTAACAGTAAGTGGGAAGGGAATGGATTAGGGTTAGGCTAGGTTTCTGGGCCTATGTTTTCTTTTACATTTGTTGTTAGGCTGTCATTGCGCTTGTACTTAGGTTAGGGTTGAGAGTTTGGGCATAAAGTCCGCGCTCTCAACCCCAGCTCTTATCATATCATCTTATCATTGAATCATCAGAGGGAATGGATGGATGGATGGATGCGGCAAAGGATATGGAAAGGAAAGGAAATTCATCTCTCTATCTCTCTTTACTGAAGCATCCCTATCCTTACAGACACTAGGACTATTGATTCCAGAACTCCAGGAAAACTAGCGGAGTAGCTCCTTCTCATTTCCACAATGCTTTTACCCGCCAGATCTTGTCCTTGTGGGATAGGGGGACTGATGCTTTTGGTTGGTTGGATTGGTTTGAGGAAGGAGCATTCTTTTGTCTATTCAAGGTTTGATTTTTGATACCATCATAGAACAAGCTTCAATCAAATTCTGCAAAAAAGAAGGGTGTGGCCCATAGAAGTTGGTGGTTATTTACTTCTGTTTGAAGATCCACAATCATTCCCAGATTCATGTATTCTGCTAGGTTGAAATCAGTAACAGCATCTGGTTTGTAAAAATTCATCATCAACTGGAGGCTCTGAAAGCGAGTAATATATGCTCTGTAAGATTCATTTGGCATCATTGCTATGTTTTGGAATTTTGCACGTAGGGAAGTAAGCCAGAGTGGGGGAAGTGAAAACACAATGAGTTTTTCTTCAAAGAACAACCATGATTTACCCAAGAATTTTTTGGCATTGGCTGCATAGAATGCAAGCATATCTGTCTCACGGATGAGAATGGCAATTATTCTTACCTTATTGTCATCATGAGTTACTCCTTTGGCTGCAAAGAATAGCTTTAAAGCTTTTAACCAGTTGATGAAAGGTTCAACCGCTTGGAAAGGTCCTATAAGGAAGGGGCCTTCTGAGGTGCCGCATTTCTGTAGATCAATCCTGCCCTTTGCCGTGATTTCCAGCTTATTTTCTTCTTCCTTACACTGGGACAACATCAAGAGAGATTCTTCTAAACAGGAAATCAGCAAAGCATCCCCCTGACGGTTCCCTGCTTCCTTGGCTCTATCTTCTTTCCTGTGTGCTTCTGCCTCAGCCCTATCTGCAATAGACAGGTTGATAGTCTTATGTTGGAGTTGTATGACCTCTTGCATGTACTTGAAAAGGTCATGGTTTGATCCTTTGGTAGGTTTTGAGCCTTTCAAAGATGAGGGAATGCGCTCTGAGGACATATCTGAGGGATCAACAAGGTGTAAATCTGCAATATTGGGGAGAGTGGAATGATCAACAAGCTTTGAGGATTGGAGCGTGGCTTGTAGCTTTGCCTCATGTCATCAAGCAGCTCTACCAGCTTTCAAAACAGCTTCCAGATCCAATAATGGAATTAAAAGTTTGCCAGGTGCCCTTGTGGGAATTCAGAAAGGAAGTTTTGAGAAAAAAAAGTGTAAGAGTCTGGTTAGGGACTCTTCACAAGCCGTAGAGAGGGACTGGGTTCTAGATCAAGCAATGCTCTGGATACCGTATTTCTAGAACGTAGGCTTGTGTCTGAATTTCTGGCTGGCTCAGTAGAGGAAGAAAAGAGGGTCTCTCTGTGTGAGACTGCAAGAACATGAGCAAGAAGAGGGGAACCAAAGAAGGCTCACCTGGATCAGTAGAGGAATAACAAAGGTGTCTACAGAACCAGGAGATGGGGAAAGGAACAAGGATTATAAATGAACCAAGGGGATGAAATGATTATGGAATTTTATGTTGTGTTTTTTTTGTGAAACCAAGCTGAGATGGGGTTCACAACCAGCTACAGAAGCACTCAAGAAGAGGATTCATTAAGCATCAGATATCATCATTCAACTAATGGGAGAGACAGCCTCCAATTCCATTATCAACAGATCCAATGAAGCCAACCCTCAAGCAATTCTTAAACACATTCAAAAATGATACACCTGACAGTCCTCCATATATTGGGGCTGGTTGTGGTTCAACTTTATCCAATAGCAATACAAAGGAGATATGAACCAATACATCAATGAATTCCGGAAACCTATCAAAAAATATCAATAGTCAAGCTGGAAGTTTGCCAAGATATTCCCAGCTACCACCTTTTAGCCAAATTACCCAGCTCCTTCTACCACATTGTGGATACTATACTCCTGATGTCAGCTTGCTACTTGTACAGAGAAACCTGTCAAAGTAGAAATAAAAATAAATCATAAAAATACAAAAAGTGAGAAATCCTAAAACATTAATGGATATTTAGATTTCCCACCCAAATTCAGGTAGGGTCACTCACTGACCCCACCCTTGAATTCCAACCCCTTATATTTTTAAATAATTAAAGAAAGAAGTGACCAAAAAGCTATGGCATCACTATGTCACTTTTTGGACATTTTAATATTTTGAATGGAATTTCATTTATAGGTTCCACACTTAAAATTCACTCAAAATTGAGGTTTTGTGTATATTTTAGGAGTTACAGCCGGATTTGTTTTCTTTCACAATTCCCGCATGCAGCCCCGCATTCATACAGCAAGGGAACATGCGCCTGACAATCCATATGTAGGCGCCTGTCAAGAAACCAGCATGCAGTATGCGTCTAGCTGCAGATCCTGGATTCCTGCATGGAGCTGTCAAGTATGCAGGTGTCAATAATAACTGCACTACCCCTGACAGCCAGGTAAAGCAGGAACAGGCTACAACCTTCTTGCATAAATCATGCATATGTAACAAACTGACTGACGGATAGAGGGATTCCTGAAACAAAAATTGAATAAAAAATATGAAAATTCAAAATATAAGACAGACAAATTAGGGAAAATAATAATAAAGGTTGTCAAATAAATGTTATTATCAAATCTTTATGACCCAAAAAAAAATGTCAAGGAGTTCCCTTAAAAATTATTAAAAATTAACAAACTTTTTTGGAAGATTGCGTAGAGTCTACAAATACAAACATCTGACCATGTCACTCAAAAGAAACCAATACTAAATTAGGAAATATGCCAGAACTTTAAAAATAACAAATTGACATTTAAACAGATTCTGATAATTATTGAACCCATGAATATGACACAGACAGGTCCATATGATTGAGCGCACGAAGAGTACGTGCCAAAATGGCCCTGGCAGGTCTTCTAGCCTTAGCCCATGAGAAAAACCCTCTCTACTTGCCCTGGGAAGGAAATTTTTACCCCAAAAGGTATATATACAGCCCTTTTTGGATGATTTAAACACCAGTAATTTTTAATTAATCAATCCAGACAAATTGCCATTCATTATCAAGTGTTGATATATGATAAATAAGTGATTTATGGCCCCAGTCCAATAGTATAATTATTAATTCTAACCCCATCATTAATTCCATTGAAGAATATCATCAAAAACCCCACCAATTTTCCTGAGACCCTTTCAATCCGTGAATTTCTGCAATTATCTTGGAGTTTCTGCTTAAAGTATAAAGCTACCTCCTCCTTGCCTCCAGGCATAAGTTCTGCAAGAAAGCCAGTCCAACCATCCCCCTTGAGTAAACCCCTTTTGAGCAATCACTTAGGACCTCATTGTCCCAAGGTCTTTACACGGTTCAAAGGAGCCCTTGGAAGAGAGTTTGTTTCAATGAAGATTCCCAGTTTTGTATAAAATGTGGCCCCTCTTTAAAAATATATTTAAACCATTTTAACCAAACCAAAACTCCAAAATTTTCACTTGCTCTTATTATATGAATATTTCTGAGCATTTTATGTATTTTCTTGGAATTTTTATTGTTCCAACACCAATATCACTTGCTGTAGCTAAAGGACTGCAAATTTACTGGTATCAGTAACATGAAACATTAAAAAACCCTATGTAGTCTCAAAAGACTAATTGAAGTAATTCATTAAGAAGCTTCTAGAAAAGCAGAAACTCCAAATCAAACCAATAATGTTGGAAAGTCCTCCATGCTCCTCAAGGCCAGCACTCACAAAAGGTCAAAACAAGGAAATCCATGCTCAAAAGGGAATAATAATTCCCTTGCCAAACACCCCAAATAGAAATGATGGTTCCTGAACCCAGAGCTACATCCTGAAAAATCCAAAAAAAAAAGTCTAATCCCATCTCTGCTCAGCAGGAAAAGTCCTGAAAACCAATGGAAAATCTGAGATAGAGCAACCACAAGCCTTCCTCAATTCCCAGCTGCACTTGCTTCTGGTTTTAACAAATAATCCACTGCTCCCAGTCCTGGAATCTGGAGCCACTCATCACATTTTCAATAAGTCCAAGTATCTTTCAGAATCTAGGCACACCTTGATGTGGATTGGCACAGTGAGAAAATGTTCTTCTCTGGTTGCTACTGCCATTTGCACCTAAATCCTGATCAAACATCCAGGCCAAACCATCAAATTGCAAAATTTCATGCTGGTTCAAAGTCTCAACTGGTGTCTAATATTGCTGCCCAAGAACAATCACCAATCAACATGAATTAATCAAGTTGGCTATTCTGGTTACAAAATCTTTCTGGATCACTTTTCTCTCATAGGTATGGCAGAAACCACCTAGTCAAACTCTACAGCACCAATTTCAAAATCACTTCTCATGGCATGATTCATGTGAAGTATCCAGAAGAAAACATCTGGCACCTGTGTCTGGGCCACCCCAACAACAAAATCCTGAAACATTTATTTCCAAAAATTTCACTACAGAACCACTGCAAAATTTTTCAAAGCTAAAATATGACAGCCAAAACTTTGCAAAAAACCTTCAAACCAGCCACCCACTGCCTTAGAATCATTCATCTGGACCTGGTAGGTCTATCCCAGTTTGATCAAATAGTGGGTGTAGGTGATTTCTTTCAATGGTAGACCAATGATGTGGCTTCAATTATTTCTCCTTTTGTGAAACCAAAGATCAAGCACCAACAGCCATTCAAGACTTCATTCAACTTTCAAGAGAAAATTGAACAAAAGAGTAGCCACAGTGGTTTCAGAAAATTGTTGAAAATTATTTAAAAGAATTCTCAGAACTTAGTTCAGGGAAAGCAGAATCAAACACCATCTGGATTCTCCCTACACTCCCAAAAAAAACCAACCAATCTATCCTGGATAAGGCTTGATGCTGCTGGTCCAGGGAAAAAATTCCCCCTTACTTCTGGTCTGAAGTGGTGAATATGGCTACAGATCTTCTCAAACTACTCTAAATTGCCTAAAAAAACACTGTTTTCCATAAAAAACTTGGTTCAATAAACCTTTCACCTACAACTTCTTCAAAACATTTGGATGCATGGTTGAAACTTTCATTCCCAAGGCCAAAATACTCTCCAAACTAACTGCAAATAGAGCTAATTGCATCCTTCTTGTGTATTTTAATGGCTTCTCCTTGTATAAAGTTCTGCATATTCAGTCCATGCATGTCTTTAAAAGTGAAAAATTCACCTTTCTTAAAAGCTCTTTTGACTATCACTCAAACAAAAAAAAATACAACACCTCTTTCCTCTGCAATCTGTCTCATTCCCTCAAACTAGATTCTCTATCCCCCATCTCAACTTCCTACTTCTCAAAAACTTTGCCTTGCTTCTCCCCTCTTGAAACCAAATTCAATGTATCTCCTTATTACAGCCTGCTTTCCAAGCAAAATATCTTACCTCACACTTGTTGTAACAAAAATCCTCTGACTCCCCAAGTGAACCTGAACAATTCTCAATATAAAGATGCCAAAATTCTGCTAGAATCCCTTCAGAGTCCTTACAGTTTTGAGTGGATTGCTGAAATGAAAAAATAAATCTCAAAAACTTTTTCTTATGACTTCTTGAAGTAATGCAACGATCTGGACTCTCTAAAATACCTGAAGTGCATCTGGGATTATAGGAACAAGCAAAAAAAGCACAACAGTATCACTGAATTCAAAGCTTGACTTGCATCCAAGGGTTGAACCAGGAGTATGAAATCAACTACACTAACATCTTTTCAACCACAGGAGAAAAATCTTCACTCTGCCTTCTCATCTCCTATGCAGTTCAAAAGTGACACAAATTCCATCAGCTTGAAATCAATTCTACTTTCCTCAATGCATCTGTGAAAGAGACTATCCATATAAATGTTCCCTCAAATGTCCCGGTCTCCCCAGGAAAGTTTCTGAAATTGAAGAAGGTCCTATATTGTCTAAATCAGGCCCCCCAAAGGTGGTACAATGCACTAAGCATCTGGCTGTTGATGTCAGCTTGCTACTATTGCAGAGCAAGCAGCAAAAGTAAGAAAAATAACATAATAATAATAATAATACAATTAACCTAAGAAGGGGTAGGAAAACCATAAATATTATTACAGAAATGGATTCTCCACCCAAAGTTAGGTAGGGTCACTCACTGACCCCACCCTTGAAATCCAACTCCTTTTATTTTTAAATAATTAAGGAAAGAAAAACCAAAATACCACCGCACCACCATTGACCTTTTTGGCCAATTATATGTTTCATGTGTATTGTCATGTATAGGTTTCACACCTAAAATTCAGTCAGAATTGAGGTGTTGTGTATATTTTAGGAGTTACGGACGGAAATGTGTTCTGTCACAATTCCCGCACGCAGCCGCGGCAGCCAATGCACCCGCGCGCGGCTGAGATACAGCTCTGTCACTTGGTCAAAGTTGTGTACGCAGCGCTGGGCCTCTGACAAGTACAAAGCTGCGGGATTACGGGTTGACAAAGTGACAGGTGGCCTGAGAAACTTAGGTACCGCGTAAACATGCTACAACCCACACGGGAACATTCTAAATATGTAATTAATGTTCGCATGGATAGTAGATAGTCTGAAAGTACATAAAATTATATAAAAATAATTAAATAACCTTTATTTGTATTTTTTATTAAATATAATTCGAAGTACCAAGAATGTCGAAAATAAGAAAATGACAACTTCTAAAAATATATTAAAATAATTTAATATACTATTATGAGAATTTCTAGACATCAATATATTGATGACATCCTAAGAAAACTAATGATGTAAAACTATTACATGAATTCCCATGAATTATATTTTTAAGTAATTATTTTAGTAAATAAACTGAAACTCGAAAATAAGGAGTAAAATCAATATCATGATTTTACTCCAGTTATTTAATACATAATGAGAACTCACCTGACATCATGATGTCCGTAAAAATTTCTATTAAAATAATTATTAACTTACTGGGAACATTTACTAAGGATAATTAATTAAATGATACATAAATAGGACAGATTAGTGTTATTCACACGTCCTAATATAAATTTTAAAGTAGAATAATTCCCATACCCTGAGGAATTAGATGCTACCCATGCTACAGCACCAAGAACACGTGACAGGCTACCACTGGTTACCCTGCTAGACTTAGTTTCCGTCCCTTTGAGCCCCTGTACCCCTCAGAAGGATAATATTGGGACTCCAAAAGCTATGAATAAAGAGCTCTTTTGAGGATATTGATGGGCAGAGACCCAGTTAAATTTATATCCTAACACCATTCCAAGGTAATCAAGTACTTATAAGAGATAAGTAAGTGATTTATGGCTTAGTCTGATCAATAATATCTGTCCTCAACCTCTTTATATCAATTTAAACTGCTGAAAAACCTTATAACCCCAGTATGGGGGTTTAAACCCATCAGTGCATGTCCCAAACAGATACCCTAAGGATTTAATGATATACCGGTGACTTTTATTATCCTTTCTCTGTTGTGGAAGCTTGGCTACAAGGCCCTGCCCCTCTACCGTGTATTTTATATACATATTATCTTTGGGTAAAATATCCTTTAAACTAAAGAGCCCAAAGTAACCAGGACTACATATTTTCATAATGAAATCCCTGAAAAGAGGTGTTAAAGATCTCCAATATAATTGTGGCCCCTCTATAAAAATATTTATTAATCAATTTATTTATATCAATTTATAAAAATAAAACATAACCAAACCAATTAACCTTGCAATAAGCTTAATCCAAATATTTTACAGATTTTTTGCTGCATTTTTTAAATAATATATTTATTATTTATTCTATCACCTCTGGTAGCTAAAGGATAGCAAGGGTCTTGGCATCCAGGAGGCTGACAGTTGAAGGATGGATTAAATTGTAGCAAAGCCAACCAATTTGTGTTCTGGAAAAAGGATACTTTCCTCTATGTCCCTTTCATTAAAATTGAAATTTTCAGTCCAGAAGCCAAAGATTTTTTTAAATCTATTGGAAACAAGTTCAAGATAAAGTAACTTGTTCCCACCTCACTGCTCTTAGGAATGAATGTGAGAAAATTGAAGGGTAAAGTTAAACTCATCCAAGAGACTTATATCCCCTCTCTGGTGGTGCAATAAAAACCACCTCAGAACAGGTACTGTTCTATCCCATTCAAGGTTTTTTTCAAGCTCCTCCCAGCTATGGATAATCAAAAAAAAATAATTTATTTCAACAGGGGTGGACTACAGAAAGTTAATTGGTGAGCTCAACTACATCAGCTGCAACACCCACCCAGGTGTCACTTTTTCCATCAATTATCTATCCCAATTTCTCAGTACTCCAGGAAACATACACTACAATGAAGTAATTCAAATCCTGAGCTATCTACGGCTCAATAGGGATCTGGAGCTCACATCTTCCAAGAAACCAGTCAAGTCCAACCTGAGTGCCTATGCTGACATGGACTTGGCCACCTGTCCAACTATGAGACACTCCATCAGTGGCTTCACACTCCTCTGGAACACAAATTGTTTGAGTAGGAAATCTTGCAAGCAACCCAAGTTCACACTATCAACCACCAGGGTGGAGTACAAGGCAGTGGGGAAGATTGTCAAGGAGGTGCTGTGGGTGAAATCACTAGCTGAAGAAATTTTTCAAAAAAATGCTTGCTGAACCTGTTGTCCATGAAGAAAAAGATGGATGCTTCAAATTTTCAACCAACATGGCTAATCACCCCACATTGAAGACAAAGCACATTTACGTCAAATATCATTTCTTGTACAAAGAGTTGGAGAATGGCACAATCACTATTAAAAAAATTGACTCCAAGAGTAATCTGGAAGACATTCTCACCAAGCCAGTGTCTCAACTCTGTCTGCAGCACCAGCTCAAATACATCAATGTAGGGCGCTGTTGCCAAAAAGGCTGAATCCACGGTGGTTTCTGATTCTAAAATGGTTACTAATGCCTTCATACTGCTCTTCTCTAACCTTTTCTCTGTCCTTCCATCCCCATCTCCTATCTAATTTTTCCAACTTAAACTCAGACATGTTGACACAGCCATGCCCAGTCCACGTACTCCATTTCCACTCAATCTGCACAGTTATCTTCTTGAACCAGCCCAGTACTCAGGAAGCCTTTTCCTTGTGCATTTTCCACTCTGAAACATTTTTATTGCAGTTATCTGAGGCTGGTGAGAAAACACAACAATTTGCTTTCTTTGACTTTGCAAAGTCTCATTTCCAGTCCCCTTCAACTCTTTTGTGGTGCTCCAAAACCTACCTATAGACATCAGGGTCAATTTTCTAGTATAAGGGAATCTTCAAACCTCAAAATGGCCTCAAAAATAGATTCTAAACCAAAAATAACCCATAGCCACTCAGCCAAAGTACCCCTCTCTCTGTCATGGATTGGAAGATACAGCTCAAATCAACCCTTGCCTACCTATACCCCAATCAGGTGTCACAGATCAGTCAAAGGCATGGACATACTCTGGAAGCCCTCAAATACATAACACATACTTTAAAACTCATACAGCACCAAAAAAACCCCTGCAACAGTATACAGGATTAATATATGCAAGACACTGCATGCAGAACCAAACAAACCTCTGCAGCAGTATACAGAAGTAATATATGCAAGACAATGCATGCATGGCCAAACAAATGACCAAACCTGTAACCACATTTCAGCCAGCAACACATGTCACCACCCATCACAAATTTTCCTACCCCCTGATGTCTATAAATAGAGGGCCTCCCTCAAGCCATTTTCCCCCCATCCCCCCAGTTTCCCAGCCTAAGGAGGTCACTGCTTACAAAGGATACCAGACCCTTATAAAGGGTACTAAACCCTTGTAATAGAACACAAAACCCTCATAAAAGATATTAAACCCCTAAAAAAGGATTCTGTTTGACCACCATCAACCATTAGCATTCATCATCAACCATTACTCCATACTGTTAAATATTCATTTAACCCATTACCCCTTACCATTCCACAACCCATTACCCTATACTATTCCATAACCCATTGCCCCATACCCTGAACATCTTCAACACATTACCCCATTCCCTGAACATCATCAACCCATTACCCCATACTTTTGACCATCAACCCATTACCCCATACTTTGATCACCATCCATTGTCATTATCCACCATCATCATCATCCATAATCATCATCAACTACCTTGACCATCATCAATCATCACCATCAGCACTGCCTTTATCAACTCTTATCCCATACCTTGAGAATTACCAATAATAAATTATCATCATCATCCATTATCATCATACATCATCATCATCATCATCAAATACCTTTACCATCATCAATCATCACCATCATCACTACCCATCATCATCCATCAAAAACATCATCAATCATCACCATCATCACTACCCATCACCATCATCATCACCCATCACCATGATCATCACCCATCACCATTATCATCATCACCATCCACTATAATCCATCATCATCATCTATCCATACTATCACCATCATCCATCCATACTATGATCATTGATAATTGGTCCATGCTAACCATCTACCTCCATCACCATCAGTTATCAACTATAGGCTCAACCAGGCCAACATTATTAAATCATCACCTGTATCATCAAAGGAGTATCAATCAGTAACCAAAAAAAAATATAAAATACATAAAGGATAAGAATAGATAAAGGATTATTCCCATAATCAGCTTCTATTCTCAAATTTACCCAATGTTTCACCACATCTTCCTAATCAAGCTTGAAAATATTTCTCCTAGGTCTGATAGAGTCTACTATAGTAGCAACTCTATCTTGAAATCAGTCACCAATCTATTTTCTTTTATTTTTGTGAGACTTACTATAGTACTTAGAGGGGCAGGAAATTAAAAACCACCCTTAGCATTCCTCTATTGTACCAGTATTTTTAGTAATAAATTACCCCTTAAGTGCCTTCCATCAAGCTATTTGCTAAGATTTTCCCAATACCAAAGTACTCTCTAAACCATCTCTCTGAATCCTAACTGATTCCTCTTATCTTTGTGGTTAGACTTCCCTTTTGATCACTGGTTTCTTATCTTCTTCCATGATCTGGCATGGAGGCTTTTATTTTAAGGTGTGATATTTTGCATCTTTTCATGTTTGTCTCTATCTCTTTAACCAAAATCCATATTTTATTTAAAGCTTGAACCAACACACCATTTCCAATCCTGCTGTCTTCTTGTCAAACATCCAAGTTGACACTTTCCCATTTTCAGTATTCAATAGAGTTTTTATTAGTGGTCAAGATGAGTCCCCTGACTTTAAGAATCTTTCAGAATGACTTAGAAGGCGATTTCTTCCAGAATTCACTTTCCCAGAAAGAGAAGCCTTGCAATATTTGAAGATTTCCTGAAAATCATTACCTGATATATGAAATATCATTTGATTAAAAATTAAAAAACAGAAATTTTCCAAGCAAAAACATACTTACCTGTCTCTTTCTGCTCAAAGAAGTCCCACAAATTGCTTGTTGTTTGAATTTTTTTTTGATACTTTGTTACCAACTACCCCACCGCCATCCCCCTTGTTGGCCATTGAAGGAATTGATATTGATTCTGAGGTGGAAATTGAAGAGTTGAAAATGGAGGAAACAGATAGGTTGAATGAGGAGGAAGGTGAAGGATTGTTAGCTTGTAGAAAGGGAGGCTAGTTCCCCCCTGAAACTCTTCAAACCCCTGTTCCTAAGAGTCATCCTTGCAACATCACCCTGACACCAATCCCCTATTCTAAAAATTTGGCTCCTTGGTTTCACCCATTTGGAGGCAGCTGCGCAAACAATAGCTTCCAAAAAACTCATACAAGACCATTCACAAGACTTGCCTCCCTTGATTCATCAAAAAATTGATTCAAACCCTTCTTCCATCTCTGATTGGATTCCTGCAAATCAGCCCAAATAAATTTTTCCTGACCAAATCCAACCGCCAAAGCCTGCCAGTCTCCCCCAAAATTGTTTTTCTTCCAAGTGGTAAGCCCAAACCCAACCTTCAACCCGTTTGGTAGGTGCTAGCTCATGGGCCTCTGGCCTGATAAGCACCCTTGCTATGTTGAAAGATCCCAGTAGAAGCATTTAATCCCCAAAACTCTTCTTGTTGAATTTATCCATGCCCTGCTGTTTTAAAGACAGGGGAAATATTTATTAACCCACCACTAGGCCATACTGGTCTGCTTGTGTACTCCCTTTTATGTACACATTACATGTTTTTATTTAAGCAGAAGTTGAGTATCAAGCCTCCCCTTAGCAGCAACATGATTGATGGAATGACACTCCAAATAGTGTCACCATATAGTATTTCCACCTTCAAACAGGGTGTGGTTTCTTGAACAGGTACTTTGAACATCCATACAGATGTATCAGCCTCTGTCTGTTTACTCTTTTCCCCTTCAGCTTTTCTCTCTCTCTAAGCCTTGAGCTATTTATTACTGTATCATACAGCCTTTTTTCTCTCATATAGCATTATCTAGTCTCACTCAAAAATCTATGTTAATTTTGATTTGGTTCCCCTTTTTTATTTCCTGAATTCTCAGGCACTTTTTGAGGCTCTCTAGTTGCCATATTGAAACCTCACTCTTCTTTTTTATAATTTTATGCATTCATAATTTTCTTTCTTTTTCCAAACCATGATCCTTGATTTTTTCCCCCTTAAGGTGTGTTTTTTTTTTGTTTTTTCCATCCTCATTGTATCCTGATTTCTCTTTTGAATTTTCAATTAAATATGAATACTTCATTAAATTTTTTGGTATCAAAAAAAATCCTACTTCATCCATCAAAATCAATCATAGATTCTTGCAGGTGATAAAACAAATGAAAATCATTTGAAAAAAGCTCACATAAGTTTTCAACAACATTTGAAATAAAAAAACCATTCAAATCAAAACTAAGTTAAAAACAATTAATCAATAAATTTCATTTTATTCCCCAATCTTCCTGAAGAAAAAAAAACATTTTTCCTTGTATTGCAGGAATTGTTTTAATTTTTAACCTTTAACTATGAAATGATTGTATAAATTACTACAAAGGACTACAAATGATGGTAAACTTTTTAAATAACTCATTTCTCCTATGAAACTAGACCCAGAAACATTTTCATAAGGGGTTTTCATACCTTGAATTTGATCTGTGATATTCAGATTATCATCCACAATGCAAAATTGCTCAGAAATTGTGAATCAAAATATATTCAAAAATTTCAAAAATTTCAGAATTCATATGAGAGGCCCAAAAATTTCAAATAAATCTCAGAAATAATCAATGTCTTTTGAAGCCAGAACAAAACTTTTTTTGAAAAAAACTTTATTGTATTCAAAATGGAAAATTATCTCAAAATAATTCACTCTGAATCTTTAACATAGTGATCTGAACAACCCCTCTGGGATAAATTCACTTTTACTCACAAGGCCTCTGAGCAAACCTTATCATCAGAGATTTACATAAATGTTAATTAATTTGAATTCACTTGACCTTGATTCAAAAAATCTTCAGATAATTAAGCCAAAACCATTGATACAATTAATTTCACTTCAAAATATAATAGATTTTTTCCCTCAAATTTTAAAAAACTTCCCATCAAATCATTTAATTTATAATCATTGGAAAAATTTGCACATTTGAGCCAGAAATCACCCCAAATTTTTTTTTATTTGAATGAAAAGTTCCAAAAAACTCAATTCATTAAAGCAAAACTGTTAGCTAGATACTATTGCAGAGCCAGCTGGCAAAAATTACCAAAAAAATAAAATCAAAAAAAATTTATTGAGGATTAGAATTATCCATAATATAATGAAGCAATGGAGTCACAACTCAATTTCAGTTAGTTTCACTCAACAACCACACCCCTGAAATACTAATCCTTACCCACTTATGGTATATTAAGCTTTTTTGGGAACCCACCCAAATTAGCCGTTTTTTTTCTAAAGTGCACTGGGCACCCCCTAAAGCAACTGTGGCACCCCCTGAAGCCAGCTTGGCACATAGCCAAGCACAAATTGGCAAATAGCCAAGCCTGACTTGGCACATAGCCAAGCGCCACTTGACACATAGCCAAGCGCCACTTGACACATAGCCAAGCACCACTTGGCACATAGCCAAGCCCCACTTGGCACATAGCCAAGCGCCACTTGGAAAACAGCCTTGTTTTGGTGGGTTGGGCCAAAGTTTGACTTGGCCAAAACCCAACCCAATTGGCAATGCCTGCCCCAATCAATGATTGGGGGTAATTGGTTTTTTATTTAGGTATTTCTTGGTCTTTTTTCTCATGTTTAACAGCTGGTTTTTTCTCTACCCTTTCAATAAACTTGACACTTGTCTTTTTCTTGTTTTATCCTCTCTGATTGGATTCCAATCCTAATGGTTCTTTCATCTGTTGATACATATGTACAACCTTTTGTTGTGGGATCTTTATGAAAATCTTCATCCCTTCAACCCAAGACAATCAGTATTGATTGACTAGACTTCCATCATCATCATTTATTAATCAACTGAGATAGAAGAAAGTGAGGGGGGGTGCCAACAACTTGGCTGTGTCCAAGCAGAACTTGACTGTGTTTAAAGATCCACAGCACAACCTGATGCAGACATAAAGCATTCTGGGAATTGTGCCAAGCGGGACTTGGGTGTTTTCCCAGACAAGCTTGAAATACCATAACAGATAAAACCAAAATATAAGAAACCAAAAATGGACATTTTTTTGAATATTGCAATACTTCATACAAAGAATCATGGAGAGACCCTTGACAGGGGTTATAAATCTCAAAGTTCACGAAAGATTTTGGATTGAAATTTGAATTTGTGGAAGAATGGTCAGAGAAGGAAAAATGGATGACCTTAACTTTCAAAATATTCAAATTTCAAATGAGATGCAAGCCACAGATAGATGTGAGAAAGAAACTGGAAAAAAGTGAAGGAGGTTGAGTTAAATGTTTGTGTTCTTCTAATGTAGTATTTAATACTTGAGGGAGGATTCTGAAGTGAGGATTCAAAAATTAGTTGAATGATCTAAGAATTACACCAGAGTTTGAATTGGAGAGTCTTAAAATAAAGTTAAATTTTTTTTGGTGACTATTGCAAAACATCAACTTGCAGAGCTACCCCTTTTAGGTTCTATTTCTTTTATTGGGCCCAAGCTAAATTTGTCCCTCTCTTGAGAAAGGTGTCATTTTAGAATTTTTTATTCAAAAAAAAGTCGTGCCTCTTTTGAAGAAAGGTATAGTTATAGTAATTGTTTGAAGAACATGGCTTGTGGTGTTTTTTCCCATCCCAGGAAGGCTTTTCAAACTTGAAAAGACATTTAAATACAAAAAAGGGGTGAATATAGACATTTGATATTTGGGATGCCTCTTTAAGATTTACAGGAGTACCTTGGATGAGATAACACACCTTTTTAGGGCTTGTTTGGCCCTTCAAGGTCTTTCAACAATAATTTTTTTAAAACATGTATGCACTCACGTTTGTGCTACATATAAGTGTAATCCAAATGGGATGCACATATGGGCCTCTGCAGCCCATTGGACACTTACACAGAACATACAGACCTGTGTGGATGTCACGAATTTGGGGAAACGGGCCTCAAAATGTGTGAAAAAAGCCTATTGGTACATGGGAAATAACAGGCCCAGTGGGGTGTATGTGAAAATACAGACATATGAGCTTGTATGGGCATTATTGGGCCCAAGGTTTATTTTGGACATACTTGGCCAGACAGGCTGGCCCTTTAAAGTATGATTGATTTGTGTTTTGGGATTGGGGAAGCCCATTGGGGCCGCCACACAAATTGAAGCCCGCCCAGGGCTGCTTGGTTCTCTCAGTAGGGCCCACGCAGGGCCTGACAACTTGCTTGGGGCTGCCACAGTGGCCAAGGGACCCCACGCTGGGCTTTTGGCCACGGCCAAAGGTTGGAGCCATGGGAGCTTGGGCCAACAGTCCCGGCTCCTCCCCATCCTGAGGGGGAAGGGGATGGCTGGCTGGGTTGAACCAGCCAGAAACTGTTTTTAAGAGGCAAATGGTCAAGGTGGGGGGGACTTCATCACCCTCCCACCCAGATGGAGTGGCTGGGCCAGTTGCAATGAGGCAACAATTGGTGGGGGGGACCAGATTTCCCTCCCAGCAGCAAAGCCCAAGGGGCGCTCTCCCCCCCCCCCTCTACCAAGGGGGATCTGACCACCCCCAAGACCACCTAACTTTGAAAATACCCTGGGGGTATCAACCTCCAGTGCCCTGGTAGGGGGATGTGACCGCCCCCTCCATGGATTTGTGACAAAGAGGGGGGGGGATGGCATGTCTGCCGGTTACACCCCCCCCCCAAGTTTGTCTGAGACCGGAACCAGGTGTGTCCTGGGTCCCACCTGGCCAATTTTATGGCCAGGGGCTAGTTGCATGAGGAAACCAGCCAGCATATGAGATAACTGGGCCGGTTGCAACATACAACTGGCCAGAGGATCAAACAGCAAGGGGCTGGTTCATCCCTGTAACGGTGGAAGCACAAGAAATGACTGGAATAGGCTGGTCATAAGGGTACAGGGACTGATTCCATGTGTGATTATTTATCCAAAACCAAGTAACAAGGCCTGTAGAGCCTGTAGAGCTCTTTTAGGGCAGAAAGTTTGCCTTATAGGATGTTGTATCATGGGCCCACAAGAGGCCAATTGTTTGTACTTAAGGAGCTCTTCTCCCGGCTGTTTTCCATCATTCATTCAAATCTACTCAAATTCATCAACAATATAATCATACCTATTGCCACATTGTGAGAGCCCATTATGAATTGTTGACACAAGGTGTCCAGCATTTCTTTCTCTTCAATTACAGCTCATTTTCCTAAGCTAATTTCTTGCCATACTTATAACACATTATCAGTACCAATATCATCATTAATTCCAAGCCATCTAGACCTTTTTACCTTACTTTGGACCACCTCAAAGATCTTAAGTTTTCCAAGAAGATGTCCTATATCCCTGATGTTATATCCACCAAGATAGTTATGAAAAGTCAGAATTATAATGCTTTGGCTGTCCTTATGGATAGTAAGCTTTAAAAAATCTGTTGTGGGGAGATAATGGATGCAGATGACACTTTGATTAGTTCAGAAGTGGAGAAAAGGTCTCATCATCTCATCCTTAGGCATCTTGATGATAATCATGTCACTTGGGTTTCTGATACTCTTAGGGAAGATGAGAGAAGGAGGGTAAGAATTCTTTGGAATTTGCTTAAATAAAAGTATGCTGGTGATTCTTTTCACCAGAAGGTATAGCCTTTAGTAGACTGTTCAAGCTAAAATATTCAAATTGTAAGCAGTTTTTTGCAGAGGCTAGATTGAGTATAGCTAAGTTCAAGTCATCAGGCCTGAACATGGATCCTGATTTTTTCTCACTCTTAATTCTTCAGAAGCTTCCAAAGGAGTTTGATTCTTCAGTCAGGATAATTTCTCAATTGGATACTCTTCCTAGGAAGGAGTATGTGCTGAAGAGGATTGAAAAAGATGACGTTAAATTCAAGATGAACGGGGGCTCTGGAACAGCCCTTGTTGGAAAGACTGGAAAATCTTGCAAGAAGGCAAAATAGTATTTATCCAAGTTCTTATGCTATAATTGTTAGAATAAGGGGAATTATGCTAAGGATTTCAAGGAGGCCAAGAAGAGGAAGAATTCCAAAGAGAATGACAAGGAGGTCAATCTTACTACAGAAAAATTGAAATGGTGGCATTGGATGCTCCAATGGGAAAGGTTGTTGGGGAAGAAGGTCCCAAAAAGAAGGCCAAGATTGATGAGGATCAAGAAAAGGACTTGATTGATTATGAAGTGAGTAATCTTAACCTCAAAGATGAGAACTCATCAGTCACTGATAAAGCTTATTTCCTATTAGGACAATTGAAGGAGAATTTTCTTCTTCTGATTGATTTTGGTTGTACAGATCACATATTCTTTGAACCAAATTTATTTTCAAATCTTAGTGATTATGATGGAATTGTAAATATTGGTCAGAAATGCAGAACAATTCAGATTAAGGGAATTGGAAAAGTGATTCTTGCAAATCACTTTGGTTTCAAAATCTCTTTTGAGAAAGTGTTCTATGTAAAAAAGTTTCTTTATAACCTTGTGTCTCTTGGAGTATTATGGAAAAAAGGCTTCCAGATTTTTTATCTTAAAGAAGATAGGTTTTATATTGATATGGATGGGAGAAATTTTCTTTGTGGAAAATTTCAGAATAAGCTTCTGTGTGCAAGCTTGTTCAAATTCTCAGCTCTGAGCACTTTTGCTCACAATAGAAGTGGCCATTAGGTAAAGGATAGCAACTGTGAGAGTTTTACCTTGGGGGCTAAGACTAAAAATTTGTTCTCTAAGAGTAGAGACAACACTGATGTTCCTAGAGAGGAATTTTCCATTGTTTTGGCAGGGCCATTCACGCCAGATTCCCTTGGTGGGGAAAGATACTTCATCAATTTAGTTGATACTGCAACTGATTATGTTTGGGTTAAACCAATTTGATCAAAAGATCAGACCACAGAGGAGGTTTGTGTAATCTTCAAAGTCTGGAAACATAATGGTCTGATGAAGGAAAAAAAGAGGGTTATTACCAATGGAGGTTGTGAATTTGTGAGTAAAGAGTTTGAGAGGCTATTGAGAGATTATGATATAATTCTTATGGTCACTACTGCAAGTACTCCACAGAATAATGGAATAGTTGAGAGAATGAATAGGAATTTACTGGACAAAGTCAGAACTATTATGTCTCAATCTGGTCTACCAAATTTTTTATGGGATGAGTTGATGTGTAAAGTCTGTCTGTTGCACAAAATTGTAAGTGTTAATGGGAAGAGTCCTCATTATCAGTTTTGGAAGTTGTACCCCAGAACGTCAAACCTAAGAACAATTGGTCGCTTAGTGTATTATAGTGTCCACTATAATGAGATGGTTGGTAAGTTAGACCCTAGAGACACAACAGGGGAACTTATAGACTATGATTTAATGAGTAAACCATATAGGATCTATTGTCCAGGGACAAGAAAGGTTATCCGTAGTGGGGATGTAAAATTTGATGAAAGTACCTTTCCACTCAAAAGGAGAGAAGCTGTTGTTGTGAATAAGTCACAGCACAAAATAGATTTAGAGCCTATTCCACCAGCAAAGGCAGAGGAATATGTGGTTCCAGAAGATGAAGAGATGGCAGATGTGCCACCAGAGGTTTCAGTACCCGCTTCAGGGGAGTCTGTTAATTTGGAACCTCATGAGCCTCCACCTCCAGTTAGAAGGAGTTGTAGGGTGAGAGTACCAGTTGAAAGGTATGGGGAATGGAATTCCCATCATGCTTTGGCTGGAGATGAGGAAGATACATTTTAGGAACAGTGAATGCTCAATGAAGTCCTGGAGTTGATTTCAGAAATGGCTAACAGGGTTAACCCAAATAGTTTGGGCCAAGCTATGAATTCTGATGAGAGAGTCAACTGGAAGAGTGCTATTTTTGAGGAAATTGATTCTCTAGAGAATAAAAGTGTCTTTGAAGTGGTTAAGCGGGATTATGTTCCAAAAGTAAAGACCATTGTGGGGTCTAGATTGGTGTTAAACAAGAAGTTTGACACAAATGGAGTTTTGAAGAGGTTCAAAGCTAGATGCGTTGCACAGGGCTTCAAGCAGAGAGAGGGTATTGATTACCAAGAAACTTTCTCACCAACTGGAAGGCTTTCCACCTTCATGTACATCATTTCTCTGGCAGGGTAGTTGGGTAAATATATCAGGAAAGATGATTTTGTAACGTTATACTTGAATTTAAAACTTGGAGAGGAGGAGACTGTTTATATTTTGATTTCTTATGGTTTTTTTAAATTGTTAGTAGAGAATAAACCAGAAACCATGAAGAAAATCTGTCTTAGAAGTTTTCTTTTGGAAGATAAAGGGTAATATGTCCTCAAGCTGTTTACATCCCTGTATGGATTGAAGTAAGCAGCTAGGTTGTGGTATAATAACATGAGTGAGAAACTGATACAGATTGGTTTTAAGAATTCTGAGGACAACCCTTGTCTCTTTTTGAGAAATAATTCAATTTTGTTTGGATGAGTTTATGACATTATCATTATTGGAAATGGTAAAGAGAGAGTCATGGAGACACTCAAAAAGGAATTCAAGATAAAAGATCTTGGTCTGGTGCAACAGGTGCTAGGAATGAAATTTAGTAGGAGCATAAATGGTATTAAGTTTAACCAGATCCATTAAATGGCAGCTCTTCTTAAGCAGTATGGCTTAGAGTTTGCAAAGCAGTTTGGTACTCCCATGCAGTCAAACATTTGTTTAGAGAAGTCTACAGATGAGGAGTATCTGAAGTTTGTTCAATATGGGAACAACTAAAGGTCAGCTTTTTGATCTCTGAATTATTTGGGGAAGTTTACAAGGCCCAATATTGCTTTTGCAATTTGTGTCTTGTTGCAAAAATTAAAGAAGCCAAGCATGAGGCATTTGTCAGCATTTAAGAGAGTAATGAGGTATCTTAAGGGAACACACAATCTGGGACTGTGGTTTAAAAAGTCAGAAAACTTTGATTTGGTTGGTGATTCCAATGACAGTTGGGCAGATGGTAACACTAGGGAATCAACACGTGGCTTTGTATTCTTTTTAGCTAAGACTCTGGTGTCATGGATGGCCAAGAAGGTATTGGAAATAAGTCTTTCATCAACAGAGGCTGAGTATAGAGATTACTCAGAAGCTTCACAGGAAGCAGAATGGTTGAGAAAAGTATTAGAGGATATAAATAAACCACAAGTTTTTGCATTGTTTTATTCCAATAAACAGAGTGCCATTTCATTGGAGCAGAAACAAGTGTTCCATTTGAGAAAAAAACATATTAATTTTCACTATAACTATATTTTTGATGCAGTTAACTGTTGGATTTTGGTTTTCTGCTCATTGCCTCCTTCTCCTACTTCATTCTATTTCCTTTCTTCATCCTTCTATAAACCTACAGCTTGGTGTAATCAACACTGTCATTAGGACTACTCTATGAGTGCATACTTGTGGCCTCACTTATTATTACATGTCACCTAACCTGTCACTTACTCATACAGTTTCTGCCATGGTTGATTATCCTTCACTGTCCTCCTTTATTTTTATTAGTGCCTTAGGCCCCCTGTAAGGGGCTCTATAGTTGTAGGCCCCCTGTAAGGGGCTCTATAGTTGTAGGCCCCCTTTAAGGGGCTCTCTAGTTTTCTATTTAAATTGGTATTTTCCAGGACCTTGCAATTTCACCATCCAGAATGATTCTCTCATAGTAAGAGCCCCCTATAGTGGCAGGGTCCCTCCTGGTAATCCGGGTTGAACTTTTATTGCGGTATTCCATTGAGATGTGCTGAATATGTGCAGCTTTCTGGGATGCTCAGTTCTTGAACCACACGCTCATATTCATTATGCACCCATACTCATTATTCAACATGGATCCACACAACTCACCTAGTTAAATATCAACCTAAGAGATCAATAGAGGTGGAAAATTGTTCATTTATTCTATCTTATTTTTTTATACTCAAGTGACAAACAACTCAAGCATCATTCAAAATCACTTGATCACTTCATAGAAAAACAGCCATTGAAGACAGAGTAAAGTTAATTTGAAGCAACCTTTTTTTTCTATTGGTTTCCTTGTTTTATCTTAATCAAGAAGAAATAAACCTTTTACTCATGTTATTAATGATAAAAGTCCAGTATTCAGTCCAAATTTGCGCTATCTAGTCTCTTCAATTGGGCTGTAGTTTGACATTTATCATCAACTGGGTAGGACTATTCCGTTTTGTTCATATGATATCAGTATGAATGGATTAAAACTCTGGTATATGGTAGTGCGCTGTCTTTTGTCATAGGAAATTGAAACATCAATTCAATCAAGATGTAAATTTCCTCCTATTACTATTTAATCAAGCCCTTTGTTGGCTTACTATCCAATCTCCGCTATTGCATTACTTCATTCTTGAAACTGGTTTTGCCTTATCTCATCCTTACTTGGCTTTGCTACAATACAGTCTAACTCCACTATCCACATCAGTTGGAAATCCAAGTCTCTTAGTCTAACAGATTTACAGTCTATATATCTCTGAGATACTTGTGTTTTGTCTGCTAAAAGAATCCTTTCCTTCAGTATATTGGCTTCCAATTCTTTTGGAAAGTGAGGAATACAGGGATACATCAAAATTAGACCAACTCAAAGCAGCCATATTATCCTCTACCGCCTCACACCGCTAGGTGTGCTAAGTGGGATTACCAGCATATAGTAGCCTTCCAATTATTAAACCATCAATTGGCTACCTTTGTTACTATAATCACTAAAATCCTTCATCACCATCTGAATATTGATCACAATAAAACTACCCCACTCTAGTTCCCTCTTCATGTCAGAACCCTTCATTGTGGTCACCCAACAGTTATAAGTTACACTACTCAATCAACATCCTAGCTTCTCCTCAATCCACCCTCAATCTCTCCCTGCTCTTACTTGGAAAATACTGTTGTCTTACTTTCCATACTTGTTTGAGGTATCTTGGCCAACATCTATGGATACCGCCTCATGACCAACCTTGGGCACTTGACCATTGCTGTTTTACTCCTCATCCATCAGCATTCTTTACATTGAATTCAATCAATGGTTCTTCAAACCTCAAATTTTCTTTGACAATTGCTTGCATCTCCAATCAATCTCAAACATGACTGCTTTCACTCACCACCCTGCAACTTTACTAGCGCTTATCATCTTGGGAAATTGCTCACTCACCCTAGTTGTCCTCTTCACTTTGGTCAATACTTCATTTGCTTCTCTGACCTGCAACATGGCTTGCTTCCAACTTCAATACCACACCACCCGCAACCTTTGTTTGATTCCTCTCTCTATCTTCCTGCAACACAGCTTAAATCTTGGCTCAATCTCTGGGTGACCCTTCAACAAGCTTTCTTGCACTTGTCCATTTTGCAACTGCGTTCACACCTACCTCACAACATTGCTTTCTGACTTTTGAGACATTGGTTTCACTTTCTATTGCAACTTCAATCACTACTAACTTATAACATCACTTTCTCATCATCTAGAAACATTGGACGGTCCTCTCTCTAGCAAATGTGCTTGCGTTCATTCTTCAGTTTGGGCAACTCAGTTTGCACCCATCTTGCGACCTGCTTGTGTTTTTGTTATGAAACTTGACTTGCCTCCCATTGGTCTGCAACATTTCTTGCATTTCTAACCCTCAGGCTTTTTTTGCACTTGTCTTCAACCCCACTTGAGAATTCAATTGCACCTTACTGGCAACACTGCTCACAATCTCTCTGCAATGTTGCTTGCACTCATCTTGCAACCAGCTTGTGTTTTTGCATGCGCCTTTGCCTGCCCGGTTCTACTGGCAACATTCCTTGCAACACCAACTGCAACCTTGATTGCCACTTGTCTTGCGACTTCAATTTCACCTCACTTGCAGCCTTACTTGCAATCTCTCTGCAACTTTTCTCCCACTTGTCTTGCAACCTGTCTTGCGCTTTGATTGCCTCTTCTCTGAAACTTTTCTTGCCCCTGTCTTGCAACCTAGCTTGGGCTCATCTCTTGCAACATTGGTTGCGCTCATTTTGTGACTTCATGGTAGGGTCTCTCAAGTTTCTGAGCTTCATGACTCTCTGGGCTATTTTTGAGGGAGGATGTTACATATTGGTTTCTGAGCTACAATGCTCTCTTGTCTATTTGAAAGGGATGATGTTGTATTTTGGTTTTCTGCTCATTGCCTCCTTCTCCTACTTCATTCTATTTCCTTTCTTCATCTTACTATCAACCTACAGCTTGGTTTAATCAACACTGTCATTGGGACTATTCTATGAGTAAATACCTGTGGCCTCACTTATTATTACATGTCACCTAACCTGTCACTTACTCATACAGTTTCTGCCATGGTTGATTATCCTTCACTATCCTCCACTATTGTTATTATTTCCTTAGGCCCCCTGTAAGGGGCTCTCTAGTTGTCTATTTAAATTGGTCTTTTCCAGAACCTTGCAATTTTACCATCCAGAATGATTCTCTCATAGTGAGAGCCACCTATATTGGCTGGGTCCCTCCTGGTAATCCAGGTTGAACTTTTATTGAGGTATTCCATTGAGATGTAAATTTCCTCCTATTAGCATTTACTCAGGCCCTTTGTAGGCTTACTATCTGCTCTCTGCTACTGCATTACTTCAGTCTTGAAACTGGTTTTGCCTTATCTCATCCTTACTGTTCTTTGCTACAATACAGTCTAACTCCACTATCCTCATCAGTTGGACATCCAAGTCTCTTAGTCTGACATTAACTGCAAATAGATTGCGTTGAGTTACATGCCCACTGGAGAGATGATTGCGGATATCTTGAATAAGGCTTTAGATAGGAAAAAGCATCAAGGATTTTTGACTAATATGGAGCTGTCACCTCTTTTGGATTAGGCAGGTGTGTTAAAATATGTATGCACTCACGTTTGTGCTACATACAAGTGTAATCCAAAGGGGATGCACATATGGGCCTCTGAGGCCCATTGGACACTCAAACAGACTATACGCGCCTGTTTAGATGTCACATATTTGGGGAAACTGGCCTCAAAACGTGTGAAACAAGCCAATTGGTAACGGGCCCTAACAGGCCCGGTGGGGTGTATGGGCAAATACAGCCAGATAGGCTTGTATGGGAATTATTGGGCCCAAGGTTTATTCTGGAAATACTTGGAAAGACAGGCTAGCCCTCCAAAGTATGATTAATTTTTTGTTTTGGCCTTGGGGCGGCCACCTGTCTTGCAGCCTGTTTGGGGCTGCTGCCTGTGTTGCCTCCCGCTTGGGGCCACTTTTTCCTCTTGGTAGGGCCCAACCGGGGCCACTGTGGTGGCCAAGGGACCCTGCGCGGCGCAAAGCCCAACTGGGCTGTTGGCTGCGGCCAATGGTTGGAGCCAATGGCCCTGGCTCCTCCCCCTCCCCTTGCCCACCATTCAAGGGGGAAGGGGATGGCTGACTGGGTTGAAACAGCCAGAAGCCAGTTGCAAGAGGCAACCAGTCAGGGTGGGGGGGGGACTCCATAACCTTCCCAACCAGATGGAGTGGCTGGGCTGGTTGAAACAAGGCAACTGGCGGTGGGGGGGACCTCATTGCCCTCCCACCAGCAAAGCGCAAGGGGCGCTCTCCCCCCCCCCCTCTACCAAGGGGGAGGAGCAACGGACTGAGGGGGATCTGATCACCCCCCAGCCCACCTACCTTTGACAAAACCCTGGAGGTATTGAATTTCAGGGCCCTGGTAGGAGGATTTGACTTCCCCCTCCAGGGATTTGTGAGAAAGAAAGGGGGGGATGGCATGTTGGCTGGTTACACCATCCCCTCCCCAAGTGTGTCTGAGACCGGATCCAGGTGTGTCCTGGGTCCCACCTGTCCATTTGTATGGCCAGGGGCTAGTTGCATCAGGCAACCAGCCAGAATTTGAGATAACAGGGCTGTTTTTAACATAAAAACTGTCAGAGGGTTGAACAGCAAGGGGCTGGTTCAGCCCCGTCACTGTGAAAACACCAGAAATGACCAGAATATGCTGGTTGTAAGGGTACAGGGACTGATGCCATGTGGGCTTATGTAGCCCAAAGCAAGTAACAAGGGCTTTAGAGACTGTAGAGCTCTTTTTTGCCGGAAAATTTGCCTTTTGGGATGTTGTATCATGGGCCAAAAAGAGGCCAATCTTTTGTACTTGAGGAGCTATTCTCCCTGCTGTTTTCCATCATTGATTAACATCCAATTGAATTCATCAACAATATCATCCAACATATTGCCCCATTGTGAGAGCCAATTAGAAATTATTGACACAATGTTTCCAGCATTTCTTTTGATTTAATTACTGCCTATTTGCCTAAGCTAAATTCTGGCCATGATTATAACAATTGGGGCCCTGGGGGGCTAAAATTAGGCCTCCAGACCCCTATGAGGTCTGTCTCTGGTAGAATTTTTTGAAGAATTCAAATACAGGCACCAATGAAGTCCATGTGATAAAAATTCTACCAGTAAAAAAGTCCACAAAAAAAGTGTATCAAGTAACAAGGACTTGCTTACTGGTTCTTGCAGCCTTCTTTTCTTGAAAAAAGGCCTTGTTTTGGGGGAATATTAAATTTTCATTCCAAGAATATCATGCCTTTTTACCAGGGTGGAAAGGTCAGTGGTCAAAAAGATTGGCCACAAGGTCTGCCACAATATTAATATTTCATCTAACACACAATATCTACAGAATAAATTTATGTTTTTTTTTTTTTTTTCATTTTAATCAATCACAGTTAATTTACCCTAATAAAAACATATTCACATCAAGGGTTTATATTTGTTTATTTATATTTTTTGATGAAGACCCACAGTGGCTACTTGACTTGTCCTGGGGACTTCCCACCCTTGTTTTGTTGACTTGAGCAATTTTCAAGTTTTCTCCAATGACTTTTTTAGAGGCCTTTTTTGGTTGAAAACTGGCCTTGAAATTCTTGAACAGTGGTCTTGATTAGTTATTTTTACTTTACCACTTCAAAACTGGACAGGTTTTCTGGTCCACTGGACTTTTTTACTGGGAACAGTGGTAAATAAAAATGCAATATATTTCAGTTTTTTGCAAGGAAAAAAAATATTAGCTCAGATTTGAAAAATGTTTCATTTCAAATAATAGAAAGAAGTATAAAAATGATGTCAGGTTGCTACTTGACACAGATTAACCTATTAAAGTAGACAAAAATAAATAAAATAATGAGATAATGAATAAGCGAAGAAGAGGTGATAAATACATAAATATTAGTTCATAAATGGATTACTCACCCAAAAATACGGATTGTCACTCAATAACCCCACCCTTGAATTCTTACTCCTTCATAATTTAAATAATTAAATAAAAAGTAACAAAAAGGCCACAGCATCACTATGGCACTTTTTGGCCGATTTAATATTTCACAATTTTGTCACGTATGGTTTTCACACCTAAAATCCACTCAAAACTGAGGTGTTGTGTGTATTTTAGGAGTTACCCGCGAAAATGTGTTTGGTCACAATTCCCGTGGTTAGCCCCTGTGCATCTGCTTAGTCCTGCACTCATTAGACCAGCAGCTTAAAGCATGCAGAATTCCTGCACACAGAAGATCCTGCCCCATACAAAGTTGAGTTGACTGATCCATGAATCAAGATCCATCAAGACCAAACTGAAAATTGGTATGGCCACTAATAGCTACAACCAATGAGGATCAACTATGTATATGTAATAAAATGAAATAAGTATTTTAGAAATTCTTAAAATGTAAGTTATCAGATAAAATTATTACAAATTAAGATTCAAAATATTTTGATTTCAGAAAAAAAAGTGAGGATCCCCACAAAATTAACAGATCCTAAACTTCAAAGATCACACAACACATCAAGGAATGGTCATAAAAATTATTAAAAATTATGAAAGTGATCAAAAGATAATGGAAAATCTCTAAATATCAATTTGTAATAGCTTTATTCAAATATTAATATGAAAAAGTAAAGACAAATGCGGAATGAGCAAAAGGAAAAATCAACACTTTAACAGATCCTGCAGCTAAAAAATACAGAAATCCAGAATATCTGAGATCAGCTGATTAAAAGCACCTTGAAGACGTGCAGATATTGCACTGGATGTTTTACTAGCCTTATCCCTTGAGCCTTACCCTCTCTACGCGTGTCAGCTTGCTACTATGAACAGAGCAAGCTGTCATAGCAACTCAAAACTATAAAAAAATAAGAATATCTAAATTATCAAAAGAAGGAGTGAGAAATCCATAAATATTATTAACGAAATGGATTCCTCACCCAAAATTAGGTAGGGTCACTCACTGACCCCACCCTTGAAATCCAAGTCCTTACATTTTTAAAATAAATAAAAAGAAAAGTACTAAAAATTACAACACCAGTATGGCACCTTTTTGCCATTTTAAAATTTCACACATGTTGTCACCTATAGGGTTTACACCTAAAATTCACTCAGAGTTGAGGTGTTGTGTATATTTTAGGAGTTACATGCGGAAATGTGTTATGTCACAATTCCGGTGCGCGGCCCCGCATCATTACATACCCCTACGTACTCATAGTAGCAGTTTCCCGCAGACTAGAGACCCGCGCGCAGCTAATTCTGCCACGCACACAGCGGATCCCACCCCGCGCGCATCTGAACTGACTGATCCCTGCATCTGGATCTGTTGTGACTAATATGACAACCAGGTACCGCTCAAAAGAGCTACAACCTCATTAGGGTTGCCTGGCATATGTAAAAAGTTGAAATATGCATTATTAATAATCTAAAAGGATCAAAACTTAATCAAAATTAATAAAAATTAGGTTTAGAACATTTTTAATAATAAATTAAAGATCAAGGATTACCACTTAAATCATTGACTCTGATCTTTGAAGACCACAAAACACTACAAGGAGTGTTCATAAAAATTATTAAAAACTTTCTACGTGATCAGAAGATGATTTATAATCAGTAAACATCCACATCTGTTCACTTCAAAGCATTACTAATAGTACAAATGAAGGATGAGTGCAGAATGATCAAATTTAGGCCATAATAGATTGATAGATCCTGTGCCTAAAATATTACAGACATCCAGCAGATCTAAGGTCAGCTGATTAACAGCACCAAGTGTACGTGCTAATCCTTCTATGAATGGATTGCCAGCCTCAGCCCATGAGCAGAACCCTCTCTATGTTCCCTGAGAAGCTCAAAATCACCCCAAAAAGGTATTTATACAGACCTCTTTGGATCCATTATTCCATCATCAGTTTACCAGGAATTATTATTATCAATCAGACACCGTGTCATTGTTATTCAAGTGCTTATGAATAATCTAAGCAAGTGATTTATGACCGATTCTGTATTATTATTATTTATTTCTTAAAAACAATCACCCCTTGAAGTTGAGCCAGGCAATCCACCCCATCTGCTCTGAAACCCTTCCTATTATTGCAGGATTTTTGTGGTAAAGTGCTCAGAGTGAGTGTTTCCCTTCCTTTCTAGGCCATTGTGCTGTTATGCCTGGCCATTAGTGGAATAAGCCCTTTCTATGGCACCCGTCTTCATTCCAAGGTTCTTAAACTGCCTAAGGAGGCCCCTTGAAGAGAGGTTGCTTTGTCTGTAAAGACCCCCAGTAGTATAATACTGTGGCCCCTCTTTTACATACATATTGAAAAACTTTTATTACCAAACCAATTAGACCTTGCAACTGCTCTTATTGTATTATTTATTTGAGCCTCTAAGCATTTATTTTTGGAATAATAATAATTATTATTATCCCAGTATTTTTATCACTCTCTTTAGCTAAAGGAATGCAAGGTTCTAGGTGTCAGAGAGCTGACAACGCGCCCTGAGAAGGCTCTTGTTCCATCCTAAAAAGTATTTATACTGACCTCTTTTGTTTTTTTCAACCCCATAATTGATCATTTAATGTCCAGAATATCTGCAATCTATGATCAGGTGCTTATATGAGATATGCAAATGATTTATGGCCTCAGTATAATTTCTTATTGAATGATTTTAACACAATCAGTGATTTTTTAAAGTTTAGTCAGAAATTAACCCCATCTTTTCTCTAAAAAACACTTTTCTGAATCCTTGCAGATACCCTGTGAATTGTTTCTCAAGGAAATGAGTTATTTCCTTCCTTCCTTGGCCAGTGTTCTGGTTTTCCTGGAAATTATCACCAATTAGTTGAATAATAATTCCTTTTTGAGTAACTCATTTAGGCTCCTAACAGTACAAGGTTTTATACTTTCCAAAGTGACCCCCTGAAGAGAGGTTCTTCATCTGTAAAAATCCCCAGTATTACAATACTGTGGCCCCTCTTTAATAAAATATTGTAAACCATTTAAGAAAGCCAATTAAATCATTCACTAGCTCTTAAAATATCTACTATTTGAGCTTTTGATGTGTTTATTTCTGGGAATATTATTATTAAATCACTTCATCACTCCCTGTAGCTAAGGGACTGCAATGTCTTAGGTATCAGAGAGCTGAAAAATTAGAAAAATTCATATTACTTATCCAAAATAAAATGTTTCCTGTGGAATTAAAATCAATTTTTAGCTAACATAAAAAAATGCTACATATAAATATTGTTTTAGTAAAACTCAAATGTCTTGGAATATCTCAACAAAAACATGATCAATTAAAATAATTGTTATAAAAAATGTAAAAAAAAAGAATCTTTCAAAGTTGAAATTTCTGATGGAATTCAAATAATTTTTAAAAAAACAAAAAGAATATAGAAAAATGCTACATATATCTATTGGAAAATGTTATATTTTCAACCCCAGGGTTGCAAATGGCCCATCACAGCCCAGAAAAAAGCAAGGCAGGTTGCTTGCAACTTGCGCCTCCCCCGGAGGGTTGCCATCAAGGAGTTTCAACCCCAAAAGGGTTGCGATTGAGGTGTTTCATCCAAAAAAAGGTCACAATCAATGAGTTGCAACCCAATTTTGGGTTGCAATCAAGGTTTTATGTCAGCTCTCTGATACCAGAAACCTTGCAGTCCTTTAGCAACAGAGAGTGATAAAAATACTGGAATAATAATAATAATTATTATTCCAAAAATAAACACTTAGTAACAGCACAATGACCTAGACAGGAAGGGAAACACTCACTCTGAGCACTTTACCACAAAAATCCTGCAATAATAGAAAGGGTTTCAGAGCAGATGGGGTGGATTGCCTGACTAAACTTCAAGGGTTGATTGGTTTTTAAGAAATGAATAATAATACTACAGACTTGGTCATAAATCACTTGCTTAGATTCTTCATAAGCACGTGACTAAAAATGAAACAATGTCTGATTGATAATAATAATTCCTGGTAAACTGATGATGGAATAATGGATCCAAAGAGGTCTTTATAAATACCTTTTTGGGGTGATTCTAAGCTTCTCAGGGCGCGTAGAGAGGGTTCTGCTCATGTGCTGAGGCTGGCAAGCCAGTAAGAACAAGATTAGCACGTCAACTTGGTGCTGTTAATCAGCTGACCTTAGATCTGCTAGATTTCTGTACTATTTTATCCACAGGATATTTAAATCTATTATGGCCTAAATGTGATCATTCTGCACTCATCCTTCATTTTTACTATTATTAATGCTTTAAAGTGAACAGATGTGGATGTTTACTGATTATAAATCATCTGCTGATCACGTAGAAAGTTTTTAATAATTTTTATGAATGCTCCTTGTAGTTTTTTGTGGTCTTCAAAGATCAGAGTCAATGATTAAAGTGGTAATACTTGATCTTTAATTTATTATTAAAAAATGTTCTAAACCTAATTTTTATTAATTTTAATCAAGTTTTGATCCTTTTAGATTATTACTAATGCATATTTCAACTTGTTACATATGCCAGGAAACCCTAATGAGGTTGTAGCTCTTTTGAGCGGTACCTGGTTGTCTGATTAGTCACAATGGATCCAGATGCAGGGATCAGTCAGTTCAGATGCGCGCGGGGTGGGATCCGCTGTGTGCGTGGCAGAATTAGCTGCGCGCGGGTCTCTAGTACGCGGGAAACTGCTACTATGAGTACGTAGGGGTATGTAATGATGCAGGGCTGCGCACCGGAATTGTGACATAACACATTTCCGCATGTAACTCCTAAAATATACACAACACCTCAACTCTGAGTGAATTTTAGGTGTAAACCCTATAGGTGACAACACGCGTGAAATTTTAAAATGGAAAAAAGGTGCCATACTGGTGTCATAATTTTTAGTACTTTTCTTTTTAATTATTTCAAAAATCTAAGGACTTGGATTTCAAGGGTGGGGTCAGTGAGTGACCCTACCTAATTTTGGGTGAGAAATCCATTTCTTTAATAATATTTATAAATTTCTCACTCCTTCTTTTGTTAATTGAGATATTCTTATTTTTTATAGTTTTGTGTTGCTATGACAGGTTGCTCTGGTCATAGTAGCAAGCTGACATTTTACAACCCCCAGGGGGATGTCTGAGTTGCAAGCATGGGTCGCGCATGTTTGCCTGGCCCATTGGGGCTACTCCCCTCCCCCCCAAATGGGTCATTTGAGGGGGGATTTGGGGTACCTAGGAACCCCTGGACCACATTTGAGTCCTGTCAACCCACTTTTGAGATCTGGCATACTATGTGGGACTATTATTGGACAACAAAAAGAAATTTGGGAATCAAACACTCAAAACTCTTGACAACAAACTTGTACACACACACCACTTTCCCGTTGCATAAATTTATTTTTGAGAACCCAAAAGTGAGCACACCTTTGGAGTTTTTGGATAGAAAAATGCATGGAATACTAAATTGGTGTTGAATTGTTTTGTTTATGGGAACAGTGGCAAGCCCAAGAACTCCAAGATTAAACAAGGCTAGGTTAAAGGACTTAATGAAAGGTTTACTCAACAAAGTTTTGGAGGAATCTAGGGATTCAGTGAGGGAGTTGGAAAAGAAAAAATTGGAAGCACCAATTCCATCCTCATCTAGATTTAAAATCAAGGAACAAAATTTTTCCTCACAACAGGAGCAAGTTGTTCTGTCACAAGTTAAATTCACAAAAGTTGGTGGGTTCACATTTCATATTTCATTTGACTGAATTGGATTGGGGTTGACAAATACTAATGTAAATAAGGGGTGCCAGAACCTCTTGACCCTCCTCCTGTGAGAGCCTTTGCTACTAGGAAAGATGCCAAGATTTATTGTCAGAAATCGGCAGCCATGCATCACTACACATTGATGACTTTCAAATCAAGGAAATAAAAATATTTAGATTTAGCTTGCAACAGATTTGGAGTATATAAAGGGCTTTGCCTTACCAAACGTCAAAGGCAAACTCACACTAGGAAGGTCAGGTGTGAATTCACTACTTGTGCAAGCAGGAAGGTAGCAGATCCCATGTGGACTCTCTCCATCAGGAATGGCCTACACAATCATCAACCATCAGAAAGTCCTTCAGTGCATCCTCAACAGAAGAGAATACCAGGTCAAGCATTAGAGTTACTTAGGGAAGAAATGAAAGATGGGCTCAATACAGTTCAACTAAAAAGGAAATCGGGCATGATTGATGGTGGAGAATACATTGAAAATAGAAAAATCTATAACACTAAGCCAAAGTTAAAGCTTGCAGAACCGGATCGGAAAGGTGTTGTGGACGCTCTATTTGAAATGCTCCAGGAATACCAGTGGGTTTCCAGGTACAAATTTGGTGCAGAGGGTCACTTAGAGGCCCTATTCTTGGCTCATCCCAATTCTATAAAAATTTTCAAAAAATTCCATCATATTGCATTGTTGGATTGTAATTATAAAACAAATAGGTAAAACATCCCTCTATTGCATGTTGTAGGAATGAATGCCAACAAAAATAATTTTACAAAGGCTTTTGTTTTTATAATAAAAAAAAAACATATGAGTTTTACAGTTGGGCATTGAATGCATTGAAGGAGTAGGCTTATGATCCCAAGGGGCTTCCAAAAGTCTTTGTGAAGGAGCATGAAAAAGATCTTATTTTTGATATTGAACACAGTTTCCCTGAGTCATCCAGAAACTTTTTTACTTGGCACTTGGCTAAAAATATACAAGCAAACTTTAAAGTGCGCTTCAGTAATGAAAATTATGGTTTGCAAAAGTTTATGACTCTTTGGGGAAAGTATGGGGCCTCTAAAACCAGGGGGCAGGCAGAATAATGATGCAGAACTCAGAGTAAGTCAATTTATTGACTTTTGATTTCTGTTGGGATTGTACTTTGAAACTTGTATACAGGGTTTCTTGAGAGACCATGAGGATGTACACAAGTATATGGAAATGAATATTTTTCCTATAAAAGAGATGTTTGTAATTGCTTGGACTTGTGTCTACCCAGCCTTTGGAAATAAAGCTAAGTCTTGGGTAGAAGGGGCACATTCCGCTTTCAAAAAATTACTAGTGGGATCTTTGGGGAAAATTTTGGATTTGTGGAAACACCTTGAAGGAACTATTGAAATTTAGATCCAATTGGTCCATGCAACTTCATTCAAGAGAATAAATTTGGGCACAGGTCTGCCAACTGAACTGTTACCTTTGGTTTACAAATTGTTGAATGAGGCAATCAAACTCATTAGGGAACAATTCAAGAAACTCAAGGGCAATCATGATGTTAAGGTGTTCTAAAAGTCATATTCAAAGACAATGGGCTTGCCCTGTTCCCACTGTAAGACTCCAAATTGTGCTGAGCCTCATGCAGTTCTGTGGAGGGGAAAGGTGCCTTTTAGGCTTCCCTCCTGGGTATTACAAAAATATTTAAATGTAACTGTGATGAAGGTACAGAACCTTGTGAATAAGGAATCGATGGAAGAGGATAAATTTGATTGTAATTGGTAGCAATGGAACAAACACCATCTGAGGCAAGATGATGTGGGAAAAGATCTGAAAAAAATAAGTTAAATTTTGTTCAGAGTTCAATAGAACAAGGAAGTTGTAAGTAAAAATTCCCACAAGCTAATAAACCTGGTCTTCAGAAGAAGATTAGGAAAGATGAAATAAATCCCAACCAACATCCAGGTTCTAAATGAACCTTCCCAACTATCTGCAATCAAGCGCTTGAAGGTTACCAGATAACTGTGGGTGGCTATACACAAAAAAGAAATTTGTTTTATGAAGCTCTATAAGCAAGTAAATAACTAATTTGAACAAGAATAACCAACCACTTCTCAAGGGACTCAAGATTATCCTGGCAAAAATTCAACTTCAAGAAAAATAAGGGAGGTTTAACAATTCAGGTTTCAAGCTTAAGGAAACCTCTCAGTCAAAAGTGAATGATTCCAGAAAGAAAATAAAAGAATGATTGACACTGGTATGGTTGGAAAAAGCGATACAGGAGTGGTATAAAACACTCAAGAATCAAACTAAATGAATTATTATTCAACCAGAAAGGCTATTTGTTTGTGTTATGGATAAGGCCACAGAGGGGTGGATAAGGATTTGAGTATGAAGGATCAAGGATCAAAGGGAAATCATAGATATACCCTGGATAAGACGCTCAGATAAAGGGGAAAGGGCTTCATGGATTATTTATTTCTCAAAAATGAGGGATGAATTGATTCCTGGATGATGGTGATGATTATGGATGTGGTTGAGTGAGTCCATATGTATCACATGGCAATGAGTGTGACTTGGAGTAGGGGATCAATGAGGATTGGAGTGGAGCTCCTCAGGCTGGTTGCCATTGATGAAGTCTTGGAGGATTGATGGATGGGGAAGAGGTAGTTGTCATGCTGCGGGGTGAGATAATGGATCAGATGGTGGTTTTAAAGGAAGAAGCACAATTTTAGAAGTCTTTGAAAAGCTGTGGGCCGGAGTTTGATTGATTGGGAGATCTTGGCCAAAAAAGTTAGGTGCAAAGTGCAAGGTAAAGGAATTGAACGCAAGGCCTGGGGATTTGAACACCCCAGGGGTACCCTTCCTAGACCACTAGGACAGGGATAAGTTTGATAAACAGAAAAAAGAATGGAATACTTTGCAACACATTTTTTTTTGTTTGCTTGAAAGATAGAGAAAAACAAGCATAAAAAATTAAAACATTTCCCTGTTACATGAGGTGTCCCAAATTGGTCACCACACCAAATTTTAGGTGAATTACTAGCATCAAGAGGATCTGTTGTGCCCAAGGATGTTCATCCTTAGTGGAAGTTAGAATATGAACCTTCCAATGAATTAAGTGGGATTTTTTGAAGGGTACCAATTATTGGATTGACAGATTAATTATTGGATTTACAGATTAATTATTGGATTGAAAAAGTGATAAATTGACAAATTGATGACTCTTTTGATTTTTTAAGTTTGAAGCAGATGCAGAACTTGATGAAGAAACTCAAACATTAAAAAAGTTTAATTCAATGTATCAGGAGCAACCTAAGTGACTGAGGTTGGAGATTATAAGGTCAAATCTTGAAAATATGGCTGCTTTGATTGCAAAGCCAAGGATTGAGCAAAATCTGTTAAGGTCAAGCAGCAGTTGACCAAAATTGAAAGCCACCCATCATTAGCTTTCAAAATTTGAGCATTTTGAAAGAGCAATTAAGAGGGGAAAAATAGTTAAAAGGGGACCCAAGAAACCAAAGACACTAATTAGTCTTTTCTTTTGAGTGATAAATTTTCATTTTTATGGTTCAATGAACTGATGTTAAAATTGTTTCTGACGTGCAAGGATAGATCTTCATCTGAATCCCATAGTTCAGAGGATGGGACTGAAGAAACACTAAAAAGGGGATCAGAAAGACCAATGATAGAAAGTCTTTGATTTTTAGAAATGTTCATTTTCATGGTTTAATTAACTAAAGGGGTAATTATTTCTGTAGTGCAACAATGGCTCTTAACGTGAATTTCATAGTTCAGTAGAAGTGACTGGAATTTAATTGGGTTTGGTGCCGTTGGAATCCAATTCCTTTTTGAAGGATGAAGCAGACACAATGGAGGAGGCAATCAAAAGCTTATCTTTGGTGGGTGGTGATTCCTTTAATCAGATTAGAATTTTGGCTAACTAATTTTTTATTTTAGGAAGCAAATTGCCTCAATCAAATACCTGAGAACTTGCATAAGTTCTTGGGTGGGATTTGGGATACCATGGTTTATGTAAATTGTTGTTTTGGAGTCATTGCTAAATCACTTGGGTATGATGAAAACAATTGGTTTCAAGTGAGAAAGGAAATGCTTGAAACATTGAGTAAAAATAAGACATGCTATGCTAAGATCCTTGGTGGCATTAAAGAATTTGAAAAGATTGAAGAAAGACTTGATTTCAATGAAATCAATAAAAAGATTCCTTCTTCAAAATGGCTTTCAAAGCTTGACATGGGTCAAATAATAGCTGATACTTATGGAAGACCAATATTTCTTATTTAATTGGATTCATGCTCTACTTATACTCCTATGAAAATGGGTGTAAAAGAACAATCAGATCCTTTTTTCATTTTCTTTGTTAAATATATCCATTGGGTGCAGCTTGTGCTTAAGGGATATGAGATTCCAATCCCCCCAATGGTTTCCAAACCATGTTTCATGATTTATAAAAAATCACCTTTTTGGGTTGATTAACTCAAAGATCAACTTAAGTTGTATTATAACCTATAGTTTAATTTCATCATTTGGATTTAGGTTTTGGTGCTGATATTGTAATTCTATTAATATAAAGGGTTATCAAATTTTGAACATCATCATGTTGAGTGTTTTGAGTTAAAATCATTATGATGAGTGTTTTGAATGTTATTTTAATGGTAAGTCAGTTCAACTTGTGATGGGATCAGCTTAACACAAGTTTAAATTTTTTTTGGCACTTTTACTTTAGGGCTGGTCAAAATACTTGTATATTTTCAGGCCTTTTTCATTCTTGTTCCTTTTTGGTACTCATATTTTTTCCTTTTTTGTTCATTCTTTGGTGTTTTTGTTAATAATAAATGAAAATATTTATTTCTTTTTATTTCTTTTTATTTCTGTTTATTTATTTTTATTTATTTTTATTTATTTTTATTGATTTCAATTCAGTTTTGTTTATTTTCATTCATATCTATTTATTTTTTTTTATTTTTTTATTTTTATTTATTTTTATTTATTTCAATTTATTTTCATTCATATTTATTTATTTTTACTTATTTATATGTATTTTTTACTTATTTTGTACTTATTTTTATTCATATTTATTTATATTTATTAATTTTTTTTCATTTTTATATATTTTTATATATTTTGATTTATTTTTATCTATTTCTATTTATTTTTTGTTTATTTTTATTTTTTTTGTTTCAAGCAGGTAGTGAATGGCTGTTTGCCACCCTTTGAGGTCGCGAGCGACTGTTCAAAACGCCAAATGAGGTTGTGAGCCGTCGTTTGTGACCCAATCTGGTCCCAAACGGCTGCTCCCAACTCAAAATAGGTTGCAAATTGCGCCACACAACCCCATTTTAGGTAGTGAATGGGGGTTGTGAGGTTTCAAATTTAACATTGGTCATATCTATTCCACCAGTATAATTCAATTTTGTTTCAAAATCCAAATAAAAGCTTGATAAATTTAAACAATAAAAATTTTAAATTTAACAAATTGATTTCTATTAATAAGAAGTTATATTTTGCATGGGGTTTAACTAACTTTTTACTAAATATATAAAAAGGTTATAAAACTTCTTCCAAGTTAATTTGATTAAAAACAAATAATTTCAAATATAAATATAAGAAATGGCTAAAATAGGGCCTCTTGAAATATCTAAATCATATTTTGGGAATTTGATTTGTTTTTGAAGTTGTTTTTTTTTGAATGAGATGCATTAACTTTGATAATAAATTTTCAAAAATAAAAAAAACAAATGATTATAAAGTATGATTTTTATAAATTTCAATTGAAAAAGATGAGGAAAATATTGAATTTGCGACCCTGTGGTCGCAAAAGGGCGCGAAACGCTGTTTACAAACCATCTGAGTCGCAAATGGCCATTTTCAACCCATCTGAGTAGCAAATGGTTATATTATATATGTATATATATATATATATAAATATATATGTTTTAACTTTTATTTTAATTTTTTATCTATTATCTCTTTCTATGATTTTAACAAAAATTAAAAATTAAAAAAACATTAAAAAACAAATTAAACATAAATTCAATATAGATTCAATATAAATTAATCAATTAAATTATATATATATATATATATATATATATATATATAAAATATAAAATATAAATAAATGATATCAAATAAATGAGTAATTAAAAAATTAATTAATTAATTAAATTGAAAATATAAATATAAAAAAAATATAAATAAATAAATTAAACTGAAATTAAACAAACAAAAATATAAATAAATACATAAAAAATAAATTAATCAATTAAATGGAAAATAAGGGAAATTTTAAATTCACAGCTCATTGAGCCTTGTACACTATTCAAAAGGGGCCGTGTGGCAAGCCACACGGTCCAATCCAAACTGTTTACAACCCGGCTCAGCTCAAAGAGTTACACGGCCAACCCAGCCTGGTCCACCAGCGTGTTGAATCCCACACGCCACCATACTGCAGTGTGCCAAAAAAAACAAAACAACAAAAAAACAAAACAAAATGGAATGAAAGGGCACTAACATAACCCATGAATCAGATATACCTTTCAAAAAACAGGAATCAACCAAAAAATCAAAGAAATCAAAAAATGTTGATTTTTAAGTTAAAAAAAATCAATAAATAAATAAAAAACAAAAAAAATGGGACTATCGAATGGAATATCCCTAAAGTAAAAAGACCCCAAAAAACACAGGTAACTGGACCAGCCCTAAAATAAAAAAACACCAAAGAAAAAGACAAGTAACTTGACAAGCCCTAAAGTAAAAACACCAAAAAATACAAGTAACTTGACAAGCCCTAAATTAAGTTCAACTTGACTAGCCCTAAATTAAAAGGACCCAAAAATTAAAGAAGTCTTTTGATCAGCCGTAAAGTAAAAGTGCCAAAGAAATTCAAGTCTTTTGACCAGCCCTAAAGTAAAAACACCCAAAAAAAACAAGTTCCACTAGTGTGAACCTGATCCCATCCCAAGCTTACACTAAGTTAAGCTTGTGATGGAATCAGCCCAACACAAGTTGAACTGACTTACCATTAAACTCTCATTCAAAACACTCAATATAATTATGTTAACTCAAAACACTCAACATAATGATGTTCAAAATTTGATAACCCTTTATATTAATAAAACTTGTTAGCTGCATTAGAATTACAATTTATATGAAAACCAATGATAAAATGAAGTCAAAGTCTACAATCTCTATAATCTAGGATACATTTGCAGTTGATCTTTGAGATGATCAACCCAACCAGAGGATTTTCTAGAAATCAAGGAATGTGGTTTGGCTTAAATTGACAGGATTAGAATCATTTCTCCCTCAAGTACTAATAGAACACAGTGGTTTTTGTTTAAAAAGGAAATGAACATTGGATCTGATTGATCAGTAACACCATTTTTCATTGGAGTATAAGTATCACATGACTCCAATGAAACAAAATATATTATAGGTATGGAATATGTATCTGCTATGATTTGACCCATATCTAATTTAGCCAGCCATTTTGAGGAGGGAATCTTTTCATTGATGTCTTCAACATCAAGTCTTTGTTTAATCTTTTCAACCTCCTTTGCACCACCAAGCATCTTAATATAGCATGCTTTATTTTTCTCCAATGTTTCAATCATTTCCTTCCTGACTTTAAACCAACCATGTTCTTCATAACCAAGAGATTTAGGAATGACCTTAAATCCGCAATTCCCATCTCCAATTGGATCCCAAACCTCACCCAAGAACTTATGGAATTTCTTGGGTATTTTATTGAGGTATTTTACGTTTGGCTCCCATCATGAAAACTAACTTAGTATTCATTTCTTTAATCAGATCAATTAAATGAATACTCACCAAAGATGAGCTTCTGGTTGAGCTTTGCTTTACATTCTCTTCCTCTGAAGAGGATTCTGATTTCAAATGAAGTGATTCCAATTAACTTTCAGTATCTTCCTCCAAACTATGAAATTCAGATTCAGATTCTGCCAACTTTGACTAACAATTCATTATTAGTCAGTAAATAAGTTCATTAAACCAAAAAAATTAACATATCCCAAAAGAAAAGACTTACAATCTTCTGTCTTTTATTATTTGGAGCACTTCTAGTCCTTTTCCCCCACTTGAGTTGTTTTTCAAAATGCTCAAACCAAGATGGTTCTTGCCGCGTATATGTCAATTTTGGCCTGCCCCTACTTGATTGTAAGACTTTAGGCTCAAGTCTTGGCTTCAATCAATATTTTGTAATCTTCTTAATGATATACTTCAATAGGCTGCTTTGCTCATGATCTTGAGATTCCAAGATCATTGCATTCACTTTTTCACAAAAATGAGGAATGATTAGCATTTCATTGACATTGCACTTGAGAAATAAACCATTAGTGAATTAGGATTCATTAATCAAAAAGTATTAATCACATAGTGATTTGAACAATCCAACTTAAGCCAACTTACAGAACTAGAACTGCAAGGGTCATAGGCCGACCTCCACTGAGGATAAACATCTTTTGGTACCACGGATCCTCTGAATGCTAGACAATCACCTATTTGGTGGGAACAGAGCAAACCAATAGTCTTGGAATATGACTTGGTGCACAATTTGCCATCATGATCAAATTTGAATTTCTCAAATTTTTCCCTAATAAGATGAATTGCCTCTAAAGACAGTTTGTAACCCAATGGTAACAGTTCAGGTGGAAGAACTGTCCCTAACTTCATTCAAGAGTTATAAAGTGATGCAAGAAAAAATTCAATTTGATTCAAAACTGTTCCATCAAGGCTTTTCCAAACATCCAACAGTTTTCACAAAGAGTTTTCAAGGAATTGTTTGAGAGTTTCATGGGCGCCTTCAACCAAAGATGTTGTTTTGTTTCCAAAATCTGGGTTTATACAAGTCCACGCTGTGGTAAACCAAACCTGTCCTATAGCCATCAGACTCATTTTGTCTTATTAATTATTATTCTTATATCAAATCAAAGCCAAGAAAATACTAAATAAATTCCAAACCCCTCATAAACTATACTCTAAACTCAAACCAACCTGAAAACCCAAATCAATCACCAGATAAACCCCTTCAACCATATCAACACCTGTCACAAAAACAACCCAACACCTGGCACAGACTGGATTATGTCACATGGATTAATGAAAAGTCTTAATTGAATATATAATCAAAAGATTATGCTCAAAATAACCACACAAAAAAACAACATAACCCATACCAGCAGGACTTAAACCATATCAGTACCAATGTCACACTACAACCAGTACTATGAAAGCAAGTTACACTACTTTTCTGGAACTTTCACCACCAGATAAGCCCTCTTAAGCGTCCACTGAAGCACTCTGATACTCAGTTTGCCACCATTCCAACCATACAACACACACACATGCACCAACAGAAGTAGGGGCTCACGCAGCCAAGTATATCTCAATTCTCACCAACCAGCAATAACAACTCAGTACACATGACTTTTCTGGAACTTTCAACACCAGATAAGCCCTTTGAAGCGTCCTCTCAAGCACTCTGATACTCAGTTTGCCACCATTCCAACCATAAATCACACACACATGCACCAACAGAAGTAGGGGCTCACGCAGCCAAGTATATCTCAATTCTCACCAACCAGCAATAACAACTCAGTACACATGACTTTTCTGGAACTTTGACCACCAGATAAGCCCTTTGAAGCATCCTCTCAAGCACTCTGAAACTCAGTTTGCCACCATTCCAACCATAAATCACACACATGCACCAACAGAAGTAGGGGCTCATGCAGCCAAGTATATCTCAATTCTCACCAACCAGCATTAATAACTCAGTACACATGAATTTTCTGAAACTTTCACCACCAGATAATCCCTCTGAAGCGTCCTCTCAAGCACTCTGATACTCAGTTTGCCACCATATCAACCATACAACACCTGCAAGCCACACTCTCAAGTTACCCAAGGGGACATGCGGTAAAACAGCATACCTCATATCTCCACAACTAATTACATTGAAACAGCATGCAGGTAGTTCCTGCAACATTTTATACATGAAAGAGGCTCAGAAGAGTTCTAAGAAACACCCAGCACATGGCTTTCCACCACCAAACCCATGCAGGTCACACCATTCAAGCTACCAAAGAGGGCTTGCAGCTTCCAAGCATGTTTCATGTTTTTCCCAACCAGCAAAATTAACTCAAGCTGCAGGCAACTTCTGCATCATTTTTTTATACAAGATAAGCACTCAGAAGCTTCCAGATCACACCATTCTTATCTCTTATCTCATATCTTAACCTGACTCTCAAAGATTGAACTAAAAAATACAGTTATCTCTCAGCCTGATTTACACGTTTTATCACCAGAATGATTTGTCTCAAGTAACTTTACCCTCCTGTGCTTCAACAGTGCAGGGAGAGGCTCAGAACCGCACTCAGGGGAGCCCTGAGCATCCCCTGAGGAAGTATTTTTCTATTTAAGGGGCCTCTTTTGCCCTATCCAAGTTGTCTAGCATGGCATCAGCCCCAGAATTATGGCATCTGCCTGACCAGTTACTTACCTGGTACCCAGCTATAAGTGAACCAGAATCAAGTTAAAAGGAAATAAATGATCAGACACGAAATTTTCATTGACCATTTAACCCAAATCCTGGTGCTTTTGAAGGAGGGTTCTTGAGAAAAGGCCTGTTATTCAGCACCTATTTTTAAGAGGCAAAACCCCCTTATTTTTGATTAGTAAATTCATAAAAGAGGAAGAGCACAACAGAAAAACCAAACAAGCTTTGTTTCCGCCCAGCTCCCTGTGGGCAAGCCCATCTTTGGGTCCTCCTACTGGTTAAATACCTTTTAGTCAACCCCTAAATCCTTTAAAAGGAATTGGAAAAATAGTCAGAAAAAGTCGAAAATCTTTAATTATTAATTGGTGGAAGCTTGCCAATAATCCAATCCAACCTGGAATAGTCTTGCAATTCCTGAAAATCTCTATTAATAATTAATCTAGGTCTGATAAGAGACCTATTCTAAGTCTCAAAGAAACCAGCCACTAATTAAAAAAATTATTGTGCAGACTTATTATAGTTCAGAAGGGCAGGCAATTAAAAACCACCTTAGCTTACCTCTATCTATTCAATACTAGTAGTAAACTAAATTCCCCTTCTAGTGACTGCCAGAAAGCTATTTTCTAAATAATCCCATTATCCCTTGGAGTCTCTACAACGCTGTTACAAAAATATCTTTGATAGGGAAAATGTTATTTTCCATATAGTTGATTAAATCCTCATAGTCTTTCAAGAAACACTATACAAGTAAAAAGGTCAGAACCCAAAACTAGGAAGAATAAGAAGCAGTGATTTGGACCTACTCTGAGTTTGGCATCATTGACCTCCACCTCCTCCTTGGTCTTTGAGGCCCCATACTTTTCCCACAGAGTCATAAAGCTTTTCCATCCTTCATTGTCATTAACAAAGCCCTCTTTACAGTTTGCTTGTATGTTTTTAGAAAATTTCAAAGTGCAACATTGTCTTGATGACTCAGAGAAACTAGATTCAATAGCACAAATCAGAGTTTTTTCACGGTCCATCACACAGACTTTTGGAAGTCTCTCAGGATCATAAGCCAACTCCTTTAACAAATTTACAGAACAACTGTAGAACTCAAAATTTTCTTTTGTTATAAAAACAAGAGCTTTTGTGAAATTTATCCAATTTGATTTAATTCCTACAACATGCAATAGCAGTGTTTTGTAATTATTTGTCTTATAAGTACAATCCAACATAGCAATATGATGGAATTGTTTTGAAAGCTTTACTACCTCAGGATGTGCTAAGTACAGCGCCTCCAACTGACCCTCTTCACTGAAATTTTACCGGTGAATCTAACTTCTTTCTTCAAGCTGTTCATGGATTACCTTTATAAAATTTTCCCCCTTTATTTCTGCAAGCTTTACATTCTGCTTAGTGTTATAGATTGTTTGGTCATAAACATAATCCCACCCAAAACTCTTCCTCAATTTTCTCTCAAGTTGTAACATACTGAGCCCATCTTTCATGCCTTCCTTAAGTAGATCAAAGTCTTGCCCAGAGATTCTCCTCAGTTGAGGATGCACAGAGGGATTTTCAGATGGTTTATGGTTATTTTGGGTTTCTTTATAGGAGATTTTCCACAAGGGGTCTGCCTTCATGCAACTTGCATTGATCAAAAACTTGCACCCAACCTTCCTTGTGTGAGTTTGTCTTGACCATTTGGTAAGAAGTTGTCATGAATAGGAACCATGGCAATCACAGGCCAAATCCACATATTCATCTTTTTTTGAGTTAAAAACTTTCAGACCCTAACCATGCTTCATAGCCCATTTCTGAAAATATTTTTGTGCCTCTTCCCTAGTAGGAAAAGCTCTCACAGGAGGTGGGTCAAGTGGATCTGTCATAGTTACATACTTATATTATTGGCATGCACTCCATCATTTTCAATCAAATTAAATACGGCAAAGACCAGTAACATAAAATTTTACTCACAAAAAGAGGTCAAATCCCACTGTGAAACATTTTGTTCCTTAATTTTCAGCCTTGATGAGGATGCAATTGGGGATTACAATGTTGCATTAACCAAAACCTTTTTTTCTTTTTCCAAAGCTTTTTTGATGGCACTATCAATGCAGAACTTCCACGCAGCCATGTCAGAAGAAGGAGGGATTGCCACTGTTCCCATGAAACAAAATTAAATGGTATAATTCAGTATTCAATCCATATTTCAATTGAACAAACAAAGTTTGCTCACTTTTGAGTTGAGAAAGAATTGTTTGCAGATTTTTATATTATTTCCATTTTCACTTTACTTTCACTTTGGTTTCACTTTAAAGTCAATTAGTAATTGCTAGGTGTGGAAAAACAGTCCCACAAAGTATGTGTTGATCCAAATATGGGTTGAGGGAACCCAAGTGTGGTCCAGGGGGTGCCCAAAATTCTGGCACAACTTCCAGGGGGTTGTGCATCCCAAACACGGCAGTTTTGAGCCATGTATGGGGGTACACAGCTTGAAATTGCGGTGTTGAGGGGGTAAAAAGCTCCTACACAACCCCCCGGGGGTCGCGCATGTTTGACACGGCCCTTTGTAGTCGTCTATGGGCTTCCACGGCTCATTTGAGCTGTGTAGGGCCCTACACAACTACCACACAGTTGGAGCTGTGAATTTAACATCACCCTAACAATAAAGATATAATATATATATGGATGATGTTAAATTAACCGCTCCAGTTGTGTGGGAGCCGTGTATAAGGCCCCACACGCCCTGTCGGAGTTGTGTAGAGCCTTTACACTACTCCATATAATTTATTATTCATAATTTATAATTTATTATTATTTATTATTTATTATTTATTATTTATTATTTATTATTTATTATTTATTATTTATTATTTATTATTTATTATTTATTATTTATTATTTATTATTTATTATTTATTATTTATTATTTATTATTTATTATTTATTATTTATTATTTATTATTTATTATTTATTATTTATTATTTATTATTTATTATTTATTATTTATTATTTATTATTTATTATTTATTATTTATTATTTATTATTTATTATTTATTATTTATTATTTATTATTTATTATTTATTATTTATTATTTATTATTTATTATTTATTATTTATTATTTATTATTTATTATTTATTATTTATTATTTATTATTTATTATTTATTATTTATTATTTATTATTTATTATTTATTATTTATTATTTATTATTTATTATTTATTATTTATTATTTATTATTTATTATTTATTATTTATTATTTATTATTTATTATTTATTATTTATTATTTATTATTTATTATTTATTATTTATTATTTATTATTTATTATTTATTATTTATTATTTATTATTTATTATTTATTATTTATTATTTATTATTTATTATTTATTATTTATTATTTATTATTTATTATTTATTATTTATTATTTATTATTTATTATTTATTATTTATTATTTATTATTTATTATTTATTATTTATTATTTATTATTTATTATTTATTATTTATTATTTATTATTTATTATTTATTATTTATTATTTATTATTTATTATTTATTATTTATTATTTATTATTTATTATTTATTATTTATTATTTATTATTTATTATTTATTATTTATTATTTATTATTTATTATTTATTATTTATTATTTATTATTTATTATTTATTATTTATTATTTATTATTTATTATTTATTATTTATTATTTATTATTTATTATTTATTATTTATTATTTATTATTTATTATTTATTATTTATTATTTATTATTTATTATTTATTATTTATTATTTATTATTTATTATTTATTATTTATTATTTATTATTTATTATTTATTATTTATTATTTATTATTTATTATTTATTATTTATTATTTATTGTTCATTATTTAATATTTATTATGTATTATTTATTATATATAATTTATTATTTATTGATAATTGTTTATTATTCATTATTAATTATTAATTATTCATTATTCATTATTAATTATTTATTGTATATTATATATTATTTTTTATTTTTTATTTATAATTTATAATTTTTTAGTTATTATATATAATTTATTATTTATTGTTTATAATTTATAATTTATAATTTGTTATCTATAATTTGTTATTTATAATTTATTATTCATTATTTATGATTCAGTGGAGGCTACACTGTTGGAATTCCCCAACCCTGACTCAACAACCTACCAAAGGGCAACCAGAAGACCTATTCAGGATGGAATGAATGATTTCAAATGCGTAACTCAATAAACCTAAACTCTGTCTATCATCAGTTAGGTTTCAAGGAGCGTGTATCTACTGTCATTTATTGCCTGTTGTTTTCACTCTCCTTTCTCCTTTTCCACATTTGTTTTTGCTTCTGCTTCTCTCTGTCAATACCTTGTTCAGGTATTTCCCATCTTGTTGTCTCCCTTGGTCCCATGACCTGTGCCCCACTTGCCTTAACTTGCTGGTCCATTATTTCAGGTTTGCCGTCCTTCTGTTCTGTTCTTGCCCATGCGTCTCTATGTCTCACCTTAGTATCAATGCTTGCTTGATGAAATACAATCCTCAAATTTGTTGTTGTTTCTGCTTCTCTCCGTCAACACCTTTTTCAGGTATTTCCCATCTTGTTGTCTCCCTTGGTCCCATGAGCTGTGCCCCACTTGCCTTAACTCAATGGTCCATTATTTCAGGTTATGAGCCCAGTTAATTACCAGCCATGTGGCCAAGAGGACAGGGAACGCGTCAAAGATCTAACACATTGTGAATTGTGGCCTCCTCAACTCCCAGTTTTCCATACCCATCCCCGTCCCCTTCATCCTTGCCACCTTCCACTACCACTAGAGAAGACTTCCACTCTGTCCATGACTCAACTTCTTTGTCAGGGGACACCATTTGAGACATCCTTCTAGGAGTGCATGAAAGACATAACACATCCATCTCTCCTATCATCATGGTTGATCCCTCTGACTCTAGAGGCATCCTGAGCAAAAAACTCACTGGACCCGGTAACTTCTCTAGCTGGCGTAACAATGTCCTTACTGCCCTTGGATATAAAGACCTGGACCATGTGGTCCTTGAAAATTCAGACAAGATGTCCCCCGAAATCAAACTTAAGAAGAAACAAGCCACCAATTTCATCCAACTACACCTTGACCAACAAAAATTCACTCGCTTTGTCAAGGATCCAACCAAGTATGAACCCAAGGAACTCTGGGACTCAATCTGTTATCATTATGCCACAAAATCCCTTGAAAACGTGGTTAACTTGATGGACCAACTCTACAATATTCCTTTTTCCAATGGAAACCTGCAAGACTCCATAAATAAATTTTGAGAAACCTTACGTCTACTACTGGAAGTCACCTTTAACAATTTTGACACCTCCACCATTGAAACACTTTGGAATATTATCATCCTCAAACAACTTCCACCATCCTTTGCAGTAATGTGGTCACTTCAATTGGCTCAATATAAAGGAAAGCAAGCCAAAATTCCTATGGATACTTTTTTCTCAGATTTGGAACTGGAAATCCAACGTCAGTCTGAATCCACTAATAACCCACAATCCTCTGCCTTCAACATATCCCACTCCCAGGTTTCCAATACTCCACAAAATAAAACTCAAAAGCAAAGACACTTCTGCAAAAATGGAGTGCACAATCCAAACACCTCCCATTCCCCCGAGCAATGTCACCAACTTCACCCTGAACTGGCCATTGCCTACCACCAGGCTGCTCTCAGTCAAATTCAAAATAAGACATCACACAGAAAAGCAAATTTCAGCTCCAATAAAGCCAATTCAGACCTGGTTATCCTTGACAGTGGAGCTTTGGGGCACTACCTCAAACACCGTGAATATTTTACCACTTTCACCGCCTCACAATCACTCCTATATAAAGCCAATCGAACTCCTCTCAAGGTCATTGGCTATGGCTCAGCCGTGATCCCACTGGTATTGGGCCCTCTCAAGATCCCTTATGCTCAACTAGTACCTGAGCTCTCAAATTCCCTAATTTCCATGACTCCCTACCTCCAGTTAGGATACTCTGTTAAGATTTCATAGAATTGATTTGAGAACTAAGAACCAGCAGACTAGAGTCTCACCATCAGAAACAGAAACATAACAGGAAAGGAATAGGAATGAAAGAGATGAGAGAGAAGAGAGAGAACCAACAGGCAATTTGGACATAAGAGTCTGAGCGGTCAGGAAGAAGTGAATTTGAGGCAAGAAAGAGATACAAGCTGATTTGATAGAAACATAAGTTGGTGACTGGTCACAGAATTGAGATGCGGATCATCTTACAAGACAAGGGATGACAACAAGTAGTTGTTTGAAGCAGATTGAGTGGGTACGGATAGAAAAGTGGGTCAGTTGATGGGTGATAGCTTGATGGTTGAGTAGATCTTGGTAGACAAGGAGAGGAGACTGAGACAAGAAGAAAAGAAAGACAGAAGACAAAATAAAATATGAAAGAAAAGAAAATATATATGAAAATATAGAAGACAACAAAAGAAAACAGAAACGGAGGAATTGCCAAGGGCACCAGAGGAGAGGTGAGTTGAGAGAGGAAAATTATGGAGTCCCAGAGACCCCCGGGTATTGGTCTCCCAGGGATAGGTTTCCAGAGATTGTAGTCAAAGAGAAAGTAGTCGTCTATTGGCCGCGGGGACAAGTGGCATTCCTAACATGCTCCATCAAACCCATCACCAATGGTTTTGAATGCATGAAAGATGGACATTGATTAATGTCAGGAAGTTTTTCCAACAACGTTCTCTCCTTGGACATTCTTCACCAACAAGCCCTGTCCGTCAAAACCTCCCTATACCCTCATCAATCACTGGGACACCACAATGAAACCTACCTCAGAAAACTCTTTCCATACCTTCCTACTACCCCTGTTGAATGTCCTGACTGTCCCATAGCTTAAATGACTTGAAGTCCTTTTCTGGGTCACTTTCCAACTACAACATCATGGCTTGAATGTATCCACATGGATTTGTGTGGACCCATTTCTCCTATGTCTAAAGGGGGGAATTGCTACTTCCTAAAGATTTTCAATGAACACAGCAAATTTGCGCATGTCTGTCCCATAGGGAGTAAGTCAGATACCTAAGACCAATTCCTCTCCTTCCTCAGTGAAGCTGAATGCTAAACCGGATGCAAAGTCAAATTTTTAGTCTCAAATAATGGCGGAGAATTTGTGAAACACAAGCTCAAGGCACTCTTCAACACCAAAGGGATCCAACACATCACCACCTCTCCTTACACCTCACAGCAAAACCCATTCTCCAAAAGCGGGAACCGTACCACCATCAAAATAACTAGAACGCTTCTCCTCACTAGTGGGGCCCCCTTAAGCTTCTGGGGAGACGCAGTCTCCACCGCTGTTTTCCTGGAAAATCAAACCCCTCACTCATCACTCAACTCTGTCACTCCCTTTGAGAAGTGGACCTGTAAACCACCCTCTCTGGACTACTTGGCCCCCTTTGGCTGCAAGGCAGTCATGTACTCAGAGAAGAAGTGGAGGAATTCAAAATTTTCTCCCTCCAGGTTAGAAGGCATTCTGATTGGCTTTGATCCGCATCATCACTCCTTCAAAATCTGGATCCACTCCTTGGATCAGATTAACTGGTCTCACCATGTGAGGCTTCTTCACAATGTTTTCCCGTTCAAGGAGTCAAATACTAAACTAGATCCTCCTAACCATCTCCTTCTTCCTCCTGATGACCCTATCACCCCTCCTCACCCCTCCCCGCCTGCTATCAATCTCTCGCATCAGCCCCTACCAGATAAGTTGGTCCATGTCAATGTCCCTGCCAGCCATGATCCCGTCTCCCCTCTCCCTTGTGATGCTCATTCTGCTACGGAAAATGCTCCATCTGCTTCCCTTCCGTCCTCAAAACATCATCATTGCGTCTCGTGGTATGATAAAGCTTCAAAGGAGGTTAGCGCGGAAATCTCCACAGATTGAATTCTTACCTCCATGCGGCAAAACCAAGCCCATGTCATCGCCGCGGAACCCTCTTCTCATTGGGACCCTAAGACCATCTCCAAAGCAAGAAGATCTCACGACTGGCAAGGTTGGAAGGCCGCAATCAATACTGAGAAAGACAAATGTATCAGACATCAATTCTGGGAAGTAGTCCCGAAACCTGCTGGCGTGGAAGAAATTGATACTACCTGGGTTCTCAAGACAAAATTTGATGCCAGCGGCCACTTTGTGAAGAAGAACGCTTGTTTATGTGCCAGAGGTTTCCTTCAAGTGGAGGGCATTGATTATGATGAGACTTTTGCACCAACCAGTTGTCTTCCTTCCGGTTGCATCCTTCTCAGTCTTGTTGCCTCTTTTGATCTCAAGCTTCATCAAATGGACGTGAAATGCGCCTTTTTGAATGGTGAACCAGAAGAGGAAATTTTCATTAAGAACCCCAAAGAGCTTGACATTGTGGTTCCTCCTGGGTATGGGATACGACTCAAGAACTCCCTGTATGGCCTCAAGCAAAGCCCTTGCTGCTGGTACACCTCTCTCTCCTCCTTTTTCTTCTCTTTTAACCTCAAGTCATCTGAGTTAGACCCCTGCCTGTTCATCCAATCCAACCCCGGGAAAGTCTGACTAGTCTACATCCATGTGGACAACTTAGCAATTGGCGGTAGGAAGGAAGATTTCCTCAAATTCACAGAGAACATGAAGTCCAGGTTTGAGATGGAGGATTTGGGTGAGTGCAAGTGGCTCCTGGGCGTGAGGGTCACTCATAATCGCGGATATTGCTCTATTCAGCTACATCAGGACCAATACATTGACAACATGCTTGCCAAATATGGCATGTCCAACTGTAAACCAGCATCCACCCCACTACCCCAGCAACCTTCTAAAATCCCAATAGCGGATAGTCCAGTAGACTCAACCTTCAACTATTGACAAGGTGTGGGCCTGTTGAACCATCGAGTCCAATGCACTTGGCCAGACCTTGCGTTCACCTGGAGCTATCTCATTCAATTCCTCAATAATCCCTTGGTTATGCACCAACCTCAGTTCCTTCACCTGCTCCGCTATCTCAGTGGCACAAAAAAACTGGGTATCACGTTAGGAGTCCCCACCTCCACAGATTTCTCCCCCAAGGCCTTCTGCAATGCCAATCATGCCTCCAGCAACAACCAACAATCCTTTACTGGCTGCTCTGTGTTTTTGAATGGTCCTGTGATCTGGCACTGCACCAAGCAGCCAGTCATTGCCTTGCCAACTACCAAAGCAGAACACAGGGCCTGCTCTGAGTCTGGTCAAGACCAGCTTTGGGCTTATCAACTTCTCTCGCTACTCTTGCCTCTCCTCAAACAGCCCACATCTCCACCCTCCCTTTTCTGTGACAATCAAGGGTCCATTGCCCTGCTAGAAAATCCGGTCTATCAACACCACACCCGCCACATTGACATTTTTCTCCAATGGATTCAACACCACATTGCCGCTAACAATTTCTCCTTACACTATTTCCAGAGCTCAGAAAATCTGGCGGACGGAATGACTAAGATCCTTCCACTGTTACCCCACTCCAAATTTCTCAACTCCACCAGCATTATAACTCTTATCACAGGCTAGCAAGCAAGGGGGGGTGTTGGAATTCCCCAACCCCAAATCAACAACCTACCAAAGGGCGACCAGAAGACCTATTCAGGATGGACTGAATGATGTCAAATGGGTAACTCAATAAACCTAAACTCTGTCTATCATCAGTTAGGTTTCAAGGAGCGTGTATCTACTGTCATTTATTGCCTGTTGTTTTCACTCTCCTTTCTCCGTTTCCACATTTGTTGTTATTTCTGCTTCTCTCCATCAATACCTTGTTCAGGTATTTCCCATCTAGTTGTCTCCCTTGGTCCCATGACCTGTGGACCACTCGCCTTAACTTGCTGGTCCATTATTTCAGGTTTGCCGTCCTTCTGTTCTTTTTCTTGCCCATGCGTCTCTATGTCTCATGATAGTCTCAATGCTTGCTTCATGAAATACAATCCTCACATTTGCTGTTGTTTCTGCTTCTCTCCGTCAATACCTTGTTCAGATATTTCCCATCTCATCATCTCCCTTGGTCCCATGACCTGTGCCCCACTTGCCTTAACTTGCTGCTCCATTATTTCAGGTATTTCCCATCTCATTGTCTCCCTTGGTCCCATGACCTGTGCCCCACTTGCCTTAACTTGCTGGTCCATTATTTCATACACAACTTGATTTTAGTTTCTTAGCGTGCCATACAACTCAAATGGGACTTTCAGCATGCCACACAGCCCATTTGAGTTCTTTAAGGTGCTGCACAGCCCATTGAACCTTGTACAGAGCTGTGTACATGGCTGTGTAGCCCTGAATTTGACATTACACTAAATATATATATATATTCCATGATTGTTATTTTTTTATTTGATTTTTTTGCCATTAAAAACCCAAAATGGGTTGCGTGGTGCAGTTTGCAACACAAAATGGGTTGAAAAATTTTATTCACAACCCAAAATGGGTTGAGAACATCCATTCACAACCCAAAATGGGTCGCAAATGGCCATTCACAACCCTCTGGAGTTGCAGATGGCTGTTTGCAACTTAGGTGGGTTGTGAATGGCCATTTGCAACCCATTTTGGTTTGAAAATCACACCACAAAACCCCTTTGAGGTAGAGAATGGGGGTTGCAAGGTCAAGAATTCAACATTTCCCAAAAGATAATTTTACTAAAATAGAAAATAATATGCCAAAAAAAGTCTTGTAACCCACTACAATACCACCATGCTTTGATGGGGGATGTAATTGTTTTCCAGATATTCAACCATTTCCCATATTCCATTTCCCAGTTCTTAAACCCCCTCCTGGACCTATAATATTTCTCTATTCTATCAACAGTTGTATTTGAAACATCATCCTTAAATAAACCTCCCTCCATTGTCATTTTTAAGGCCATGAAATTAAATTCATCCACAAAAGCAATTAAAACAGGGGTATTGAAATTTATGGGAAAACCAAAAGTGAGAAACGTTGATGATTGTGAATTAGAAATCCTGACTATTGGGAATTCATAAAAATTGGTGAGCAAATTTCTTCATTTGAAAAACACATCCAATTCTTTGTGGAATGCTTCATTCCATCATAATAAATCATTTGTAGAACTTGATCAGAAACCAACGGATGACCAAAGTTCTTCCAAAGACCTTGAGAAAATGCATTCTTTGTTTCCCCTTTCAATTTTCTTTTTTTTTGAGGGAGATTATTGAAAGGGTATATAAGTATTTGAATAAAAATTGAAATTTCATAGAATAAATTGAAGATGATTGAAATTTTTGAATGGATTGATTTTAGTAAGCATGCAGGGTCTTTTCAGGAGAAAAAGGCTTGGATTCTACATTTTCTGCTTCATATTTTTTCTCTCATCTTGTTTTAGTTTAGCTTTATAACCTGTTATTATTTCTTGTGTTTCATGCCTTCTAAATTCTTCTTTGATTTCTTACACATATTCTTTTTGATTTAAATATTTTCTTGCCTAATGCTTTTTATTGATATTGTTAATTTTGTTCAGATATCCAGCATTTTTTCAATTCAAATCTTTTCTTTCCTTGAGATCTTAAATATTGTTCATTCCCTTTATAATCTGGAATTTTATTTGGCTTCTCTCTGGATTTCTCCAGTAACATTATTTTCATAAGCTTTGATTACTGCTTGTCTTTTGGAATCATCCAAATTTATATTCATCTTTCCATTTCAATATTTTTCTATAATCTTCCTGGAAGCATCCATAATAATTTTTTACTTTTCCCTCTGTTTCCTTTTTATCTTAAAATCCCTGTTTTTTTTCTTGTCTTTTTCCTTCCTCATAATTTCCCTTTCCATTGGTTTTTGCCATATGTTTTATTGAACCCTCTTTCCCTCAATTTTAAAAGAATGAATTACTTTTTTTTTGAAACTGAATGCTCTTTTGAGCTTGGGCTGGGGGCCTTCTGCTTTTGAATTTAATAGGCTCAGTAAATCCAACTATTTACCAATTTTACCTTCCAGAAAGAAAGATTTCAATTTGTTGCATCATTTTGAGTTTTCTATCTGCTGAAAGATTTTGGACACTACTACAAATAAATTTGACATTTTCTCCACAATTTTCAAAAACAAAATGAAGATCCTGAGTGATCATAGTCAATAGTCACATGAAGATTCCAATGTGAATGAAATTCATTGGGCTTTAGTATCATTCCAGAGTCCCTGATTTCATCTAAAATATGACCCAAAGAAATGCCCATGGGCCTTGAGAAATTTCTTTTGCATGATTTGTTTCTTTCTTCAGGAATATTGGAATACATTTCTCTGCATTTTATCAATTCATAGTGGTAATTTTTCCTGTGATAATTATCAAATAAATCAACAAAAATCATGAATCTTTTGAAATATTGGTTAGCTATGGTTTATCTTGATTAAATATTGCAATTTTGGTAAATTCATGAAATGTAAAAATATCTCTTGTGGAATTGCCAAAGTAGTATTTTATGGAATAATGGGTACTTTCAGCCCTTGAACTAGTTTTATTTCTCAGACGCAAGGGTTTTGAAGTCCACACAGCTTCAGACCCTTTCTCATGCTTGATAAATAATTTCCTAATTTGATGTTAAAAATACACATCTGTTTTGATGAGGGACCTCAATTGACCCAACAAATTCCTTCCAAAAAAAAAATGAATTCCAAAGTTCCTCAGATATAAAACCTCTTTTTTGTCTTTCAAATATGTTATTTTTTATATGAGACAAGTGCAAAATAGATGAAAACTTTGATGAAAAATATTTTAAAATCCATTATTTACCCTATAACTATAGTTTGAATCAGATTAAATTTCTTTTTGAAAAACCCTGAAAAATTGATCCTCAATTGCATTGATAATAGGCATATTTATGTCTGTTACAAAGAATTTTAGATTATCTTCTTCAGACAAATTGAAATGAGCTGTGAAAAACCCAAACATATAATTCTTGGTTTTCATAAATCATCAGGGAAAAGTAAGTTTAAAATTTTGGCACTTCAAAGCAATTCCAGAGAATTTCAAAAAAGGAAATCTAGATTATTTTTTCTTGTATGTGCAATCCAGTGTGCACGCATGGTGGAATGGTGGTGCACACATGGTGGAATTTTCCCTCCAAATATACTCATGAAGGTTGAGAGAAAACAATGCTCACAAGGTCCCATCTCATGAGCTCATCACTGAGCAAATTCAGCTATCAGATAAGGTAATCTTAGAGATTATAATTTTGGCCAGCAATTAGCTTAGGCAAATGAGCAGTATTTCAATCAAAAGAAATGCTGGAAAACTTGTGTCAATAATTGCTGATGGGCTCTCACAATGGGGCAATATGTTGGATGATATGGGTGATGAATTTGATTGGATGATGAATGGATGCTGGAAAACAGCAGGGAGAAGAGCTCCTTAAGTACAAAAGATTGGCGTCTTGTGAGCCCATGAAACAAAAATCCAAAAGGCATATTTTCCGCTCCAAAAGAGCTCTACAGGCTCTAAAGGCCTTGTTACTTGGTTTGGGCTACATCAGCCTGCATTGCATCAGTGCCTTTACCCTTACAACCAGCCTATTCCGGTTATTTCTGGTGTTTCCACCTCAATGGGGCTGAACCAGCCCCTTAACCATTCAAACCCCTGGCCAGTTGTCTATTAAAACCGGCCTGTTATCTCAAATGCTGGCTGGTTGCCTCATGCAACCAGCCCCTGGCCATACAAATCGCCAGGAGGGACCCAGGACACACCTGGGTCCGGTCTCAAACACACATGGGAGGGGTGTAACCAGCAGACATGCCCTCCCCCTCTTTCTCTCAAATCCCTGGAGGGGCGGTCAAATCCCCCTACCAGGGGCCTTGGAGGTTGATGCCCCCAGGGCATTGTCATTCTAGGTGGGCTGGGGGGTTGTCAGGTCCCCTCCAGCCCATTTCTCCTCCCCCTTGGTAAAGGGGGGGGGGGGGAGAGTGCCCCTTCAATGGTGGGGGGGGGGGTGGTCAATTCCCCCCCACCACCGGTCGCCTTGATGCAACCAGCCTAGCCACCACTTTTGGTGGGGGGGGGTGATCAAGTCCCCCCCCACCATGACCTGTCACCCCTTGGGACCAGTTTCTAGCTGGTTCCATCCATCCAGCCCTCCCCTTCCTCCTCGCAATGGCCAGCAAGGGGAGGGGGAGGAGCCGGGGCCACCAGCCCCGTGGTAGCCGCAACCGGGGTGGGGGTGCTCCATTTTGAGTCCCCCTGTCCCCTACAAGGTCCCTGCGTGGGCCTTTTGGCCCCATAAACGGGCTGTAAGCAAAAACAGCGGCCCCAAGTGGGCCGCTACACGGGCGGCAGCCCCAAATGGGCTGCAACACGTGCGGTGGCCCCAATGGACAGCCCCAAGCCCAAAAGGTGAGTTTAACATACTTTGGCGGGCCAGCCCTTCTGGCCAAGTATGCCCAAAATAAACCTTGGGCCCAATTATGCCCATGCAAGCCCATCTGGCTGTATTTGGCCATATACTCCACCGGGCCCGTTAGGGCCCGTGTACCAATAGGCCTGTTTCAGGCTTTTTGAGGCCAGTTTCACCGAATCCGTGACATCCACACAGGCACGTATGGTCCATGTGTGTGTCCAATGGGCCGCAGAGGCCCTCATGTACATCCCATTTGGATTAAAATCATACATAGCACAGGCATAAGTACTTATGTATTTTAAACACCCCCTTAATCCAGAAGGGGTGACATTTTCATGTTAGTCACAAAGCGTTGATGCTTTTTCCTGTCTAAAGCCTTAGTCAAGATATTTGCAATCATTGCTCCAGTAGTTATGTACCTCAACACAAGCTCCTTGAAGTTAACCGCATTGGGGATATAGTTATAGTGAACATTGATATGTTTTGTTCTTGAATGGAAAAGTTTGTTTTGCGCCAACCTGATGGCACTCTTGTTATCAGAATAAAACAACGCAAACCCTTGTGGATTATGTGTATCCTCTAAGACTTTCCTCAACCATTTTGCTTCCTGTGAAGCTGCTAAGTAAGCTCTATACCCAGCCTCTGTTGATGAAAGACTTATTGCTGATACCTCTTGGACATCCATGACACCAGGACCTTACCTAAGAAGAATATTAAACCACTTGTTGAATCCCTAGTGTTAACATCTGCCCAACTTTCATTGGAATAACCAACCAAATCAAAGTTTGCTGACTTTTTAAACAACATTCTTGGACTGTGCATTCCTTTAAGATACCTCATAACTCTCTTAAACGCTGACCAATGCCTCATGCTTGGCTTCTCTAAGTTTTTCAACAAGAAACCAATTGCAAAGGCAATATTGGGCCTTGTACACTGCCCCAAATAATTAAGGAATCCAATAGCTGACCTTTAGTTTTTCCCAGATTGAAAAAAATCCAGATGCTCCTCATCTGTAGAATTATCTAAACAAATGTTTGACTGCATGGGAGTACCAAACTCCTTTGCATCTTCTAAGCCATATTGCTTAAGAAGAGCTTCTACGTAGTGGCTCTTTTCTAACTTAATACCATTCTTGCTCTTACTAACTTTCATTCCTAGCACCTGTTGCGCCAGACCAAGATCTTTTATGTTGAATTCCTTTTTGAGTGCCTCCATGACTCTCTCTTTACCATTTCCAATGATGATAATGTCATCAACCCATACAAAAAAAATTGCATCCTTTCTTACAAAAAGGCAAGGGTCAGCCTCAGACTTCTTGAAACCAATCTGTATCAGTTCCTCACTCATGGTATTATACCACAACCTAGCTGCTTGCTTCAATCCATACAGGGATCTACACAGCTTGAGGACATATTCTCCTTTATCTGCTGAAAGAAAACTTTTAACACAGATTTTATTCATGGTTTCTGGTTTAGTCTCTACTAACCATTCACAAAAACCATCAGGAATTGACATATAAACAGTCTCCTCCTCTCCAAGTTTTGCATTGAAGTATGCTGTTACAAAATCAGCTTGTCTGATTTCTTCACCCAACTCCACTGCCAGAGCAATTATGTACCTGAAGGTGGACAGCCTTCTAGTTGGTGAGAAAGTTTCTTGGTAATCAATACCCTCTCTCTGCTTGAAGCCCTGTGCAAGGCATCTAGCTTTGAACCTCTTCAAAACTCCATTTGTGTCAAACTTCTTGTTTAACACCAATCTAGACCACACAATGGTCTTTCCTTTTGGAACAGAATCCTGCTTAACTACTTCAAAGAAACTATTATTCTCCAGAGAACCAAATTCCTCAAAAATAGAACTCTTCCATTTGGCTCTCTCATCAGAATTCATAGCTTGGCCAAAGCTATTTGGGTTAACCCAGTTACCCATTTCTGAATTCAATTCTAGGACTTCATTGAGCATACACTGTTCCTGGAATGTATCTTCCTAATATCCTGCGGCAGCATAATGGGACTTCCATTCCCCATACCTATCAACTGGCACTGTAACCCTTCACTCCTTCTAACTGGAGGTGGAGGCTCATCAGGTTCCACATTAATGGACTCCCCTGAAGCGGGTACTAAACCCTCTGGTGGAAAGTCTGCCATTTCTTTGTCTTCTGGAACCACATTTTCCTCAGCTTCTGCTGGTGAAATAGGTGCTAATTCTATTTCTTTCTGTGGCTTATTCACAACAACATCTTCACTTCTTTTAAGTGTGAAGGTACTTTCATCAAATTTTACATCCCTACTACGGATAACCTTTCTTGTCCCTGGACAATAGATCCTATACAATTTACTTATTAAATCATAGCCTAAAACTGCCCCTGTTCTGGCTCTAGGGTCTAATTTTACAACCATCTCATTATGGTGGAAACTATAATACACCAAGCAACCAATTTTTCTTAGGTGTGATGTTTTGGGGTACAACTTCCAAAACTGATAATGAGGACTCTTCCCATTAACACTTACAATGTTTTGCAACAGACAGACTGTACACATCAACTCAGCCCATAAGAACTTTGGTAGACCAGATTGAGACATAATAGTTCTGACCTTGTCCAGTAAATTCATATTCATTCTCTCAACTATTCCATTATTCTGTGGAATACTTGCAGTAGTGACTATATGAATGATACCTTAATCTTTAAATAACCTCTCCAACTCTTTACTCACAAATTCACCACCTCCATTGGGAATAAGCCTCTTGATCTCCTTAATTAGACCATTCTGTTTCCAGACTTTGAAGATTACAGAAACCTCCTCTGTGGTCTGATTATTAGATCAAATTGGTTTAATCCAAACATAATTAGTTGCAGTATCAACTAAATTGATGAAGTATCTTGCCCCACCAAGGGACTCTGGTGTTAATGGCCCTTCAAAATCAATGGAAAATTCCTCTCTAGGAACATCAGTGCAATCTCTACTCTTTGAGAACACATTTCTAGTCTTAGCCCCCAAGGTACAACTCTCACAATTGCTGTCCTTTACCTTATGGCCACTTCTATTGTGAGCAACAGTTCTCAGAGCTGAGATTTTGAACAAGCTCGCACAAAAAAGCTTGTTCCGAACTTTTCCACTAAGAACAGTTCTCCCATCCATATCAATAACAAACCTATCTTCTTAAGGATAACAAATATGGAAACCTTTTTTCCACAACACTCCAAGAGACACAAGGTTATAAGGCAACCCTGGTACATAGAACACTTTCTCAAAAGAAATTTTGAAACCCAAGTGATTTGCAAGAATAAATTTCCAAATTCCCTTAATCTGAATTGTTCTGGCTTTCTGACCAATATTTACAACTCCATCATAATCACTAAGATTTGAAAATAAATTTGGTTCAAAGAACACGTGATCTGTACAAACAGAATCAATTAAAACAAGAACATCCTCCTTAAATCCTCTTCATAATCAATCAAGTCCATTTATTGATCCTCATCAATTTTGGCCTTCTTTTTGGGACCTTCTTCCTCATTAAACATTTCCATTGGACCATCAAACACCAACATTGAAACGTTTTCAGTAGTGAGATTGACCTCCTTGTCATTCTCTTTGGAGTTCTTCCTCTTCTTGGCCTCCTTGCAATCCTTAGCATAATGCCCCTTATTCTGACAATTATAGCATAAGACCTTGGAAAAATCCTTTTTTGCCTTCTTGCATGATTTTCCAGTATTTCCAACAAGGGCTGTTCCAGAGCCCCCCTTCATCTTGAACTGAAGATCATCCTTTTCAATCCTCTTCAGCACATCCTCCTTGCCAGGAAGAGGATAAAATTGAGAAATAATTCTGACTAAATAATCAAACTCCTTTGGTAGCTTCTGGAGGATTAAGAGTGACAAACACTCAGGGTCCATGTTAATTCCTGATGAATTAAACTTGTCTATGCTAGACCTAGCCTCTGCAACAAACTGCTTTCAATTTGAATATTGTAACTTGAATAGTTTATTGAAGGCTATACCTTCCTGGTGAACGGAATCACCAGGGTATTTGAACTTAAGCAAATTCCAAAGGATGCTGCCCCTCCTTCTCTCATCTTCCCTAAGAGTATTGGCAACCCATGTCACATTATTCTTATCAAGATGCCTAAGGATGAGATGATAAGAATTTTTCTCCACTTCTGAACTGATCAAAGTGTCATCTGAATCCATTAGCTCCCCACAACAGATGTTTTCCAGCTCACTATCCATAAGTACAGCCCAAGCATCATAATTCTGACTGTTCAGAGCTATCTTGGTGGAGCTAACATCAGGGATATAGGACATCTTCTTGAAAAACTTGAGGTCTTTGAGGTTTTCCAGAGTGAGGTACAAGGGTCTAGATGGCTTGGAAGTAATGATGATCTTGGCACTGATAATTTATTATAATTATAGCCAGCAATTATCATAGGAAAAGGAGAAGTATTTAAAGCAAAATAAATGCTGGAAACCTTGTTTCAAAAATTGCTGATGGTCTCTCACAATGGGGCAATATTTTGGATGATATTGGTGATGAATTTGATTGGATGATGAATGGATGATAGAAAACAGCAGGGAGAAGAGCTCCTTAAGTCCAAAGGATTGGCCTCTTGTGAGCCCATGATACAACAAGCCAAAAGGCAAATTTTCCGCTCCAAAAGAGCTCTACAGGCTCTACAGGCCTTGTTACTTGGTTTGTGCTACATCAGCCCGCATGGCATCAGTCCCTGTACCCTTAAAACCAGCCTATTCCGGTTATTTCTGGTGTTTCAACCTCAATGGGGCTGAACCAGCCCCTTAGCTGTTCAAACCCTTTGCCAGTTCTCTATTAAAACTGTCCTGTTATCTCACATGCTGGCTGGTTGCCTCATGCAACCAGCCCCTGGCCATACAAATCGCCAGGAGGGACCCAGGACACACCTGGGTCCGGTCTCAAACACACATGGGAGGGGTGTAACCAGCAGACATGCCCTCCCCCTCTTTCTCTCAAATCCCTGGAGGGGCGGTCAAATCCCCCTACCAGGGGCCTTGGAGGTTTATGCCCCCAGGGCATTGTCATTCTAGGTGGGCTGGGGGGTTGTCAGGTCCCCTCCAGCCCATTTCTCCTCCCCCTTGGTAAAGGGGGGGGGGGGGAGAGTGCCCCTTCAATGGTGGGGGGGGTGGTCAATTCCCCCCCACCACCGGTCGCCTTGATGCAACCTGTCAGCTCTCTGATACCAGGGACCTTGCAGTCCTTTAGCTACAGAGAGTGATAAAAATGCTGGAATGATAATAATAATGATTATTCCAATAATAAATGCTTAGAAGCTCAAATAAATGATTTAACAAGCACAGTTGCAAGGTTTAATTGGTTTGGTAGTAAATGGTTTTCTATATAATATAAAAGAGGGGCCACAGTATTATACTACTGGGGATCTTTACAGACTAGCATCCTCTCTTCAAGGGGCCTCCTTAGGCAGTTTAAGAACCTTGGAATAAAGATGGGTGCCTTAGAAAGGACTTATTCCACTAGTGGCCGGGCTTAACAGCACCAATGGCCAAGACAGGAAGTTTAACACTCACTCTGAGAACTTTACCACGAAAATCCTGGAATAATTGGAAGGTTTTCAGAGCAGATGGGGTAGATTTCTCAACTAAACTTCAATGGTTGATTGGTTAATAAAGGTAAATAATACTACTACAGACTAAGTCATAAATCACTTGCTTATCTTCATATAAGCACTTGATTAACAATGACACAGTGTCTGATCGATAATAAATAATTCCTGGTAACTGATTAACTTATTGAATAATGGATCCAAAGAGGTCTGTATAAAGATCTTTTTGGGGTGATTTTGGTCTTCTCAGAGCAAGTAGAGAGGGTTTTGCTCGTGGGCTGAGGCTGGCAAGCCATTCAGGGCAAGATTAGCACATCCACTTGGTTCTGTCAATAAGCTGTCCTTAGATCTGCTGGATTTCTGTACTATTTTAGCCACAGGACCTGTTAATCTGTTATGGCATAAATTTGATCATTATGTACTCATCCTTCATTTGTACTATTGATATTTTTTTACAGCGTGCAGATGTGGATGTTTACTAATTTTCCATTATCTGCTGATCATGTAGATCATTTTTAATAATTTTTATGAACACTTCTTGTAGTGTTTTGTGGTCTTCAAAGATCAAGATCAGTGATTTACGTGGTAGTCCTTGATCTTTGATTTATTATTAAAAAATGTTTAAAACTTAATTTTCATTAATTTTATTTCATTTTTGATCTTTTTAGATCATTAGTAATGCATATGTCCGTTTGTTACATATACTAGGCAACCCAAACTAGGTTGTAGCTCTTCTGAGCAGTACCTGGTTGTCAGATTTGTCACGACTGATCCAGGCGCGGGGATCAGTTAGTACAGATGCGCGCGGGGTAGGATCTGCTGCGTGCGGGTCTCTAGTACGCGGGATCCTGCTGCTACTAGTACGTAGGGTTATGTAATGATGCGGGGCTGCGCGCAGGAATTGTGACATAACACATTTCTGTGTGTAACTCCTAAAATATACACAACACCTCAATTCTGAGTGAATTTTAGGTGTAAACCCTATACGTGAAAAAATGTTTGAAATATTAGATTGGCCAAAAAGTGCCATACAGGTGTTGTAATTCTTAGTACTTTTCTGTTTAATTATTTTAAAAATATAAGGACTTGGAATTCAAGGGTGGGGTTGGTGAGTGACCCTACCTAATTTTGGGTGAGGAATCCATTCCAATAATAATATTTATGGATTTCTTACTCCTTACTTTGTTAATTGAGGTATTCTTATTTTTCATAGTTTGTGTTACTATTTGACAGTTTTGCTCTGTACATAGTAGCAAGCTGACATTTTGTCAGCTCTCTGATACCAGGAACCTTTCAGTCCTTTAGGCACAGAGAGTAATAAAAATACTGGAATGATAATAATAATTATTATTCCAATAATAAACACTTAGAAGCTCAAATAAATGATTTAACAAGCGCAGTTGCAAGGTTTAATTGGTTTGGTAGTAAATGGTTTTCTATATAATATAAAAGAGGGGCCACAGTATTATACTACTGGGGATCTTTACAGACTAGCATCCTCTCTTCAAGGGGCCTCCTTAGGCAGTTTAAGAACCTTGGAATAAAGATGGGTTCCTTAGAAAGGACTTATTCCACTAGTGGCCGGGTTTAACAGCACCAATGGCCAAGACAGGAAGTTTAACACTCACTCTGAGAACTTTACCACGAAAATCCTGGAATAATTGGAAGGTTTTCAGAGCAGATGGGGTAGATTTCTCAACTAAACTTCAATGGTTGATTGGTTAATAAAGGTAAATAATAATACTACAGACTAAGTCATAAATCACTTGCTTATCTTCATATAAGCACTTGATTAACAATGACACGGTGTCTGATTGATAATAAATAATTCCTGGTAACTGATTAACTTATTGAATAATGGATCCAAAGAGGTCTGTATAAATACCTTTTTGGGGTGATTTTGGTCTTCTCAGAGCAAGTAGAGAGGGTTCTGCTTGTGGAATGAGGCTGGCAAGCCAGTCAGGGCAAGATTAGCACTTCCACTTGGTTCTGTCAATCAGCTGTCCTTAGATCTGCTGGATTTCTGTACTATTTTAGCCACAGGACATGTTAATCTGTTATGGCGTAAATTTGATCATTCTGTACTCATCCTTCATTTTTACTATTGATATTGTCTTAAATTGTGCAGATGTGGATGGTTACTAATTTTTCATTATCTGCTGATCATGTATATAATTTTTAATAATTTTTATGAACACTTCTTGTAGTGTTTTGTGGTCTTCAAAGATCAAGATCAGTGATTTATGTGGTAGTCCTTGATCTTTCATTTATTATTAAAAAATGTTTAAAACTTGATTTTTATTAATTTTATTTAAGTTTTGATCTTTTTAGATAATTAGTAATGCATATGTCCGTTTGTTACATATACTAGGCAACCCTAACTAGGTTGTAGCTCTTCTGAGCAGTACCTGGTTGTCAGATTAGTCACGACTGATCCAGGCGCGGGGATCAGATGTTAAGCTATGAGGTCACTCCACTAGGCACGCAGGCGCGCGGGTTGTTTCCAAATACGGGAGCAGTGTGGATACTTCAAATTCTGGTAGACCTTCTCATGAAATTGTTCACCCGGACAACTCATCTGAGAGATCATCTTTGGACCACCACTTCCATCCTGAACAACTCTTTATTCCTCACGTCATGACCACAATCATCTCATCTGATCTCCACCTCACTCAAACTACATCATGACTTCAACCATCTCATTGGATCTCCCCCTCACTCAAACTTACTCTTTCAATCTCATCTCCCTGTCCTGTTCTTTTCTCATCTGACTCATTGAACCCTCCTGACCTGTCTCCTCGTCTGTGTGCCCGGTGAGATATTCCTCTTTTCTGTTCTTATTTTTCTTTCTTCATATTAAACGGTTTTATTCTTCACACAACTCTTTCAGTCTTGTCTCCTTCGTTCCTCACTGAGCTTCAACTAAACTCTTGACCTCAATCCCTCAACCACATGATTGCCATGTGCCCAATGTTTGTCTTTGTTTCTCAACTATCCTCATTTCATTTCTTTTGTTGATTGTCATTGTCTCCTCAGTTCCCTGTTTTCAGTATAATCAATTTCTCAATTTAACACGGTTAAAAGCTAAAAGGCTCTCTCGAATCTCTCAAATTGTCAAATAACTGGGAAACAATGGCTGGCTCAATGTCTGAGGGATTCAGACAAGCAATGTTGAAAACAGCTCTTGATACTATTCCTAGACTCAACGAGGACAACTATGGCGTTTGGAAGGATAAGAGGGACACCATCTTAGACGTTTGTGGATGCTCTATAGCCATTAATGACGACTCATCTGTTCTGGACTTGGATGTCAATGACAAAATCAAACTGATCATCATCTCAAGACTCAAACCTTCTACCCATGATAACATTGTCACACCGGAAAACAAGAACTCTGCCAAACTTTTGTGGAAGGCCATCATCAACAAATATGCCTCACTACAAGCGTCAAACCAAGCCCAAATCTTCAATTAATTTCTTTACTTGACATTTGCACCAGATCAGATCAAAGAATTCATCACCAAGGCAAAAGTGTGTCTGAAGAAGATGTCAGAAGTCGGCATCATCCTACCTAACAACATTCTTGCCTACCATCTTCTTTTCAAGTTTCCTGAGTCAATGAAAGATATCAAACGTCAGATAATGCACACAGACAAAGAGTTGTCCATTGACTACGTAATAAATCATCTGACGCAATTAAATAACAAATCTAGAGCTCAGACTACATGGGGAAGTCAAGCTTCGCGGACCAAAGTGGCCTTGATCAACTCAAAACCTCACGTCTCAAACACCTCCAACAAGTCAGGAGAAAAACAAAGATGCACTGAAGGATTCCATAATCCCAGACAGGATAAGCATCACTCCGCAGAGAACTGCTGGCATCTACACCCGGAAGTAGCCCCCAACTGGTGGCCAGAAGATCAAGCTAAATGGAAAGCTAGGAAGATGCAGTCCAAGTCGAATCCTGTTGCTCACTACCTCGCCCTACTGTCTATGTGGATCAATCACGGAGATCCTAAATCTTGCTTTATTCTTGATAGTGGAGCATCAATACACATGATAAATGACAGCCAATACTTCATCAATATGGCTTTGTGCAACACCCAATCAATCAAAACCGGTAAGGAGGGCGCGGAACTCAAGATCAAGGGCAAGGGTACTGCGCAACTTGTATGGGATGGCCTCACTTTCAACCTGTTGAATGTGCTCTACGTCCCAAATTTGGTGATCAATCTCATTAGCGCAGGGGCTCTCAACCAGTCGGGATGTGTATTGCAGGCAAGCAAAGATTGATTCTCCATTGCTAAGGATGGATCTAGAGTCTTGGGGGGTAAGATTGTTGATAACTTATACACGCTAGAGACACCAAAGTTCAAGCAAGTGCTCCAAAATAGTCACACAGCCAATGTTACATGGACAGCAGATGACAAACTCATGGAGATCCACCGCAATTATGGCCACGCCTCCATTTCAAGATTGAAAAACGCCACAAAACACATTCCGGCTGAGGTAAAGGATAATTTCAAGTGTATCCACTGTGTCAAGAGTAAGATAACAAAGTCTACGTTCAAAGGGACCTCTCCCAAAGCATCAAAACCATTCAACCGCATTCATCTGGATCTCATGGGGCCGCTCAAACCTCAATCCAAAGGCGGTCACCGGTTCATACTGACCCTGGTCAACAATGCAATGGGATACATTGGCACCTTTCTGCTACACTCCAAGGAGGAAACGGCAGAAATAATTGTCAACCTGATTGAAAAAGAGCATAGGCGACAAGGGTACTTTCCATCACAAGTTTGCTCCAAAGGCGGGTCGGAATTTTTCAATCAGAAACTACAGGCATTCTATGACAAGAATCACATTGGCCAAGTTGTCTCGGAACCGTACCACCCCAAGCACAATGGTAAGGCGGAAAGAGCAAATAGGACAATTGTAGAATCAACTAGGGCTATTCTTAAGGACGCGCTCATACCGGCTAACCTATGGCACAAGGTAATCAAATCTAGCGCTCTAATGCTCAATCACATACCTAGGGATGATCATTCAGACTCACCATGGAATCAAATACATGGAGATACCTTACCGCCATCATACCTCAAACCAATTGGAAGCCCATGCGTCTACCTGTTAAATCAGAGAACGCAAGGACTCAAGTTCAAGGAGAAAGGAGATGAGGGAATATTAGTAGGCTTCAACCCTATCTTCCGTTCCTATTGCATTCTTACTAAATCTCACTCTATCATTTGCTCGAAGCACGTACAATTCTTGAAAATGCCAATGCCTCAAAATTTGATTCTGTCATTACTGTCTGACAACTGGTTAGAAGGAAATCAGTCCCAGGGACCAATTAAAGACCATCATCAGAAGATTTGCCAGGAGGAAGATCGTCAGAGAAACACTCCGGCGTTCACTGAGTACAGAGACGGGTCTGTAAGCGATTCCAACTTGGACCCCAAAACCAACCCAACATCAAGCAAAGAATCATCAGCCTCCAAGGATGCGGAGTCAGACTCTCAGATTACATCGTCAACCAGCCCAGTGCAACCACCTCAACCACCTGCAACAACTCCAGCAACGCAGCCGGCGAGAACTCTTTGAGATTGACGCAATATTAAACCTCCGCAAAGTTACGGATTTTTCCATTATTACAAACCAAAAACCTACAAAGAGGCTGTGCGGTGCAAAGAAAGCCAAAGGTGGATCGAGGCGTTGAAGGATGAACTCTCCTCAATCAAATCCTTCAATGTGTGGGAAGAATAAGACAGGCCTGAACCAGTCAACCCCCTTTGGACGACCTGGATCTTCAAAATCAAAGAAAATTGCCACGGGGATCCGGTTAAGTTCAAGGTGAGGTTGTGTGTCCAGGGCTTCAATCAAGTTGAGGGAATTGACTAATTTGAAACCTTTGCCCCGACAGGTAAACCGTCTACGCTCCGCTTGTTACTGGTACGTGCCCTGAGGTCCGCGCAGAAGATTCGCCAATTCAATGTCAAAAGAGCGTTCCTGCACTCACCAATAGAAGAAGATGTTATTATTAAAACTCCCAAAGGTTCCAACCGGCCCTCCAAATTCCTCAAACTCAAGAAATTGCTGTATGGATTGAAGCAATCCCCCAAAAATTGGTACGAAAACTTGACGGAATGGTTCAAGGAGGTTGGATTCTACAAATCATCATGCAATCCCTGCCTTTATTTGTCAAAGGATGGTAAGTCGCGGTTATTTTTTCATGTAGACAACTTAATCCTGGTGGGTGATGGTCAAGACTTTGAGCAAAAGTTTAAAGAAAAATTCAAAGGGTCAACGTGCCAGGACCCAAATACTATTCTCGGGATGAAGATAGAAGTGGAGGGGGACAGGATACTCCTCAGTCAACCTAACCACATCCAGCACGGGCTTGAAAAATTGGGACTAGCTGAATCCAGGGATTCATCTACTCCTCTCACACGCAACCTCCAACTCAAACCGGCAACCAATGATGAACCCTCAAAATTTTGGGCACTCAACATCAATTATTGATCTGCAATAGGACTGTTAAACCACATAGCTTGCTACACCAGACCTGAAGTTAGCTTTGCGGTCTCAAGTCTGGCGTGTTTCAATGTCAAACCTGGAATCACGCACTGGAATGAATTGAAGAAAACTTGGAAATATCTGAAATCGATTCTACACTAAAAGCTTGAACTCAAACACATCTCCCACTCTAACCCTCTGGAAGCTTACTCTGATGCATCCTGGGCAGACAATCCCGATACACAGAAGTCACAAACTGGCTACGTGTGCATGGTATTTGGCAGCCTGGTATCCTGGAATAGTTGTAAACAACAAAACATCACCTGGTCATCCACAGATGCAGAGTTGAACGCCCTAGTGGACGCTTATCACAAAGCTACATGGATTAAGGCACTAGTGAAAGACATTTTCGGCCTCTCACTGACAGAGATTCCCCTCAACATCGACAACAGTGGACTCGACAATAAAATTCGCAAGTTTGGGTCTAATTCAAAAACCAGACACTTGGATTTGAAGACAAAAGGGATGAGAGATGAACTTCAAGCTCAACGGATCAAAATCAATCTTGTGAAGTCCACTCACATGATCGCAGATGCTTTGACAAAGGCAGCCTCCGTCCAAAGCATCTCTCTTCTCTTTCATTTCATTTCACCAGTCAATACGTGATCTTTCTTTTCTTCTCTTTCTTTTTGTTTGTTTTATTTGTTGTCTCATCTTGTATTTACAAGAGTAACATCTCTCCGGGCATGGTGGGGTGTGAAGCTATGAGGTCACTCAACTAGGCACGCAGGCGCGCAGGTTGTCTTCAAATATGGGAGCAGTGTGGATACTTCAAATTCTGGTAGACCTTCTCATGAGATTGTTCACCCGGACAACTCATCTGAGAGATCATCTTTGGACCACCACTTCCATCCTGAACAACTCTTTATTCCTCACGTCATGACCACAATCATCTCATCTGATCTCCACCTCACTCAACCTACATCATGACTTCAACCATCTCATTGGATCTCCACCTCACTCAAACTTACTCTTTCAATCTCATCTCCCTGTCCTGTTCTTTTCTCATCTGAATCATTGAACCCTCCTCACCTGTCTCCTTGTCTGTGTGCCCGGTGAGATCTTCTTCTTTTCTGTTCTTATTTTTCTTTCTTCATATTGAACTGTTTTATTCTTCACAAAACTCTTTCAGTCTTGTCTCCTTCATTCCTCACTGAGCCTCAACTAAACTCTCAACCTCAATCCCTCAACCACATGATTGCCATGTGCCCAATGTTTGTCTTTGTTTCTCAACTATCCTCATTTCATGTCTTTTGTTGATTGTCATTGTCTCCTCAGTTCCCTGTTTTCAGTATAATCAATTCCTCAATTTAACATCAGTTAGTACAGATGCGCGCGGGGTAGGATCTGCTGCGTGCGTGGCAGAATCAGCTGCGCGCGGGTCTTTAGTACGCGGGATCCTGCTGCTACTAGTACATAGGATTATGTAATGATGCGGGGCTGCGCGCATGAATTGTGACAAAACACATTCTGGCGTGTAACTCCTAAAATATACACAACACCTCAATTCTGAGTGAATTTTAGGTGTAAACCCTATACGTGCCAAAACGTGGGAAATATTAGAATGGCCAAAAAGTGCCACACAGGTGTTGTAATTTTTAGTACTTTTCTTTTTAATTATTTTAAAAATATAAGGACTTGGAATTCAAGGGTGGGGTCAGCGAGTGACCCTACCTAATTTTGGGTGAGAAATCCATTCCTGTAATAATATTTATGGATTTCTTACTCCTTACTTTGTTAATTGAGGTATTCTTATTTTTCATAGTTTGTGTTACTATTTGACAGTTTTGCTCTGTACATACTAGCAAGCTGACACAACTGGCCTAGCCACCACTTTTGGTGGGGGGGTGATCAATTCCCCCCCACCATGACCGGTTGCCCCTTGCAACCGGTTGCTGGCTGGTTACATCCAGCCAGCCCTCCCCTTCCTCCTTGCAATGGCGAGCAAAGGGAGGGGGAGGAGCTGGGGCCACAAGCCCCGCAGCAGCCGCAACCGGGGTGGGGGGCTCCATTTTGAGTCCCCCTGCCCCCTACAACAGCCCCCCGCGGGCTTTTGGGCCCCATAAACAGGCTGTAAGGAAAAACAGAGGCCCCAAGTGGGCCGCAACATGGGCAGCAGCTGCAAATGGGATGCAACACCAGCGGCGGACCCAATGGGCTGCCCCCAAGCCCCAAAGGTGAGTTTAACATACTTTGGCAGGCCAGCCTATCTGGCCAAGTATGTCCAAAATAACCCTTGGGCCCAATTATGCCCATGCAAGCCCATCTAGCTGTATTTGCCCATATACCCCACTGGCCCCATTAGGGCCCATGTACCAATAGGCCTGTTTCACGCTTTTTGAGGCCAGTTTCCCCAAATTGGTGACATTCACACAGGCACATATTGTCCATGTGTGTGTCCAATGAGCCACAGAGGCCCTCATGTACATCACATTTGGATTACAACCATACATAGCACACGTGTAAGTGCTGATGTATTTTAACATTAGATTCAGGAATTATTGAAGAGATGATTTTCCAGAGAGAAGTTCTTCTTCATTCCATTGTTCATGTTATGAATATCTTTTCTTCTGGTTAAACTTTTCCCACCTTCCTTTTCAAATTTATTATTCTAATATTTTTTTGGAAGGGATACCAGCTGAAATCATGGCTCTACTATTTCATTGCAATTGAGGTTGAATTCTGCAATGAATCAATTTATTACTAGGATGAAAACAGGGATAATTGTTGTTTTCTGGATTTAATAATTGTTGTTTTCTGGATTTATTTCAGCCCAAAATCCATTGGATTCATTTTATTCTGATTGATCTCACAAGCTTGAAAGGTAAATCAACCCTCCTTGGTTATGTCTTAAATCTTTAAGTACTATGCTTTTATTCAATATTAACTCCCAAGGAGCACTTAAAATACAAATTCTTCTATCTGTGTGAAATCAGGATCCTAGCTGCATATCCATGATAAGTTTCCCAATTTTATTTGAAATTCAACTGATTCAGAATCATTTGTAAAATATATTCCAGGAGGGGGAATCATATAAGGCTTGTATATAAGAGATCAATATTGACATTTTTGATTATCCACAGCAGCAATGTCGTGAGCACCCAAATAATCTTTTCATTCAGCATAAATATCATCATACTGGGCCAACTTGGGGAATTCTTGGTTAATTTCTGATTGCTTTATTTCCTTGAAATCATGGAATAGAGAAACATAAGGCTTGGATCTTAAAATGAAATAAAAGTCAATCAGTCAACACCTATCCCATCTTCAAAAAATAGAAAGGAATATTATATACTTAGATTGCCTGCAGGAAAGGTGGAATAAATCTGGAAGTGAAGTCATGGAACTCTTTTTAAGTTTTTTTTCAATGGAAGGAAAAATTTTAACTAGGTTCAGATTGTGGTTTATAATTTTGGTAAGTTTGATGGAATTGGGAATACTCTTGAGATTCAGATTCAGATTCAATTTCTTTATATTTTTTTGGGCTGGTGTTACATTGATGGCCCTGGGTTGCAAACAGGTGTGAAAGGCTGTTTGCAACCCATATGATTTGTGAACGCAGGCTCACAACTCAACAAGCCGCAATAAAATGTGTTTGAAAATTGTGCATCCTCTTGCAAACAGGTAGTTTTCAACCAATCTGGGCTGCAAAAAAGTAGTTTGCAACCCCCCAGGTGATGCGCAAGTCCTAAACGGGATTGTGGATGTCTCTTCTGAATCATGTGGCCAATTTAGGGAGAAATATGCCCAAATGGGACATTTCAGGGCGTAATTAGGGTTAACTAGGCACCCCTGGACCACATTTGAGTGCCTTCAACCCAAATTTGGGGATGTGGAATACATTGTGGGACTATGATTGGACCACACAAAGAACTTGGGATCCCATTCTGCCTATTGGAAAAAAAACTCTTGTCACAAACAGTGCACAAAAATAAGTAATATTCCAAGGAAATGGGCTTGCCCTGTTCCCACATCTTAGGAGAAAGAGTAGCATCAAGAGGATCTGATGTGCCTGAAGTTGATCATCCCCAGTGGAGTTTAGACTATAGACCTTCCAGTTCAGTAAGTTTGATTTTTTGAACTGCTTTTTGATGAAGGCTTTTAATTCCTATTTGGTTTACAAATGAATGAATGGGTTTACTGATGAGTGGTGGTTTTCCTTTTTGAAAGCTTGAAAATAATCAATTGATTGAATCATTTCAATTGTTTGACAAGCTCCATTCAATTCTTATGGGACAACTCAAAGAATTTAAATTGCATATTTTAAACAAAATGTTAAAGCATGCAACAACTTTGGTTTTGAAGGAAAGTCTCAATGCAAAGGTCTTATTCTCCAGCCGCGGTTGAACAAAATTGAAAGACAACTCACATGAACTTTCAAGACTCAAAAATGTGGAAAAGGAACTTAAGAAGAAAAGAAGTGTTAGAAGGGCACCAAAAAGACCCAAAATTGTAATTCTTTTATTTTGAGAAGTGTTCATTTTGATGTTAAAATGAACTTATGGTGAAACAATGTTTATATTACAAGTTCTTAGGCTCACAATCCATATTTAATAGCTCATAGGAAGAGAAAAAAATTAAATAAGCATCCAGGAATTTACAATCAGAATCCTCTTCTGTGGAAGAAGAAGTGGAGAAGTCAAGTAGAAGCTCATCTTTGGTGGGTATTTATTTCATTAATGTGATTAAAATGTTTTCTAATTGAGTTTTCATTTTAGGAACCCAAGTTGAAATACCTCAATCAAATACCTGAGAACTTATGTTAGTTGTTGGGTGAGGTTTGGGGTCCAGTTGGTGATAGTAATTTTTGATTTAGAGTCATTTCAAAATCACTTGGGTAAAATTAAAATGGAGGGTTTAAAGTTCAAAATGAAATGATAGAAAGATTGAGGAAAAATAAGGTCTTCTATGTTAAGATACTTGCTGGTATCAAGGATGTCAAAAACATTGAAAAAAACATGACATTAAAGACATAAATGAAAATATCCCCTATTCGAAATTGCTTGCAAGGTTAGATATGGGACAAATCATAGCAGAACCCTATGGACAGCCACTTTGTTTCATTTACTTGGCTTCATGTTGTACTTATACTTCTATGAAAATGGGTTTGAAAGATCTAATGGAAGCCATATTGAGTGCCTTTGTCAACAATTACCACTTGGTTCATCTTTTACTTGAGGTAGATATGATTCCAATCCCGCTTTGGTGTTTATTTCTAGACAAAAAGGCAAGTAGTCTCAGCAGGCAACATTTGACCCAAGAGGCTCAGCAAGTGGGAGGGCAGTCTTCAGCACAATAGGTCAAGGAAAGCGTGTTGGGGGGTTGCCTATTTGGGAGCAGGAAAGATTTAGGCTCAGCATTAGTGCAATGTGTGCTTCCATAACACAATAGGAGGCTAAGCTGGAGTGTTGCCTTTTGCCAAAAAATTTTCAAAGACTTACCTTTTGAAGACAACTATTGTGGTCAAAAATAACTTACGCTCTGCAATTATAGGTTCAGGAATGGGGAAGCAAGTGGTTGGAGCTATGTAGTATGTATCCAAGGACTGACTATGGGTTATGCGCTGGGTTTGAGGAGGATAAGTAATTTTTGGGCTGATCAACACTTAAGTCAAAGAGGTGGCATGCGGATCAATGGGAATCTTAGTTTATTCTGCATGCAGGATCAAGGGTGATCTGCTAAGTAAAATTGAAGGGGATCTGTTTTTAGTAACACATTGGTGCAAATCAACTGTTAGGGTTATGAGAGATTACAATAGTATTTTTGAATCTATTTTATTTGGATGGATCAGCTAGGGAGATAAACACTAATTGCAAGCCATATCTTTGTGGAAGGCATGGAGGTGGATTAAGGGAAAAGTTTCTCTTTTGTTTACTTCTTTTTTCTCAGAGATGAGCTTTTGAGTTTTACATAAAAGGGATTTGTTTTCTTAATCAGATGGGGGAATCTTTTGAATCTTATATTATGGAAAGATGTGTCTTTTGTAATTAAGTTGTACCTTTCTGAAGCTACTTGGACTCCTAGCGGAGAAGAGTTTGAGTGCAGAGCTTGAAGTGGAGTCCACATTGTTTATTACTGTTATTATATTGCGCATTAGCTAAGGGATTTTAGGGAGTAAAGGATTGTAACTCAAGGGTTAGTGAAGTTTTGGGAATAGGAGCAGAAGTGTTGCAGGTAAATTTGTGGTGCACACAATCCATTTCCACACCGCCCATTGTATCAAAAAAATTTTCTTTGACTTCAAAGAAGGCTTCTGTTTGGGTTCATAGTCTCAAGGATTAGTTGAATTTTTATTCCAATTTATAGAATTTTTAAAAATCATATCCTTTCATAATTTGGGTTTGTTCAAAAATGGAATTCTGATGCTGGTCTTGTACTTCTATCAATATATAAAGGGTTATCAAATTTTGAGAATCATTATGTTGAGTGTTTTTAATAAGATTTTATTGGTAATTCATTTCAACTTTTTGTTGGGCTGATCCCATCATAAGGATTCTTTCAACTTCTTATGATGGGATCAGCTTAACACAAGTTGAAATTTTTTTGTTTGAATTTTTTATTTAGGGCTAGTCCATTTAGGTGGACTTGTATCAAGTCCACCTCAATGGAATAGCCCTGTCCTTTTGGGTGTTTTATTTAGCTTGTAACTGAAAAGTTAACATGCTAAAATAAATGAATTATCAGAAACAGGAAGAAACCAACGCCACAACAACAGCGCAAGCAAAAGTGAGAAATAACCTAAAAGGACCAAAAGAGCTAGACAGCTAGGCCTGATGAATTGGAAACAGTCACTTGAGAACTGAGGAGTTGGTCTTGAAAAGCTTGAGGAGTGTTGGATCAACTTGGAAACTTGAGAGTTGTCAAGGAGTTGAGATAAGTTTATCAGTCAACTGCAAGGACAAGAGGGTTTTGAGGTCTTCAGGGTAAGTTCTGGGTCTTGGTTGCTAAGAAGTTTAAATAGGAACTCAAAATCTGGTTTTAGAGTGTTCACACCATGCTGAAGTTTACTGAGGCCCACGCGGACACAGGTCAGCGCAGACACAGAACAAGATAAAAGAAAAGGAAAATAAGAAAACAAGAGAAAAACTGAAAAGGAAAACACAAGCAAAAAAACGGGAGATGAGGTTCAAAGACAAGATCACCTGGAGTTCTAACACCCTCCCTGGCTTTAAAACTAATTTTATGTGCAGAAAGTTCAGGCAGTTTGTTAGTGGTACTCTTGAAAGGGCTTTGGCAAGGAAGCCAGCACAGTTTTCCTTGGATGAGGTCTTCTTCAATTGGACAGTTCCCTTTGCTATTTTCTTCTCAAATGAAATGATGCCATAGGTAAAGATGCTTTGATCTGAAGCTTCTTTGATTAGCCTTCTGTATACCCAGTTTTATGCAACCTTCATTGTCTTTGTGAACTAGAGTTGGTGAGTCAAATTTGCAACCAATGACTTTACTGAGAAAAGTCTTCATCCACAGAACTTCTTTCACTCCATCACCAACAAATTTGTATTTTGCTTTGGCTGTAGAGAGAGATACTGTATCCTGTTTTCTATATTTCCAAACTATCAGGTTCCCATTCCAGGTGATAACTATACATGAGATCAAAAAACAGGTTGAGGGGAATTTGTGGCCCAATCAGAGTCCACAAATGCAATAAGAGGTGCATTTGAGTCCTCTTTGGTGAATTCAATACCCTTGTCAGCAGTATGCAAGAGGTAGTTTAAAACCTTTAGTGCTGCAATGTAGTGAGATCAACTTGGAGCATTAAGTAACTGGGCCAGGTAGTTGGAAGAGAAAGTGATATCTGGTATGGTTTTGACACTGATATAGTTAAGCTCACCAATGAGTTTCCAATAGTTGAGACCAGAGGATGCAAATTTTGCTTGTTCTTTGTTGGTGGTAGGTAGAAGTTTGCCATAGGGTGCAAACAGAACTGAGTTTTCTTCAAATTTTGGCAGGGGTATTTGGCTGCAGTGGCTTTGGTATAAGACTCTTGAGAGAGTTTGACCAAACCCAGAGCTTGAAAGATATTTATTCCAAGGATAAGCTTGGATTCTTGAAAATATTTCACCCTGAACCTACTGCCTATGAGAGTGGTGAACTTCCTGGGCTGCTTGCTAAATATCACAATTTCATTGAAGTGAATGTAGAGCCATGTGTCTTTGGAGAAGAACACACAGTGATTGCTATTGCTTCTCTTGAAGCCAGATTCCAATAGCCAGTTACTGAGTGTGATGTACCAGGCTTGAGGAGCCTGCTTCAGATTGTACAGTGCTTTCTTAAGTCAGAGATTTTTTCCTCTAGGGACCTCTACATTAGGAGGAACTGAAATCTGGATCTGTTTTTCCAGAGGAGCATTCAGAAATGCCGCTTTGAAATCAAGTTGATGAAATTTGAGATGGTTGTGTAGGGCAAAAGAGATGAGAATTCAAAGGGAGCTCTTGTCACCCATGGGTGCAAAGGTGTTGACAAAGTTGACTCCCTCAACCTGATTGAATCCCTGAGCACAGAGCCTCACCTTTAACTCCACACTCTTGTTTCTGGTGTTTTGTTTTGCCTTGAAAACCCATATGCACTTGATCTCAGAGACCTTTCTAACTTCCTGCACTTCCTCCCATACCTTGTAGCTGTTGATATTTCTCACCTCTTTCTCCATTTCATTGATCCATTCAAATTTGTAATTACTATTAAGAGCCTCATTGAGCTTCTTTTGATCCTCATATCCAGCATCAACTAGGTAGAGTTGTGAGTTCTGTCTTCTAGGGTGGTCAAGAATGTTGCTGGGTCAGATTTCAAACTCAGAGATACCGCTTTATTCACAGGCAAGGAATCAGAAGTATCTAAGGAGCTGTCAAAAGGGTTGATTTTCTTGGGGAGTTGGATGGGAGTTTAACAGTATTTACTGTTAATCACTTCAGGAAAAGCAGAGTCTGGAGAGCAGGATGGTTAAATTTCCAGAATGGGGTCTGAGTTGGGCTGAGAAGGTTCAGTGCCTGCAAAGTTTTTTTCCAGGAAACAAACATTTTCTGAGATGACCACTTTTTTGATTGAAGGATTCAACACTCAGTAGTTAGAGAGGTAATCATCAAAGCCCACAAGAATTCCCTGAAATCAAGATTGAGAAAAATTTGATTTTTGAAGGTGTTTGGGAATGATAATAATCAAAGTTCAGCCAAAAGGTTTCAAAATTTGCAGTTGACAGAGCGCTGTAAGACTCCAAACAGTGCTAGGCCATGGCTGTTCCGTGGAGGGGAAAGGTGCTATTTAGGCTGCCCTCCTGAGTGTTACAAAAATATTTCAATGTAACCAAGATCAAGGTCCAGAACTTTTAAGTGAGGAATCAAGTAGTAAGGATAAAGTTTGATAATAGTTGGTAGCAATGGAAAAGCAATATATGAGGCAAGATTAAGTGGGAGATATTTGAACAAAAGAAGTTTAAAGTTCAAAAGAACAAAGCTGTTTTATGTAACAACGCCCACAGGATAATAACTCTGGTTTTCAGCAGAAGATTGGGTATATTCAACTCAAACCCCAACCAACCTCCAGGTTCTCAATGAACCCGCCCAAATCTCCACAATCAAGCGCTTGAAGGGTACCAGATAACTGAGGGTGGCCTTAAAAGACAAAATCAAAATTTTTTTAGAAGCTCTAAAAGCAAACAGAAACTGATTTGAACATGGATAACCTCAACACTTCTCAAGGAACTCAAGAGTAGGCTGGCAGAATGCAACTTTGAAAGATAAAAGGAGGTATAAAACTCCAGGTTTTAAGATTAATAAAACCTCTTCAATCAAACTTGATTGGCTCCAGAAAGATGATCAAGAAAGAATTGGACCAGTATGGTCAGAGGAAGGGATCAAATAGTGGTGTAACACACTCTAGAATTCCAACAGACAGAATTCCCTTAAACCAGCAAGGCTATTGATTGGTGATAAGGATCATGCCTCAGAGGGGAAAATACTCAGGATAAAATGGATCAGGAGGAAATCAAAAGATATACCCAGGATAATGATTATAGATTACTATGATAACAGGGGGGACACACGCACACAATCCCATGGATGATTTAGAAAAAGTTAGGGGAGTGCCCCTTGTTTTATGGGCCATGGGTCCCTATAGACTATGTACAAGTGATAACACACATAGAGCAGAAAATAAAAACAATTTGAATTTTTTGTTTTTTTTTACCGTACATGAGAAAAACAAATAATAAACTGATAAGAAAACAACCCAAAAAAAATCAAGTTGCGGAAAGAACAAAGGATGAGTGGGAATGGAAGGACACCAGCCCGTGCCAATGATGGGAACGGGAAGGAGACCCAGGGGTGAAGAACCGCGCAGACAGGCTGATGGGCCCCGGCAATAGCTGGCCTGCGAAAGATTGCACAAGAGTGGACGGAGGAGAGCAATGGGTGAGATTTTCTGGACGGCCTCTGGAGACAGTTGAGATGGACATGGCAGTGGGGGGTGATGATTGGAGGAGGAAGCTAGGGTGGGGATGGTTGGTTTGATGGTTGGATGACCAACCAATGTGGGAGATGGGATTGCAAGATTGGTTGTGGGAACAACTGGCCAATTCAGGGGATGGAGGTTGCTTCCATGACCAATCTTGCATGGGCAATTGGATGGATGACTGGTAAGGGGACATTGGATGATGGTGAACTCAATCAAGATTGGATGAAGGTCATATCCTGGTTTGGATCAAGTAAGGTGGAAGGGAAATTGAGGCCAGGTTTTTGTAAATGGAGCTGCATGTTAGGGATTAGATCAAAGGACCACTTTAGCTGGCAATGGCTACCGAGTGAGGTTGGACTCTAGGACCAAGGACAATGCAGGTTGCAATCAAGGACCAGTGAGGTTCTAGGTGGATGGAAGGAGGGATGGAACAATCTAGTACAAGAATGATATTGGAGTTCAATGGGGAATAAGGTTGAGATATTCCTGTTGCCGTTGACATCAAGGGCAATGCCGGTCCTGGCAAGGGCCAAGCCAAGCCAAGCCAGTATGAAAGACAGGTAAGATTGAGCCAAGCAGATTTTTACCTGGGAATCTGGCAAAACAAAAGGGCCAAAGCAAGAAGGACAAGGATTGAACACAAGACCTGGGGAGTTGGGCTCCCCAGGTACCCATCCCTAAACTTCTGGAAGATGGGGAAGCTGAAGGATTGGAAGGCTGAAGGAACCAGATTCAAAAAAAAATGATTTTTTTTTAAAAAAAAATGAGGTGTCCAGTTTTGGTCACCACAGTGCTTTTACCAGAGTTCATAAGGAATTAGATTGTTGTTGGAGGAAACAGGGAGAAGGTTAAGGAGAGTAGTGGATGTGTTGAAAGCTTCTCACCAGAGTCTATTTTTCAGAATGGTTTGCAGCATAAGGCATTGAGTCTTATCAAGTATTGATCTGTTTGCTCTTTCTGCAAGACCATTTTGTTTCAGAGAGTATGGAGGGGAGAGGAGGTGATTAATCCCAGCTTCTTTGCAGAAGAACTTGAATTCTTGACCAACAAACTCACCTCCATTGAATGTCAGAATTTTTATGTTTTTGGAATTGTGCTGTTGTTTGGCCATTTTAGTATAGACTTTGAAAGCATCAAGAGTTTTGGATTTTGTTTTTAGTACAGAAATTGACTTGAACCTGGTAAACTGATCAACAATGGTAAGGAAATACCAACTACCCCCAAAGGTAGGAGTAGAGAATGGTCCAAAAAGTTCCATATGGACAGTTTCCAGAACGCAAGTGACCAGTTTGAAGTGGCTGTTGAAATGGGCAGAGATCATAATCCTCAGTTGACACATTTTGCATTTTGAAGAATTTGGGAGGTTGGCATTTGGAAAGAGAATTCTGATCTTAGCATTTCTGGAATTTCCTAGTTTATTGTGAATATTTGAGGGACAGGGAACCAAGAGAATCAATTTGGCTTTCTTTTGTTCAAACCGGGTCATGCACAGTTTGAGGAGATTGTTAGAAGTAGAACCAACAATTTCAAAGTTGTCCAAGGAGATGGAGGACCCGCAGAAACCCACTTTCTTGATGACAACTTTCCTGGACTTGAGTTGGGACAGAGAGATCAGAAATTTATTGATTTCCAGGACCAGCAGTGCGTTTTTCAGTGTGATTTGAAAGCCATCATGGTTGAGAAGAAAGGCTTCACCAATGGCAACAGAGTCAAGAGCATTGCTATCATTTCCAGTTCCAATCTTTATTGGGTTTTCTCTAGGGTTAAGGATCCATCGGTGTTCATTGATGATGTGATGCATGGCTCCTGAGTCAAGTACAGGACATAAGGATTGAGAGAGAGGGGAATTTCTTTGCATATTAATCTGCACACTGAAGTAGGCCAAAGGATCTTGAGGGGATTCTTCAGAAGGTTGGGGAGTGGATGTGCTGGTGAGATGGGCTTTTCCTTGGGAATTCTTGGTTGGTCTGAGATGGGGATGAAGTTTCCAGAAACAGTTTTCTAAATGGTTGGACAGCGGGTTGTGTTTGTTCTTGGAGCACAGATATTTGGGTTGGCGCCTTTTTGACTTGTCCTCCAATGATTTGTAAAGGGCAACAGACAACTTCTTGCTAGCAGAAACCTTGGAGGATCAAGTTTACTCAAGATCAGTAACCTCTCAAAGCTTGTTCAGGACCTTGGTTGGAAATTTTAGGATTTCATTGTTCAGCAGGATAGAGTTGACTACATGGTACAACTGAGCAGGCAGTTTGGCCAGAATGGTATAGCTGAGGATGTTGGCAGGGACTTCAAGTTGAAAAGAGGCCAGTTTGTTCATGAGCTTGCGGCATTCCTGGATATAGGCTGTGAGATCCCCAGTGAACTGATATTTAATGAAGGAGAGCCAGATTCTTCCTCTATTAGTGGTTGAGAGCAAGGCATACCTTTCAAATATATCTTGCCAGATGGCAATTGGATTGGATTGATTAGTTGTTTTGATGATGGCATCAAAAGCAGTGTCCCCCAGGTGCTGAATCAGTATGTTGGCAGCTTCATAACACTTTTCTTTTTGGGCAGCAGTAGTGCGAACAATGGGATCCTTGTTTTTTTTGCCTTCTGTGAATTTGAGGAGCCCTTTTTGACATAAATCGCTGTAAATTTGCAGTTCCAGGATTATTAATTGGATTTTTTCAAGATGGGAAGATTACTGCTTTTGGAATTGTCTTTTCTGTCTGACATGGTTGGCTGTTTTTTTTCTTCAGTTAGGTTGGGTCTATTGAGCAGGTTGGGACTTTAAATCTGAAATTTTAACAGACTAAAAGAAATGAATTATCAGAAACAGGAAGAAAAAAACGCCACAACAACAGCACAAGCAAAAGTGAGAAATAACCTAAAAGAACCAAAAGAGCTAGACAGCTAGGCGTGAGGAATTGGAAACAGTCACTTGAGAACTGAGGAGTTGGTCTTGACAAGCTTGAGGAGTGTTGGATCAACTTGTAAACTTGAGAGTTTTCAAGGAGTTGAGATCAGTTTATCAGTCAACTGTGAGGACCAGAGGGTCTTGAGGTCCTGAGGGTAAGTGCTGGGTCTCAGTTTCCAAGCAGTTTAAATAGGAAGTTTTAGAGTTTGCACATGGTTCTGAAGTTGACTGAGGCGCGCCCGGACACAGGTGAGGGCAGACAAAGAAAAAGATAAAATAAAAGTAAAATAAGAAAAAAATATAAAAATGCAAAAGGAAAACAAAAGCAAAACAAAAAAAGGAGATGAGGTTCAAAGACAAGATCATCTGTAATTATAACAGGAACTATTCCAATGGAATATGCTCAGCAAAAGTTTAACCTGTTTTTTTTTTGTGTTTTTAATTTCCTGCTAGTCCTTTGAGGTGGTTTGATTGTATTTTATTCAAAAAGTATATTGCCTCAGGGCTTTATTGCATGTGCATTGTTCCTTTTCTTTTATGGGGAGGGGGGCACAATTTTTTGATTTTCCAGCCTTTTTAATTGTTTATTTTTATCAATTCATAGGGCAATTAATTTTCATTCATGGCCCTGGAGTTGTGAAATTTTTAAAATTTCTTTTTTATTTTTTTGTTGAATTTATATAAGATAACCAATCTTTGCAGATATAACTGGAAGTAGAACCAGGCCTGACAACAGAAACAATTAAGAAAAGAATGGGAAAGAGAGATTGGAGAAAAGAGAGACACAGGCAAACACCCTCAGATATTAATACTAGGGAATAATACAAGGACTAAAGACAATGAAAATGGCAAATCTGGCGCTTTAGTCACTATTAGAGAGAGAGAGCAGTGGCAAAAAGTGAGCAAGGGGAGTGAGTAAGAGCCAGGTGTAGAGAAGTTTTAGAATTGCGCTTTATCACCAAACACAAGAAGGACCAGTTGTTGGCAGTTTGAAGAAGATCTGAGAGTTGATCCAAATGGGAAGCAGAGTGACATGAGAAATTTGCTTGAAGGTATTCAATTTTGAGTTGAAATCAGAGACTGAAGAGTTGAGAGGTCATGGAGAGATGAAGATTGGTAGAGTGAACTATAAGAACAAATAAAAGAAGTAAAGACAAAGTGAGAGGATGAACAGAAGGAAGTGGGGCTCGCTTTGTTGCAGGAATGAGGAGGCAGTGACAGGCGAAGTTACGGGTCAAGAGTGGGCATGCAGGCAGGGTGGTGAAGGATTTCAGTCATGATTTCAACAGTTTTTAATTTTTAAATTTATTTTATTTTTCAATTTTTTGAATTTTTTTTTTAAACTTTTTTTGATTATTTGGTTTTTTTGTTCAATTTTTTATTTATTTTTATTCCTTTTAATTATTTTGATTTCAATAATTTTATTTTTGCTCATGATTCTTACAATCCCAGAGATTTGAACAAGTTCTGAACATCTGTTCAAAACCCGTGTCAAGTTAAGAACAGCCATTCAGGACTCTGAAGGTTGTGAAAGGCTGTGAACCATGCCCCACGACCCATTTTGGGTGGTGAACAGGCGCTGCTGGGCCACAAATTTAACACTGCCAAATAAAAAAAATTGAATTCAGGTTAAAATATTCATAAATAAAACAATTTTAAAAAGCATGAAACCACATACAAAAACAGAAAAAAAATAAGAATAAAATTCAAAAAAATATTAAACAATATATATATGAAATATAGAAAATAAAATAAAATTAAAACAGGGGGGTTCTGATAGATGCCCAGAGCAACATCCCCCTTTGATTTTACCCAAAAAATCCAAACAAATTCTTTCCTAAAAAATACAATTATTAGTCTGAATAATAAAAATGAACAAAAAAATAAAAAAGGGGGATGTTAAACTCACAAACATGGGGTTTCAAAAAGTGTGAATTATTGTTTGGGACCCATTTGGGTTTTGAACATCAAATCACAACCAAAAAAGCAGTGAACAACCCTACTCACAACATGCACATCCCCCCAGGGGGTTTGCAATCCCCATTTTCACTGCAATTAGGATTGAAAATGGGGATTTTCAACCCTTTTTCAGTTTCAAACGGACATGCTCAAGTTGTTGGCTGGGTTGGGAGTGTTTTCCTGGCCCATTTGGGTAAAAATATCCCCAAATGGGCCATTTGAGGGGGAAATTGGGGTACCTAGGCACCCCTGGACCAGATTTGACTGCCATAAACCTGAATTTGGGGATGTGGGGTACAATTTGGGACTATTGGACTACAAAAAGAAACTTCAAAATCAAAATTCTGCCTATTGGTAAAAAAGTCTTTTCACAAAGCAATACTCACCCATTGGATAATTTTTCTCTCAACCCAAAAGTGAGTAGACTTTTGAGTTGTTGGAAACAGTTGGATTTAATCATAGGCCAATGTTAAATTTGCAACCCTGGGGTTGCAAAATGGGCCCGGAATGCTGTTTGAAACCCATCTGAGTTGCAAATGGCCATTTGCAACCCATCTGAGTTGCTTTGTTATAATATATATGTTTTTTCACATTTTTTTAACATTTTTTTATTTTTTTCATTCATTATTTCTTTTTGTTGATTTAAATAAAAAAATACATAAAATCAAAAGTATAAATATATATAAAATATATATAAATATATAAATATATAATTTGAAATAGATAAGTAAATAATTAAATAATAAAAAATAAATTGATTGATTAAAGTTAAAGTATAAATATAAAAACAATAATAAATAAATGAAATGAAATGAAAGAAGATATTCATATGTATATATAAATTATTTAATTGACATAAAAATATATCTATCTATCTATATATATATAAAATCCACTTTTTTTTATTTGCCATTCACTACCCAAAATGGGTTGCATGGCGCAATTCAATAACCAAAATGGGTCTTGAACTGCCATTCACAACCCACCTGAGTTGCAAATGGCTGTTTGAGACTCAATTTGGTTGTGAATGGCTGTACGCCACACAAACCCTTTTAGGTAGTGAATGGGGGTTGCAAGGTTGTGAATTTAACATTGGCCTTAATAATAGATTTTCTTGGTTTTTTTTTTGGATTATGGGAACATTGGCAAGCCCCAGCCCCCCTTTTTTAAAAATGGCTGTGTTAAAGGGCTTAATTGAAAGTGTTGTTAAAAAAGCTTTGGATTCTAGGGATTTGGGTAGGGAGTTGCAAAATAAAACATTGGAAGCCCCAATTTCATCCTTATCTAGGTTAAAAATTGAGGAACAAGATGTTTGTTCACAACGGGAATTGAATCAATGTGGTGGTTCATATTTCATATGCCATTTGACTGAGAATTATTTGGCTTGATCAATACTAACGTAAACATGGGGGGTGTAACTATGTAACTAAGAGGTTCCAGAAACCCCTGAACCTCCTCCTGTGAGAGCCTTTCCTAGTAGCGAAGCTTCCAAAATTAATCTTCAAAAATGGAAGCCATGAATAGCTACAAATTGACAACATTCAAGTCAAAAAATTAAAAATATTTTGACCTGATCCCACCTGGCTTCTCTCCATCAGAAATTACCAACACCATCATCAATCATCTGAAAACCCCTCAGTGCATCTTCAAATGAGAAGAATATCGGGTTTAGCTTGGATCAACTTCAAGAAGGCATGAAATATGGGATCAATACAGTGAAACTTAAATTAAATTTACCAAGATTGATTGTGGAGAATACATTGAAAATAGAACAATCTATAACACTAAGCCCAAGTTTAAAGCAGCTGAATTGGATTGTAAAAGTTTTATGGATTTTTTATTTTAAATGCTCCAAGAAACTCAGTGTTTTTCCAGGTCAAAGTTTGGAGAGGGTCACTTAGAGCCCTTGTCCTTGGCTTGTCCTGATTCTATAAAACTTTGTAAAAAAATTCCATCATATTGCTCTTTTGGATTGTTTTCATAAAAACAATAGGTACAACATCCCTCTATTACATGTTGTAGGAATGGCAGCAAACAGGAAAACCTTTACAAAGGCTTTTGCTTTTATAAAAAATAAATTTATAAGTTTTACAGTTGGGCGTTGAATGCATTAAAGGATCTGGATTATGATACAGAGAGGCTTCCCAAAGTTGCTGTTATGGACTGTGAAAGAGCTCTGATTTGTTCCATTCAACATAGTTACCCTGAGTCATCTAGAAAATTGTTCTCCTGAGGCTTTTCTAAAATATTCAAGAAAGTTTTAAAGTTGGCTTCAGTAAAGACAATGAAGCATAGAAACTTTTTATAAATCTTTGGGAAAAGTATGGGGCCTCAAAAACCCAGGGGGAGGCAGAAGTCAATGATGCAGAACTCAGAGTAGGCAAATTTGTTGAATATCTGCTAGCAATGCTTATGTTGAAACTTGTATACAGTGTTTCTTGAAATACAGGGAGGATGTGCTTGAAAATATGGAAAGGACATTTTCCCTATCAAAGAGACATTTGTAATGGTGTAGACTTGTGTCAACCCAGAATTTGGAAATAAAACAATGTCTTGGGTAGAAGGAGCATATGCTACTTTCAAAAAATTACTAGTGGGATCTTTGGGGAACATTTTTGATGGGTGGAAACACCTGGAAGGAACCGTTGAAATCCAAATTGAATGAGTGCATGTATTGCTTAACAACTTTCAAATAAAGTTAGGAACCTTTCCTCCAGAATAACTTTCAGCTTTGGGTTTAGAAATTTTCAATTGAGGCAATTAAACTTATTTAGGATAAATTTGAGAAGTTAAATTGCAAACAAGATGGCACAGTGTGCTCAAAGTCATATATGAAAACAATTGGCTTGCTGTTTTTCCACATCTTAGCAGAAAAACTAGTTTCAAGAGAATTTGTTGTGCCTGAGGATGTTCATCCTCAGTGGAGGTTAGACTATAACTCTTCCAGTTCAGTAAGCTGGGTTTTTGTGTTTTTTGAAGAGCTCAAATTATTGAATTTACAGAATAATTATTGTCTTCCTTTTTGAAAGATTCAAACGGTTTATGTGCTTGAAAAACCTAAATGTTGAACAAGTTCAATTCCATGGTTATGGCGCAAACTCAAGAAGTTATATTAGATATCATAAAGTCAATGGTCAAGTATACAGCCACTTTGATTGAAAAGCCAAAGTTCTTAAGGTCCAGCTGCAGTCAACCCAAATTTAAAAACAGCTCACATGAATTTTCAAAGTTTGAGCATGTGAAATGGGAACTTGAGGGGAAAAAGAAGGTTAGAAGGTAACCAAAAATACCAAAGATAGTAAGTCTTTTCTTTTGAGAATTGTTCATTTTTATGGTTTAATAAAGTGATGGGAAAATGATTTCTGTAGTGCAAGGAAGGCTCTTAATCTGAATTTCATAGTTCAGAAGGAAAGACTGAAAGTAAATTAGGCTCCCTTCATTGGGAATCAAAATCCCTTTATGAGGAATAAGAAGAAATGGAGAAGTCAAACAGAAGCTCATCTTTGTTGAGTATTTATTTCTGTAATGAGATTAGAATTTTGGCTAAGTAATTTTTGATTGTAGAACTCAAAATCAAAATACCACAATCATATACCTGACACCTTACATTTTTTTGGGTGGAGGTTTGGGATCTGGTTGGTGATGGGAATGGCAGATTTAGAGTCATTGCTATATCATTTGAGTAAAATGAGAATGGATGGTTTAAAGTACGAATGGAAATGATTTAAACATTGAGGAAAAATAAGAAATTATATTCTACGATCCTTAGCGTCATTAAAGATTTTTAAAAGATAGAAAAAAGAATTTATGTTAATGACATCAATTAAAATATTGCCTCTTCAAAATTTCTTGCAAATCTCAATACGGGAAAATGAATAGCCAACACTTATGAAATACCAATATGTTTCATTTCATTGGCTTCATGTTTTACTTATACTATAATGTAAATGGGTATAAAAGAAAAATCAGATTCCATCTTCATTTGATTTGTTAACAATAACCGCTGGCTTCATCTTTTACTTGAGCAAGATATGATTCCAATCCCGCCCATTGTTTCAAAATCTACTTCTTTGAATTCTAAAAAAGCTTCTGTTTGGTTTGATCATCTCAAAGATCAACTTAAGTGGTATTCCAAGCTATAAAAATCATTTTTATTCTATTGTTTGAGTGTTGTTTCTGATGCTGATCTTTCAATTCAAAGGGTTATAACACTTTGAACATCAGTATGTTGAGCTCTTTGAGTTAACATAATTATAATGAGTGTGTTGGATAAAATTTTTTTGGTAAGTAATCTCAACTTGTTTTGGGCTGATCCCATAATATGGAGTATTTTTACTTCTTTTGATCAGATCAACTTAAAACAAGTTGAAATTTCTTTTTGGTGTTTTTAATTTAGGGCTAGTCCATTAAGGTGGACTTGATAGAAGGGGAAATGGTAAATTCACACCTCATTGAGCCATTCACACGGTTCAAAAGGGGCCATGTTGCAAGTCACACGGTTCAAAATGGGCCGTGTGGCAGGCCACACAGTCCAATTCAAGCCGTGTACAACCCCCCAAGGCTCAAAGAGTCTCGTGGCCAACCCAGCTAGGTCCGCCAGCATGTTTGATTCCACAGGACTACATTTGAGCCGTGTGGAGTTGTACACAGTGTAAGACTCCAAAAGGTGCTAGGCCATGGCAGTTCCGTGGAGGGGAAAGGTGCTGTTTAGGCTTCCCTCCTGAGCTTTACAAAAATATTTAAAAGTAACCAAGATCAAGGTCCAGAACTTTTAAGTGAGGAATTGAGTAGTAAGTTTAAAGTTTGAAAATACTCAGTAGCAATGGAACAGCACTATATGAGGCAAGATTACGTGGGAGATATTTGAAAAAATAAAGTTTAAAGTTTGTTTCAAGTTCAAAAGAACAAAGATGTTTTATGTAAACAGCACCCACAAGCTAATAACTCTGGTTGTCATCAAAATATTGGGGATGATCAACTCAAACCCCAACCAACCTCCAGATTCTCAATGAACCCGCCCAACTCTCCGCAATCAAGCGCTTGAACAGTACCAGATAACTGAGGGTGGCCGTAAAAGTCAAAGCAAAATTTTTTGAGAAGCTCTAAAAGCAAACAATAACTGATTTGAACAGGGACAAATTCAACACTTCTCACGGAACTCAAGAGTAGGCTGGAAGAATGCAACTTTGAAAATAACAGAGGTATAACACTCCAGGTTTTAAGGTTGAGCCAGCCTCTTCAATCAAACGTGATTGGCTCTGGAAAGATGATCAAGAAAGGATTGGGACCAGTATGGTCAGATGAAAGGATCAAAGAGTGGTGTAACACACTCAAGAATTCCAACAGACAGAATTCTCTTCAACCAGCATGGCTATTGGTTGGTGATAAGGATAAGGATTCAAAGGGGCAGAGACTCAGGATGAAACAGATCAGGGGGCAATCAAGGATATACCCAGGATAATAATTAGAATTTACTATGATAACCGGGGGGACAGATGCACCCAATCCCATGGATGCTTTAGAAAAAGGTAGGGAAGAGCCCCTCCTTTTATGGGCCATGGGTCCCTGTAGACTATTTACAAATGATGAAACAGATAGAGCTGAAAAACAACAATTGATTTTTTTTTTTAACAGACATGAGAAAAAAGACAAAAAGACAATCTGATGAGAAAAGAAAACAAAAATAACAAAAAAAATGAAATAATTAAGAAATCTTGGATGGCGGGGATGGAGAGACACCAGCCTGTGCCAATAATGGGCATGGGAAGGTGACCCGCAGGTGAAGAGCCGCGGAGACAGACTGATGGGCCTGCGGATGGTCAGGCAAGAGCGGCTGGACAAGAAAGTCAAAGCAGGACGGACGTGGAAACAATGGGAAAATGATGATTGGAGGAGAGCAATTGTGTCAGATGATTGGATGGTTTGTTGGTTGGATGACTGGCCAAGGTGAGAGATACGGGTGCGAGAGCGCAAGACTGGTTGTGCAAACAACTGATTGAGTCAGTGAAGGGAGTTTGTTCCCGTGACCAACCTTGCGCAGGTGATTGGATGAATGATGGGGGGGTGGTCATGAGGAAGGTTGAGGTTGGTAGTACAAGCACGGAAAAAGAGTCAAGGAGTGCATGAGTGGAATGGAGACCTGAGCGGATGACAACAAGGAAGATGGTGAAGGTGATGAGGTTTATCAATGGAAGATGATGGAGAGGAATGGTCATTGCCATTGATATTGACAACAATGACGGAGATAGCAAGGGTTGAGCCAAGCCAAGCTGGCCTTCACCTGCACTGATTTTTTAAAAACAGAGGACCAAAGCAAGGAGGAAAAGAATTAAACCTAAGACGCGGGGAGTTGGAGACCCCAGGGACCCATCCCTAAGCCGCTGGGAGATTGAGAAGCTGAAGGGATCTGATTCAGAAAAAAGAATTTTTTTTTTTTGGATGATGAAAGATAGCTAAAAAAATCATAAAAAAATTCTCAAATTTTCTGCAATTGTTCTGAGGTGTCCAGTTTTGGTCACCACATCTCTCTCCAACTTACAGACTTTCCCTGGTCTGAATCTGAGTTTGATGACATATATCAAGAAAACAAAAAAATGATTGGAACCTAAAAATAAATGGCCATTTCTTGATCTTGAGAGTTATTGGAGAATTGAAAAATATCTTGATCAATCCAAAAATAGCCCTAGAAGCGGAAGAGGTAAAGGAAAGGGCTCCCCTGGTGCTCATCTATGTGGCATAAATTAGAGTTTCACAACAAAATGCAGCAGATGACCCTGGTGGTGGGCAATTGGGAGGACTTAATTTTGAGATAAGTTGCCTCCACAACAAAAGAACTTCTTGACTTGATCAGCAGAGAACCTTCTGGCCAACTGAGTACCATCCAGCTCTTCCAGAACAAAAGATCTGCCTCTGACTTGACGGACCACCCAATAAGGACCATTCCAGAAGTTAGAGAAAAGCTTCCCTCACTGAGTTTCCAAGGATTCATTATAAGCAAAAACAAGATCACCAGGATTCAAAGAGTCCCTGATCTTCTTTTAATTTTTATCTTCCAAATACTGAACCAATTTTTCTCTGCATTCCATCATCTTCTGATAAGCTTCACTGCAAACATCCTCACTCCGCTCCCATTGCTTAGATTTGGAAACTATTAGATCAGTGGTAGAAGAAACCTGGTCCCCGGAAATACCTAAGAAAGATTCAATTTCCAGATCCAGCCCTTTGACCAAAGACAATTTTGTAGGGTGAGTAGCCAGTGGTTTTTTTGGTTGAAATTTGATCAGAGAAAAGGAAAAGAGGAAGAAATTTGCAACAATTCTTCCCACTTTCACTGGCCAGTTTGACAAGAGCAGCCTTCAAAGGAGCATGGCCTCTTTCCACCATGCCTTGACCTTCAAGATAATAAGGAGTGGTCACCCTATGTTGACCAGGAAGAAATTGGACCATTTTTTCCAGTTTGCCACCAAACTCAGAGCCACCATCAGTTGAATAAGATTGGGCCAAGCCATAGCGCATCATCCAAGTCTCATAGAGAAAATCTGCTACTGATTCAGAGCTGAGGTTCTTAAGAAATTTTGATTCAACCCATCCTGAAAAATCATCTCTAGCCACAATGAGGTACTTAGCTCCACCAGCCTTAATGTGAACCACATCCATAGCAATCCTTCCAAAGACAGTGGAATCCCCAGTTGGATAGAAAATTTTATCTGGGCCCCTAAGATCACGTTTCTGACAGACCTCACAACTCTTGCACCACTGAGGGACAGATTTCTTCAAAGATGGCCACCAGAATTGTTTGGATATTTTTTGATAAGTTTCTGTTTCCCCAAAATGACCAAGTCCTTCATGGAGAATTTCCAGGATTGAATCTTGTTTAGCCGGGATAGTGATAACAATAAGGGCACAAGGATTGCCTCTTTTCATAATCCTAGTACCTTGTACAAAGAAGTTGGAGGACTTTCTTTTAAGGGATCAAAAATTTTTAGCTGAGAGATCAGGAGGTCTTTCGAGAGTGGAAAGGCACTGCTCTAGTTTGATCCAGAACCCTTGCTGGAAGCCAGAATAATTTTGAGAGGAAAAGCTGAAGACAGGTGGAATAAAAGGTTCCTCCTTGTTGAAATGCACTCCAACATCCAATTCTCCATCTCCAATAGGAATTTTAGATGACCCATTGGGAATGGTGAAAGACTTTCCAGGCCTATGAACAATATCAAAAGAAAAAAACTGGATAAAAGCCACCCAAAAAGTCATGCAAGCATTTGGAAGGCTGGGGGCATTGATCATTTTGATGATGGATTGTGTGTTGACTTGTAACTCAAAGTGTTGACCCCAGAGAATAGTTTGGAGCTTCTTCAACATTTGGGCCAAACCACAGAGTTCCAGTTTTGGCTGGGAGTACCTAGATTCCACATCTGAAAAGAGGAGGGATTCATAAAGAGCTTGACAATCCAAACCATTTTCATCTTCCTGGGTAAGGACAGCCCCAACAGATTGATAACTCAAATTGACAGCCAGCTTGATCTTTCCAGCTCCAGGTCTATAAGTGATCTTAATCAAGACAAGGTCTTTCCCAACAATTGTTTTGAGCTCCTGAAATGATTTTTCACAAGCCTGGGTCCAAAGCCATTCAGCATCCTTCCTGGTTAAGCAATGCAAATGAATACAGATTTTGGATAGAGAAGGGATGAAGATCCAAAAATAAATGACAACACCTATGAAACCTCTGACTTCAGTTGGATTGATTGGAGTGGGCCAAGAGAGAATTTTTTTGACTTTGGATGGAGCCATCCTTCTTCCTTCCTTGCAGAACACATGACCAACAATTTCCAGAGCAGGGACACAGGAAGCCAATTTTGATCCAGAAAAAGGGTGACCAGAATCCTCAATTCAAAACAAGATCCTTTCCAAAGTGGTTGCATATTCCCAGATAAATCAACGGATTCCAGAGTGCAAAGGTAAGAGCTTGTTGTTATAGTCAGAAACGGACCTTTAATTCTGCCATTGCCAATAAAGATACCAGCATGATCAGGGATTTCATCGTGGAGGATCCAAACCATCTGAGCCTGATAGACTGCAACCAAATTGGCGGCACCCTGGGGCAAACAAGTAAGTTGTAATCAACCAAGAGGAGTATTGAAAGTAGTGAGAGGACAAGAAATTGGATGCAAGGATTGTTTGTCATAGCCACCTATAATATCACCTAGACCATAGCAAGCTCTCTCAGAGAAAGATTTGACCAATTCTTCAGTAGCAGGGGGGATACCAGAGTCTTTAATAGTAACATTATTTAGAGGCTGGAGATCATGAACTATTCTAAGTTTACCATTACTTTTGAGAACACAGAAGACAGTACTGGAATAGCTGGAAGTTGACTGCTCATATAAACCATTATGGACTTGTTTGCAGACCAACTTGATGAACTCGTCAACCTTAGCAGCAGGGATAGGGATCTTTTTCTTTTTCCAGGGATCATGTTCCCATCTGGACCAAATTTGACCACCTTCAGACGTTCTCCAGTAACATGACCACAAGAAACAAAGGGAACAGTGAGAGATCAAGATAAACCACATTAAGAATCAAAAGATAGAGGAGGACACATAAGAGGAGGGTTGATGTTGAAAGGCATTGGTTGGTTGACTGGTTGAACCTTTTTTGCAACTGGCTTATACTTAGTGGAAAAAGAGAGAAATTTGTGCTTCCTCCAAGCATTGACCAGCAAGACCTGACTACAAAATCTGAGACCAAGTTCCAACATCTTCCAAGTTCAATGTTCCGCAAAGTCCTTGAAAGGTGCCTTTTCCATAAAAGATTATGTAAAAGATGACACATTGCTCACATGCGTGGCACAGGGTAGGGTTTCAAAAATGCTAGTAGTAGGAGCCCCTGATGGTGCACAATTGGGAGGACTTACTTCTACCCCAAATTGCCTCCACCTAAGGCCATACTCCTTCACACCAAAATTTCCAAGAAGAGAATTGAGATTGGGATCTAGTTTATACTCATTGCAGAAATTCAAAACCGGATTAGTAGAAGATTTATCAGGCTAAAAATAACAAGTAAAAGAAGATGCAACAGATCTGGATTGAGAAGAAATATTTTTAGGAATTTCAGATTTTTTATGTTTTTGACTTTTAGTTTTATTTGGATGAGAAGGAAATTATGAGGAAAAAGAAAAGTATGCCTCTGAGACAGAAGTTGATCCTTGAGTTGAAGCCTGGGGCTGGGAAGAACTACAATTATTAGTAGTACCAACTAATCTAAAAAATGAGAGGAAGAAGAGGTGTCCTTCCATTTCACTTTCAGAACCAATTTAGAAGGGGGACCAGGAAAATCTTGTTCCCAAAAACCAGAGTCCAAGGAGCAAAGGGGGACTTCAATCTTCCTGCCATAAGCATCAGGGAGAATAATTCTCTCCTCAACTTTTTCAGAAAAAATTAGGGTTGCACCAAAATCCATTAAGAAAGGTCTTCCCAAGATCATAGGTCCATCCAAACAAGTAATCCAGAAATGAAAAGTGCCAACAATATTTTGTCCGATTTGAACCAGGACATCCTGAGCAATACCAACTAATTTTCATTACTGATTCCCTATACCATATACAGCAGAGTTAAAGCTGACCCTTGGACTGAGTTTGAGTTTGCAGGCCATGACATCCAAAATAAAATTGAGCTGGGAACCAGAATCCACTAGGAGAGAAACGGTTTTAGAAGAGTCACCAAGATAGCAGGAGAGGAAACCAAGAGGACAACAACACAATTTGGCATCTGATGGGGGATCTGTTCCACCAGAGTCCTCCATCAAAGTACCAGAAGAAATTTTTAATTCTTCCAGACCAATCTCCACTCCTCCACAAGAAACCCATTTCTTCATCCCTTCAGCCACAGATGGAGAGATTGACAGTAGTTCAGCCACATAAAGATCAGGAATTTTCAGATCAGAAATTTTCCTTAATACTCCTTCCACATGATTGGGGTGATTTTTGGAAATCTCTCTCTCAAATCAAACTTTGGTCTGGGTGGAGGGAGGATGATCAGGTTGAGCAGGTACTGGATCAGGATCAGAAGTTTCAGGTGATTGATCATTTTGAACAGGAGGAGGATCAGAGTGGTCCTGGAACCTTTCCATAAGTGGTTCCCTTTCCAATTCAATGTCTTCTACATCAGAGGAAGGGGGCTCAGGTGAGGATCAACTTTTGATGGGTTTTCAAAGGATTGAAGATGGAACTGGAGGAGACTTGTGAGTTTTGGCTTCCTCATAGTGTTTCCTAGCTGGATTGGACTGATAGGTGCCAGAGAAGCTGGAAGAAGTGACAGCTAGGGGATACCAAGTTTTTAAAGTTCCACAGGATGATTGAAAATCCAAGCAGACCAAAGATGCCTTCTTGGGAGTTGGTGGTTGATAAGAGGCCACCACATGACAGATTGGACAAGAAAAATTGAAAGGGATCAACGCACCATTAGGAAGAAAGAAATTTTTTCCCTTATGCTCCACCAATTTTTCCTCCTTGTCCTTCTGGATTCCAGGACATCTCCTAGGTAAATGGCCTTCCCTATGACAGTAATAGCAGACTAAAGTGGTTTTAGGAACAGAGTTGGAAGTTTTAGTAGTAGCTAAATAAGAAATTTTCTGATAAATTTTGTTTTCAAAGGCCTGAAGTAATTTAGTGATCTCATCTATTGTAGCAGTTTCCTTATTGGCCTGGGGATTTGGTTTAGGTCCACAATTTGCTTACATCTTGTTCATTATTTCATTAGAATCTTTAAAGGAAGGAGAATGTACTGGTTCAGCAACTCTAGTTTGTTCAAAATTAAGAGCTGTTTGACCTTTCATCACTTTATCCACTGCACTCCTTAAGACCAGAAAAGCAGGAGCTTGAACCAATTATCTGTAGTGGTAATCATAGATCCGGATTGAACTAATTCATCTCTAATCCTTTCCTGCACTCCTGGAGAAAAAGACTGAAAACCAAACTCAATTTTTTTCCACCGTGTTAATGTGATTGATTCTGATGAGGTAAGACTGGATAGGATCCCAAGATTTTCTAAAAGATTAATAATCAGAGGCTGAAGAGACACCAACATTGGAGAGCCATTGAGAAACCAGAGAATCTAAGTCCTGTAAGGTAAACCTAGCCACATCTACTTTTCCCCAATAAGCCAAAACAGCCTCCTTCAAGAGCCTCCAGTTATGATTTTTAAATCCATCAAACAATTGAATCACTTCAATAAATTCATCAAAGGACATAAAAAATTGTAAATGATTAGCCATATCATGTTCACTTGCACCATCCACTTTGGAAGCCATCTCATAGGAGTCCAGGAATTGTTTGACATTTTTTCCATTGAGACCTAAGTTCTTGTTTTGGGGATTGATCTTGACCATCTTGACCCAAACAGAGCAGGAGGAGGTACCAGTAGATTCCATCTTGAAGAACAGAGTTCCTAAGAGATCCAAAGAGCAGAATTCCATCATGGCTAACAAGTGTGGCAAGAGTAGAGTTTTCACAAAAAAGGCAACAAGGATCTTGCCCAGATGGTGCAAAATAGGGATGAATTACTTGTGGAACAAGTTGCCTCCACAGATCAGTTCTGGATCATAAAAAAAGAAAGAAAAAAAAATTGGATTGGATTTCAATGTTGATTCTTCAAGTTTGGGACTGTAAATCCCAACGTTGCTGGTTTGATCCCAGCCCGGGGGACCAAATTTAAGACTCCAAACCGTGTTAGGCCATGGAAGTTCCATGGAGGCAAAAGGTGCTGTTTAGGCTGCCCTCCTGAGCTTTACAAAAATATTTAAATGTAACCAAGATCAAGGTCCAGAAATTTTAAGTGAGGAATTAAGTAGTAAGGTTAAAGTTTGAAAAGAGTTGGTAGCAATGGAACAGCACTATATGAGGCAAGATTACATGGGAGATATTTGAACAAAAGAAGTTTAAAGTTTGTTTAAAGTTCAAAAGAAAAAAGCTGTTGTATGTAAAAAACACCCACAAGCTAATAACTCTGGTTGTCAGCAGAAGATTGGGGATGATCAACTCAAACCCCAACCAACCTCCAGGTCATCAATGAACCAGCCCAACTCTCTGCAATCAAGCGCTTGAAGGGTACTAGATAACTGAGGGTGGCTGTACAAGATTAAGCACAATGTTTTAAGAAGCTCTAAAATAAAACAGTAACTGATTCAAACAGGTATAACTTCAACACTTCTCAAGGAACTCAAGAGTAGGCTTGCAGAATGCAAATTTGAAAGCAACAGAGGTATAACACTCCAGGTTTTAAGCTTAATCAAAACTCTTCAATCAAAAATTATTGGATCCGGAAAGATGATCAAGAAAGGATTGGGACCAGTATGATCAGAGGAAGGGATCAAAGAGTGGTGTAACATGCTCAAGAATTCCAACAAACAGAATTCTCTTCAACCAGCAAGGCTATTGGTTGGTGATAAGGATCAGGCCTCAAAGGGGAAAAGACTCAGGATGGAAAGGATCAGGGGGAAATCAAGGATAGACACAGGATAATGATTATAATTTACTATGATAACCAGGGGGACAGATGCACACACTCCCATGGATGCTTTAGAAAAAGGTAGGGGAGAGTCCCTCCTTTTATGGGCCATGGGTCCCTGTAGACTATTTACAAATGATTACACAGATAGAGCGTAAAAAAAATTGAATGTTGTTTTTTAAAAGACATGAGAAAAAAGAAAACAAGAGAATCTGATGAGAAAAGAAAATAAAAATAAAAAAACAAATGAGATAATTAAGAAATCTTGGACGTTGGGGATGGAGAGACACCAGCCCGTGCCAATAATGCGCACAGGAAGGTGACCCGCGGGTGAAGAGCCGCAGAGAAAGACTGATGGGCCCATGGATGGTTGCACAAGAGTGGCCAGAGGAGACAGTTGAAGCAAGACGGGCATGGAAACAATGGGGAAATGATGATTTGAGGAGAGCAATTGGACCAGATTATTGGACGGTTTGTTGGTTGGATGACCAGCCAAGGTGAGAGATAGGGGCGCAAGAGTGCAAGACCGGTTTTGGGAACAACAAATTGAGTCAACAGAGGGAGGTCGTTCCCATGACCAACCTTGCGCAGGTGATTGGATGAATGATTGGGGGTGGTCACAAGGAAGGTTGAGGTTGTTAGTACAAGCACAGCCAAAGATTCAAGGAGTGCATGAGCCAAATGGGGACCTGAGCGGATGACAACAATCAGGATGGTGAAGGAGATGAGGATGATTGATGGAAGATGATGGCAAGGAATGGCAATTTCCGTTGATGTCAAAGACAATGCCGGCGCCGGCAAGGGTTGAGCCAAGTTGAGCTGGCCTTCCCCCGTGCTAATTTGGTAAAAACAAAGGACCAAAGCAAGGAGGACAAGAATTGAACACAAGATGCCAGGAGTTGGACACCCCAGGGACCCACCCCTAAACTGCTTGGAGATGGAGAAGCTGGAGGGTCTGGAGGCTGAAGGGATCTGATTGAGAAAAAATAAATTCTTTTTTTTTTGGATGATGAAAGATAGCTAAAAAAAAATAATAAAAAAAATTCTCAAATTTTCCGCACTGGTTCTGAGGTGTCCAGTTTGGATCACCACAATGGCTCAAATGGAGTTGTGTGGCATCCCACATGCCACCGGACTGCGGTGAGCCAAAAAAAAAGTAAGAAAAATAAAAAATGGAATGAAAGGCACTAACATAACCCATGAATCAAATAAACCTTCCAAAAAACAGGAATCAACCAAAAAATCAAAGAAATCAAAAAATGTTGATTTTCTGGTTAAGAAATTACAAAAAAATAAATAAATAAATAAATAAAAAACAAAAAAAACTGGGACTTTCCAAAGAACTAGCCCTAAAGTAAAAAGATCCAAAAAAACACAAGTCACTGGACTGGCCCTAAACTAAAAACACCCAAAAAAAAGACAAGTAACTTGACAAGCCCTAAAGTTAAAAAACCAAAAAAAAGCCAAGTAACATGACAAGCCCTAAAGTAAAAACACCAAAAATATACAAGTAAATTGACAAGCCCTAAAGTAAGTTCAACATGACTAGCCCTAGAGTAAAAGGGCCCAAAAATTAAAGAAGTCTTTTGACCAGCCCTAAAGTAAGAGTGCCAAAAAAATACCAGTCTTTTGACCAGGCAAAAAGTACAAGAAGGCATTTGACCAGCCCTAAAGTAAAGGTGCCAAAAAAATACAAGTCTTTTGACCAGCCCTAAAGTAAAAACACAAAAAAAACAAGTTCAAATTGTGTTAAGCTGACCCCATCCCAAGCTTCACATAAGTTAAGCTTGTGATGGAATCAGCCCAACACAAGTTGAACTGACTTACCCTCAAACTCTCATTCAAATAACTCAATATAATGATGTTAACTCAAAATACTCAACATAATGATGTTCAGAATGTGCTAACCCTTTATATTAATAGAACTCATTAGCTGCATTAGAATTACAATTTATATGAAACCCAATGATGAAATGAAGTCAAAGCCTATAATCTCTATAATCTAGAATGAATTCGCAGTTGATCTTTGAGATGATCAACCCAACCAGAGGCTTCTTTAGAAATCAAGGAACACCATTTTGCTACAATGGGCGGGATTGGAATCATTTCTCCCTCAAGTACTAATATAACCCAGTGGTTATTGTTTACAAAGGAAATGAAAATTGGATCTGATTGATCAGTAACACCATTTTTCATTGGAGTATAAGTATCACATGACTCCGATTAAATGAAACATCTAGGTCTTTAATATGATTCTGCTATGATTTGAACCATATCTAATTTAGCCAGCAATTTTAAGGAAGGAATCTTTTCATTGATGTCTTCAACATCAAGTCTTTGTTTAATCTTTTCAACCTTCTTTGCACCACCAAGCATCTTAATGTAGCAAGCTTTATGTTTCTCTAATGTTTCAATCATTTCCTTCCTAACTTTAAACCAACCATGTTATTCATAACCAAGAGACTTGATCACAAATGGCAATGGGTCTGGATGGATTACTTAAAAATTAATGGTGTTAAAATCATCTATAAAGGGCTGTATATATACCTTTTTTGGCTAAGATGATCTTCCCAGGACAAGTAGAGAGGGTTGTGCTTGTGGGCTAAGGCTAGAAGACTGGCCAGGGCTATTTTTGCACTTATTCTAAGTGCTGTCAATCAGCCGGACCTGTCTGTGGCATATTTATGGGTGAAATAATTATCAGAATCTGTTTGAATTTCAAGTTTTTCTTTTTACAGTTCTGGAATATTTCCTAATTTTGTATTAGGTTTTTTGAGTCAAATGGTCAGAAGTGGGTATTTGTAGATTCTAAGCCATCCTATCAAAATTTTGGTAGTTTTCAATAATTTTTAGTGAAACTCCTTGATGTGTTTTGTGGTTCATAAAGATTTGATAATGTTATTTACATGACAACCTTTAAAATTATTTTCCCTCAGTTGTCTATCTTATGCTTTGAATTTCATGCTCTTTATTCAATATTCAGAGGTTTCAGAAATCACTCTACCATCAGTAAACTTGTTAAATATGCATGATGCATGCATGTGGGTTGCAACCTGTTCCTGCGGTACCAGGCTGCAAGGAGTGATTCCAGTAATTTTGAAGAGTGCATCCCTGGAAGCTGCATGCGGGAATCCAGCATCCGCAGCCAGCAGTAAATTGCATGGGGGTTTCTTGACAGGTGCATACATTTTGAGTGTCAGGCGCCTGTACCCTTGATGTATGGATGTGGGGCTGCGCATGTGAATTGTGACAGACCACAAATCTGGCTGCAACTCCTGATGTCAGCTGGCTACTATTCAGAACCAACTGACTAAAGCCTAAAACAAATAAAATATAAATTAATTAATAAATAAATACAGAAATAATAAAATAAAATAAAAATAAGGAATAGAGCCTTAATTTGTAAGAAATCCAAAAATATTATTAAAAAAATGGATTTGTGGTGCCAATTTAGGTAGGTTCACCCACTGGCACCACCAACCATTTCCAACTCCTTCAGGTAGAACTATGCTCACTCATGTACCCTTGCTCGTAACATCCGCAAGTACTGGTTCCTGACCAAAAGTTTGGTCAGAAACCCATAATTATGTAAGCTTAACCACCACAAATTTGGAATTTAAGGCCCTGCACCCTGATGTAATATTCACCCTAAATGTAATATGTACACATTAGAAGATACAGGACTCCTGTAATTTTCCAAAAAGGGATGTTACAGCCCTATTGCAGTACTAAGAGGATACTGTAGCACCCCAGGACAACCACTATAGCTAAAGCAGATGTCCTGCTTCAGGCTAGAACACTCCCAAAGCCCCCAAACCTCAGATAAACCCTGTATCACCCTAAATGGAATATGTACACATTAGAAGATACAGGGCTCCTGTAATTTTCCCAAAAAGGAATTTTACAGCCCTATTGCAATACTAAGAAGATACTGTAGCACCCCAAGACCGTCACAATAGCTACAGTAGATGCCCTGCTTTGGGCCAGAACACTCCAAACAGTCCCCAAACCTCAGATACACCCTGTATCACCCAATTAAGGAAGAAAGGCCCCTGTATGTATTTGTGGCTGTTACAGTACAAATTAGCCCATACACGACCAATAATGACCAACAAGGCCTCAAAATCGAAGTTGAGAACAGGTTTAAGAGTTCTAGGACATACTTCCAAGTCCCTAGCCTCAGTAAACAAGGGCCTGTAATTAAATTATTAGCCTCAAATCAGGATACATGGCTGGTACAATGATATCACTTGAGGCTTGGAAACTTGTATCAAGCCCCAAGCATGATGACATAGGGCTTCCTGTACCTCTGTAGTGACTAGAGCATTTCCACACAAACACACTGATGGCTCCTTGGCCTCAGCACTAGCCTGGGTCACCCTCCTTTGGCTGGTAAAAGGACAGTACCATGAGGGGACCCAAACAATATAAATAAAGGACCTTCCCCCAGGTATTTCTACCAGATTCATCCAGTCATATAGTCATTATTGCTTCAGATATTTTCTTCCTCAAGCCATCAAACCCTTATGAGAAATAATTATGTGATCCTGGACCACTTTCTGATAAAATTGTAGACCATAATTCTTGAATCCCTGTTTTTATGGCCAAATCGAAAAACCAACCATTCAGCCTGCCCCAGTGCCAACTTCCAGCACCCTGAATCCTTGAATATTGCCCCATTCATCAAGAATAAGTCCGGATCTAGACCTAGTAAGCTATCCTGCTGACTTATACCCCTTTTTGTAGGTTTTGCATAACCTATGCCCCAAGGAAATTACACACACCCTTCTTGAAAGGAATCCTTGCCAACCCCACAGGCACCACAATTGCTCCTATATTGTCCTTAAAAGACATATACCTGTGTTCCGGAAGGCTCAACAACCCCATTAAGGTCTTGGCCCCTCCATTTAAATTTATTTTATAAATATATAAATAAATTTAACCCTTTTAGCCAAATCATATACCTGGCATTTTATCTTATTTTTGATCCAAACTTTCTATCACCTCTAGTAGCTAGAAGGAGTGAGGTCCTTGGAATCTAGTAGGCTGACACCTGAAATATACACAACACCTCAATTCTGAGTTAATTTGAGGTGTGAAACCTATACATGACATTATGTGTGAAATATTAAAATTAACAAAAAGTGCCATATTAATGCCATAGCCTTTTGGTAATTTTCTTTTTAATTATTTAAAAATATAAGGATTTAGAATTCAAGGGTGGGTTCAGTGAGTGAAACTACCTCATTTTGGGTGTGAAATCTAAATCTGTAATAAAATTTCAGGATTTTGCACTCTTTTTCTTTTTATGATTTATTTTTCTTTTTAAGATTTATTTTTATTTTTATTATACTTTGACAGGTTTCTCTGTACAAGTATCAAGCTGAAATTGCTTGTTTTCTGCTCCTCCCCTCCAAACCCACCCTTTAATTGTATTTTACCCCTTTTTTTAAGTCATGAGGAACCCATAGTTCCAGCGTACCAAGTCCAAATTTTATCTCCTGAAGAGGGGTGTTAATGAACCCCAGTTTTGTATAGACTGTGGCTCCTCTTTTTACTGATATTGATATATTATATTCAAAACCCTTAATCAAGCCATATTAAACTTGCAAATTCTACCAAAATATGGATTCCTTTGCATCTTTCACCATGTTTATACTTAAGAATATTTTTAATCTTGCACTTCATCACTCTCTTTTGCTAAAGTGCTTCAGGGTTCCTGGTATCAGAGAGCTGACAAAAAATAACCCCCCCAAAAAAATTATATAGCCCAAATTTGCAAACTTATTCTTACTACTCATGCATCTCTGCAATTAAATCCACCCACACCACTAAATGTATTTTTCTAGAAATTTTCCTTCTTAATTTACCAAAAACCAATCATTAACTATTATCAAAATTGTACTTGAAAATCAACTGTTTTAGGCCTTTTTTTTAGATCCCCATAAATCTTCCACTTTCAGGAATCCTCAAGTTTCCCGCCCCTTCTCCCAAAAATAGCTTTCTGAGCATTTATCAATCCCATAAACCTTAGCCAGTCTTTCATTCAATTAGCTTCAACATCCAGTTTCATACTTCTGCATTTTAATACCCCACAGTTTCAATCACCTGTGTTCCACCTACCCTCTTCCTGAAGCTCATTTTCCCTCAATATAGAAAAACTACCTTCCACAATCCAAAATCACCTCCTTCTGCATATAAATCCTCCCAAACTTCCCTTAACTATAACAAACCCTGAAGCCTCTAAATAATTCCTCTAAGAATTCTTGTAAATAACTGCCACAACATAAAATCAAATAATAGATTATAAACAAATCAAATTCTCAATATGATGGCTTGAGGAAGACCATATATTTATCTCAAGAAAAAATGAATGAGATAATCAAAAATATTATTTCCTCTTCAATCAGAACCCTTCATTCTTCACATTTTTCCCATTTTTACTCTGTAAAAGTTTACAAAATACACCAGAATGTGAAATAAACTCCAGTTAAAAGCATTCAAAAATCAAAATTAAACATAAAAATATCCTTAAAAAATAATTGAATTGATAGAAATTCAGGAATCCTTCCAAATATCAAGAAAAAAAACTGTTTATAAAATTTAAAAAGAGCAAGCCCCTCCAAAATATTCTAAACCCTTAGATAACCCATCTAAAAACTATTCCCAAGGTCTGAAGCCATATGATCAAGCCCATTATTAATTTTCAATTCCTCAAAATAAAAATAAAAAAAGATATAATTATAATCCTTTTCTTCCAGAGGCACAATGAATCTCTCACAAGAAATAATTTTTTGTATTTTTTGTAATAGTAATTTCATAGATGAACTAATTTTTTTCTATTTCCTGTGGTGCTCATTTTTGGATCTGATCCTTGTACTTCTTCCTGAATTGATTTCCAGAAATAAATTCAAAAAGATATTCCAAAAATCATAATATTTTTATTTAATTTTATAGAACTTATACCATTTCAAAATGGGGGATAAAATTTACATTTATAGCTTTGAGCCTTAGATTTTCTCCTCAAAAAATTTGAATCAAATGATTCAAAAAAAAATCTAAAACAAAATGTGCCCGTTTTTTGTTTGTCTGATATAGTTATACATATTTGATTTCACTGTCTGATAGAGATGATTTGGCAAGAAACCTTATAAAACTAAGAGGAGCAGATATGAGAGTCAAAGTGGGCACTTAGTTTCATTTTCAGTGAGAACAGATGAGTTTAATTAACTTAAGAACCAGCAGGCTTCATTAGACTAATTACAAAGAGGCTGACATGTGGGTGACAAGATTAATAAATAAAATAGGTTTGATAAGTATAAATTTGAAAAAAAATATATTGCAAGATAAAAAAAAGTATTTTAATAAATTAGCCAGTGCAGATGAGAGATAAAGGAGGCACTAGAGTTGATAGTGCAGTAACAACATAAAGGCATCACTATGCTAACATACTTAGGTTAAAATCTACTCTAGTTTATGATAAAAATTAAACTGGAAATAAGACTTAAAAAGCTTATTATAGAGATAATGCTAGAAAAAAACTTGTAGTATAATATGAGGATATGAATCTTAAAAAATTGTTGCACTCAAGTAGTAGGCAACAAAATATAAGACTAGAATTCTAACATTAAATAATTTGTGAAATTTATTCCTGATTCATAGGGCGTATCAGAGTTAGCAAACCCGCCATTAGAAACCTGCCATTTTTAATGGCAGGTTTCTGAAATACACATACCCCCTAACTGGTGCATTTCAAAATGGCGGTGTAAGACTCCAAACAGTGCTAGGCTGTGGCAGTTCCATGGAGGGAAAAGGTGCTGTTTAGGATGCCCTCCTGAGCGTTACAAAAAAATTTAAATTTAACCAAGATCAAGGTCCAGAACTTTAAATTTTGGAATCAAGTAGTAAGGATAAAGTTTGATAATACTGGGTAGTGATAGAACAGCACTATCTGAGGCAAGGTTACGTGGGAGATATTTTAAAAAAAGAAATTCAAAGTTTTTTTTAAAGTTCAAAATAACACAGCCATTGCATGTAACAACACCCACCAGCTAATAACTCTATTTGTCAGCAGAAGATTGGGGATGATCAACTCAAACCCCAACCAACCTCCAGGTTCTCAATGAACCCACCCAAATCTCCACAATCAAGCGCTTGAAGGGTACCAGATAACTCAGGGTGGCCGTAAAATTCAAAGCACAATGTTTTGAGAAGCTCTAAAGGAAAACAGAAAACCAATTTGGACAGGGGTAACCTCAACAATTCTCAAGGAACTCAAGATTATGCTGGAAGAATCCAGCTTTGAAAAATAACAGAGTTATAAAACTCCATGTTTTAAGCTTAATAAAACCTTTTCAATCAAACGTGATTGGCTCCGGAAAGATGATCAAGAAATAAACAAGACCAGTATGGTCAGAGGAAGGGATCAAAGAGTGGTTTAACACACTCTAGAATTCCAACAGACAGAATTCTGTTTAACCAGCAAGGCCATTGGTTGGTGATAAGAATCATGCCTCAGAAGGGCAAAGACTCAGGATAAAATGGATCATGGGGCAATTAAGGATATACCCAGGATAATGATTATAAATTACTATAATAATGGGGGGGGGAAATATGCACACACTCCCATGGATTCTTCAGAAAAATTTAGGTGAGAGCCCCCCCTTGTATGGGCCATGGGTCCCTATAGACTATGTACAAGTGATAAAACACATAGAGCGGAAAAGAAACACAATTTGAATTTTTTTTTTCAGATGATCACAATAGGATCAGAGGCCCATGGGAGTTTGGCTTTACCTGCCTGACAACTTCCCACTGCTGGGGTGAGAAGAACACTCACCCCGCCTATCCTCTTGCATCCATCTGCAAATGGAAGGGCAACAGCCAAAATTTCACCCACCCCTATCCAGAAGAAAATGGAAGGGGTGGGAAGTAGAAAGAACTGGGACCATCCGCAGATAATTGCAGGTGGATGTATACAAAAACTATTCCCACCCCCATCCAAAGACGGAAGGGGGTGCAAGAGAGGGATCCGGGTGCTAGTGGCAATGGAAGGAATATCAGAAAAAAAAGTGGTAGCAGTTGTTGGATTGCAGGATGATTGGATGTTTGTTTGGGTTTGCTTGTCCTTGGATAAGGGATCAAGAAATGGTTGTGGATGATTGAGTTTGTGATTCTGAGGGATTGAGGGAGCAAGTTTTGATTGGTGGGTGGTGCAAGGATGGGAGCAATGGTTGATTGGTATCTAACTCATGGAGGTAGGCACAAGGGTGATATTCAATAGGATTGTCCCTGAAGTGGATGATTGTTGCCCAATCAGTCCTCATCTATTATTTGTTTTCCTTGATGGTTGGCGTATGTTTGTTGAGAAAAGGTAGATCTTTCAGGGTTTGCAACAAGTTGGATGGGCAAGTTGAGTATGATGGATTGTTGGACAACAATTGTTGTCATTGTTGTCCTTGGATGGGGGATCAAGCTTTCCGGCATTTCAATTGCGATGAGTCAAGATTGATGACACACAATGTCAGCTTGCTACTATGTACAGAGCAAAACTGTCAAATAGTAACACAAAATTATGAAAAATAAGAATATCTCAATTAACAAAATAAAGAGTGAGAAATCCATAAATATTATTACAGGAATGGATTCCTCACCCAAAATTAGGTAGGGTCACTCACTGACCCCACCCTTGAATTCCAAGTCCTTATATTTTTAAAATAATTAAAAAGAAAAGTACTAAAAATTACGACACCAGTATGGCACTTTTTGGCCATTCTAATATTTCACACGTATTGTCACGTATAGGGTTTACACCTAAAATTCACTCAAAATTGAGGTGTTGTGTATATTTTAGGAGTTACACGCAGAAATGTGTTATGTCACAATTCCCGCGCGCAGCCCTGCATCATTACATATCCCTACCTACTAGTAGCAGCAGATTCCCGCGTACTAGAGACCCGCGCGCAGCTGACTCTGCCACGCACGCAGCGGATCCTACTCCCCGTGCATCTGTACTAACTGATCCCCGTGTCTGGATCAGTTGTGACTAATCTGACAGCCAGGTACCGCTCTGTCAGCCTCCTGGATGCCAAGACCCTTGCTATCCTTTAGCAACCAGAGGTGATAGAGTAAATAATAAATATATTATTTAATAAATGCAGCAAAAATCCGTAGAATACTTGGATTAAGCTTATCGCAAGGTTAAATGGTTTGTTTATTGTTTATTGTTTTGAATCAAAATTGATTATTAAATATTTATAGAGGGGCCACAATTATATTGGGGATCTTTAACACCTCTCTTCAGGGATTTCAGTATGAAAACACATATTCCTGGTTACTTTGGGTTCTTTAGTTTAAAGATTATTATACCCAAAGATAATATGTATATAAAATACACAATGGAGTGGTAGGGCCTTTTAGCCAAGCTACCACGACAGAGAAAGGATAATAAGACTCACTGGTATTTTATTAAATCCTTTGGGTATCTGTTTGGGGACGTGTACTGATGGGTTAAACCTGTATACTGGGGTTATAAGTTTGTTCAGCAGTTTTATTTGATAAAAAGAGGTTTGAAGACGGATATTACTGATCAGAAATTGCCATAAATCACTTACTTATCTCTTATAAGTATTTGATTACCTTGGCACGGCGTCTGGATATGAATATTACTGGGTCTCTGCCCATCAACATCCTCAAAAGAGCTCTGTATTTATAGTTTTTGGAGTCCCAATATGGTCCTTCTGAGGGTTTTAGGTGCTCAAAGGGACGGACACTAAGGCTAGCAGGGTAACCGGGGGTAGCCTGTCATGTGTTCTTGGTGCTATAGCACGGGTAGCATCTAATTCCTTAGGGTATGGGAATTATTCTACCTTATAATGGACATTAGGACGTGTGAATAACATTAATCTGTCCTATTTATGTATTATTTAATTAATTATCCTTAGTATATGTTCACAGTAATCTAATAATTATATTATTAGACATCTCTATGGACATTTTGACGTCAGGTAAGTTCTCATTATGTATTATATAACTGGAGTAAAAGTCATAATATTGATTTTACTCTTTATTTTTGAGTTCCAGTTGATTTGTTAAGATAATTACTTAAAACTATAATTCATGAGAATTCATTTGATATTATTACATCATTATCTTCCTTAGTATGCCACAAAGATATTGATGTATAGCAATTCTCATAAAAGTGTATTAAAGTATTTTAATATATTTTTGGAAGTTGTCATTGTCTTATTTTCGACATTCTTGGTACTTTGCATTATATTAAATAAAAAATACGTGTAAGGATTATTTATGTATTTTTATATAATATTATGTATGTTTAGACAGTCTACTATCCACGGGAACTTTTATTACATATGTAGAAAGTTCCCGTGTATGTTGTAGCCTGTTTACGCGGTACCTGAGCCGCCTGTCACTCTGTCAGCCCGTAGTCCCGCGGCTGCGTACTTGTCAGAGGCCCGGGGCTGCGTACACGACCTTGACGGGTTGACACGGCTGTATCTCAGCTGCGCGCGGGTGCTTTGGCTGCCGCGGCTGCGTGCGGGAATTGTGACAAAATACATTTCCGCCCGTAACTCCTAAAATATACACAACACCTCAATTCTGACTGAATTTTAGGTGTGAAACCTATACGTGACAATGTGTGTGAAATATTCAATTGTCCAAAAAGCTCAATACTGGAGCCGTAGTATTTTGGTTCTTGTTTCCTTAATTATTTAAAAATATAAGGAGTTGGATTTCAAGGGTGGGGTCAGTGAGTGACCCTACCTATTTTGGGTGGAAAATCCATTTCTTTAATAATATTTATGGTTCTCCTACTCCTTCTCAGGTTATTTGTATTATTATTATTTTTACGTTATTTTAGTTACTTTTGCAGCTTGCTCTGCAATAGTAGCAAGCTGACACGCTCAGAAGAGCTACAACCTAGTTAGGGTTGCCTAGTATATGTAACAAACTGGCATATGCATTACTAATGATCTAAAAAGATTAAAACTTAAATAAAATTAATTAAAATTAAGTTTAAAACATTTTTTAATAATAAATCAAAGATCAAGGATTATCACGTAAATCACTGATCCTGATCTTTGAAGACCACAAAACACTACAAGGAGTGTTCATAAAAATTATTAAAAATTAGAAACATGATTTGCAGATGATGAAAAATCAGTAAACATCCTCATCTGCACGGCTTAAAGCAATATCAATATTACAAATAAAGGATGAGTACAGAATGATCAAATTTACGCCATAACAGATTAACAGATCCTGTGGCTAAAATAGTACAGAAATCTAGCAGATCTAAGGACAGCTGATTGACAGCACCAAGTGGACGTTCTAATCTTTCCCTGACTGGCTTGCCAGCCTCAGCCCACGAGCAGAACCCTCTCTACGTGCCCTGAGAAGATCAAAATCACCCCAAAAAGGTATTTATACAGACCTCTTTGGACCCATTATTCCATCATCAGTTACCAGGAATTATTTATCATCAATCAGACACCTTGTCATTGTTGATAAAATGCTTATATGAAGATAAGCAAGTGATTTATGACTTAGTCTGTAGTAGTATTATTTTCCCTTATTAACCAATCAACCATTGAAGTCTAGTCAAGCAATTGACCCCTTCTGCTCTGAAACCCTTCCAATTATTCCAGGATTTGCGTGGTAAAGTGCTCAGAGTAAGTTTTACCCTTCCTGTCTTGGCCATTTGTGCTGTTAAGCCTGGCCATTAGTGGAATAAGTCCTTTCTAAGGTACCCATCTTTATTCCAAGGTTCTTAAACTGCCTAAGGAGGCCCCTTGAAGAGAGGTTGCTAGTCTGTAAAGATCCCCAGTAGTATAATACTGTGGCCCCTCTTTTATATTATATTGAAAACAATTTATTACCAAACCAATTGAACCTTGCAACTGCTCTTATTATATCATTTATTTGAGCTTCTAAGTGTTTATTATTGGAATAATAATTATTATTATCATTCCAGCATTTTTATCACTCTCTGTAGCTAAAGGACTGCAAGGTTCCTGGTATCAGAGAGCTGAAATATGACTTGGGATGGGGATAGCAACCTTTGCCAAGACAATGGCTCTTTTTTGGCCAATTTTCTCATTGTTGCCATTGCCATCTAATGATCTTGGCAATGATCAAAAATGGATTCCAGATTTTTGTGAGGATGGTGACAAAAAAGAAGAAACCAAAGGAGGGGGTAGAGTGGGATAAGGAGGAGACAATGAGACAGAGATTTGAACAGAGGGCCTGAGGGCTGGTGAACCAGGGGGCCTGTCTTAGACTACTAGGAGAAGAGAGAGTTGAAGTAGGGGCAAACTAAAGGCTTTCCATTCTGGAATCAGATTTTTTTTTGAAATATTATTTTGAACCATTCTTGAGAGGTGTCCCAGTTTGGTCACCACAGCGGGTTTCATGAAAATGGCAGATTTCAAACATCAAAACTGCCATTAAACCCGCAATTTATGCATCATCATCCATCCACCATCCATAAAATCTAAAACACCTATCCACATCAGCAAATCCATACCAATCCCATCTCCATTGCTTCAGGCACATCTCATCTCCATTGCTTCACATCTCCATCCCTTCACATCTATATTGATTCAAATCTCCATTGCTTCACATCTCTATTGCTTCACATATCTATTGCTTCACATCTCCATCTTCACAAAAACCCCATCATCATCTCATCACCCACATCAAATCACCATCTTTCTCAAAATTTCCAATCAAACTTCCCGCCAGAAAGTTTAAAAAACAAAAAAGCTGACTGAACTTTTGTTAGTATTTGACTCCAAGTTTGTTTTTTGTTTTGGTTGTTCAACCAAGAATCCTAGGCTTACTCACTCTGTTTTTTTTTCTTTTTTTTTCTTAGAAAAAACTGGCCCAACACCTCACCCCACCACACCCCACCAAACCACCGGTCCACTCTCCTCCTCACCCACCACCTCCTCCTCACCCACCACCTTTGGCACCCCTGGTAAGCTCTCCTAATCCTTGCCATCATCAGAAGCTAACCAAATGTTCCATCCCCCTCCAGGCACCTTCAGGTCCTCAGTTAATCCCCCCCCTCCTCCTCTTCCCTCCATCCTAGCTGAATCCTCCCTCTTGCTCCCTCCTTTACCACCCCCCCTCCTTGCTTGCTCACTGGCCCCACCACCGGCCCCCACCACCTCCCCCCCTCCTTGCTTGCTGGCCCCACCACCGCCCTCCCCTCCTTGCTTGCTCACTGGCCCCCACCACCTCCCCCCCTCCTTGCGTGCGGGCCCCACCACCACCCTCCCCTCCTTGCTTGCTTGCCTGCCCCACCACTGCCCCCCACCACCTTGCCCCCCTCCTTGCTTGCTGGCCCCACCACCCCCGCCGGCCCCACCTTGGCCCCCCCTCCTTTCTTGCCCGCCGGTGCCAACTTTTCCCCCCCTCCTTGCTTGCCCACTGGCGCCACCTTGGCCCCCCTTCTCAATTGCCTTGGCTTGCCCCCCTCCCCCTTGCATTGACCTGCCCCCCCCCTTGGACGCCCCAGCCAACCAACCTCCCCCCCTCCCTGGTTCTGGGGCCCTGCCTACCTGGCCTCAGGCCCAACCCCAACCCAACCCAAAGGCCTGGCCCAATTCCTTCACACCCCGGTAAGTTTTTTTTTTCTTTTTAAGTTTTTCATCAAAGGAAATATATTTACAAGACCAGCATTTGAGTAATCTGCTTTAATTCATCTACTGTTCTGCTGCAGCCATTGACCACTTATCCTTTTTTTCTGTTGCCAGTTTTTCCCTCTCCATTTGCAGTGGTTCTTGCTTTCAATCCTTCTCCTTTTCCTCTTTTTGAAATTCTAGCTCAGCCTGTTTCAAATTCCACTCAGAATCCCATTTTTGCTGATGAGCCAAACTACCAGCTTTATGCTTTTAAAAATCAATAGCCAGTTAAAAATCCCACTTCTCCTTTTAAAACTGAAGTTTTTCAGATTCAATTTGCAATGTCACTGTTTTTCAGAGGGGAATAGGAATGAGCTTGATTTTGAAAGAAAGGCAAATCCATTGGGCTTACTTGAATCTTGCTTCTCCATGATCTCCTCAAATCCCATAAACTTTGAAGTGTTTCTCCTCTTTTGAATGCTATTGGGGTTGATTTTGATGGAATTGGAGGCCTTTTGCTTTCCCTTTTCAGAGGAGGTTTGTGTGGGAACATCATTGCTCTCATTTGAAGGGGATGTTGGAGGCACCATTGGCTTGAGTTTTTGGCCATTCACGAATGGATGAGCCTGTTTCTTTTGAATCTAAATCAGTGAGGATTAACTGGACAGAAGAGAAAAGAAATTTGTTCCTTACTTGAGCAGATGTTGATGGCAATGGTGATACGGGAATGACATCCTCCTCATTGGCCAAGTTCTCCAGTTCTTCCACTCCAGCAAGAGAGCAATCCAAAGAAGGAGGGGATGAGTACAAGGTTGCGTTTGACTCCTCAATCAACGCAGAAGTAGACTTGATTGGAGCTGATTGCCTTTGAATATCCTCCTTGGCATTGAATGGGGGCCACTCATAGGTTTCTGCCGGATAACAATTGCTAGGCTGAGAATCCCCAGCCAAGTCCTCAGCGTCAACTCAATTGGATTGTTGGGCATCAAAAGCAGCTAGGGGGGTGATGTTGGACTTCTTTCCAAATATTTCATCCATTTGAATATAAAAAGGACAAATGGAGTCCAACTTATCAACCACCAAGTTGATTCCCTTGGCTTTGTCAGAGTTGGTGATACCAAAGACAGTGGAGATTGACATTGAGAGGGCCTTTTTGTACTTGTCTTGATAATTCTTAAATTGCTCCCTCATCTGTTTGGATGACATATCCAGCCTACCTTTTGTTTTATTCTTGAGTTCATTGGCAATCAGGAGATAAACATTGACCTTAGAGGATGGAGGTTGGCCAACGCGTGTTTCATTGTTGGATCCAAAGCAAGCATTGTAGTTGGACAGAATTTTGAGCCAGTTTACCAGGATCATGTGATCAGCTCTCTTGAGCTGGCTTGAGCCCTTGGAAGCTTATGGGGGAGGATTGTTTGATTTTGAGTTCCTGGGGGATGTTTTCTTTGGTCCATTGGATTTTTTAGTGGACTTTTGGGGGGAGGATTGCTGAGGGGCCATTTAAAAATAGTAAGAGGGATGAAGGGATGAAGGGCTATGAGATTGTTTAAGTGGTGAGAGTAATGATGTGATGAGAGGATGAGAGTGATGAAGCAAAGATAACAGGAAGAGATGAGAGTTATGAAGTGACAAGAGGGATAAAGTGATGAGAGTTAGGATGTGATGAAAGTGATAAAGTGATGAGAGTGATGAAGTGATGAGGATAGTAATCCAATTAGAGTTAGATGGATGTGATAAAAGCAATAAACAGATGAGAGATATGAAGTGATAAGGATAGTGATCCAATGAGAGTTAGCTGGATGTGATGAAAGGAATAAACAGTGTGGCAGTCTTCTATAGACACAATTTGGAATGGGCTGCGCGCTGTGGGCTCAGCAGTAGAGACGGGCTTAGCATTGGCAGCGTGTTCAGAAATGGGTGTGGCTTTTCCGCAGCAAGCCCTGCTGCGGGCTCAGCAGCAGTCAAATTGGCCTTGGAATCTGAAGATGTGGGGAGGATGGATTGGATTGGACAGATTGCGTGTTGCAAGATGCATGGATGTACCTTGGATATCTGGAATGGCGCGTTGGGTGGATGCGGACATGTGCGGGGGGCTCCAAGTTGGGCGCAGTGTGAGGGCCGCTTCATGAGAAGGACAAACCGGGTGGGCGTAATGGGAGGCGGGCAATACAGATGGGATATGGGATATGGATCATGGGATGGGGATGGAAGGATAGAGTTTGGGCTAGGGTTCTGTACTTAGGGGTTGTACTTCATTATTCTTGTTTACTTGCAGTTGTACTTAGGTTAGGGTTGAGGGGAAGGCTACTTAAACCACACCCTCAACCCAGATGTCATGGGAGGACAAATTTGGATCATCACATCAGGTTGGAAGGCTCTTTACACTCATCTCTCTTATTCTATATCTCTCAGTTTTAGGGTGAACAGTTGCACTCATGGTTTACAGATGCAAGGGATCAATAACTTCCAAACTTGGGAACCATTAAAAGAGAATTCCTCTTCTGATTTCCACAATGGATTAGAGTGATGAACTGATCAGAATAGTGATCCAATGAGAGTTAGCTGGATGTGATGAAAGAAATAAAGTGATGAGAGTGATGAAGAGATGAGGATAGTGATGAAGAGATGAAGAGAAATAAATTAAATTTTTTTCCAATGAGGTCAGAGTTAGAAGGAGGTTGGAAGGCAGGGTTGGATGACTTGGACAGGTGGTGGAAGCCTTTAAATACTTTATTTTAAAAAACCACTTATTTCCAGGTAACTCTGACACATCTGATGTTAAATAAGTGGGTTTTTTTGATTTTTAATGGTGGGTTTGAAATGGCAGATTTGGTTTGAACCCGCCATTAAAAAATGGTGGGTTTGCTTAACTCTGATACGCCCTAATATTTTACTTCATTTTAGAACTTGGAATTAATTCAATGCCTAAAATTATTCTAAGGATTTTATTAAGAAAATATCCAGAAAATGTATACTAAATTTATTCATACTCTGTCATAATTTATACAATTCATTCAGTATTAATTTGATAATTATTTTCCAAAAATTGAAAATGAAGAATTGAAGGAAGACTATTATTCTAAATTTAATTCTTAACATATTATCAGGATAATGAATAGGATCCAATCAAATGAATAGCATAAATGAGTCCAATCCCTGAAATACATTCTTTTTTCTGATTAAAAGTTAATTGAATTCACACAGAATACTCAAAATTTTCAGTTCCTCTTCAGCCAAACCCATCCTCTCAATTTTTGTTTTCCCACCCCTGGAAGTCCTCTTTAACTTAAAAATTTGTGCAAATGTCCTCATAATCCTTTTTTAACCACACCCAAACATCAAAACTGAGATGACACTTACTAGTAAGTGCTTTCAAGGAATCTCCAGGTGAAGCTGTCTCCATGCTTTAGTTGAACCTATCTCCATTCTTCAACCAACTTTCTGGTACACAGCCATGTGACCACTGATGCACAGTGACTTTGTAAAATAATGAACATTGAATTTTCAAAATGCATAATCACTGTGCCAATTGCACATTAAGCATGCAGTGGAGCTTGGTTGAAGTTTGACAAAACCTTGGTTAGAAGCTTGACCTGAGATTGGTTGGGAATGAGGTCCTTGATGGCAGTTTCTAGCAAGCATCATTAAATTTTTGGTGGTGCCAGGCAGTCCTTTAAACCATTACATTTACACACCCCCCTGGGGTGGGACAACAAACCAGAAGGAGTGAATTGATCAAAATCATCTCTCCATTCATTCCTTTATTTTATTTTTCAAACAAAAAGGCATCTGTTTAGAAAAAAACTATAAAAAATCATGCATTTTTTCAAAAAAAGTTGTGGATCTATTGGTTTCAAGGCCTGAATTTTGTCTGGGCCAAAAACCTGATGCATGTTACTCAAGTATTTGATTGATTCAAAAAAATCACCTGTATACTTTCCCCAATAGAGTTTTGTTATAGCTTCTAAAATTTTCTTTTCTGGCTTTTGAAATTTATTCTTCAAGAGTTAAGATGAATAAGCATAAGATGACTACCCTTTTTGATTTTCCCTATCAATTTTACTGGCACGCAAGAAATTCTCAGGTTTTAGAAATTTTAATAGGAAGTTCATTTCAGGTTTCTCCCAGAGAGCCTCTCTTTTGCGCCAATTGACCCAAACCAAGTATAAGTCAAAGATCACTCTTTTGAATTCCATCCTCAAGAAGGAATTCCCAAAACTTTCAGAATTTTCCACAGAGGAACCTCTACTCAATCAATCAACTTTTGCAAAAGTATAGTTCATCTAGTTCTGTGGTTCAAAAAATGATAGTTTGGCTGTTTTGTTTCAAACAGATTCCTTTTTTTAAATTTGCCCTATTCCTTTCTCTCTAGAAAACTAACCAAGGAAAATGGTTCTTTTAGGCTCAACAGTCAATAGCTGGTAGCAATTTTTCAGGTCTTTGAAAGAGGGGGAGCATGGTTGGCCAACACAGATGAGGATGCAATGATCCATTTGAATCAGGCTAAACCTTCTTACTTCATGTAAAAAGGAACCTATCTGACTGAATGGCCAGATGGGAAAGCTTTTCAGAATCTTTATTTTTCAAAATTTGGCATATCTTGAGAAATTTAAACTTTGCAGATCCCCCCACACATTTTTCTAATTTTGTGGAGGTACAGGAAGAAGATTCATTGGCCCCCCTGTTGAAGAGTACTCCCTAAAACTCCCTGGTTCCGAACAAATCATATGTCTCATTCATGTAAGATTGCCAAAAAAATCCAGGTTTGGGGAAGGGAGCTTGAGTAGTTGTCTTTATTGGATAACAGGGAAAAGAATCATTTTTCTTTAGAGGGACGGAATTTTCTTCCACAAGATTTTTTTTTCTGTGCTTCCTCCAACAATCTTAGGACCTTACTGAAAGGTCCTGATCAAGAGAATTCACAAGCCCCGCTTGATACCCTCCTTCTATGGTTCAAGGATGATCTCTGGTGTTTCAAGCATTCAATTTTTGCTTACAAAGGACTTAAATCCACCATTTTCCAGATTTTCCACAAAATCATTTCAGTGTGTCACCCCAGTTCCTTTTGAAGGCTTCCCAAAGAATTTTGATTGGCACAGTCTTAGAAAGTAATCCATTCAGTAGACCAACTCATTCATGTCCTCCCAGTGGGCAAAACACTCAACACAGTAAGCTCCTGTGCACATGATCAATTTGTAAATATCAAACCAAACCTGGATGACTAAATTTATGGATTTCATTTCCAAAGTGCCCATCTCTTTGGGGTATGAATCCATATTGGTGATGGTGGCTCATTTTAGAAGGGGGATTTACCTCATACTGGTCAGTCTGGGGCTCAAAGGAATTTTCTAATGTTTTTCTTAGACCAATTCATACTGTTACATGGCCTCCCGCAAAAAATTCTCACTGACCGGGGCATGCTTTCAACCTGTCATTTCAGGAAGGAGTTCCGGCTTTTAATAGTCCATAAACCAGCACCATCCACTGTCTGGAATCCTCACACCAATTGAAAAACTTTATCTCGATCACCCACTTGTATGGCTAGTTTAGGATGTCTTACGACTTTTGGTCGTTTCAAGTATATGCCTGCATATTCGGGCCATGTAGGCGCGACTCTTCGCTTGAAGAAAAAAAAAAAAAAAAAAAAAAAAAGGGAAAAGTGTGGGATGGAAGAGACTACATTGGCTGGAGAGGTGATCGACGTCGTTGGAGCTGCTTCATCAACTGTGAACTGGTAGATCATTGCGTGTGTCCGGCCCAGGAGGTGTGAAGATGTATTCAAGTATTGATAAATACATTCCTCATACATACCTCCAGATGCATTCATAATTTGATCAGCAGATATACATATCACTTTATAATTATAGTCTCGTGGAATGGATTGTCGGGAATAATAAAATGTAAGTATTATAAGCAATACGCAGATCTTTCTCGACGTAATCCATTCGATTTCACAGCCAATTAATCGTGATTAGTCAGTATTAGTAGGGTTTGACTTGGCTCCTGCGAGGTGACGATGCTGACTAAGCATGACTCTCAGCCTTGTCTCCCCTGCTCCTGCCTCCCAGCCTGTGGTTCTCCCTCTCCTTCTCGCCTGCTGTCCAACCTTCTTCGCCTTCAACCTTCGACACTCCACCAGCAACCTCATCCCCACCTCCATCCTAGCTTCTTTCCTCCATCCTAGCCGCTTTCCTCCAACCTCATCATGGTCTCCCATCCACCCCGACCAGGTCCATCCAACTTACCAGCATCTCATTCAGCCACCCATCCACGAACTTCAACCGAACCACCTCAGACACTCAAACTGCTTTTAATCGGTTCATCCTCTGTTCAGTCAATCCCATCTCATCCTGATCCCCCTCTCCCCCTCTCCCTCTAAACTGGATCGGCCTCGTTCATCATCATCCGGTTCCAAAGAGAGAGAGAAAAAAAAACACGTTCAAGAAAGTAAGATAAAATTCACGATCACTGACTCTCAACTCGCCATCGCTTCAATCACTTAGGTAGGAAAATCATCTCTGCTATTAAGATTCACCGATGAAGTGTTTCTTTCGCCCGAAGAATCCTCGGCAACCATCGGTGTTGATTTCAAATTCAAACTCATCGACCATAAGGGCAAAAAATATAAACTAAGCATTTGGGATACCGCCGGTCAGGTACGAGGTAGTTCGAAATTTCATTCTCTCCATCCACGACGACCCAGAGGGAGAAGAACCATGCTCCTAGTCCTCAATATCATCCAAGGTGTTGTCCAGCATAACCGACCGAGTCTCAAGTCTTTTTCTCCATCCGGCTCTCATCGTCTTTCCAGGAGCGGTTCAGGACTTTGACGAGTAGTTATTACCGTGGCGCTCAAGGCGTTCTGCTAGGTGGGTCCCCCAGTCCCTTCTCACCGACTTCTTCCTCTTCTTATTTTCTTTGGCCCAGCTCGAGTGATCGTGTTGGGACAGATGGGCGCTACCAGGTTCCACTAACATACCGGATTCTCCTTGCTATCAAAAGTGTACGATGTCACAAATCGGGCGTCGTTCGAATCGCTACCTTCTTGGTTTGGTGAGCTAGATACCTTTGCACATTCACCCCAAGATGTGGTCAGGGTGATCGTCGGTAATAAAGTCGATAAGGTTCGGAACCTAGCCACCCTTTCATCCTCCCATACCCGCAATCCAATCCCATCAAAACCTAATCGACCCTCATCGATCGCTTAAAATCCTATCCTCCTTCCCGTCCCCATCCTTCTCAGGACTATTCAAGGTCCGTCTCAACAGAAGAAGGTAGAGCATTCGCAAGTGATAATCACGCCATGTTTTTCGAAACGAGTGTCAAGACCAAAAAGGGAGTCGAAGAGGTCTTTGAAGCTGTGGTCGACAAGGTAAGGCTCGATGATGGTTTCTTCTTCTTCTCAATCGTATGTGCATCTTTCCCCCTAGAAAAACGCTCAATTTCAACTCAATCTACTGACCAGGACACCACCTGCTTCTCCCGCTTTGTTTTATCTTGATTCTGTCTTGGTTCATGAAACCTCAGATTGTGGCCTCGACTTCCTTGCAACCATCTCGACACGCCTATCGTCCTGGAGCACGGACCTTACCGGGGAGCATCGACCTGGACGCGTTCAATGAAGACGATCAAGTCGGAAGCTGGTGTAATTGTTAGATAAAAGAAAAAGAGGCGGGGGGGTCGACAGAACGATATTGTTTTAATGGCTAATGATTGGATTCCTATCCACCACTCAAGGGCGCAAGGCGACGGGAGCTTGTTTTCTGCTGTATTCCATTTCGTGTTGGCATTTTAGCATCCTTTAGTTTTTTACTCTTATTTTATGAGATCTTTATGTTATTTTTTTTTTAGCTGGGGGCAAGGGGTGGAAGGAAGAGTGTTGGTTTCATTCATGATAGTTCAAAACAATCCAGACCATTACGACGGTGATGACAAGAACGACTCCTCCTACACGCATCAGTTGGATCCGATCGTTTCCAAGCCAGGCAGGCGGAACAGAAAACCCATGTAGAACAATCAGCCATCCCGATCTCGTTGGATCTTGCCTGGATGTTTGGCTTGGACTCTTTTTTGTTTAATCGATCATAAAATCCATCGAGTCAACTTTCTTGTACATAGATTTACATACATCATTTTAACTTAGTCAAATCGCTACTCTAGCAGAGCCACCAAGCATAGCAGAAAAATACAAACAATGACAAAAAGACTAGTAATGAAACTGATCAACAAAATACCGTCCAAGAAAAAAAAGGGGGGGTTCTGGGGGGGGGGGGGGGGGGGGGAGAAACCACACAAAGCAGAAACATCCCGAAATCTTGAGATTAGAGATCGGTTGAAAACACCATTTTTAGGTATAGTCTTCCCACTGGGTACTGCCCCCCCCCCCTTCAATAAAAAAATAGAAAGAAAAAATCAGTTAACTGCGTCTAGGAGATCTCAGAATGAAGCTGTGAGGGTAGTGAGTAGTAGGAAGTGGGGAGTAGTGAAAGATGGGGGTTGAATGATATAAAATCTAGTACCTAAGCCACCATCAGTGATGAGTTTAAGACTGATAGTGCAGGGAAACTCTTGGTGGGTGACTGTGTAAAAGTTTGGGATGTAACTCTGAGATGAGCTATATCTTTTCTTTTCTTTTCTTTTTTTTTAAAAAAAAGGGAATTATTTTTTTCATGGGTGCTACCCTTAAACTCATGGGGGTACTACATCCCCGCAATGTCCAGTATACACAGACAAATCCTTGTTTACATGGGCTTTTAAAAAACTTTGTTTATTGGAATTTCTAAGACAGCAGGCCTGTGGATAGGTGTCTTAAAACCTTATGGCTAATCTTTTCTAGTTTTGGGACCATTTAAACCCCTTCAAAAATCCAGTCAAAAAATTAACAAAATCCAAAAAAAAAAAAAAAAACATTTTTGGAGCTATTCCTTTGGCTTTTGGCTCAAGTTTTTTTTATTGCAATTTTAACTCTCACAATATTTATAAATCAGCTGAAAATCTTTAAAAATGACTTTTTGAGTTTTTTTGAGTGTATCCTTGGCCTCCAAAAATTGGATCCAAAGTAAAAACACTTCAAAATAACATATCCTTTTCAATATTTTTTTTTTCACTTCTTGAATCAATCTTTCTCTCAATTTTTTTTTGGAAAAACTTGAGATTAACATCCAAACATTGAATGAAAAATTTGGCTGATCTTTTATTAAAGATCTTCCCCCACCACTCCACTCCTTACAACACAACCCAACCCAACCCAACCCAACCCAACACAACACAACACAACACAACACAACACAACACAACACAACACAACACAACACAACACAACACAACACAACACAACACAACACAACACAGCACAACACAACACAACACAGCACAACACAACACAACACAACACAACACAACACAACACAACACAACACAACACAACACAACACAACACAACACAACACAACACAACACAACACAGAACAACACAGCACAACACAACACAACACAGCACAACACAACACAACACAACACAACACAACACAACACAGCACAACACAACACAACACAACACAACACAACACAACACAACACAACACAACACAACACAACACAACACAACACAACACAACACAACACAACACAACACAACACAACACAACACAACACAACACAACACAACACAACACAACACAACACAACACAACACAACACAACACAACACAACACAACACAACACAACACAACACAACACAACACAACACAACACAACACAGCACAACACAACACAACACAACACAACACAACACAACACAACACAACACAACACAACACAACACAACACAACACAACACAACACAACACAACACAACACAAAACAAAACAATGCACACAAAACCTACCACTACCAAATCAAACCTCCTGAACCAAAAACTCTTCTCACTCCATTTCTACTCAAAATATTTCTGAATCATCAACTCAAATCTCAAATTCCTTTCTAAACAAAACATCCCTTTTTAAAATTTCTCAGAAAAACATCCACCCACTTTTCATAACTGTCTCACCTGGCCCATCCTCCATCACCTCATCTAATCAAACTAGTGTTTCTACTCCTCTGGCACTTTCCTGATCTACTCAATCCAATGATACTACTCCTCTGTCCCCTCCTACTGAACTATCATATAATAAAAAGGAGGATTTAGTTGATGCTATCCAATCATGGGCAAAGTCCCATGGATATGCCATTTCTACTAGAGTATCAAACTTGAAGAAAAATATCTACACATATCAATGTGATAAATATGGAGAATATTAAACCAGTAAAGATCCCAAAAAATTGCAAACCAAAAGAAAGACCAATTACCCTTTAAGATTATCTCAAAATTTCTCCCAAAGATTAGGTCTATGGCAGTTTAAATTTATATTTCCAGACCACAAACATTCCCCCTCAGATGATCCTTCTACTCATCAAATCCATAGAGAATTCATGGCAAGCAACAGGAGACTTTAGAAAACTTAACCAAGGCTGGTTTTCCCCCATTAAAAATTTTGAATTCTCTCATAAAAAACTCCTCAACCCCAGTTTATACAAACCTCAGTACTATTTATAATAAAATATCTCAGATAAAAAAAAATTATCTTGATGAAAAAACCCCAATTGAAGCTTTAATACTGGAAATACAAAAGTGTTCCTTTTTTTACAGAATCAACAATATGGATGGACACATCACTTTGATATTCATTTCACATCCTCTGAGGTTTTGATGAACTGGATTTGAGGAGTTTTTTTATAAGAGAATTGAAAAATTTTAATGGGTGAACACCAGCCTTGGTTAAGTTTCCTACAGTCTCCTGTTGCTTGCCATGAATTCTTCTATGGATTGTATGAGTTGGATGATCATCTGAGGGGGCACGGTTGTGGTCTGAAGATATAAATTCAACCTTCCAGAGACCTAATCTTTTGGAGAAATTTCCAGATAATTTAAAAGTTCAATTGGTCTTTCTTGTTGTTTGCCATTTTTTGGGATCTTTACTGGGTTTATATTCTCCAGATTAATCACATTGCTATGTGTAGGTATGTTTCTTCACATTTGATACTCTAGTAGAAATGGCATATCCATGGGGCTTTGCCCATGATTGGATAGCATCAAATAACTCCTCCTTTTGATTATATGATAGTTTGGGAGGGGGGACCAGAGGAGTTGTATCATTAGATTGAGTAGATGAGGAAAGAACCAGAGGAGTAGAAATAATAGTTTGATAAGATGAGTTGATGGAGCATGGGCCAGGTGAGACATTTCTGAAAATTGGGTGGGTGTTTTGTTAAGACATTTTGAAAAGGGATGTTTTTTTTAGAAAGGAATTTGAGATTTGAGTTGATGATTCAGAAATATTTTGAGTAGAAATGGAGTGAGAAGAGTTTTTGGTTCAGGAGGTTTGATTTGGTAGTGGTAGGTTTGGAGTGTGTTGTTTTGTTTTGTGTTGTGTTGTGTTTTGTTGTGTTTTGTTTTGTTTTGTTGTGTTGTGTTGTTTTTGTTTTGTGTTGTGTTGTTTTGTTTTGTGTTGTGTTGTGTTGGGTTTTTTTGTGTTGTGTTGTGTTGTGTTGTGTTGTGTTGTGTTGTGTTGTGTTGTGTTGTGTTGTGTTGTGTTGTGTTGTGTTGTGTTGTGTTGTGTTGTGTTGTGTGAAGTGGTGGGGTAAAACCTATAAAAATTTTTAATTCAATCTTTGGATGTTAATCTTAAGTTTTTCCAAAAAAAATTGAGAGAAAGATTGAATCAAGAAGTGAAAAAAAAATCTTGAAAAGGATATGTTATTTTTGGGAATTCATGGTTGAAAGGGTCTCAGATCAAAGTTTGGGGTGTTTTTGCTGATTTTCTTCAATGGAATAATAAGGAAAATTTTTTATTCAATCTTTGGAGTTTAATCTTAAGTTTTTCCAAAAAAAATTGAGAGAAACATTGATTCAAGAACTGAAAAAAAAATCTTGAAAAGGATATGCTATTTTGAAGGGTTTTTACATTTGATCCAATTTTTGGAGGCCAAGGATACATTCAAAAAATTCCAAATGAATTTTTTAAAGCTCTCCAGCTGATTGATAAATATTGTGTGAGTTCCAAGTTCCAAAAAACTTCCAGCCAAAAGCAAAAGGAATAGTTCCAAAAATGAGTTTTTTGTTTTTGGGATTTTGTTAATTTTTTGAATGGATCTTTGAAGGGGTTCAACTAGTCCCCAAATCATAAAAAAATGAACTATAAAGGTTTAGGACACCTTTCTACAGGCCTGCTGTGTTAAAATGTAAAAAAAAGTTATTGAAATTCCCATGTAAACAACAATTTGTTGGTGTATACTGGATGTTGCCGGGACGTAGTACCCCCCTGAGTTTAAGGGTAGCACCCGTGAAAAAAATAATGCCCAAAAAAAATTGGAGAGTTTGAGAATCTGAAAAGTAAAAAAAATAGTGTGGATTGAGCTGGTGAATAAAACAGAAACAATTATTGGTTGTAAGATTACTCTCATTTAATTCCACTAGTCTGAAACTCACTGTATTTTTTGATTGGAACAACTTTTAGAAATTTGGCATGGTTCTGCAACCAAGAAAGAGGGGTTTGATTGGATCCTGGAAAGAGTACTTGATTTGATTCCAGGTCAAGGCCCTTATACATGATCCCAATTAGTTTTTAGGTTTCAGCCTGCTATTATTCAGAGGCAGCTCAAATATTAAAAGACAAAGCAAGAAAATTTTTTTCAGTAATCAAAAGAAAAGAAAAAAAGACTGAAAATTGATTGTAAAAATAAAAATAAATGAAAAACTAACCCAGGGAGTTGGGATAATGAAAATTTTACTGTAGAGTTGGATTTTTTGTTTTTTGGTTCCAAATGAGATGGGACTGGCTAATAGAATGAATAAATCCCAGTTCCAACTTTTTCCAGTAGTTTTTAATTCTTGAGTGGGTTTATACCACTGGTTCATGAGCCCACTCACCCCAAAGTCTTGAAATAAAGAGAACTAAACCAAAATTTTTTTCAAAACTAAGGATTTGTGCATGGTTTCAGAGTGATTCATGCTTTAGAGATTTATTGAAAGTACCAGGTCCAGTGGGGGGGGGGGGTGGATTGCAGAGGAATTCTTAAAAGCCAAGGCACTGGGTGATTGCCATAGAGCAGTTTTAAGGTTTCAAAAAAGAAGAGTTTCTGCTTGCATTTTTGGGAACTGGGAAACTTGCATAGAAGGCTGGGCCTGCAAAGTCAATTGCCCAAGTGTTCAGCAACCAAATAGGCCAAAATTCAAGTTCAAGCTGGTATCTCAGAAATTTTCAGCTTCCTGATGCCAAGAACCTTGCAATCCTTTAGCTAAAAAAAGTGATGTAATAATGGGATAATAATGTTTCCAAAAATTCAAGCAATAAGAGATCCAAAAGAATAATAATATTGGGAGAAAGTGCAAGGTTTAAATTTTTTGGTTCAAAGGTTTTCAATATGCTTTAAGAGGGGCCACAGCTTAAAAAAACTGGGGTTCTTTACAGTAAAACAACCTCTCTTCAGGGCATCACTTTTGACCATATAAAACCCTGGGGAAATGGGTTCCTTGAGAATTAATAAAAAGGGATAACACCCAAATGAATGGTGGGTAGTTCTGGGCTTAACAGAAAAAAAGCCTTGGAAGGGAGAAAATGACTTAATTTTGAAGTATTTCCTCACAAGGGTTCTTCAGGAATTCATGGTTGAAAGGGTCTCAGATCAAAGTTTGGGGTGTTTTTGCTGATTTTCTTCAATGTAATAATAAGGGTGTTGGAATTAATCATCATAATTTCAAACTGAGAAAATATATCACTTGCTTATCTCTTAGAAGCACCTGATCATAGATGGCAGAAGGTTTGCATTGATGATTAAAATCCACTGGGTTTAAAACAACCAAAAAGGTATTGCATATATACCTTTTTGGGATGAAGGAGCCATGCCAGGGAACATAGAGAGGTTAGTGCTTGTGGGCTATGGCTAGCAGGCTTGCCAGGGCTAGTTTGGCACGGATCCCTAGTTCTTTCACTCAGCTGTACCTGTCTGTGTAGTATTTATGTGAAAAATGTATGTCAAAACTTGTCTTTTGTATTAATTTGGTATTTCTGAAGTTTTGAGATATATCTTATTTTGTAATAAAGATATTTGAGAAAAGGTGATCAGAAGCAGAAATCACTAGAAGTTATGTCATATTCTGATAATTTTGGTAATTTTTAATACTTCTTATGTGAACTCCTTGAGTATTTTTGGGGTCCATGAAGATTGATTAATGTCATTTTTGTGACAAACTTTATTATTGTTTTATTACAGTTGTGTAACTTATGACTGACTTTTAAATTTTTTATTCATTTTTCAGAGGTTTCAACCCCCCCTCTATACCTATGTCAAATTTTTACGTATGCATGGCACATGAATAGGGGGTGTAGCAGTTTCCTGCAGTACCTTGTTGACAGAACTTTTCCTGGAAGGTTTGAGGCATGTGTGCTTGACAGATTTGGGCAGGACTCAAGGATTTGAGAAGTTTTCTGCAGTTCTTTGTGTCATATGCAATCATCCTGCATTGTATGGATGCAGGGATGCACGCAGGAATTGTGACAAAACACAAAACTTTCCATAACTCCTAGACTTCATATAACACTCAGATTGTGACTGAATTTTTGTTGTGAAACCTACATGTGAAAAAAAACACATGAAATATTGAAATGGCCAAAAACTCACTTGTAGTGGTTTTGTGGTTTTTAGCCATTTTATTATTTATTTATTTGAAAATATAAGGAGTTAGAATTCAATGGTGGGGTCAGTGAGTGACCCTACCTTATTTTGGATGGGAAATACAAATTTGTAATAATACTTGAGGATTTCACACTCCTTCTTGTAATTTATAATTTTTATTTAATCTTATCTTATTTGAAAGGTTGCTTTGTAAAAGTAGCAAGCTGAAATTCCACCATTCCAATATATGACTATATATTAAAAAAATTGGGCCTGGTGTCTCTTGCTGGATCTATAATTCTTCAGGTGGATGGGTCCATCTGGAATGTTACTTTTTGGCAGCCATTCATCTTTATCAGCCGACTCTCCCTTGTATCTGAACAGGTAAATTTTGACATCCTTGCCTTGGATACTTTCCTTTTTATATTTAAGGATCTTTCTGATCTTCCCTTTATCTTTATCACGGTAAGCTTCCACAGGGAGAAATTGTGTAGGAAATTTTTCTCCATCTCTGTGGTGGAAGTGTTTGATAATGCTTACTGGGAAAACTGGGTGTTTCCTAGAGAGCTCTTCACTCAGGATTACTTCTACTGCATTCTTGCAATGAAGGTTCTTGATGGTAAAGGGCTCAAAAAATGCTGTTTTGAGATTCTTATTGCCTACCAAGTTATTGAAGTTAGTATTGGAAATCAAGCCTTGATATCCAATTCTGAAATCTGGTTCTTTGTGGATTTTGTCCCATCTCTGTTGGTTATACTCAAATTCATCCTGGAAAAACTTATCAGCATGTCTATTGGACATATCTATAATATTCTTGAATTCCACTGAAATAGGATGGGAATTGGCTAATTGATTTTTGAGGTTATCCTTTGGTAACTTGGGAATCAATCCTCTTTCCAGTGTATAGGGGGCTTCCTAGGTAGTGAAATTTTTTCTGCTTCTGTAAGCCATTTCCTAGGCAGATAAGAGGCTGACCAAGTCATTGCAGTATCCTTCAGAATCATTTTATTCTAATCCAAAGCAAAAGAAACCTCTGAGCATATCTTCCAATGTTTGGATCATCCTTTCTGCTGATCAATCAGTCTGAGGGTGGTAGGCTTTAGAAAAGGCTAAGGTAGTGCCTAGAATGTAATGGAGAGTTCTCCAGAATTCAGAGGTAAACTTGGGATCTCTATCACTGATGATTATTTTGGGTAATCCAAAATCAGCAACATCCTTTTCCAGAAGAGAAAAGCTACTTTCATGGCCATGTCTTCCTTATGGTTAGGAAGGAATTTAGCCTTCTTGGAGAATTTATCAACTATCACTAGCACAGAGTTATAGGAGTAAGCTACTCCTGGGGGTAATCCTGTGACAAAATCCATATTAGGGCGTATCAGATTTAAGCAAACCTGCCATTTTTTAATGGTGGGTTTCAAACCAAATCTGCCATTTCAAAAACGCCATTAAAAATCAAAAAAACCCACTTATTTCACATCAGACGTGTCAGAGTTACCTGGAAATATGGTAGTTCAAGCTTGTCTGGGCACATGCCCAAGTTAGCCTGATTTTTGCTAAAGTGCTCTGGGCACCCCCTAAAGCACACTTGGCACCCCCTAAAGCTCACTTGGCACCCCCTAAAGCACACTTGGCACATAGCCAAGCGCAACTTGGCACACACCCAAGTTTGGGTGGGTTGGGCCAAAGTTCAGCTTGGCTGATACCCAACCCAATCGGCCATGCCCGCCAAATTGATTATTGGGGGAAAAATGTTTAACATATTTTTTTATTTCTTTGATAAACATGTAGATAAAAATTTATTAAAACAAGCCAAAAATTTCCCAATATCATCACCTACTTCAGCTATTGATCCAACCCCCTCCCCAATTAAGCAGTCAACCTCCATTTCAAGGGTGCCCCATCAACCTGGGGCCATTCATGAAGCCTTTAGTTTTGCCCTTCCCCTTGAAAATGTCAATGGTCAAAACTCAAAAAAAAAATAGAAAAAACAATCTAAAAAAAAATAAAAATAAATAAAATAAAACCTAACCATCATTCCGTTGGTTGAGGCAAAAGCAAAAGTGATGGTGAGAGAAGCAAGGGAGGGGGGGTGCCAACAGCTTGGCCTTGGCCAAGCCAAACTTGGCTGTGTGCCAAGATCCGCAGCGCAACCTGATGCAGAAATAAAGCATGCTGGGAACTCACCCAAGCCCACTGGGCACTAACCCAATCCCACTGGCCACTGTTCCAAATGGGACTTAAGCATATGCCCAGACAAGCTTGCAACACCATAAGTGGTTTTTTTCAAATAAAGTTTTTAAAGGCTTCCACCACCTTTCCACATCATCCACCGCTGAATTACCACCTCCTTCTAACTCCAACCTTGTTGGAAAAAATTTGATTCATCACTCAAGGTTGGAAAAAATTTGATTCATCACTCTTCATCTATTCATCACCATCCTCATCACTTCATCACTCTCATCACTTTCATCACATGCAGCTAACTCTCATTGGATAACTATCCTGATCAGTTCATCACTCTCATCTGTTTATTTCTTTCATCACATCCAGCTAACTCTCATTGGATCAATATCCTTATCACTTCATTGCTCTCATCCTTTTATTGCTTTCATCAAATCCAGCTAACTCCCATTGGATCACTTTCCTCATCACTTCATAACTCTCATAACTTTATTGCTTTCATCACATCCTAACTCTCATTGCTATATCCCTCTTTTCACTTAATCACTCTCATCCCTTCCTATTCTATTTGCTTCATCACTCTCATCCTCTTATCACATCATCACTCTCAAAACTTAAACACTCTCATAGCCCTTCATCCCTTCATCCCTCTTACTATTTTTAAATTGCCCCTCAGCAATCCTCCCCCCAAAAGTCCACTAAACAATCCAATGGACCAAAGAAAACATCCCCCAGGAACTCAACATCCAACAATTCTCCCCCATCAGCTTCCAAAGGCTCAAGTCAGCTCAAGAGAGCTGATCACATCATCCTGGTAAACTGGCTCAAAATTCCATCCAACTACAATGCTTGCTTTGGATTGGAAAATGAAACAGGCGTTGGCCAACCTCCATACTCTAAGGTCAATGGTCATCTCCTGATGGACAATGAAATCAAGAATAAAACAAAAGGTAGTCTGGATCTGTCATCCAAACAGATGAGTGAGAAATTCAAGAATTATTGAGCCAAGTACAAAAAGGCCCACTCCATGTCAATCTCCACTGGCTTTGGTATCACTGACTCAGACAAAGCCAAGGGAATAAACTCAGTGGTTGATAAGTTGGACTCCATTTGACCTTTTTATATTAAAATGGATGAAATCTTTGGAAAGAAGGCCAACATCACCCCCTAGCTGCTTTTGATGCGGAAAAATCCAAGTCAGTTGATGCTGAGGACTTGGCTGGGGATGCTCAGCCTAGCAATGGTGATCCCAAAGAAACCTATGAGTGGCCCCCATCCAATGCTAAGGAGTATATTCAACCACAATCAGCTCCAATAAAGTCTACTTCCGTGTTGATTGGGGAGTCAAACCCAACCTTGGACCCCTCCCCTCCTTCTTTCCATTTATCTCTTCCTGGGTGGAAGAACTGGAGAACTTGGCCAATGAGGAGGATGTCATTCCTGTATCATCATTGCCATCAACATCTCCTCAAGTAAGGAACAAAGTTCTTTTCTCTTCTGTCCAGATAATACTGACTGATTTAGATTCAAAAGAAACAGGCTCATCCATTCCTGAATGGCAAAAAACTCAAGCCAATGGGGCCTCCAACATCCCCTCCAAATTAGAGAAATGATGTTCCCACACAAACCTCCTCTGAAAAGGGAAAGCAAAAGGCCTCCAATTCCATCAAAATAAACCCCAATAGCATTCAAAAGAGGATAAAAACTCAAATTTTTTGGGCTTTGAGGAGATCATGGAGAAGCAAGATTCAAGTAAGCCCAGTGGATTCTCCTTCCTTTCAAAATCAAGCTCATGCCTATTCCCCTCTGAAAAACAGTCAAATTGCCCATTAAATCTGAAAAACTTCAGTTTTAAAAGTAGAAATGGGATTGTCAACTGGCTATTGATTTTCAAAAGCAGAAATCAAGAGTTTGGCTCATCAGCAAAAATGGGATGCTGAGTGGAAGTTGAAACAGGCTGAGCTAGAATTTCAGAAAGAGCAAAAGGAGAAGGATCAACAGCAAGGGAAACTGCAAATGGAGGGGGAAGAACTGGCAATAGAAAAAAGGATAGATGGTCAGTAGCCATGGCATGCATTGGTAGCAGTAGAACAGTAGATGAATTAAAGCAGATTGCTCAAATTCTGGGCTTGTAAATATATTTGCTTTGATGAAAAATTAAAAAGAAACAAAAAATCATTTTTGATTACAACAATGCTTAAGACTATTTTTAACCCCACCAATAAAAGAATATTTTTTCTTTTTATTTATATTACTTTTCCTGGAGTATATTTTTCCACTCCCCAAGTCCGTGCAAGTGTTTTAGTTGTTTTTTTTATTTGCATTGACATTGCCATTCTTGTATGAGTGGCAGTCTCAACAGCAGGAAAAGTACATTGCTTGTACTTATTTGCTGCCCAAATCATTTTCACTACACCTTCTTGCTTGAAATCAATTCCAAACCCCAGGTCAGGAAAAAAAATGGCCGTCTGATACTCCATATTTATCCATAGTTTCAATAAGTTGTCCATTAGATTTCTTGGTTGGAACTGCAAGTAAAAAGGAATACTCAGAGATCTCACCTTTTTCAATGTGAGGTCAGTTGTAAAAAGAGTCGGATGTGAATGTGAAATGCAGAGACAAGTCAAAGGGAGCATGCCAAGAACCAAATTCAAGTGATGAGAAGGAGGGGATGCCATTGTCCTTCATTATTTCACAGTTTGGTTCAAAGGGAATTATGGCAAAATTGCAAAAAATTTGTCCTAAAATTTGAGATACTTTGTCTGCCTTATATTTGAGAAAAGCATATGCTTGAGGGGAATATTGAATAGATGATTTATTCACATAGAATCCAAATAACACAAAAGGGTCCATTGATCTTTTCCATCCAATTTCCCACATTTTTCCAACCCAAGATCTTGAGGGACCAACCGTGTTGACAAAGTGTTTTGACTGGTGAAGGAAAGTTGTCACAAAGTTGATGTCCTTCTTGTCTTGATCAGAAATTTTATCCAATGGGAAAAATTCAATTATTGCAACAAGACTGTTGTGCTCAGACTTATTGAGAAAAATTCTTTTTCCACAGTGGAAGAAATGGAATCACTTGATTGTCTGCTTGGAAAGTTGAAACTCAGCCGGTGAGGGTTTTCAATTGTTCTTTTTTTTTCAGCAGTAATTGCAGGATACAGATTCAAAGGTTGTAGTTTCCCTTCAGACCATACAAAATTTTCATTGATTCCCCCCTCTGCAAGTTCCAAAGAGATTTTGGAGGCCCTCATTTGATCCCTCTTTTGCTTCAAAGCCCTCTGCTTGCCACCTCTCTTTATGTTTGTCACCTCATCTCCTTCCATCTTATTCCCTCCTAGGCAAATGCTTTGCTTGGGTTGAGGATCAATAAGGTATTTAATTTGGAGTATCACATTGTAAGTGTGGTGGAAGAAGCAATAGAATTGAAGGAAAAGCAGTCAAAAAAATGATTACCAAAAAACAAAAAACAAAAATGTCAGTAATGTGATCACCAAAAAAGAACAAAAAACAAATAAAAAAAATTACTGGGTGTGGGTGTGAACTTATTGGGCCAGGCTTATTACGCCAAAAAAAAAAATAAATTACATCATCATCAAAAAAAAAAAAAAAAAAAATCTTGGGGGGCAAACCAATTGGGTCTGGCCTTGGGTCAGGCCTCAGGTTGGGCTGAGTTGGTAACGGGGGGAAGGTTCCCGGTGACAAGGCAAGGGAGGGGGGGAGCTTGGGGGGATCAAGGGGGGGGGGGTGGAGGGGGGGCGGGCCTGGCAAGCAAGAAGGGCAGGGGAGGTGGACCAAGCAAGGAGGGGGGGCGGGTAGCCAAGTTGGGGGTGGGGCTGGCAAGCAAGGAGGGCAGGGGTGGCAGACCAAGCAAGGAGGGGGGGGGGCAGGGCAAGCAAGCAAGGAGGTCAAGTTGGCGGTGGGGCCAGTGAGCAAGGATGGGGGGGGGGCGAGGAGGGCAAGTCAGCAGCGGGGCTGGCAAGCAAGGGTGGGGGGGGGGCAAGGAGGGCAAGTCAGTGGCGGGGCTGGAGAGCAAGGATGGGGGGGCCAAGGAGGGTGAGTTGGCAGCAGGGCCAGCAAGCAAGGGTGGGGGGGGCCAAGGAGGGCAAGTTGGCGGCAGGGCCGGCAAGCAAGGGTGGGGGGGGCAAGGAGTTCAAGTTGGTGGCGTGGTTGGCAAGTGAGGGTGGGGGGGCCAACAAGCAAGGGGAAAGGCAAGGAGGCCGGAAAGCAAGGGGGGGGGGCAAGGAGGCCAGCAAGCAAGGTGGGGGGCAAGGAGGCCAACAAGCAAGGAAGGGGGAGAGGGGAGGTGTTGGTGAGTGAGTGGGAGGGAGTGAGAGGGGGTGAGATGAGAGGGAGGGAAAAGCAGAATGAGGAGGAGGGAGGGGGGAGATTACCTGGGGAATCAACCAAGGGGGTGGGGGGGCCTGAAAGGGGATGGAGGTGGATTAATCAACCTATGAGCATAGGATGATGGGGAGGATGAGGAGGAGGGGGGGGGGGAAGATTACCAGGGGAGCCAACCAAAGGAGGAGGGGAGGTGGTGGGTGAGGTGGAGGTGATGGGTGAGGTGGAGGTGATGGGTGAGGTGGAGGTGTTTGGTGAGGAGGAGGAAGGAGTGGACTGACCAGTGGTTTGGTGGGGTGAGGTGGGTGGTTTTTCCTGTGGTTTGGTGGGGTGAGGTGGGGGGTTCAAAAGTGTTGAGTCTGTTTTGTCTAAGTCCACCCCTCCAAATAAAAAAAAAATACCAACTCAGCCTAGAAATCTTGGGTGAACAACCAAATCCATTTGTCTAAGTCCACCCCACCAAATGAGAAAAAAACCAAGTGAGTCAGCCAATGAATCTAGGGTGAACAACCAAAACCAAAAAAATTTGGTGAAGGGATTTTTTACCTAATTCATAATCAAAGCAAGCAAGGGTAAGAGGAAGAAGCCATTCTCTCATAGAAGAAGATGAGGGACAAGATGAGACAGGGATGACTTGAGGCGGATCTGGAATATAATCTTCAAATATTTTGTCCAATTCATCTTTGATGTTGGCCAAAAGGTTGTGAAGGATGACACAAGTGATAATCCAGTTTATGAGAAACTTCATGTCTTTGGGATTTTTAAGCTGGTTTTGAATTTCCCTTAAGCTGGCCCATCATCCTTTCAGGACTCCTATGGAATGCTCAATCCAAACTTGTGATTGGGAAAGATGATAGTTGACATTGGGTTTTCCTTGATTTTTGGACAAAACATTCCAGTATGCTGGAACCACATATTTCCCACTAGCATAAGCTGAATTGGCCAGAAGGTATTGATTGTGGTCAAAGTAGTCCTCTGGTCGTGGGGCAATTGGAATCCAATTGAACAAGTATGAATCATGACAAGAACCTGGAAGACAAGCATGGAGGGATATAAACTTCTTGTTGTTATTGCAAAAAAGTTTTAGTGACACAGAGTATCTAAAAAAACAGACAAAAAATAATTGGTCAGTGTGTGATAAACTGTGTTATCAAAGATATTGGAAAATCTATGAATCAATTGCCTTTTTTTCCAATCAAAATAGTGGTTGCCATCTAGCTTGGGGTTTTGACTCAAGGGGATGGTGGTTCCATCAACAAAAACAATGCAACCAGGAAATCCTTTGGTTTCCATTACTTGAGATATCTCCTTTTGTTCTTTTTTTGTTGGCCAAGAAAGGACTGAGCAACGGAAAGATAGCATAGCAAAAATGACTCTTTTGGTGCATGGGTCAATGGTTCCATATCCAACTGAGAATATATTTTCTAATTGATGAATTGCTGCTTCATTTCCATTTGATACCAATCTACAAAGAGCAACAGCCAGTTGGATAGCTGGATTGCGTTGAGGATTCCAAGAATTGTTTTGGAAGATGTGGTGGTCTTCAATCATCTCCAAAGGTTTTATGAGTTAAGGCAATAGAGTTTTGGAAAAGTTGCTGGAAGCTTAAGTCAGGGAGGAGATGAAGCTTTTGCCTTTCATACATAGGGTTGTGGAGAGTTTGTCTTCTTGGAACCATATATCGCTTTTGTAATAGAGCATTCAAAGCCAACCAAGTTGATACCAAATTGGAGTCTGAATTGGAGTCTGAATTGGAGTCAAATACTAACAAAGGTTCAGTCAGCTTTTTTGCATTTTCAACTTGCTTCCAAGAAGTTTGATGGGACATGTTGAGAAAGATGGTGATTTGATGTGTGGTGATGAGATGATTATGGGATTTGTGTGAAGATGGAGATGTGAAGCAATAGAGATGAGAAGTGATGGAGATGAGAAGTGATGGAGATGTGAAGTGATGGAGATGTGAAGAAATGGAGATGAGATGTGTGTGATGTGATGAAGATGGGACCGGTGTGGATTTGCTGATGTGGATGGGTGTTTCAGATGTGATGGATGGTGGATGGATGATGATGCATAAATGGTGTGTTTAATGGCAGGTTTGATGTTTGAAATCCACCATTTTCATGAAACCCGCCATTTTGAAATACTCCAGTTAGGGGGTATGTGTATTTCAGAAACCTGCCATTAAAAATTGCGGGTTTTGTCAAAAAAATGGTGGGTTTCTAGTGGCGGGTTTGTTAACTCTGATATGCCCTATTGATGATTTCCCATCTTTTCCATGGTTCAAAAATTTTCTGCAGGAGGCCAAATCTTTTGTGTTTAGTCCCATTGGACTTCTGGCATGTTTCACAACTAGAGAAATGCTTTATGGTTTAGTCTCTCCAATTAATACACCAGGCTGTTTTCTTGAACTTTTCCAGAGTTCTATCAGAAGGTAGATACCCAGAGGAACAGTTGTCACGGAATTCTTCCAGTATGTGCCAAATGTGGTCTTCTTTATGTTGATGTTCTGACTCTCTCTAATCCCATGATTTCTTATTGTCCCTCTCTCCTCTCTTTCATTCTTCTCACTCTGTTATTCCTTTTCCTCATATCTCCATTTCTTTCCTTCATACTTATCTTTATATTCACAACAGTACTAAACAGTCTTCTGTTCTCATTGTAAAGCAGACCTGCGCGCCGTTCCTATCTCCAATCCTGCGCACACTATCCAAGCGCGCTGTTGCTTCTCGCGCTCTTGCCATCACAACAATTTGATGGTCAGCGCACCGCGCTAGCTCAAGACCTCAAGGACAAACTGGTCATTGGCTCTTGATCAAAGAAATAATTCAACCCAATCAATCAATTGAATCAACCCAATTACGTACAACTCAAAACCAAGTCAACTACTCAATATCAATAAATCAATTCGAGCCATCTTAGGACAACAATTTGCTCATCAGTTCTATCAGCAAATCAACCTCTGGCCAACCAATCAATTCACTTCAACAAGAAACCAGTCCGCTCATGGTAATAACTTCATCTTGCAACTTGTTGCTCCATGCAAGAACTTACTTCAGCGGTCCTGGTCCTCAATCAAGCAAATCACCTACTCCAGACTGGTCGTCTCACCTTGCCTGGCTGCCTCTTCTCAAGTCTCTCCTTCTCACTTACTCTAGATAAGAATTGCTCTTCTCAGCAAGCTCGTCTCTCTGTTGTTTACTTTTGACTTGTGCTTCACGCGTGATTGTTTGTACAATTCTAACTCTTACATGCTGTTTTATGCAATTCAGTTGGTCCTGGTTTCCAATCATACTATTCACATGGTTAAAAGCCTGCGCCAATCAAGCAATGGATCAACCGGGAACCTCATCCATTCCAGGACCAGGGGGGGACTCCACCAATTACAAATCTTTTGCCATCAAATCACTCATTGAATCCATGCCTCTGCTAGCAGCCCATAATTAAAGCATATGGAGGAAGAAGTTGGAGAAACTCTTCAAACTACGTGGAGTGTTTAATATCATGAACACAAATGACTCAACCTGCCTGGATGAGGACACAAATCAAGAATTTGTTGCTCACCTCCTAGCCAAGCTTGACACCAACTCCTACAACAACATCATCAATGACACCAACAAGGATGACGCCAGGCTGATATGGATCTCAACCCAAGAACACTTTGACTCCTTCCAGTCTGCAAACCAAGCTTGCATCTTCAAAGGCTTCCTACACCTACCCATGGAAAGCAATATCAAAACTTTTTTGACCACAGTAAAGGTCTATCTTAAAAAGATGACCGAGGTCAGCATTGAACTCCCCTTGGATATAATGGCTTACCTTGTACTCTTCAAATTTCCCTCTTTGATGCAAAACATGAAATTGCAGATCATGCATTCCAGAAACAACATGAAGATTGATGTCATCTCAAGCACCTCATTCAACACAAAAATGAATCAATTGCCAAAGGAGAACATGTTGAGCCGGTGAATGTTGCCTTGTACAGGGGACTGCAATGCAAGAATGGGAAGCACAACCTGGCCGTAAAATCTCACTTGGCAAGCTCATGCTGGTTCGAATTTCTGGAACTCAAGCCTGCCAATTCCCACAATAACCAAGGACCAAAGAAAAGAAAACCAAAAGCCAAAGACAAAGCTCACTTCTACAACTTCTTCTGCGGGCTCTGCTCAAACGGGTTGTCAGAACCAATTGACCATACACGCTTCATTCTAGACTCCGGCTGTTCAAACCACATGATCATTGACCAGGACTCCTTCATCACTCTTGAAAAGAGCAACGGGACCAAACAAATTCAGACCAGAAAGAAGAATGTAGCCATCTTTATCAAAGGGAGTGGGAAGGTTGCTTTGGCCACCAAGGATGCTAATATGATACTGTCCAACGTTGCCTGGGTACCCGAATCAATGTTAAACCTGATCTCATTGGGAGCGCTCATTAGTTGAGGAGAAAATCTTTGAGTCAAAACAAGCAGTCATCCACATACCTTTGAGCTCACCAAGGTCAATTCCAATTCAGAACTGCTCTCCGGTTTGATCATTAACAACCTGTTTGTAATCAACATGGCCAACAACCCAAAAACCTCATACTACTCAAACACCAAACTCTTCTCCATCCACCAATCTTGAGGTCATGCCAGTCTGTCGCAAAAGGAAAATTTCCTCAACGTCAAGCTCAACAAATTGCAAAAAAACTTGTTCAAGTGTCTCAGCTGCAACAAAGCTAAGATAACCCAAGCACCATGCAAGCACCAACAAGAAATTGCTCAAAGATGCTTTGAGAAGATCCATCTGGATCTCATTGGGCCCATCAACCCAACTTCAAAAGGAGGCTTCCGATATGTTCTCACGCTCATCAATTCGCATTCTGGGTACTTGGCAGGTTTTCCACTCAGATCCAAAAGCAACACTGCGGACGTGCTCATCTTTGTGATAGAAAACCAGCATAAAAAAACAAATGGTTATCCCAAAGACGTGGTCTCCGATGGTGGTGGAAAATTTGTGAACCACAAAATTCAAAAATACTACAAGACTCACCACATCAATCAAATTGTAAGCAAACCCTATCACTCCCAACACAACGGTTGGGCGGAAAGGGCAAATAGGACCATGATGGAGGCTGTTTGAGAAACCTTGTCAGACTTGAGCATCCCAAAATCCTGCTGGAACAAAGTGGTTAAAGGCTGCTGCCTTATGCTCAACTAGATTCCAAAGGAGAAAGGTGAGGATTCCCCCTGGAAGAAAATGCACCAAAAGCAGCTGCTCAAAACCTACATCAAGACAATTGGCTCCAGTCTCACCTACAGGATCAACAACTCCAATATCAAATCTAAGCTCAGCAAAAAAGGAGCCCCTGGGGTACTGCTGGGCTTCAATCCATCACTCTTCTTCTACAAGGTTCTCACATTGACTGGCAAGATAATCAACACTAAACATGTCAAATTCAATCAACAAGAGCCGGCAAACACCTCCCTCATTGATGACCCCATCAACAGCCAAGAAACCATTCTTCCAAATGTCAGTCAAGTAGCCAGTCCGACCACTCCACTCCCTATTGCCTTGGACTCCTCTGCTGCAGGGACTACTGCCATCAAGGCGGAATTGTACAGCAACTTCTCCAACAAATCCTTGGACTCAAACTTGGTTGTCAAGGAAAACCTTAGGCCAAATCTGAGAAACCAAGCCTTGCTAACCAAACCAGATGGATATGGATTCAGCTCCAAGGCACTCCCTTCTTCACTTGCTGAGGCAATGGCCATTCCAGGATTGAAGGAGTCAGCCTTAAAATAATTCAAAACAATCAAGGATCAAGAGGTTTGGGAAGATGCGGATGAAAAAGAAGTCACCAATCCTCTTAACATGGTCCCCATATTAAAGATCAGGCACAACGCCCATGGCAAAGCCCCAATTCTTAAGACAAGACTGTGCGTGCAAGGCTTCAATCAACGGTATGGACTAGACTATCTGGAGACCTACGCACCCACTGGGATAAGGTAGCTTCTGTCAGCTCTCTGATACCAGGAACCTTGCAGTCCTTTAGCTACAGAGAGTGATAAAAATGCTGGAATGATAATAATAATTATTATTTCAATAATAAACACTTAGAAGCTCAAATAAATGATATGATAAGAGAAGTTGCAAGGTTTAATTGGTTTGGTAATAAATAGTTTTCAATATAATATAAAAGAGGGGCCACAGTATTATACTACTTGGGATCTTTACAGACTAGCAACCTCTCTTCAAGGGGCCTCCTTAGGCAGTTTAAGAACCTTGGAATAAAGATGGGTGCCTTAGAAAGGACTTATTCCACTAATGGCCTGGCCCAACAGAACCAATGGCCAAGACAGGAAGGGTAACACTCACTCTGAGCACTTTACCACGAGAATCCTGGAATAATTGGAAGGGTTTCAGAGCAGATGGGGTGGATTGCTTGACTAAACTTCAAGGGTTGATTGGTTAATAATAATAAATAATACTACTAAAGACTAAGTCATAAATCACTTGCTTATCTTCAACTACAGACTAAGTCATAAATCAATTGCTTATCTTCAACTACAGACTAAGTCATAAATCACTTGCTTATCTTCATATAAGCACTTGATAAAAAATGACACGGTGTCTGATTGATAATAATAATTCCTGGTAAACTGATAATCAAATAATGGGTCCAAAGAGGTCTGTATAAGTACATTTTTGGGTGATTTTGAGCTTCTCAGGGCACGTAGAGAGGGTTCTGCTTGTTTTCTGAGGCTGTAAAGCCAGTCAGGGCAAGATTAGCACGTCCACTTGGTGCTGTCAATCAGCTGTCCTTAGATCTGCTGGATTTCTGTACTATTTTAGCCACAGGATCTGTTAATCTGTTATGGCATAAATTTGGTCATTCTGTACTCATCCTTCATTTGTACTATTAATATTGCCACAAAGCGGGCAGATGTGGATGATTACTGATTGTCCATCATCTTCTGATCATGTAGATAATTTTTTAATAATCTTTATGAACACTCTTTGTAGTGTTTTGTGGTTTTCAAAGATCAGGGTCAGTGATTTACATGGTAATTCTTGATCTTTGATTTATTATTAAAAAATGTTTTAAAATTAATTTCCATTAATTTTATTTAAGTTTTGATCTTTTTAGATCATTAGTAATGCATATGTTTGTTTGTTACATATACTAGGCAACTCTAACTAGGTTGTAGCTCTTCTGAGAGGTACCTGGTTGTCAGATTAGTCACGACGGATCCAGACGCGTGGATCAGTTAGTACAGATGCGCGCGGGGTAGGATCCGCTGAATGCTTGGAAGAATCAGCTGCGCGCGGGTCTCTAGTACGCGGGAATCTGCTACTACGAGTACATAGGGATATGTAATGATGCAGGGCTGCGCGCGGGAATTGTGACATAACACATTTCTGCGTGTAACTCCTAAAATATACACAACATCTCAATTATGAGTGAATTCTAGGTGTAAACCCTATACATGACAATACGTGTGAAATATTGTAATGGCCAAAAAGTGCCATACTGGTGTTGTAATTTTTAATACTTTTCTTTATTATTATTTTAAAAATGTAAGGACTTGGAATTCAAGGGTGGGGTCAGTGAGTGACCCTACCTAATTTTGGGTGAGGAATCCATTTCTGTAATAATATTTATGGATTTCTCACTCCTTATTTTGTTAATTGAGAAATTCTCATTTTTCATAGTTTTGTGTTGCTATTGACAGGTTGCTCTGTACATAGTAGCAAGCTGACAGCATCTTTAAGAGCATTCCTGACATACGTGGCCAATAGAAACCTGGACATGCTCCAGATCAAAGTGAAGGGGGCATTTCTGTACTCCAAGCTGTATGAAAAATTTTTCAGCAAGACTCCTGTTGGCTGTGGTCGCTCATCCAAATACCTAAGGCTCAGGAAGTCACTATACAGACTCAAGCAAGCACCAAGGAACTGGTACCAAATGCTGAGCAAGTGGATTCAGGCCCAGGGCTTTCAAGAATGGGCATTCAATCCATGTCTGTACATTGGGGATGACAAGACAAGTCTTGTATTTTTTCACGTTGACAATCTTCTGGTCGCCGGGAAAATCAAAGAATTCAAAGATAAATTTCTCCTCAAATTCAAACATTCCTCTGCACACACTCTTAACACTCTCCTGGGGATGAAGATAGACAGGAAAGACGGCCTGATTCATCTGTCCCTACCACTACACATCAAGAAAGGAATTGAAGAACTCAGCCTCAAACAAAGTCAACTGGTGTCAACTCCACTCACTCCCGGTCTTCACCTTGGCAAGCCCCAAAAAGAGGATTGAGACCAATTCCTTGCTCTGAATGTGCACTATTGCTCACCCATTGGCTGGCTGAACTTCATAGCCGGACTAGCCAGGCCAGATATCAGCTTTGCTGTGTCAAGCCTAGAAAGACACTGTGAAAAACCTGGCATGAGCCACTGGAAGGAGGTGATGCGGGTCTGGAGGTACTTGAATAACACAAAGGAAGTCACCCTGACCCTTGGACCACAGTCAATCTCAGACCAACTTTAATGCTTCAGCAATGCAACATGGGCAGAAAACCCCGTCTCAAGAGTCTCTCAAAGTGGTTTCATCTGTGCCTTCAAAGGCAGCCCGCTATATTGGACAAGTAGGCGCCAGCAATCCATAACTCACTCCTCAACCAAATACAAATGCGTGGCCCTATCAAGCTGCCACCTTGAAGAACGTTGGCTCCAACAGCTCATCCAAGACATCTATCAATGCTCTTTCAAATGCCCATTCCCCCTCATTGATAAAAAGGGTCTTGACAACAAGATTAAGAAGTTTGGATCCAACTCCAAAGCAAAACACATCAACATTAAGGCCAAAAGGCTTTGGGAAAACTTCAAGCACAGTATCATCAAGGTGAAATTGATCTCATCTCAGTAAATGAATGCAGACGCCCTCACAAAAGTGGCCAACAAAACATCAGTCGCAAGACTGGTGAATGCTTTTAGCTCTCTCTTCCACTGATCTCCAAGTTGTGGCGGCGTGTTGATGTTCTGACTCTCTCTAATCCCATGTTTCTTATTGTCCTGTTCTCCTCTCTTTCATTCTTCTCAATCTGTTATTCCTTTTCCTCATATCCCCATTTCTTTCCTTCATACTTATCTTTATATTCCCAACAGTACTACACAGTCTTCTATTCTCATTGTAAAGCAGAACTGCGCCCCGTTCCCATCTCCAATCCTGCGCACACTATCCAAGCGCGCTGTTGCTTCTTGCGCTCTTTCTGTCTCAAAAATTTGATGGTCAGCGCACCGCGCTAGCTCAAGACCTCAAGGACAAACTGGTCATTGGCTCTTGATCAAAGCAATAATTCAACCCGATCAATCAATCAAATCAACCCAATTACATAAAACTCAAAACCAAGTCAACTACTCACAATCAATAAATCAATTCAAGCCATCTTAGGACGAAAATTTTCTCATCAGTTTGATCAGCAAATCAACCTCCGGCAAACCAATCAAGTCACTTCAACAAGTGACCAGTCTGCTCATGGTAAGAACTTCATCTTGAAACTCGTTGCTCCATGCAAGAACTTACTTCAGCGGTCTTGGTCCTCAATCAAGCAAATCACCTACTCCAAACTGGTCGTCTCACCTTGCCTGGCTGCCTCTTCTCAAGTCTCTCCTTCTCACTTACTCTAGATAAGACTTTCTTGTCTCAGCCAGCTTGTCTCTCTGTTGTTACTTTTGACTTGTGCTTCACGTGTGATTGTTTGTACAATTCTAACTCTTACTTGCTGTGTTATGCAATTCAGTTGGTCCTGGTTTCCAATCATACTATTCAAACTTTAGTCAGAACTACAACACTGGAATGTTGGTGCATATAATACACCAAGACATCCCATAAGGTAAATCTTCCAGCTTCATAGGGTTTTAGTAAGGGTTCTGGTAAGCTGTTGATCAATTCAGGGGGAGTTGAATTACTTTTGATGATGAAGAACAGATTTGTTTTATCAGGAAGGTAAGTAGTATCTTTGATAGAGTTAAAAAAGGATTAATATAATTCACAGATATGTATCCCCATTATTGGTGCTGCTGGGTCAGTTATATATATATGAAGTATTGGGAATTTGTAATGATCTTCTGGATTATATCATGGTTTTTAGCATCATTTGGTAAAGCATTTCTGCTCAAGCTTTCAGAATTCTGATTATTAGCTCTTGCTTGGTGGACTGTAGTCCTTTTTCCTCCGTACTGTTGAATGGCTATCTACCATCTCAGAATATTTCTGCTGGGGGTTTTCATATTCATGAGAGTCCTGAAAGCATCAAAATCTGTGATAACCACAAATTTAGTGCCTTAAAAATAATAATGGAGTTTCTTTACTGCCCATACTAGAGCAAGAAATCCCATTTTGCTGGCGCCATACCTCTTTCCTGTATTCTTATATTGTCTGGATATGAAGAGTATAGGTTTCTCCACTGGTTTTCCATCCTCTATTAACCCCTGGTGCAAAGCAGCCTCTAGGCTTTCCATGATAGCATCAATTTATAGTTTGAAAGGCTTGTTATAATCTAGCTGGCTCAATACAGGAGCAGTAGTCATGGCTATTTTTATTTCCTTGTCATTCTTCAATATTTCATGAGTAATCTCAAATAGTGTGTGGTTGTTGCATATCCCATAGAGACACTTGGTTGTAATGGAAAATTCAGGTATATACTTCCTATATTAGCTTTAAAAACCAAAAAAGGATAATATTTCAGTTTTGTTTTGGTGAATGGGTCTGTTCATAATAGCAGCTATCCTGCTTTGGTCCACAGTTAGTGTTAATACAGACACTATATGTCCCAAAGATTTTAGTTATCCATATCCAAATTTACACTTCTTCATGGATACCTTCAAACCTACAGCTGAAACATTTTTAAGAAATAGTCTTAATTTATCATTTTGGGAAGTACAATCATCAGTATAGATCATGAAATAATCAATATAAACCATCATCCATCCTTGTCTACTAAATTTTACTAGGACTGTTTCCATCATCCTTTGGAAGTGAGATGCAGCATTCTTAATTTGAAAGAGCGTTCTTAGGTATTCATATATACCTAGGTGGCATATGATTCTCATGAATCTCCTACTTTCTGGGCTGATTGGGATCTGGTGGAATTCTTTTAGCATGTCCATGTTTTTGATGAGCTTAGCTTTAGAAAGGTTGTGAAGGGTGTGATCAATCCTTTTTATAAGATAATATTCAGCTGGGGTTTAGCTGTTTAGAATCCAAAAGTCTCCAACCATTCTGGACTTATCATTTTTCCAGGCTATAATTACTGGAGTAGTGATAGCCACTTATTCATTGTGTCCAACTTTTCTTAGAACTTTCAGGCATATCAATTCTTGAATATGGTTTTCCAAAGCAGCTCTAGATTTAGGACTAGAGGGGTAATCAGGTCTCATGAAGTTGGGCGGGTAGGGAGGCTTAATGGTCAATATTAAAGTCATATCATGCCCCTTAATCTTACCAATAAGGTGATATTTGGTACACAAGGCATTTCTTTTCTCAAAGCAGACATGAACTATGTCTCTCTTCTGTTCTTCAGCAAGTTGGGAATTAAAGGATACTTGGGATAAATATTCTTGGTTAAAGGCTTCAAAGTGTTTCTCATAAATTGTATCAGATTGTTGATCATTAATATGGAAGATTTGGAATTTCTTGTTCCAATCTCCTCCTATGGTGAAATACCTACCCTTACTATGGAATACCTCTATCCCATATAAGCAGAGGGAGTCATTCCCTAAGATGAAGGAGTCACATAATTCATTTTGTAAGACAAAAAGTTCAATGTTGAACTTGGGGGATCCTTAATTGTAAGGAAATATTAAATCAGTGGTCTATAATTCAATGGAATTCAAGGATGAGTTGCAGCTGCTGAGCTTTGCCAAGGGTCATGGTAACAAGTTCTGTTTACAGTTTTGGTCTTTCATTTCTAGTTAAGAGGTCCCAACACAGCAACAGAAGGCTCCAATTTGCAGGAGTATCTTGACTTGATAGTCTTGAATTAGACCATTAGAATAACAGGTCTTCACAGATGTGTAACCCTTACCAGCAGGAGGTTTAGTTGTCAAGGTCTTGGCCTCAGAAATATGGAGGATTTTTGTATCAGGATTCCACTTTTGGGGAAAATTGGAATCAATATTTACAGAATTTATTCCCAGGGGGGGTTCAACTTTTCCTTCAATGAAATTAATGGGGTTAGTTAGGATCAGTTCACATTCTGACATAGATCAATGGTTATGATCATAATGGGGATCAGGATTATTTTCTTCTTCTCACTCTAACAGATTGCTTCTTCTTTTGGGTTGGGGAAAATCAGGTCTGAGGTGTCCTGTTTGATTAAAGTTCCAGAATAACTTCTATTTGGGTTCTGGAAGTTTCTTGGCTTTGTAGAGGTTGAGTTCAGATTGGGAAGGTATTTTAGTTTAAAAGTGTACTCTTCTCTGCTTTTACGGTTATGATCCCCTAATTTACTCACTTTTTTATCCAAACCATTCATATAAATAACTTCTCCCAGTACTCCAATTGTGGAGGTCAGAATCCATGTTCATTCTGCATCTTACATTATGGTTGATATTTACAGAACACAAGTTGAGAAGTCTTTCATTAACCTCTTCCTTGTCAGCTCCAGGATAGAAGCAATGCAATCTTTTCTTCTACTCAAGGCACCATTTGTGAGGTTTTTCTCTGGAGGGATCAAAGTGAGATGATTCAAAAGTTTCATCCTCCTCCTTTTCCACACTCCGGTACCAAAATGTTCCTTGATCAGTTCTTTCAAAGAGTTCCAAGTTACCAAACTTATTTGTTATCTTTTGTTAATGAAGAAGTCTAGAGCTACTCATTCAAACAATCTGGTGGTCTTACCACAGCAATACATCCAAGGAGCTCACAAGAAGATAAGGTATACTCTATGAATTTGATGAAACTTATATGGTTATACTCTCATTATCTGGAAAATTTAGGCCATTCAATGATGGGGTGAAGTTATTTTAAGGCTTGTTCCACTTCTGGAGTGGGACTAGGCCTGTAAGTTTCTTCTCTAATGATTCCAGATCTGGTGGGCATGAGTGAAGTAGATCATTTTCTGTAGGGCTTTTGTTTTTCTGGAATAATTACTATTGGTTTGATTACATTGATCTTGATATCTATTATATAATTTTTAATCATGCAAAGTTCTTAGTCAAGTTTGTGACTAAGTAGGTCTATTTTGTTAGTCACATGAGTAGTAGAAGACTGGTTTAGAACTTTAATTTCTTATTTTATGGATTCAATTGAAAGTAGAAGTTCTTCTTGAATAGCAGAGAGAGTAGTTTTAATATGCTTTACTTGGTATACTTTACTTTGGTTCACATATTCTTTTACTTTGTTGGTCATTGTCTAAATTTCAGTAGACCTAGCTTTTCCAGTATGGGAATGGTAAATATTGGAAACAGTGAAATTAAATTTATCCAATTGTTCATAAATACCAGAAAGATTAATACTAAAAATAATGTAATTATGGGTAACATCATTGGTGAGAGAGAAAAAGGTAGGAGTGGGTACATTTAGTTGTGATAAAATTTCTTCCATCTTTGAGCTAGATGAATTATTCTAGCCCATTATTTGGTTTCCTTTCCCCTTTGCTTCTGGTGAATTGATGACCTGTTCTTTTGAGGGTCTTTGCCATTTAAGATTTCTAGTTGGTATCAGCTTGCTACTTAACACAGTGCAACCTTTCAAAGTAGACAAACTAGGTAAAAAAAACAAAATAGTTAATTAAACCAGAAGGACTAGGAACTCAATTAATATTATTTCAGAAATGGATTATTCACCCAAAATAAGGTAGGGTAACTAAATTACCTCACCCTTGAATTATTACTCCTTCATATTTTAAATAATTAAACAACAATTGACCAAAAAGTCACAGAACCACTCTGAAACTTTATGGCCATTTTAATATTTCACATGTTTTTCCACATATTGTTTTTAAACCTAAACTTCAGTCAAAACTGAGGTGTTGTTTAAATTTTAGGAGTTACAGGCAAAAATGTGTTGTATCACAATTCCTGCACGCAACCCTGCATCCCTACACAGCCTCTGCCCATCAGCCTTACCCTGTAAGCATCATATTATGGTGTTTAGAATTCCTGCACGCAGAAGATCCTGCCCAGCACGCAGCTGATCTTACCCTGCGCAAATTTTTATTGACTGATCCAGGCACCAGGATCTGTCATGGTCAACCCGACAGAAGGTAATGCTACTAACAGCTACAACCCTGTGGGTTCCACTGTGTGTATGTAATCTTGTGAAATATGCATGAAAAATAGCCTAAGAACCTTAAAACTTAAATAAAATTATGAATTAACTAAGTCCAAAATATTTTAAATTAAAAATCAAATATTAAGAATCACCACCACAAGGACTGATCCTAATTTTTAAATACCACAAAACATGTCAAGGATTGGTTGTAAAAATTATTAAAAATCATAATAATGATCAGATAATGATGGAAAATAAATAAAAACCCACCTTAAATCACTTTATTGCAACAATAATAGTAAAAATCAAACATCAGTCCAGAATGATCATATTGAAAAATTAACAGATTAACAGATCCTGCAGCTAAAAAAATGCAGAAAGACAGAAGATCTTGGATAATCAGATTGAAATAACTTTGAGCACGTGAAATTTGTTCCCTGGCTGGCTTACTAGCCTTAGAAACTGAGCCTTACCCTTTCTACACAACCTGAAGAGGCTCTTTTCCATCCCAAAAAGGTATTTATACAGACCTCTTTGGACCTATTGTTCCCCAGTTTACCAGGAATTTATTTATTATGAATCAGAAACTGTGTAATTGTTGATAAAGTGCTTATAAATAGATAAGCAAGTTTTTTATGACTTAGTATGAAGTATTATTATTATTTCCAAAACCCATCACCCTGATTCATTGAAGTTTAGTCAAGCAATAAAACCCATCTGCTCTGAAACACCTTATCTGAATCTGTGCAGGATTGACTTTGAATTATTGCTCAAAGTAAGTTTTTTACTTCCTGGCTTGGCCTGAGTGCTTTTTTACCAGAAATACCAACTGGATAAGTCCTTAAAAGGCTCCCACTATTATTCCAAGGTTTTTAAACTTCCCAAGGTGGCCCCTTGAAAAGAGGTTGGTTGTCTGTACAGATTCCCAGTAGTGTAATACTCTGGCCCCTATTTTATAACATATTGAAAACCCTTACACCAAACAATTTAATCCTTGCACTAGCTCTTAAAAATAATGATTATTTGAGCTTTTTATGTGGTTATTTTGGGGAATATTATTATTCCAGTATTCTATCACTCTCTGTAGCTAAAGGACTGCAAGGTTCCTGGTATTGGATAGCCAACAGTTGATCCCAAGGATTCCAAATCTGCACATAGGTCTCTAACTCTTTTCTGGTGATCCATTTTTGAAGAGTTATATGGGAGGCTTTGCCTAGGGAGATCACCTTCCTCATTGCAGGTAATTTCCCTTTGGTATCTAATTCCTTGAATTTCTCCCACAGGATCATGTGCTCCTTCAATATTTTACTCTTTTCCTCCTTGGCTGGGTCCAGCTGGGGAGGCAGAATAAAAGAAATCATTGCCAGGGATAGCTTTGGATGCAAAGGACAGTTCCCCAATGGTGATTTGGTTGATTTGAAAGCCTTTGCTGCCATTGTTTTCAAATTGTGCAAAACTTTGGTCATTTGTTCAATCCCCTTCCTTAGGCTTGCAACTGGCACCCTTACAAGCATGTGATCCTCTAGGCAGATTCAAAGAGGACAGTGATCTGCCTCTGGCTTGGGTGTTGCGCCTGTTTTTGAACATTGTATAAAAATAATGTAAGTTTTTGTCAAAAATTTTGAAAAAATATTAAAAATAATAAAAAAGGTTTTTATGGTGTTTTATTATTTTTTTAAAACTTTTTATGGATTTTTAAACTTAATTAAGTTTAAGTTGAGGGGTAAAAATACCAAGTTTGGGTTAAAAAAATCCTTGGTGGATACTCCAGGGGGATCTTGGTAAGTTCCAATAAAATTTTGGGATAACTCCAAAGATCCAATATTTTGGGCATCCTCAAGCAGGTCCTTCTCAATTAAACCATCAATTTCAAAGGCAGTTTCCACTTTAAAGGAATAAATCAATTAAAATAATTTAAGTGATATATTTTTTTAGGGTAATGTTAAATTAACAACTCATTTGAGTTGTGTAAACAACTAATTTGAGTTGTGTACACAACTCAATGGGCCGTGTGGCACGCTAAACAACTAAAATTAAGTTGTTTAGCCTCCAAAAAACTTGACTGCAGTTTTGTAGCACCCACATGTTGGTTCAGTTTTGTGTGGCACCAGGCACAACTACATTCAAGTTGGTTGGGGTTGTACATAACAAAAATATAGTTGTGTTCCATGCCACACAACTGAAAGCATTGATAAAAATAAGTAAATTATTCTAAAACCATGGGGGGGGGGTTTTATACCCCCATACATAGGTCTAAATAGTTGTTTCTGGGGGTACAAAAATTAAAAATTCCCATGAAGGGGGGAATATCCCCCCCAGGGGTTGCGCATGTTTGGAGAAACCCTTTGCAGTAGTTTATGGGCCCCCATGCATTGATTGGGCATGTGGGGCCCTACACGACTCCCACAGGTTTTGGGGGCCCTAAAAAACTCCCACAGGTTTTGTGGGGCCCTATATGACTCCCACACGACTGGGAGTTGTGAATTGATCATCAACCATTTTTTTATTTAATATATATTTTTATGTGTTTGCATAAATTTTCTTTATAAAAAAAGATTTTATGCTTAATTTTGTGGCTTTTCTGCTGGAAGAAAAGAAGATTTCTGCATTTATTCCACTATTTATATTGCTTTAATAAGGAATTGAAATTAATAAGCCTTTCTAGCTCAGATTCTTTGTCCTTTATTGATTCTAATTACAGTGATGTACTTCTTTTATTTGTTTGAGAAGGTTCAGATAATGCACAATTAATTCTCTTTTGGTCTTTATATCCAATGGAAAAATTAATAAAAAGATAATAATAAGAAGTATCTACAATTATTATCACTGTAAATGCCTGATCCAGGGGATAAATAATTAAATAATGATTATTCTGAGATATTTCCCAGAAAGAACCCCATTTGTCAGCTTCAAGATTCCAGGAAACTTGCTTTCCTTTAGCTACAGAAGGTAATGCATTAATGGAATAATAATATTTCAAAAATTAAAGCAATAAGAGCCCAGGAAGATTAATAATATTCAGGACAATTGAAAGGTTTGGATTGTTTTGGTTAAAATTTTTTCAATATTTTTTAAGAGGGGCCAAAGTTTATAAAAACTGGGGGTCTTTACAGTAAAACAAACTCTCTTCAGGGGATCACTTTGGAACATATAAAACCCTGGGGAAATGGGTTACAGGAGAATTAATCAAAAGGGGTAACACCCAAAGGAATTCTGAGTGGGTCTGGGGTTAAATACAAACAAGCCTAGGCAGGGAGAAAACAACTTAATTTTGAAGTATTTGCTCACAAGCGTTCTGAAGGAATTCACAGTTGAAAGGGTCTCAGATCAAAGGATAGGGTATTTTTGCTGATTTTCTTCAATTGAATAATAAGTGTGTTGGAATTAATAATAATACTTTCAGACTGGGGCCATATATCAATTGCTTATCTTTTATAAGCAATTGATCCCAGATGATAGCAGTTCTGGATTGATAAATAAAATTCACTGGGGTTAAAGCAAAAAAAAATTCAGCTCTCTGATACCAGGAACCTTGCAGTCCTTTAGCTAAAGAGAGTGATAAAAATACTGGAATAATAAAAATAGTAATATTATAAAGATAAACACTTAAAAATCTCAAATAATAAATATTTTAAAAGCTGGTGCAAGCTTTAATTGGTTTGGTTAAAATTTCTTTCAATTTTTTATAAAAAGAGGGGCAACATTATTATACTACTGCAGATCTTTACAGACAGACAATTTCCCTTCAAGGGGAATCCTTAAGCATTTTAAGAACCTTGGAATGAATAATGGGTGCCTTATGAGGACTTATCCACTGATATGGCCAGGCAAAACAGCACAATGGCCAAGGAAGGAAGGGAAAAACTAAATCAGAGTCAATAATACCCTGAAAAGCCAGCAAAGATTAAGGTAAAGGGTTTCAGGGCATTTGGGGTTGATTGCCAGACAAAAATTCAACAGATCAGGTTGGTTAGTTTTGGGAAGTAATAATAATACTGCAGAATTTTTCATAAATCACTTGCTTATCTATTTATAAGCCCTTGACTAAAAATGACAGGGTTTCTGATTGATAATAATAAATTCCTGGTAAAAATGATGGGGAATAATAGATCCAAAGAGGTCTGTATAAATACCTTTTGGGGTGATGATGAGCTTCTCAGGGAACATAGAGAGGGTTCTGCTCATGGTCTGAGGCTGGTAATTCCAGTCAGGAAAATTTTAGCACGTCCAATTGGTTCTTTCAATCATCTTCCCTCAGATCTGCTGGATTTCTGTACTATTTTAGCCACAGGATCTATTAATATGTTAATGGCATAATTCTGATCATTCTTCACTTATCCTTCATTTTTACTATTAATATTGGTTTGAAGTAGACAGATGTGGATATTCATTGATTTTCCATCATCTGATGAGCACGTAGGTAATTTCAAATAATTTTTACGTCCACTCTTGTCGTCAAAGATGAGAATCTGTCTTTTTTGTGGCAAACTTCAATATTTGATTTATTATTTAAAATGATTTAAAATTGATTCCATAATATTTTTATTTTGGTTTTAAGGTTTTCAGATAATTTTTAATGAATATGCCACATTATTAAATATGCCAGGTAAATCCTACTAGGTTGTAGCTCCTGTGAGCGGTAACTGCTGTCAGATTTGTCACGAGTGATACTGACACTGGGATCAGTCATTTCAGATGCATGCGGGGTAGGATCCGCTTTGTGCGTGGTAAAATTGGCTTGGGGCGGGCCTTCTGCACGCGGGGATGTGATCCTATAGGTACATAGGGGTTGTGTAGGGATGCAGGACTGCGCGCAGGAATTGTGACATAACACATTTCCATGTGTAAAACCTAAAATATACAAAAGATCTCAATTCTGACTGAATTTTAGGTGTGAAACCTATACATGACAATTTATGTGAAATATTAAGTTTTCAAGAAGGTGCCATATTGTTGCTGTGACCTTTTGGTCAATTCTTCTTTAATTATTTAAACTATGAAGGAGTTATATTTCAAGGGTGGGGTCAGTGAGTGACCTTACCTTATTTTGGGTGGGAAATCAATTTCTGCAATAATATTTATGGATATCCCACTCCTTCTCAATATTTTATATATTTTTTTTAATTTGTATCTTTGTTACTTTGACAGGTTGCTATGTACATAGTAGCAAGCTGACAGAAAAGGTACTGTATATATACCTTTTTGGGGTAAAGGGGCCCTCCCAGGGCACATAGAGAGGGTAGTGCTTGTGGGATATTGCTAGTAGGCTGGCCATCACTAGTTTGGCCCGTATTAATAGTGCTTTAACTCAGCTTTGTGAAGAATGCATCCAAGGCTAACCTCACTACTGTAAGCCTTGAAAAATCAAGACAACATGCAAGCACTGCAATGTGTAAGACATTCACGCACATAGAAAAAAAAATAAAGACTCAGCCCCGGCACAAAAGCAAATAGAGCCAGACCATAAGCTGTATCCAAGCTATTGGAAATGAAAATAGATTGTCAAATTGGGCTGCCACCACAATCCATTAATCTATTGGAAAGTAACCAACTGAAGGACGTCATAAAATGAAACCACAGAAAGGTGAAAAGAGAGTTTCAGAAAGCAACATCAGCAAAAAAGCCAAAGTCATCCAATCTAGTCAAGAAGACAAAGGGAAAGCTGTCAGCTTGCTACTATTTACAGAGAAAAACTGTCAAATAGTAACACAAAACTATGAAAAATAAGAATATCTCAATTAACAAAATAAGGAGTGAGAAATCCATAAATATTATTACAGGAATATATTCCTAACCCAAAATTAGGTAGGGTCACTCACTGGCCCCACCCTTGAATTCCAAGTCCTTATATTTTTAAAATAATTAAAAAGAAAAGTACTAAAAATTACAACACCAGTATGGCACTTTTTGGCCATTGTAATATTTCACACATATTTTCACGTATAGGGTTTACACCTAAAATTTACTCAAAATTGAGGTTTTGAGTATATTTTAGGAATTACACGCAGAAATGTGTTATGTCACAATTCCCGCGCGCAGCCCCGCATCATTACATATCCCTACTTACTAGTAGTAGAAGATTCCCACGTACTAGAAACCCGCGCGCAGCTGATTCTGCCACGCACGCAGCGGATCCTACCCCGCGCGCATCTGTACTAACTGATCCCCGCGTCTGGATCAGTTGTGACTAATCTGACAACCAGGTACCGCTCAGAAGAGTTACAACCTAATTAGGGTTGCCTAGTATATGTAACAAACTGACATATGCATTACTAATGATCTAAAAAGATCAAAACTTAAATAAATTAGATGAAAATTAAGTTTAAAACATTTTTCAATAATAAATCAAAGATCAAGGATTATCACGTAAATCACTGATCCTGATCTTTGAAGACCATGAAACACTACAAGGAGTGTTGATAAAAATTATTATAAATTATCTACATGATCAGCAGATTATAAACAATTAGTAAAAATCCACATCTGCACGCTTTAAAGCAATATCAATAGTACAAATGAAGGATGATTAGAGAATGATAAAATTTACGCCATAAAAGATTAACAGATCCTGTGGCTAAAATAGTGCAGAAATCCAGCAGATCTAAGACAGCTGATTGACAGCTGATTGACAGAACCAAGTGGAAGTGCTAATCATGCCCTGACTGGCTTGCCAGCCTCAGCCCACAAGCAGAACCGTCTCTAAGTTCCCTGAGAAGATCAAAATCACCCCAAAAAGGTATTTATACAGACCTCTTTGGATCCATTATTCCATCCTTACCAGGAATTATTTATTATCAATCAGAAACCGTGTCATTTTTTATCAAGTGCTTATATGAAGATAAGCAAGTGATTTATGACTTAGTCTGTAGTAGTAGTATTCAACCTTATTAACCAATCAACCATTGAAGTTTAGTCAAGCAATCTACCCCATCTGCTCTGAAACCCTTCCAATTATTCCAGGATTTTTGTGGTTAAGTGCTCAGAGTGAGTGTAACCCTTCCTGCCTTGGCTGTTTGTGCTGTTTAGCTGGGCCATTATTGGAATAAGTCCTTTCTAAGGAAACCATATTTATTCCAAGGTTCTTAAACTGCCTAAGGAGGCCCCTTGAAGAGAGGTCGCTAGTCTGTAAAGATCCCCAGTAGTATAATACTGTGGCCCCTCTTTTATATTATATTGAAAACCATTCATTACCAAACCAATTAAACCTTGCAACTGCTCTTATTATATCATTTATTTGAGCTTCTAAGTGTTTATTATTGGAATAATAATTATTATTATCATTCCAGGATTTCTATCACTCTCTGTAGCTAAAGGACTGCAAGGTTCCTGGTATCAGAGCGCTGAAAACTGGGGGTCTGGCCAGGAAATATCCTTAAATAATTAATTTTTAATTATTTATTCCTTGGAATGGTCTATTTATTTCTAAAAAATAAGTTAACAAACTTATAACATATATTTTTGCTCATTTGTTTCTCTAGTGGATCTTAAGACCAGCAAAGAATTGATCAATTATTATTCAAACCTTCTTAAAAAGAAAAAAGAAGAAAAACTCCCTAACTTTGTCCCTGTTTTTATAACTCCTGAGTAACAACAGGAGAAATTGCTTTATTATAAGCAGCAGGTGCTAAAAGACAAAGTACTTGAGCTTGAAAGAATTATCAATTTCAATTCTTTATTAAGGCAACATAAGGAGTGGAAGATTTATCAAAGGAAGCTTTATATTTATAAACTAAACAACCCTGAAGATAAAGAAAAATACAAAAATAATTAAAGTGATTATTTTTTCTAAAAAACATCATTTTGACATGTAAAAATACAAAAAAATATTAAACTTATATTTTTTGTTTTTATCCATCTCAGTGGACTTTTTTTTTTGGTGTTCTCATTGACCAGGACCTCCTAGAGGACGTCCCAGACAGTGTACCATTGGACTTACCCTTGGATTTATCCCAGGATCTGATTGGAACTCACTCAGACCCCGTTGGAATACCCTCCAAGGATAGTTGTGATCCCAACCAAGTGTTGGTACCCTTGAATTTAACTCTAATTAAGTTAAAATATTTATAAAAAATTATTAAAATATAAAACACACAAAAAATATTATTTTTATAATTTTAAAGTCTTTTTTCAAAGTTTTGACAAAAGACTTACACAATTTTTTTGGTGCTATGTATCAAAATATGCACAACACCCGTGCAACAGGTAGAGCCCCGTCATATGGATCTCTGCCCACAGGAACCCGTGCGTGCAAGGACTCCAGTTGCGAGCGTGATGAGGGGACTCAAACCCGTGACCATAGAGTCACACAGGATAACAATGGCAACGACCGTGGCTGCCAACTTGACCAACAGACCATTGGAGAGCCATCTGTTGCCCACCATATTATCCCAGGAGGGTACAGGTCCTCCTAGGCCACCCCAGCTGGATTCAACCAAGGAGGAAAGAGTCAAAGTATTAGTGAAAGAGCACGTGAGCTATTGGGAACAATTCAGGTTGGCTCAGACCCCAGAGGATCAACCAGGTATGAGAAAAGCCATTCCTCAGGCAAAGAAATCTCAGATTTCTCTGCAAAGGTTGATCCCAAAGAAAGAAGTAGAAGGCTACGTGCAGAACTGGAATCCTTGGGATCAGTTAGCTTCCTTAAAGGGAAAGGACCCCAAAAAGAAGAGTTCCTCAGCCCATCAGAAGTTAAGGAACCCAAAGGATTGGGACAGCATAATATCCTTAGCCCAGAAGTGGAAAAATGTGTACCACAATTAGATGTAGAAGCTCGTAATAGCTTTTCTGTAAATTTGTCTCACAATTTTACTATTATTAGCCAATGCTTTGAAAAAGTTTATCACCAATTGGACAAATTAAGTTCAAGTATTTTCAGAGTGATTGACACTCAGTCTCAGATTATGAGAATTGATGAGTTGGAAATACAACAAATCAAGGATAGTATAAGAGCTAGTAAGTTGGACCTGATGAAAAATATTGATGACAACCAGTCAATTCTTCAGGAATATATTCTTGGAATCATAGACCAGCTTAAGGAAGAAATTAAGAAAACTAGTCCTACTCCTTCAGCTCATCTGATTAACAAAATTGACTTATTAAGCAATAAAATTGATTTGGAGTTAGGTATGATTATGAATGATCTCAGAGATCTTAAGATCAATTCTACTAACTCTCCAGTCATTGACCTAGAAGAAACTAGGCCTTCTAGGTTTGCCAGTACTCCTAGTGTTCCTCCCAGAACCAGGATAACTAGGAATGAGTCTTTCAGACCCAGTCCTACTCCTGAAATGGAGCAGGCTTTGAAACTACTTCCTCCCATCACTGAATGGCCTAAATTCTCTGGAGAAAGAGAATACAACCATGTCAGTTTCATTAAATTTATTGAATATATTCTTTCTTCTTATGAGCTCCCTGATGAAATAGCTTTGGTAAGATTTCCCAGACTATTTGAAGGAGTAGCTCTTGATTGGTTTATCAATAAAAGAGAAGAAGTTGGATCTTTATCCTGGAATTCTTGGAAAGAATTGATCAAAGTGCAGTTTGGTACCAGGATTTGGAAAAGAAAGATGATGAAAACTTTTGAGAATTCCCAGTTTGATCCATCCAAGGACAAACCTCATAAGTGGTGCTTAGACCAGAAAAAGAGGTTAGACTGTTTTTATCCTGAGGCTGATAAAGAAGAAGTCAATGAAAGACTCCTCAACTTATGTCCTGGACAAATCAACCACAGTGTAAGGTGCAGAATGCCTATGGATTCAGATCTTTCCACCTTAATAGGTGTATTGGAAGAGAATATTGATATGAATGGTCTTGACAAAAGGGTCAATAGACCCCCCAGGGAACAAAATACTAGGAACAGGGAAGAATATATGGCCAAAACTAAAGAATTCTGTGCTACTAATCCATCTACCTTGGAATTCAAGAAGACTCTAGAATCAAAAGAGAAAGTATGTTGGAACTGTAACCAAACAGGACACGCAAAACCTGATTGTCCTCTACCTAGGAAAAGGATTAATCGTATTGAAGGAGAAGAGTATGACAGTCCTGACCCTCACCTTGATGATACTGATGGATCACTCTCTGATTGTGATCTAATGATCACTAACCCCATCAATGTTATTGAAGGTGGTATTGAGTCTTCTCTGGACATAAATTCTGTCAATGAAGATTCTAACTTACCCCAAAAATGGAATCCCAACATGAAGATTCACCACATCTCTGAGGCTAAGGCCTTGACTCTAAAACACTCTGCCAGTAAAAGTTACACTTCAGGCAAAAAATTCTATGCTATTGGTTTAATCCTAGGTTCCCCTGTTAAGTTACTTCTAGACAGTGGAGCATTTTGCTCTTGTGTTGGTTCAACTTATCTGGAGAAACAAGACCCAAAATGGAAGCTGAACCTACTACCAGTACCTCAGGCTAAGTTCAGCAGTTGTAATTCTGCTCTCAAAGCTGTTGGAGCATGGTCTTCTGATATCATACTCCCTCACTCTAAAGGATCACTCAAACTGAACATTGAATTTGTAGTACTCCAAAATGGAGTATGTGATTATTTTATCCTTGGAAATGATTCTCTTTGCTTATATGGTATAGATGTATTCCAAAGCAAGGGTAGATACTTCACTATAGGTGGAGACTGGAATAAGAAGTTCCAAATATGCCATGTCAATGCTCAAACTTCTGATTCAACTTATGAAAAACACTTAGAGAAGTTCAATCAGGAATACTTCTCTCAAGCTGCTTTGAATTCCCTTCTCAATGAAGAACAAAAACGGGATATCCTACAAGTATGCTTTGAAAACCAGAATGCTTTCTGTACCAAGGATCACCCCATTGGTAACGTCAAAGGAAATGATATGATCCTAACTCTAACCATTAAGCCTCCTTACCCACCTAAACTCAGGAGACCTGTTTACCCTTCTAGTCCAAAATCCAGAGCTTCTCTGGAAACCCATATTCAAGAGTTGGTTGACTTAAAAGTCTTAGGAAAGTAGGCCACAATGAAAAAGTGGATATTAATACCCCAGTAATTATAGCTTGGCACAATGATAAGTCAAGAATGGTTGGAGATTTTAGAATGCTTAACAACTACACCCAAGCTGATTATTATCCAATTCCAAAAATTGACCATTCTCTGCATAACCTGTCCAAGGCTAAATACATCACTACCAAGGACATGCTGAAAGGTTTTCACCAGATACCTATCAGCCCTGATAGCCAGAAATTCATGAGAATCATATGTCATTTGGGAATTTATGATTATCTTAGGATGCCTTTTGGTATTAAAAATGCTCCTTCTAATTTTCAAAGGATGATGGACGTGGTCCTAGGATTATTCATCAGAAAGGGGTGGATGATGGTATACATTGATGATGTTATCATTTACTCTGATCATTGGGATACTCACATGGAGAAATTAAGGCTAGTCCTCAAAACCATCTCTGCTGTGGGATTGAAAGTATCAATGAAAAATTGTAACTTTGGCTACGGGGAACTCAAAGCCTTAGGACACATTAGGGCGTATCAAAGTTAGCAAACCCGCCATTAGAAACCCGCCATTTTTAATGGCGGGTTTCTGAAATACACATACCCCCTAACTGGTGTATTTCAAAATGGCGTGTTTCATGAAAATGGCGGATTTAAATCATCAAAAACGCCATTAAACCCGCCATTTATGCATCATCATCCATCCACCATCCATAACATCAAAAAAACCCATCCACATCAGCAAATCCATACTGGTCCCATATCCATCGCATCACACACATCTCTATTTTTTTTCACATACCTTCACATACCCATCTTCACACAAATCCCATCATCATCTCATCACCCAACATCACTCACCACCTTTCTCAACATGTCCAATCAAACATCCCGCCAGCAAGTTGAAAACGCAAAAAAGCTGACTGAACTTTTGCTACTGTTTGACTCCCATTCAGACTCTGATTCAGACTCCGATTTGGAATCAACTTGGTTAGCTTTGAATTCTCTGTTGGCAAAGCAATACATGGTTCCAAGAATACACACTCTCCATAATCCTATGTATGAAAGGCAAAAGCTTCATCTCATCCCTGACTTAAGCTTCCAGCAACTGTTCCAAACTTTGTTGCCTTCTTTCATGAAACTTTTGGCAATGATTGAAGACCACCACATCTTCCAGAACAATTCTTGCAATCCTCAACGCGATCCAGCCATCCAACTTGCCGTTGCTCTTTGTAGATTGGGGTCAAATGGAAATGGAGCAGCAATCCATTGATTGGAAAATCTATTCTCAGTCAGTTACGGAAGCATTGACTTATACACCAAAAGAGTCATGATTGCTATCCTATCTTTCCGCCCCTTGGTCCTTTCATGGCCAACCAAAGAAGAACGCAAGGAGATATCTCAAGTAATGAAGACAGAAGGCTTTCCTGGTTGCATTGGTTTCGTTGATGGAACCACAATCCCCTTGAGTCAAAAACCCAACCTAGATGGCAAACACTATTTTGATTGTAAAAAAAGGCAATTGATTCATTTCTTTTCCAATCGCTATGATAAAACTTTGGATCACACACTGACCAAGTATGTTCCATCTCTTTGTTTAGATACTCCGTGGCACTACAACTTGTTTGCAATAACAACAAGAAGTTCATCTCCCTCCATGCTGGCCTTCCAGGTTCTTGTCATGATTCATATGTTTTCAATCGGATGTGGATTGCCCAACAACCAGAGATCTACTTTGACCAAGATTGATACCTCCTGGCCAATTCAGCTTATGCTAGTGGGAAATATGTAGTTCCAGCATACCGGAATGTTTCGTCCAATGATCAAGGAAAAACCAATTTTAACTATCATCTTGCCCAATCACAAGTTTGGATTGAGCATGCCATAGGAATTCTGAAAGGAAGATGGGCCAGCTTATGGGAGATGAAAAACCAGCTCCAATGTTCCAAAGATATGAGGTTCCTCATCAACTGGATTATCACTTGTGTAATCCTTCACAACCTTTTGGCCGACATCAAAGATGAATGGGACAAAATATTCCAAGATGATATTCCTGATCCGCCTCAAGTCATCCCTGTCTCACCTGGTCCCTCATCTTCTTCTATGAGAGAGCAGATTCTTCCTCTCACCCTTGTTTGCTTTGATGAGTAATTTTTGATTTTGAAATTGGTAAAAATTACCTTCACCGTATTTTTTTGGTTTTGGTTGTTCACCCAAGATTCATAGGCTGAGTTTTTTTTTTTATTTTTTTTTTTAGTGGACTTGAATCCAAAAACACCTCCACCTCAAACCCTGCCACTCACCAAATGCCACCCCCCTCCCCCTCACCACTCAACCCCTTCAACCTCACCCCACTCACTCACTGGTCAAACCCTGCCTCCTCCTCACAAAACCACCTCACTCATCACCACCAACTCACCGGTCAAACCCTGCCTCCTCCTCACCAAACCACCTCACTCATCACCACCACCTTACTCACCACCACCACCTCATCTCACCTCACTCACTGAATCCCCTCCTCCTAATCCTGGTAAGCCCCCTCCACGCTCTTCCTCTTCCTTCCCCTCACCATTTGCTGATCCTTTGATCATTCAACCTGTAGTCCCCCCCTGGATCCACCCCACTCACTCACCGGTCAAACCCTGCCTCCTCCTCACCAAACCACCTCACTCATCACCACCACCTCATCTCACCTCACTCACTGAATCCCCTCCTCCTAATCCCGGTAAGCCCCCTCCACGCTCTTCCTCTTCCTTCCCCTCACCAGTTGCTGATCCTTTGATCATTCAACCTGTAGTCCCCCCCTGGATCCCTTGGTCAATCCCTCAAGGTCAATCCCTCAAGGTGAGTCCCTCCCCTCCTCCAATTTCTCCTCTCTTCGATCAATCGGCCATTGATTGCTCGATCAAGCAATTGATTGCCAATCAATTGCCCAATTGATTGCAAATCCATTGGCATCAATCAAGCGATAGATTCGCAATCAATTGCCCAATTGATTGTGCCCAATCAATTTGCAATTGATTGGGAAATCAATTGGCAATTGATCGCTCAATCAATTGCCAATCGATCGAGCGATCTATTGCCAATCAATTGGCCAATTTTTTTGGCCAATCGATGCAGGGTTTTTTTAGGGTACAGGAACTGACTTCCCGATTTTTTTTTTTTTTTTTTTTTTTTTTTTTTTTTTTTAGGTTTTCAAGCTCGGCCAGAACACATTCTCTCAAGTCTTACGCCAACCAAGCTACATCCTGGGACAGTCTGGTTCGCCTAGTATGATGCTGGCTGCGGCTCCTCATCATTACCACTCCTCCCCATCCAATTCTATTCTTTTGATATCTATCAATTCCTTCACTGGCCACCAAACTAAAAATGTTATACATCCATCCAAATTTCACCTTGATCCTCACCTTGGGTGCCGCAAGTGCCTGGGAGGGAGAAAGATGGAAGGAGATGGTATGAAAAACATAAAGAGAGGTGGCAAGCAGAGGAATCGTTGATTTTCATCTCTTTTTGATTTTTTTAATCCCACCGTTTCCATAATGAGAACGTTGCTGAAATTTTTTTTTTTATTTGTTTGACCGGTCTTTTTGTTTGTCCAACCCCTTTTTTGATATTGATTCCTTCAATTCCTACCAAACTCAAAATGTTATACATCCATTCAAATTTCACCTTGATCCTCACCTTGGGTGCAGCAAGTGCCTGGGAGGGAGAAAGATTGAAGGAGATGGTATGAAAAACATAAAGAGAGGTGGCAAGCAGAGGAATCGTAGAAAAAGGAGGGCTCAAATGAGGGATTCGGAAATTTCTTTGGAGGTGACTGATGACTTGATCAAGGAAAAGTTTGCCTGGTCTAGACGAAAGCTATGCCCTTTGGATCTGTACCCTGCTATCATGGCTGAGAAGAAAAACAAACCTCGAAAACCCACCCAGGAAGAATTTAAGCAAGCAAAACAGACAATTGGGGCTTTCCACTTCTTCCACCATGGAAAAGTTATTGTTCTCGACCAATCTGATCACCATGCTCTTGTTGCCATCATTGAATTTGTACCTTTGGATTGAGGATCTGAGCAAGATAAGAAAGATATCAACTTTGTGACGACATTCCTTCACAGTTCGAAAAAATTTGTCAACCCGGTTGGTCCCTCAAGATCTTGGGGTGGAAAAATGTGGGCAATTGGTTGGCAAAAATTGATGAACCCTTTGGAGTTATTCGGACGTTATGTGAAGAAATCATCCATTAGATCTTCTACTCAAGAGTATGCTGTCCTCAACTTGAAGGCCGACAAAGTATCCCAAATTTTAGGACAAATGTTTTGTAATTTGGCCAAAATTGCCTTTGAATCAAACCATGATACCATGAAGGACAGCAACATCCCCTCTTTCTCTTTGTTGGAATTTGGTTTCAAGCCTACACCTTTTGATTGCTCCCCACACCTCACTTTCACCTTGGATTCTTTTTACAATTCTCCTCATATTGACAAAGGCGACATCTCTGGCTATTCCTTTTTACTTGTGGTCCCAACCAAAAAATCGAATGGTTGACTTATTGAAGATACGGATGAATATCAAGTTTCAGACGGTCAATTTGTTTTTCCTGACTTTGGCTTTGGAATTGATTTCAAGCAAAAAGGTATAGTAAAAATGGTTTGGGCGGCTAACAAGTACAAGCACTGTACCTTTCCAGCTGTGGACACAGCAACCCATACCATAATGGCCATGTCACTCCAAATTAATAAAAAAACTCAGAGCACTTGTAGGGACATGAAAAACGGCCAAATTTACTCTAGAGAAAAAAATATCAATAAAAACAAAAAAGATTTGTATATTGGTGGGGTTAAGAATGCTCTCAAACGTTGTTGTAGTAAAAAATAATTTGTTTTTCTTTCATCCATGCAAATATATTTACAAGCCCAGCATTTGAGTAATCTGCTGTATTTCTTCTACCGATCTACCACTGCCAATGCAAGCCAAAGCTACTGATACCTTATCCTTTTTTTTGTTTGCCCGTTGTTCCCTCTCCTTTTCCAGTTGCACTTGCTGCCAATCCTTCTCCTTTTCCTCTTTTTGAAACTCTAGCTCAGCTTGTTTCAACCTCCACTCAGCATCCAATTTTTGTTGATTAGCCAAAGTCTTGGCTTGCTGCTTTTGACCATCCATGGCCAGTTGGCAAACCCACTTTTGCTTTTCAAACTGAAGTTTATCTGATTCAATTTGTGATTTCACTGTTTTTTGGAGGGTAATGGCAATGAGCATCATTTTGAAAGCAAGGATATTGAATCAATCAACTTACATGAATCTTGCTTCTCCATGATTTCTTCAAAGCCCGAAAAACTGGAAGTGTTTCTCCTCTTTTGATGACTTCTTCGGTTGACATTGATGGAATTGGAGGCCTTTTGCTTACCCTTTGCAGAGGAGGTTTGAGTCTGAAAGTCCTCACTAGTATTTGAAGGCAATGTGGGAGGCCCCATTGGCTTGAGTTTTTGGCAAATCAAAAATGGATGAGCCTGTTTTTTTACAATGTAAATCAGTCAGGAGCAACCAGAAAGAATCAAAAACAATTTAGTTCCTTACTTGAGCCAATGTTGATGGCAACGGTGATCCAGGAATAATATCCTCCTCATTGGGCAAGTTCTCCAGTTGTTCTGCCCCAGGAAGAGAGCAATCAAAAGAAGGAAGTGAGGGGTCCAAGTTTGGGATTGACTGATCAATCAATACCAAAGTAGAAGTGATTGGAGCCGATTTTGTTTGAATATCCTCCTTGTCATCAGATGGGGGCCACTCCAAGGCCAAGGTTTGATCAAGGTCTCCATTGGTAGGCTGAGCATCCCCACCCAAGTCCTCGGCATCAACGGAATCGGATTGTTGGGCATTGAAAGCAGCTAGGGGGGTGATGTTGGCCTTCTTTCCGAAGATTTCATCCATTTGAATATAAAAAGGACAAATGGAGTCCAACTTATCAACCACCGAGTTGATTCCTTTGGCTTTGTCCAAGTCGGTGATACCAAAGCCAGTGGAGATAGACATGGAGTGGGACTTTTTGTACTTGGCTTGATAGTTTTTGAACCGCTCCCTCATCTGTTTGGATGACAGATCCAGCCTACCTTTTGTTTTGTTCTTGAGTTCATTGGCCATCAGGAGATAACCATTGACCTTAGAGGATTGAGGTTGGCTAACACGTGTTTCGTTGTCGGATCCAAAGCAGGCATTGTAGTTGGAGGGAATTTTCAGCCAGTTTACCAGGATGATGTGATCAGCTCTCTTGAGCTGACTTGAGCCCTTGAAAGCTGATGGGGGAGGATTGTTGTGGAGTTCCTTGGCCATGTTCTCTTGGGTGTGTTGGACTTGTGGGGGGAGGTTCGCTGAGGGGCCATTTGAAAGAGTTTGGGCTACGCAAGTGATGAGAGCAATAAAGTGATGAGAGTGGTGAAGTTTTGAGAGCAATAAAGTGGATGAGAGTGATCAAGTGATTGGAGCGCTTAAGTGATGAGAGTGATGAAGTTTTGAGAGTGATAAAGTGGATGAGAGTGATCAAGTGATGAGAGCGGTTAAGTGATGACAGTGATGAAGTTTTAAGAGAAATGAAGTTTTGAGAGGGATGAAGTGGATGAGAGTGATCAAGTGATGAGAGCGGTTAAGTGATGAGAGTGATGAAGTTTTAAGAGCGATGAAGTTTTGAGAGCAATGAAGTGGATGAGAGTGATCAAGTGATGAGAGCAATAAAGTGATGAGAGTGGTCAATCAATTTTATGATGAGGGTGGGGGTAAAAAATTTTCCGATGAGGTCGGAGGTAGAAGGAGGTGGGAAGACAGGGGTGTATGACGCGGACAGGTGGTGGATGCATTTAAATACTTTATTTGAAAAAACCCACTTATTTCAGGTTAACTTTGACACGTCTGATCTGAAATAAGTGGGTTTTTTTTATTTTTAATGGCGGGTTTGAAATGGCGGATCTGGGTTGAAACCCGCCATTAAAAAATGGCGGGTTTGGTTAACTTTGATACCCCCTATTGTCTCTGGACTAACCTTAGCTTCTGACCAAAAAAAGATAGCAGCAGTAATGAATAGGCCTATGCCTCAGAATAAAACTGAACTCCTATCCTTTATCAGCTTCTGCAGCTACTATATGAAGTATTTACCAAAGTTTGCTCTTGTAACCAAATGTCTGTATGCGATCTGCAACAACACCACTGTGTTTGAAATGACTCATGACAGAGTCAAGAACTATGAGGAACTCAAAATGGCAATGACTTCAGCTCCAGTACTGATCCAGTCAGATTACTCTTAACCTTTCAAGCTCTACATAGATGCCAGCATGGAAGGGCTAGGAGCTGATTTACACCAGAAGTCATAGAAGATGATAAACCAGTGGAAAACCTATACTCTTCATATCCAGACAAATTAAAGACACTGAGAAAAGGTACGGTGCAAGCCAAATGGAATGTCTGGGCTTAGTATGGGCTCTAGAGAAACTCCATTATTACTTAGAAGGCACCAACTTCACTGTTATTACTGACTGCAACCCTGTCAGGACATTGATGAACATGAAGACCCCTAGTAGGCACATGTTAAGATGGCAGATAGCTATACAACAGTACAGAGGACAGATGACCATAGTTCATCAAGCTGGGACTAAAAACCAGAATGCTGATAGTTTAAGAAGGAATGCATTACCCAATTACCCAAGTAATCCTGCTTATTATCCAAAGGATAATGATATCTTCCCTATACTTAACATTAACAGGTTAAACATTGAAGCTCCTATAATGGGAATCCACGTTTGTGAACTGAATGAATCATTGTTCAACTCAATCAAAGAAGCTTACAGTTCTGGCATAAAGACTCTGATCACTATTATGGAAAGTACTTCTCCACCTTCTGAACTGATCAATAGCCTACTTGAACCTCTTTTGAAGCCATACAAAGCCGGAAAGTTCACCATATAGGATGGTCTGGTATACTATAGGAATCAACATTCAAGTGTTATAGTCTTAACTAAGGATGACCATATGAAACATGTTCTGGCTGAGTGCTATGATAACAGCTCATCTGGTCATTTATCTGCAGATAGAACCTTGGATAAGGTCAAACAAACTGCTTGGTGGGTTAATTGGAGAGACTCCCCTATACAGTACGTTAACAGTTGTTAAACTTGTCAGAAGTCCAACAGAACTACTGGGAAACGGTTTGGACTACTGCAAAAGATTGCTGAACCCAAGAAAAGATGGGAGATCATCAATATGGACTTTGTAACTGGACTAACACCAGGAGGAGCCTATTCCTACAACTCAGTCTTGGTCATTGCGGATAGGTTCTCCAAGAAAGCAAAGCTCCTACCTAATCACAAGGAAGACACTGCTATGGAAGTTGCCCTATTATTTTGGAACAGAATCATTGCTGATGTTGGAGTTCCCAAGATTATTATTGGTGACAGAGATCCTAAAGTCAACTCTGAGTTATGGAGGAATCTACATGATATGCTTGGAACCAACTTAGCTTTCTCTACCGCTTATCACCCTCAGATGGATGGATTAGCTGAAAGGATGATTCAGACACTGGAAGACATGCTCAGGAGATTCTGTGGCTTTGGAATAGAATAAAATAATTCTGAAGGTTATTGCCACAATTGGGTTATAATTTTACCTGCACTGGAGATGGCCTACAACAGTAGCAAGCACTCTACCACTAAGGAAGCACCTTACATACTGGAAAGAGGATGGATTCCTAGATTACCCAAGGATAACCTTAACCACGCGTTGACCAATATTCACCCTACATCACTTGATTTCAAAAACATGATAAATGTAGCCAACAAACATGCTGTTAAGTGTGTCCAAGATGCTGTGAAATATAACCAGCAAAGATGGGATAAAACCCATAAGGAACCTGATTTAAAGATTGGTGATCAAGTCTTGATCTCTACCACTAACTTTAGCAAGTTGGGTGGAAATAGAAAGCTTAGACCAGCTTTTGTTGGACCTTTCACCATTAATAAACTTCATGGTAAAAATGCTGTGGAAGTAATCCTCAGTGATGAGCTTTCTAGGAAAAATCCAGTCTTCCCAGAAAGCCCCATCAAACACTACCACCCAAGGAATGGAGAACATACTCCTTCACCTGCAATACCTGTTACAGAATAACCTGAAAAGGACAAAGGAAAAATTAGCAAGATCCTTAAGGATAAAAAAGATAGGATCAATGGAAAAGACGTCAGACTGTACCTGGTTAGATACAAGGGAGAATCAGCTGATAAAGATGAATGGTTGCCTGAACATAATATCCCTGACGGACCTATACACCTGAGGAACTACAGATCAAACAGGAGGAATTAACTCAAACTTTCTTTTTTAGATATTGATATATCTTGGAGCGGGGGAATGTCAGCTTGCTACTATGTACAGAGCAAGACTGTCAAATAGTAACACAAAACTATGAAAAATAAGAATATCTCAATTAACAAAATAAGGAGTGAGAAATCCATGAATATTATTACAGAAATGAATTCCTCAGCCAGAATTAGGTAGGGTCACTCACTGACCCCACCCTTGAATTCCAAGTCCTTATATTTTTAAAATAATTAAAAAGAAAAGTACTAAAAATTACAACACCAGTATGGCACTTTTTGGCCATTCTAATATTTCACACGTATTGTCACCTATAAGGTTTACACCTAAAATTTACTCAGAATTGAGGTGTTTTGTATATTTTTGGAATTATACATGGAAATGTGTTATGTCACAATTCGCGCGCGCAGCCCCGCATCATTACATATCCCTACGTACTAGTAGCAGCAGATTCCCGCGTACTAGAGACCCGCGCGCAGCTGATTCTTCCAGGCACACAGCGGATCCTACCCTGCGCTCATCTGCACTAACTGATCCCCGCGTCTGGATCAGTCGTGACTAATCTGACAACCAGGTACCGCTCAGAAGAGCTACAACCTAATTAGGGTTGCCTAGTATATGTAAAAAACTGACATATGCATTACTAATGATCTAAAAAGATCAAAAATTAAAAAAAATTAATGAAAATTAAGTTCAAAACATTTTTTAATAATAAATCAAAGATCAAGGATTATCACGTAAATCACTGATCCTGATCTTTGAAGACCACAAAACACTGCAAGGAGTGTTGATAAAAATTATTGAAAATTATCTACATGATTAGCAGATGATAAACAATTTGTAAAAATCCACATCCACACGCTTTAAAGCAATATCAATAGAACAAATGAATGATGAGTACAGAATGATCAAATTTACGCCATAACAGATTAACCAATCCTGTGGCTAAAATAGTGCAGAAATCCAGCAGATCTGGGGACAGATGATTGACAGAACCAAGTGGACGTGCTAATCTTGCCCTGACTGGGTTGCCAGCCTCAGCCCACGAGCAGAACCCTCTCTAAGTTCCCTGAGAAGATCAAAATCACCCCAAAAAGGTATTTATACAGACCTCTTTGGATCCATTATTCCATCATCAGTTACCAGGAATTATTTATTACATATCAGACACCGTGTCATTGTTTATCAAGTGCTTATATGAAGATAAGCAAGTTATTTATGACTTAGTCTGTAGTAGTATTATTCACCCTTATTTACTAATCAGCCATTGAAGTTTAGTCAAGCAATCTACCCCATCTGCTCTGAAACCCTTCCAATTATTCCAGGATCTTTGTGTTAAAGTTCTCAGAGTGAGTGTTACCCTTCCTGCCTTGGCCATTTGTCCTTTTAAGCCCAGCCATTAGTGGAATAAGTCCTTTCTAAGGAACCCATCTTTATTCCAAGGTTCTTAAACTGCCTAAGGAGGCCCCTTGAAGAGAGGTTGCTAGTCTGTAAAGATCCCCAGTAGTATAATGCTGTGGCCCCTCTTTTATACCATATTGAAAACCAGTTATTACTGAAGAGAAATTATTGATTACAGATCTAACCACAAGACTGAGAGCTGAAGGAAGACAGTTTGATGAGTAAGATATGACAAAGAGAAAAAGAGACATGACACAGAACAGAAGAAGAGTCAGAGTTGAGAGACAGAACCAACAGAAAAGGGGGTCTGCCTAGTTGACGAGTTGAGTCTGAGGGTGAATCGAGAGACAAGATTTGGAGGCTGATATTTGCAGGGCAAAGAGACAGTTCAGATAGAGGCCTGGTAGGATTTAGACGACAAATCTCACCAGGCAGTACAGGGATATTGAGACTTGACGGCATGTTCAAGAGATGATTGACGAGTGAGGAGGAGATTTAAAGAAGGACGTTGGAAGTGATCTGGAGAGAAGGAAGGAAAGAGAACAAAAAGAAAAAGAGGAAAGAGAAACAGAGAGTAAAGTTGTGATTGAGTGATCCAGGAGCTAGGGGAGTTGGCGAAGTAGAATGGTTGTGGTGGTTTGAGTAATTGGGAGAGGGAGAACGATGGTCGTGAGACATCCCATGAGCCTTGCCAGGAAGAGTTTGAAGAACACTTCCCCCGAGTGAGTTTTATGCGGGGAACCCGAGAGGACCAGACGCAAACTGGGACTGGTGAGTGAAATCCAGCAAGTGAAATCCCAGCAGAGTGAAATCCCAATATGCCCCATGCCTGGTGAGATGAGAGGGCTTATAGCCTATGGAGACCAGATTGAACAAAGAAGAGAGAACAAAAAAAAAGAGAAAAAGAAGAGAAAAAAAAAGGAAAACAAGACATAACGAGAGGAAGAAGCACTACAAGGACCCGGAGATCTGAGAATAGGAGCAAAGAAGCTCAAGGCTAGAGATGCCGGCGCTTTTTGTGAGAGCATCAGCGGGCATATCCTCCGATCTAACCAGCTTGACCTGGATGTTTCCCGACTTTAGCTCATCACGCATGCCTTTGGTTTTTAAATCCAGGTGTTGGGTCTTTGAATTGGATCCAAATCGTTCGAGTTTGTCAATTAGCCCGCTATTGTCGGTGTGAATGATGATTGCTGTTGAGTCAACTGAGAACATCTCACAGGCCAGTGCTCTGATCCAGGTGGCTTCTTGAAATGCATCTACAAAGGCGTTCAGTTCAGCATCAGTCAAACTGAATGTGATATTTTTCTGTTTACAACTGTTCCAGGATACAGTACAACCATATACAGTGCATAGATAACCGGTTTGAGATCGTCTAGTATTTGGATCATCAGCCCAGGAAGCATCCAAGTAGGCGGAGATGAGGCAGTCGGGGCTTCCCACGTTCAGGCAGAGTTTGATGTGCGGAGTGCCCTTCAGGTACTTTCATGTCTTCTTGACCTTGTTCCAGTGGGGAAGGCCGGGCTTGACATTGAATCTGGCAAGGCTGGACACGGCAAAGCTTACGTCCGGTCGTGAGTAGCACACAATATGATTGAGCAAGCCTATGGCAGACCAATAGTTGATGTTTAGAGCCCTGAACTTCTTTAACTCGTCATCGGAAGCTGGCTTGAGTTGTTAATTTGGAGTTAGAGGAGATTTTCTGGGCTTGACATCCTCAAGGCCTAGCTCCTTAAGTCCACGTTCTATGCGTTTGGGCTGGCTGAGGAGGATCTTATCTTCTAACACTTTGATTCTCATCCCGAGGACCGTGTCTGGATCTTTTGCAGTTGAACCTGAGAAGCAATCTAGGAACTTCCTTTTGAATCCATTGCCATCACCAACAAGAACCAGATTGTCAAAGTGGAAGAACAGCCGAGACTTCCCATCGCGAGAGAGGTATAGGCACGGATCGCACAAGGATTCTTCAAAGCCAACTTCTTTGAACCAGGCCGTGAGGGTTTTGTACCAGTTCTTTGGCGCTTGCTTGAGACCGTAGAGAGACTTTTGGAGTTTGAGAAATTTACCGGTTCGCTTGGAACCTTTTGGAGTCTGAATGATGACTTCTTTGTCAACGGGTGAATGTAAAAAGGCACTCTTGACGTCGAATTGGCGAATCTTCTGCTTAGATTTGAGGGCGTAGAGAAGCAGCAAACGGAGAGTGGAAGGCTTTCCAGTCGGTGCAAAGGTGTCAGTGTAGTCGATTCCATGGATCTGATTGAATCCTTGAACGCACAGACGAGCCTTGTATCTGACCGGATCACCATGGCAGTTGTGCTTGATTTTGTAAATCCACGTTGTTTTGAGAATGTTCCTTGGTTCAGGCCCATCGTAGTCTTCCCACACGAGAAGGTCTTTGATTGAATTGAGCTCCGCATCCATAGCTTCAATCCATTCAAGGTGTTCTTTGCAATTGAGGGCATCATTGTAGGACTTGGGTTTGTAGTCATGATAAAATCCATATCTTTGAGGTGGCTTGATGCGAGATCGGTCACGCAAGGACCTTCCAGCTGGTCCATTGTCTTGTTGAGACAGCCGAGCGGAGGTTTAGGTGAGTTCCTCCACTGAGTTGGGATTCGTGACGTCTTCGGAAGAGGAGAGATCAGCGGATTCAGATTCATCGCTATCCAATGAAGATGCGGACTCATCCGAGCAATTGCGATACTTTTTCCAAGGAGATCACTGCTGATTGTGAGACAGGGGAGAGGGATCAGTTTGGTTGGGGAGTAGGCCAGAGTCAAGCGGTTTGGCTGTATTATCATGCAGTGAGTCGTCATCGAAGTCAAGACCAGAAGTGTTAGGTCGGGGCATGGACAGGAACTTCACGTGCTTTGTGGAGATAACAGAACCGAACTTTGTCAGCACTCGATATGAAAGCAAGAGAGGATTAAATCCTACTAAGGTGCCCTCTTCTCCCTTAGACTCAAACTTTGAACCTTTGACTCTCTTTTTGATCAGATAGATACACAGGCTGCCAATGGGTTTAAGGAAAGAAGAAGGAAGAGGTCGACCGTGTATCTTCACCCAGGGAGTTTCATCCTTGTCTTTGGTAGGGATTTTGTTCAGCATTAGGCAGCATGCTTTGACGACTTCATGCCAGACCGATGGGGGAAGCCTACCATCCTTGAGAGTGGCCCGAGTTGATTCAAAAATGGTTCAATTAGCACGTTTGGCTTGACCATTGTGTTCCGGGTGGTATGGCTCCAAAACAATGTGAGTGATGAATCGTTTGTCAAAGTACGCTGACAGTTTTGAGTTGACAAACTTGGTTCCTCCATCCAAACAGACCTCAGAGGGATATACACCATGCTGTCGATGTTCCTTTTCAAGGAGACTAATGATGACATCAGCAGTTTCCTCCTTTGAGGCCAGTGGAAAAGCAGCCAGGTAACCACTCTCATTGTCCATGAGCGACATGATGAATTTGTGGCCAACCTTGGATGAGGGTCGGATTGGTCCCATAAAATCAAGATGAATTCAATCAAAAGTCTTTGAACTGCAAGTAGATGAATGAGGGAATGAGGTCTTTGTGATCTTGCTCTTAACACAGTCAACGCATTGGAACCCCTGAATGACATCGTTTGGAATGTTGCGAATGAAGGGGGCAAGTCTTGACAGTGAGGCGTGGCCATATTTCCGATGAATCTCAAGGAGTGCGTCTTTGGGAGTAGTAGAGAGAGAAAAATGGTAGGATTTAGGAGAAGAGAGTGGAGTGAATGTAGGAGTAGGAAGAGTATACAGGTTGTCTTTGATCAACCCCTCAAGGATGAACTTGTCATTATGCAAAATCAAGAACCGTTTGTCACAGGAGACAATGGAGAAACCCTTGCTGTTTAGAGCGCCGGCGCTAATCAGATTGATGGTTATGTCTGGCACGTAGAAGGCTTTGGAGAGTTCAATTGTAATGTCCTTCCAGTGTAGAATTGCAGTTCCCTTCCCCTTGATCTCTAAACAGGCACCTTCTTTCCCGGTTCTGATAGGATCGCCCACGTAAGGTTCCATCTCACAGAAGAATCGGGAGTCGTTTATCATGTGGACTGACGCTCCACTGTCAAGCAAGAAGCGGCAGTTGTGGTCGCCGTGTTCGATCCATTGATTCAGTAAGGCAAGGTAGTGAGCCGAGTGGGATTTGACTTTAGCTTTAGATCCATTCTTCTTTGCCTTCCATTTGGCTTGGTTCTCTCTCCACCATTCGGGGGCCACATCAGGATGAAGATGCCAGCAATCTGCGGCCAAGTGATTTTTGTCTTGACCGGGATGGTGAAACCCTTCAATACATCTTTTGGGTTTGGGTCCTTTGGATTGATTTGGACGAGGTGAATGCTTTCCTCCAAACAGAGCAACATCTCCCTTAGATTTTGAACTTGATATAGATGATTGAGCGACAGATTTGTTGTTCAGTTGGGTGAGGTGATTGAGAACATACTTGACAGTGAGTTCCTTGTTGGAATGCATAATATGTTGTTTAAAGTCCTCCATGGAAGGGGGAAATTTGAAAAGAAGTAGGTATGCCACAATGTCATCTGGAAGTTTGATTCCTACTTCCGCCATCTTCTTGAGACTAACCTTGACCTTAGTGATGAAGTCAACAATGTCTTCTGGATTGAATGTGAGGTATAAGAAATTATTGAATACTTGGGCGCGATTTGAGGCGAATTTTTGAATGATCGCCTTCCACAGGAGTTTAGCTGAATTCCTGTTTTCGGCGGTGAAAATGTTCTCGTGAGCAGTTGAGTCAAGTTTAGAGATGATCAAGAGTTTGAGTTTGTTGTTGACTGAAGATTCAAGAGTAGAGGTGTCGTCATTCATGGCAATAGAGCAACCCCTGAAGTCAAGAATTGCATCCATTTTGTCCCGCCAAATGCCATAGTTATTGTCACCGAGCAAGGGAATGGTTTTGAGAGCCTTCTTCAGCATCGTCTGTTGGAAGTCCATTGTGCCCATCAAATCCTCCCTGAGTCCATGGTTCCTTGGTTTGAGTGCTCCAGATCTGTACGAGAGACGTTCGGCTTTGAACCGTGAATAGCAATTATTGATTACAGATCTAACCACAAGACTGAGAGCTGAAGGAAGACAGTTTGATGAGTAAGATATGACAAAGAGAAAAAGAGACATGACACAGAACAGAAGAAGATTCAGAGTTTAGAGACAGAACCAACAGAAAAGGGGGTCTGCCTAGTCAACGAGTTGAGTCTGAGGGTGAATCAAGAGACAAGATTTGGAGGCTGATATTTGCAGGGCAAAGAGACAGTTCAGATAGAGGCCTGGTAGGATTTAGACGACAAATCTCACCAGGCAGTACAGGGATATTGAGACTTGACAGCATGTTCAAGAGATGATCAACGAGTGAGGAGGAGATTTAAAGAAGGACGTCGGAAGTGATCTTGAGAGAAGGAATGAAAGAGAACAAAAAGAAAAAGAGGAAAGAGAAACAGAGAGGGAAGTTGTGATTGAGTGATGCAGGAGCTGGGGGAGTTGGCGAAGTAGAATGGTTGTGGTGGTTTGAGTGATTGGGAGAGGGAGAACGATGGTCGTGAGACCTCCCATGAGCCTTGCCCAGAAGAGTTTGAAAAACACTTCCCCCAAGTGAGTTTTATGTGGGGAACCCGAGAGGACCAGACGCAAACTGGGACTGGTGAGTGAAATCCAGCGAGTGAAATCCCAGCAGAGTGAAATCCCAACAATTACCAAACAAATTAAACCTTGCAACTGCTCTTATTATATCATTTATTTGAGCTTCTAAGTGTTTATTATTGGAATAATAATTATTATTATCATTCCAGCATTTCTATCACTCTCTGTAGCTAAAGGACTGCAAGGTTCCTGGTATCAGAGAGCTGAAAAAAGTTCTGTGATCTCTCAAGAGCTATTGAGTAAAGTAAAAATGAGAAAAGCAGGATAGTACTTTTAAGATGAGAGGTTAAGTACCAAGCAAAGAAGCTTTTCTCCAATGCTACTCCCAAAGAGGAGGAAAAGAAGGAATCATCCATACTCATGCATGGACAACTTATTTACTATGAATACAGGGTCTCTTTATCCCAAGTTTTTTACTTTTCCTTCATGCAATATATCTTTATAAGTTTTATGGTAATTTGTTTATCCTATCTGATAGCCTTTCTCAACAGATAAAAGAAAGCATTCCACATTATTTTCATAAGATGTACCTGTCTGTAGTATTTATGTCCGAAATATATGTCAAAACCTGTCTTTTTTAGTGATTTGTTATTTCCAAACTTTTGAAATATATCTTATTTTTTAATATATTTATTTGAGGAAGGGTGATCACAGGTGGGCATTGGGTGATTGCCTGTCATTGTTTGATCATTTGGCTAATTTTTAATTATTTTATGTGAAATTCATGTGGAGTTTTGTGGTCCATGAAGATTTGTTAATGTGATTGTTGTGGAAACCTTTATTATTGTTTTATTTAAGTTGTCTACCTTATGACTGCCTTTTATGATTCTTTATTCATTTTTCAGTGATTTCAAACTGTCCTCTCTACATATGTCTACATATGCATGGCACATGCATAGGGGGTGTAGCAGTTTCATGCAGTACCTTGTTGACACAATTTTTCATGGAAGGTTTGAAGAGCACATGCTTGAAAGCTGCAGGCGGGAGTCCAGGAGTGGAGAGCATCTAAAATTGATGCTCAATAACTCCCCTTTGGCTAAGGCCTTTCTAGTGCCTCAAAATAGTAAGCAAGGGCTTTAGCAAGTGTGAGGCACAATTTTGGTTGCTAAGCCCACTCCCCAGGTAGCTAACAAGGGTTGACCCGGAATCATCCCCCCTTGACAACCACTTTCCACCACCAGTCAACAGGAATCTTGGAGGGGGAGGGGCAAGAGTTAGGGGAAGGGGATATGGGACTAACCTTGGGTGGATAATTTGATGGTTGGACATTGATGATGATGGATGGAAAATGGTGATGAAGGGGTTTATTTGATGGAGTTATGGAGGGCACTGCCAATCCTGGCAATGGTTGGTGTCAGCAAGCTCGATAATTGTTTGTAATTTTGTCAATTTTTGACTGAAATTGTGGAGCTTTCTACGTAGTAAGTCCTATTTAAGACAAAATTGCAGCTTGTGCTTGGAAAAATTAGCTAACAAGCGGGTTTAACAAGACAATTGTGGCAAACCTGTGTCAGATTGCCACTTGTACAGAGCAACCTGTCAAAGCAGATTAAAAATGAAAATAAATTATAAAATTAAAAGGAGTGATAAATCCCAAAATATTATTAAAAATTTAGATTCCTCACCCAGAATAACATAGGGTCACTCACTAACCCCAACCTTCAATTCCAACTCCTTATATTTTTAAACAATTTTAAAGGAAAATGACCAACAGACCACAACACCACTATGACACCTTTTTTTGGCCATGTTAATAATTCACATGAGATCTCATTTATAGGTTCAAACCTAAAATCCACTCAGAACTGAGGTGTTTTGTATATTTTAGGAGTTACTGGCGGATTTGTGTTGTGACAAAATTCCCATGCGCAGCCCAGGATCCATACAGCAGGGGTACACACGCCTGACACTCAATATGTAGGCATCTGTCAAGAAGCCCGCAGGCAATATGCTTCTGCCTGCGGATAATGGAATCCCACACATAGCTGTCAAAGCGTGCACGCGTCAAGAAAAAATGCTCATCTCCTGAAAGATAGGTACCGCAAGAACATGCTAAAACATGCATGCATGCACCATGCATATGTAACAAATTGACAGACGGATAGAGGGATTTTGGAAACCTCAGAATATTGAATAAAAAATATAAAAATAAAAACCTAAAGCAAATAAATTGTGAGAAAGAATTATGAAGGATGTCACGTAAATGTGATTGCAAAATCTTTATCAACCACAAAACATGCCAAAAAGTTAACCCGGTAATTATTAAAAATTACCAACAAGTGCAGAAGATGGCTTGGAATCTATAAATACCCACCTATACCCATGTTACTTGAAAGAAAATGATACAAAATGATGAAATATGCCTGAACTCTAAAAATAAAAAAGTTAAATTTAAACAGTTCCTGATAACTATTTCACATACAAATATGACACAGGCAAAGCTAGAAAATTGACAGCACCAAAAATAAGTGCCAAACTAGCCTTGACCAGCCTGCTAGCCTCACCCCACAACCACAACCCTCTCTATGTGCCCTGAGTAGGTTGTAATACCCCAAAAGGTATATAAACCACCCTTTTTGGATGGTTTCTAACCCCAGTAATTTTTATTAATCAATCCAGACCCTTTTACATCTGAGATCAAGTGTTTATATAAGATAAAAAAGTGCTTTACGGCCTCAGTCTGATAGTATAACTGTTAATTCTAACCTTATTATAAATTCCATTGGAGAATATTGGCAATATCCCCAAGAATTGTCCTGAGAACTTTTCAACTGTGAATTTTTGCAATTTTATTGGAGTTCCTGCTTAAAGTAGAAAGTTATCTCCTCCTTGATTCCAGGCATAATTGCTTCGAGACAGCCAGTCCACCCATTCCCCTTGAGTAAAATCCCCTTGAGAAATCACTTAGGACCTCATTTTCCCAAGGTATTTATACGGTTCAAAAGAGCACATTGAAGAGAGGTTGTTCCAATAAAGATCCCCTGTTTGCATTAATATTGGAACCTCTAGAAAAATATATTCAAACAAATTTTTAATCAAACCAAACCATCCAAACATTGCACTTGCTCTTAACCAATAATTCTGAGCATTTACGTATTTTCTTGGAATTATTATTGTTCCAACACCAATATCACTTGTTTTAGCTAAAGGACGGCAAAGTTCCTGGTAACAAAAAGCTGAAAACCTGAGTAGGTGCCTACAGTTTTGCATGTAAAAAACGGGAAGCCTGCATTTTATGGATGCGGGGCTGCAATCTGGAATTGTGAAAAAATGCAAAACTGGACATAAATCCCAAACTACACACAACACTCAGGTTTTGACCAAATTTTTGTGGTGGTACCTACACATGAAAGTATATGTGAAATATATGTAAGCTTACTGATACCAGGAAACTTGAAGTCCTTCAGGTACAGCAAAAGATATTGGTATTGGAATAATAATAATTCCCAGAAGAACATTTAAAATACTCAAAAATAATGATATGGTAAGAGCAAGTGAAAATTTGGAGTTTGGTTTGGTTCAAATTGTTCTTAATATATTTTTAAAGAGGGGGAACAGCTTATACAGAAATGGGTTTACAGAAAAAAACCTTTCTTCAAGGGGCAACTTTGTGAGGTGTAAAGACCTTGGGAGAATGAGTTCCTGATGATGCACAGAAGGGGGAGACTCAAGGGAATGGGGATGAAAGGCAGTTTAAAGCACATAAGTCTTGATAAAAGGAGGAGAAAAAATACTTATTTCAAGAGTTGGCTCAAGGATCTTGCAGAAATTCATGGTTGAAAGGGTTCTCAGGGCAATATTTGGATTTTTTTCTGATTTTTTTCAATGGAATTAATAGTGGGGTTTGAATTAATAGTTATAATAAAAGAATGAGGCCATAAATCACTTTTTATCTCTTATAAACAATCAATCAAGGATGGAAATGGGTCTACTTTGATACCAAAAATTCCTGCAGGTTAAATCATCCAAAGAGGGGTGTATATATACCTTTTTGGGTAATAGGGCCTTCTCAGGGCACGTAGAGAGGGTTGTGCTTGTGGGCTAAAGCTAGCAGGCTGGAAAGGGTTAGTTTGGAACGCATTCTTATTTCTGTAACCAAGCTGGACCTTTCTGTGTCACTTTTGTGTGTGAAATAATTATCACAATTTGTTAAAATGTTAATTTGTTATTTTTACAGTTTGACATAGTTCCTGATTTTGGATTACTTTATTTTGATTTACATGGTAAAAATTGCATATTTGTAGATTCTACACAATTTTCTGGAAATTTTGAAAATTTTAATAATTTTTAGGAAACTCCTCAATATGTTTCTTGATATTTTTTGTGGTTCATAAAGATTTGATAATGGTATTTAAGTGACAACCTTAATTATTGTTTTAACTAGTTTATCTGTCTTATAATGTGAATTTAATATGTTTTATTCAATATTCAGAGGTTTAAGACATCCCTCTATATTTCAGTAATTTTTTTACATGTGCATGATTCATGTATATGGTTTTGAACATGTTCCTGCAGTACCTGGCTGTAAGGAGTGGTGCAGGTATTTTTGACGCACGCCTCTCTGACAGCTGCATGCAGGAATGAAGCATCCGTAGCCAGAAGCATATTTCATGCGGTTTTCTTGAAAGGCGCCTGACTTTTGAGTGTCAGGCGTGTGTAACCTGGCTATATGGATGCAGGGATGCGCGCGGGAATTGTGAAAGAACACAAATCTGGCTGTAACTCCTAATATATACAACACCTCAATTCTGAGTGAATTTTAGGTGTGAAACCCTATACATGAAATTGTGTGTGAAAAATGAAAATAGCCAAAAAAAGTGCCATAGTGATGCTGTGCCCTTTTGATCATTTTTCTTTTTAATTTTTTAAATATGAAGGATTTGGTTTTCAAGGGTGGGGTCAGTGAGTGATCCTACCTCCTTTTAGGTGAGTAATCCAAATCTACAATTATATTTTAGGATTTCACACCTGTTTTATTTTTAATGATTTATTTTTATCTTTATTCTACTTTGAAAGGTTGCTCTGTACAAGTAGCAAGCTAAAAATATCTAAATGGCCAAAAAATTACTTTTAGTGGTGCTGAAGTTTTGGGCCATTTTGTTTTTTATTTATTTAAAAAAAAGCAGTTAAAATTGAATGGTGGTTTGAGTGAGTGACTCTACCTTATTTTGGATGGAGAATCCAAATTGTTAATAATATATTAGAATTTCCTCCTACTTCTTGTAGTTGAAAATTTTATTTCATTTTATATGCTATGAAGGGTTTCTCTGTAAAAGTAGAAAGCTGAAAGCAATAAAATTAGGAGTTAAAAAGAAGAAAAAAAATTGCAGAAGTCTATGGTAGATCAACTGAAAGTATGATATTAAGTTTTGAAACTCAAATGGCTGGATATCATAGGATTTATCAGAGTTAAGGTCTTCAAACAATTAAATGGCTTATTTCAGGAATATCCATGTTTTATTTCAATTGAAAAATAATTTTCCAAGAAAAAAAAGGTTTATTCTAAATTTTATTAATATTTTTAAATATGAAAGGATTGAAAATCTTCACATGCCTCAAACAGCATTCAGGTCCTTGTTCTTTCATTCATTTATCAATTTTGTTGGATATGCACCTCTTGCATCCAGTTCAGTCTACTTTTTTGTCTGTTTCTTTAGCAAATTTTCTTTGCAGCCACTTTTTTTTCAGCCACTTTAATTTTTGAGTCAGATTTTTTTTGCCTGTGCCTGTGTTTTTTTCCATGTCTGCTTTTTTTTTAATGTTGTAAAAAACAAGTATGTAACAAGGTCAGCAGATGAAAAAAATGTAACAACAACAGCAAATAAAAAACATGTGACAAGGACATTGGATGCAACAAGGAGCCCGTAAAATACATAGAAAAAGTACAAAACATGTAACATGGACAACCAACCTCACAAGGAAAAAGAATGAAACAAGGAAAGCACATTTAAAAAACAAGATTTAACAGAGCATATTGAAAAAATATGTAATGAACACTGATTCCTCCCTTGGTTCAAACTTTTGGTCCAATCATTCAAAATCCATATAAAACCTCTGCCATCCAAATTTCATGCATGTCCCCCTCAAACCAGAAATCAACACCAAAAAGGTTTTTCCTATGTTGAAATAAAAACACAATGATTCACTTTCCAAAATCACATAGAAGAAGGTCTGCCTCACCTTACTTTGTGGTGCCAAATTAACTACACCAATCAAATTCCAATGCCAATTGTTATTATAACCATCAAAATAATTTGGAGACCTCTTCCTTATCCCCACCTCCACCATATCTTCTGAAAAATGGTAAAAATAGGAGGAAAAAATTATTTATTGTCATAACCATAACATACCAAATCAACACATGATAATTATCCCATTTCCCATCTTTAAAAACTGCCACCTCTCCTTCCCAACCACATCAATCATTTTGAAATTGAGAATACTCCTCATTCTATTTCAATTTGAAACATTAACCATCTCAATTTATTCTATGATTTACCAAATTCAAGTGAAATCCCTCCCCCTCCTTGCAAAAATTCTTATGCAACTCCTCAAATTCCAAAAATTCCTATTTATGTGGAGAGTCACCCTAATTTGTTTCACATAAATGAGGATATCAATACTGCTTTGGACCATCTACCGCTGAATAAACATCAAATAAATTGACATTTTGATCAAATAAAATATGAGAATGGCCATATTCCCCAAAATCTGCATCACATGTAATTTAAAAATACCTGGCAGGGCAACCACAACAGTATTTTTTTCAAGATAGTCACATGGAGCTCAAAAAATTGGGATAGTCACATGGAGCTCAAAAAACTGGGAGAAAATTAAATCATGGTTAAAACTAAAGAGAACAGTCAACAAGTAGATATTAGCCACCCTGTTGCATGGGGGTGGATGGAAACAAATCCTTTTGAACCATACACTCCATGGCTGACCATTTCATGCCGAAATCGCCAAGAAGTCTTTTTCAAAAATGAGACAAGCTCCCTGTGCTGTAGAAATGGAAAGGTGTAAGTAAATCAGCAAAGACTACCACATTAGTTGCTCCATATTTTCAAGATTTCTACTAGCAATCATCATTCCCATGAGCATAAAATTCTCTTAAATTCCAGGCTGAAAAAACCTACTTTTCCCTTAAAATAATTTGGAGTTGAAAAAAATAATTGCAATGTACTCAATTTAAAGACAAGGGGAATATGAAATTGTAGGATGATTAAAACAATTTACCATGAAATTGGTATTCTTAACCCCATTGGTTTAAATCAACCTTCATTCCTCCAATTTTATATATTTTACAGGGAAAAAGGATTGAAAAATTGGCATAGATGGCGCTTTCCTGTGGAACAGGATTTGTTTCTCAGGATTCAAGACATTTTATACAAATAAAATGGTTTGATAGATATATTTGAAAGAGTTTCTCCTGAGTTTTGTCCGAATCCCTCCATCAGGCTTGCTGATTCATCTTCACAAAATATGGATAAAAAAATTTACAACCTACAAACAGGAGGCAAATAGCTGCGTGCAATAGCTAGAAGGTATGGTATCAACTATATCTTTTGGTTTCTGATCATTAAAAAAAAATTAAAAATGGATATTTATTGCACACAGGTAATTATACTGCTCAATTGACCCATAGAAATTTTTGATCAGGAACTCAGATAGCTCCTTGAGGATGATAAGTGAACTGAGAAAATTGTATGACACTTCTGACTTTTTTCTTTTTGATCCTCATGGTGAATTTGGTTGGTTAAAAGAACCAAGTGAACTTGGTTGGTTTAAAGAATTCAAAGAAGAAAAAGGAAAGAATAGCTTCAATGCCATGAATTACTATTCAAATTTTCTGGCATTTTGTCATTTTAATTATTCCCTTTTGAACTGGGGTGGTTTAATTTTCCAGCAATATTGTGTTGAACAATACATAAAAATTGAGACAGAAGGATTATCATATATTTGGAATAATCAAAAATAATGTAAGTATTGAAAAGTTGTACAATTTTTTGAATGAAATAAAAAATGCTGTTGATTTGTGTCAGGGAAAAGATAAGTTGGTTTCTCTTCAATTTTTTATATGAGATTTATGGTTATCTTCTACCAATAAGTATGCATAACTTGAAATTTCCTTATTCTTAGGTCATTTTTTTATCCTTCCTCAATCATTTATAGGCTTCCCAAGGAACATGAAGGACTGATATCAAAATTTTATGGCAATGATTCAGCACATGGGAAATCCTCATATTTACATAACATTCACATGTAACACAACATGCCCAGAAATTTTAAACAAATTTTTTCCAGGTCAAACAGCAAAGGATAGGCCAGATATTGTATTGTGTGTTTTCAACTCAAAATTGAAAATTATTTGTGATGAAATACTGAAGGATTTAATATGTGGGATCACAATGGGACAAATTCATTTCATAGAATTTCAGAAGATATGCCTTCCTCACACTCACATCTTGGTGATCCTGCATCATGACCACAAGCCCAGAACATCTGAACACATTGAAATTATTATTTTTGCATAGATTCCCAATGGAAACACTTAGCCTCATCTTTTCCAAGAAGTAAAAAGACACATGAAACATGCACCATGTGTTATTTTGAACCTTGAAGCCACTTTCATGAATAATGCATGCAGAAAGAGATGCCCCAAAGACTTCTTCCCCAGACACATTATGGGTAAAACTTCATATCCTATCTATCAGAAAGGCCAAGATGAAGTTAAAAAATATTCCCCCCCACCACCAAATAAGAAATGTCATTGATAATCCCAGGTTTCACCTTAAAACACCTATCCCTTGGAAAAATAACAATGCCACATCAATGTAGAAGTATGTGCGATATATGAGATGTCAAGTATCTCTAAAAAAATGTTTATAAGGGCCATGAAAATGTTGCTGGGGATGTAGGTGGAAACTTGGTTGAAATGAAATATTTTAGGGATTTAATATGGGTTGCTCAACCTGAGGCATGCTGGAGAAATTTTTCCTTTAAATTTTCTGCTATTTCACCTGCTTTTATATAACTGGAAATTCACCTGCCTGACCAAAAATAAGTAATTTTTGAACCTGATGAAGCACTGGATGAAGTTTTTCAAAAATAAAAAAATTGACAATTTCCGCGAAAAGAATATTTAAAAAGGAATTAAATTGACCCTGAAGAAAGGACCATCAAATATTCTACATTTTGATAACATTTAACATTTCATCCCAAGAGAAAAGAATGGAGGCCAAGACAGAGAAGTCTTTAAATTTGGAGTGATTATAATGTTTATTTTTGAGATTCCAAGAGGTGGTTTCTCAGATTTTTGTTTAATAATTGTGTTGATGAAAATTATTATAATTTCCTTAAGCAGGTAAATTAAATGTCTTACAGCCAATGTTAAATTTGCAACCTTGCAACCCCTGTTCACTACCAAAAACGGGTCATGTGGCGCAATTTGCAACCCATTTTGGGTTGCATAGGGCCATTTGCAACCCATTTGAGTCGCCAAAAGCCATTTGCGACTCAGGTGGGTTGAGAATAGCCTTTTGCAACCCAATCTGGGTTGGAAACCGCGCCGCACAACCAATTTTGGGTAGTTAATGGCAAAAAAAACTAATTGGGTGATGTTTAATTCACAACTACCAGTTGTGTGGGAGTTGTGTAGGGCCCTACACGCCCCAATGGATGCGTGGGGGCCCATACAAGCGTCCAAAAAGCATGTGCAGGCAAAAACACGCGTCTACACGCGCCCAAGGGGTTGTCTCAAACACGCGCAACCCCCAGGGGGACATATACCCCCCGTACATGGCATATTTGGGTTTTGTACCCCATACATGGCCTTTTTGAGCTGTTTTTGGGGGTACGATGCCCCCTGGGGGTTGTGTCAAATGTTTTGGGTTCCCCTGGACCGCATTTGGGTTCCATCAACCCAATGTTGGGATCAACGCTTGCTATGTGGGACTGTTGTTCCAAATCTACAAATCCAAAAGTGATACCAAAGTGAAATTAAAGTGAAATAAAGTGAATCTGTAACCACATCATCAAAACTAAAGGGAAACTGCAAACATACAGCCCACAAAATTAATCTTTCTGAATTTTAAATTGAGCAAACGTGGTAGTTTTTCAATTGAAATTTGGATTGAATAATGAAGTAGCATTGAATTTTTTTGAATTATGGGAACAGTGGCAAGCCCTCCTTTCAAAATTTCCGTGTTCAAGTACTACATGAGTGCAATGAACAAAGCTGGGGAAAAGAAGGATTTGGGGAATGAAAAATTGGAAGCCGCAATTGCAATCTCATCAAGGGTGACAATTGAGGAAAAAAATGTGTCAAAAATAGACAATACCTCTGGTGGTGAGTAAAATTTTATGTTACTCTGGTCTTTTTCTGATTTGATTTGATTGAAACTTCATTTAATTTTATTGAAACTGATGGAGTGCATTCCATCAATATAACCATGAAACTGTAAATATGAATATGTATTTATGACAGGTCCACTTGCCCCACCTCCTGTGAGAGCTTTTCCTACTAGAGAAGAGGCAAAAATGTATTGTCAAACATGGGAAATGAAGCATGGTTATGCTTTAACAGTTTTCAACTCAAAGCGTGATAAATATGTAGATTTAGCCTGTGATAGACATGGTTTGTATGCTGGGCAAGCACTCACCAAACCGTCAAGGCAGACAAACACAAGGAAGGTTGGGTGCAAGTTTTCAATCCCTGCTAGTCAGACAAAGGCAGACCTCTTCTGGAAAATCTCCTTCAAGAATGATCAACATAAGCACAAACCATCTCCACACCCCTCAGTTCATCCTCACCTGAGGAGAATCTCTGGGGTAGCCTTAGACAATCTAAAAGAAGGCTTGAATGATGGGATCAATACATTTCAACTCAAAAGAAAATTGAGAAAAATTGATTGTGGAAAATACTTTGATGACCAAACAATCTATAAAAATTAGCATAAGGTAGTGCTAGAAGAAATAAAGGGGAAAATTGTTATGGAGGTCATCTTTGAACAACTTGGTACTTCAGGTTGGGTTTGTTAGGAATTCCATTCAACCTCTCACCTGAAGGACAACTACTCTCTCTCGAAGGTTTGAGATGCGCTTGCATCAAGAATTCTGAAACCTAACCCCAAGAGACCACTCCCAGGGGTGGGCTCTTTTCTCCTCTTCCAATTTTTTCCAATGTTGACCTGCTTGGGATGTGATTGTTCTGGTCTTCTTGAGAAAAGACTCCAAAATATATATTTTATTCTTCTCTTCTATTTCCCTTTCTTCTTTTCCTTTTTTTCTTCTTCTTTTAATGGTCACTTGACTCTCTACATTCCTCAATCTTTCAACCATGCTACTTGAAAAACCCACCTGTTTGACTATCCAGTACCTCAACCAACTCTCAGTCTCCTTTTTTTGCCATTCCCTGCCTGGTAAGATTATTTGCCCCTCAACTCTGCAATAAATCATCAACCTGATCTCACCTCTCTCAAACCAGCTCTTATCTTCATCCTCTGTCCCAAGTCTGCTACTTCTTGCCTGTTCAGAATTTGTGTCTCAGCCTCCTCAGCCTGTCTAGCCTCTTGTGTCTGCACTGCCTGTTGGTCTTCTTTGTTTCTTTTTATTTGATTTCCTTGCGACTCTGATTCTGATCATAAATCTCAGTCTGCTGGTTCTTAGTTGTCTAATATAACCTCTCAAAATTTATCATGGTTAAAAGCCAAAAATGGACATCAAAATCTCACCATCAGAATGAACAAACCAGAAGGGGCTATGTACTAATTTCACCAAGTTGCGCTAAAGGCTGCTGTTTATCCAACTCCTCCTCTGAACAAAGAAAAATTCTCAATCTGGAGTGACAAAATGTTGATTCTATTTGATATCAAGGACATAAAAGATGCTATCACAAGGAAATCCGGACAACTCTCCACCAAGAAAGACAGGGAAATTTGGGCAGTCATCCTATCCAAATTAGAAAGCATAAATCACACCATCCTTGTCAACTCCTCAAACATTAACTTCTCTAAGCTTCTCTGGGCCAAAATTACTTGTTGCTTTGCTTCCTCCAAAACAGCCAATTAAGCGCAGGTATTAAATGACTTTCTCCACTTCAGCTTCAATGATAATGCCATTGATGGATTTTTGAAGGATAAAAAAAAGGCTTTAACGCGAATGATGGATGTTGGAATTGAATTACCTAATGATATTCTAGCATACTTGATCCTCTTTAATTTTCCTCCTGTCCTCAAAAATTGCAATCAGAGGATCATGCATGTCAAAAAATTCCTGAATGTTGACGTAGTCTTCAACCATCTCATACAATACAACAACAAGCGCAAGGCCCAGTCAAATTCTACCAAATCCAATTCTGATCTGACCTTGGTAACAACTAAAAAAAAATCCAAGAAATAGAACAAAAAGGTCAAAATGCTCTGCAGAGAAGGATACCACAACCCCAATGCACCTCACTCCAAATCATCCTGCTTCCATTTGCATCCAAAAATTGCTCCAAGTTGGTGGGTCAAACAACAAAATGAATGGAAAAATAAGATTAAAAAGCAACCAACCCTCAACTATCATGCCCTTCTAACCCTCTGGATAAATCCCAAAAAAAGCCCCAATCTACTTCCCAAATCCGGTGTAATATCCAAATATTTAACAATGTAAAATAATTCTCTAGCTTAGGTATGCAGGAAAAACTGAAAGAAGTGAAAACCGGCAAACTTGAAGCTAAACTCAAAATACAAGCATCAGGAACGGTGATGCTGGAATGGAATGAATCAGTCATTACTCTGGAAGACTGCGCTTACATTCCAGGCATAGTTGTGAAACTAATCAGCCCAGTATTACTTGAAAGTAAAGGATGTAACCTTACTCAGAATCATAATCATTTCAACATGACCAGGATGTGCCAGAATAAGCTAAAAGGGTCAATCAGGGACAACCTGTTTGTAATCAAAAAAACCTCAAACAATAGGAAAAAACAACTCAGTCAATCATGTCAATCAATCATCCAACTTGGCACCAAATCAAGCCCTATCCCTGGAAGACGTCCATAAGATGTAAGGTCATGCCTCAATCTCCACTTTCAAGCCAATTGTCAAGGATCTCTTTTCCAGAGATGAGCTGAACCGGTTCCAATGCAACGGCTGGGCAAAAAGAAAGATCACCAGATCACCATTCTCAGCGGTATCTACACCTTCAAAAAAGCCTCTTGAGAAAATCCACCTCAACCTTGTCAGCCCAATCTTTCCGCAGTCTAAGTCCAGCCATCAATATCTTCTTACTCTTGTGGACAACTATTCCGGTTATTTAGCTCTCTTTCCACTTATCTCTAAGGATGAAACTCCCTATGTAGTGATCAATATACTCAAGAATGAAAAGAAGAGACTCAACTACTACCCCTCTGAGATCTTCTCCAACAAGGGCACGGAATTCATCAATGTGACTCTCAAAAACTTCACAAGGTTGAAACACATCAAACTCTTAACGTCCAAACCCTATCACTCCTAGTACAATGGCCAGGCTAAAAGAGCCAATTGTACTATAGTTGATTTGACTTGTGCAACCTTCTCCTCTAAAGAATTACTGGCATATAATCAGCCAGAGCTGCTACTTCATGATCATCCAAATCCCTCTGGAAGGTAATAATCTCTCCCAATGGGAGCAAATGTTCAACAAGAAACTTCCAGGTAACTATCTTAAACCCGTAGTTCTCCTCTGGTTTATCTCAAAAATTGCGGTCAGAAAGGAAGGAAGTTCAATTAAAAAGGGAATGAAGGGGTACTAGTTGGGTTCAATCCCTTTTTTCACCATTACCTTATCCTTAAATCACTAGGAACTGTTATTGAAACAAAGCATGTCAAATTCCTCAAGTCGCATTTGAATGAATCTACCATCCTCAAATAAACTGGCATGGATCTCTTCTTGCAAGAGCCACAGAATTTCAACAAATCCGACTTCTCCACTTTCAACCAACAATTTGCAATTCAAGACACCGCAATTGACAATTCTGACTTGGACTCCAACCCCAATAACAACTCTGTGAATCTTTGGACTGTGATCCTGAGCCTCTTAAATCTGCTTCTCAAACTCCTCCTTGGCCAACCCCACAAATACCTACTCCTGAACCAATAACTCATGAACCATGCCAACAACCAAGAGGCAAGACTTGTAAACCACAGCGTTATGGATTTCACCACTATTACAAGCCACTGTTGTACAAAGCTGCACAAATTTGCCCTGAATGGCCTAAATGGAAGAAAGCCATGGAAGAGTAATTGGACTCTATTGAACATCAAGAATTTTGGGAAGATTACTACGGCAAACCTAACAACATCCTCAAAACCACCTGGGTATTCAAAGTCAAAGAAAATTGCCATGGAGAACCGGTAAAATACAAAGCAAGGCTGTGCATCCAAGGGTTTGATCAGATCTCGGGTGTTGACTACAATGAAACGTGGGCCCCCACACAAAAACTTGGCTTGTTATGGGTTGCTCTCCTACATTTACTCAAAGAAAAAAATGAATTTCACTCAATTCAATGTAAATATCCCGTTCCTCCACGCAAAACTTGACAAAGAGGTCATTATCAAGACTCCCAAAGGATCATTGAGAAAAGCTCCCTATCTTAAGTTGAAATTGTTGTACGAACTGAAACCATCTCCCAAAAATTGGTACAAAACATTGACTACATGGATCAAAAGGTGGACTCACTGAACAAAGCCTCATCAACCAATTTGCTAAATCTTCTTGAAAAATCTATCTTTGATCCTGCTAGTTCTCCTTCTCAGGATCTGCTCCATCCTACCAGCCACAAGGAGTATTAGGAATGCCATTTGACCAGTCACCTTAAGGACGACTACTCTCTCTCTTTGACTAACCCGCTCTCTAAGCTTTGAGATGCGCTTGCATCAAGAATTCTGAAACCTAACCCCAAGAGACCACTCCTTGGGGGTGGGCTCTTTTCTCCTTTTCCAATTTTTTCCAATGTTTACCTGCTTGGGATGTGATTGTTCTGGTTTTCTTGAGAAAAGACTCCAACCTATATATTTTCTTCTTCTCTTCTATTTCCATTTCTTCTTTTCCTTTTTTTCTTCTTCTTTTACTTGTCACTTGAATCTCTACGCTCCTCAATCTTTCAACCACCCTACTTGAAAAACCAATCTGTTTGAATATCCAGTACCTCAACCAACTCTCAGTCTCCTTTTGTTGCCATTCCCTGCCTGGTAAGATGATTTTCCCCTCAACTCTGCAATAAATCATCAACCTGATCTCACCTCTCTCAAACCAGCTCTCATCTTCCTCCTCTGTCCCAAGTCTGCTACTTCTTGCCTGTCCAGAATTTGTGTCTCAGCCTCCCCAGCCTGTCTGGCCTCTTGTGTCCACACTGCCTGTTGGTCTTCTTTGTTTCTTTTCATTTGATTTCCTTGTGACTCTGATTCTGATCAAAAATCTCAGTCTGCTGGTTCTTAGTTATCTAATCCAAACTCTCAAAATTTCTCAGGGTTTATTGAGCAAAATTCAGTGAAGAGGGTCACTTGGAGGCTCTATTCTTGGCTCACCCCAAGTCATCAAAGCTTTTCAAGAAATTTAACAATATAACTATGATGGATTGTACTTATAAGACAAATAAGTACAAAATACCCCTATTGCGCACCATAGGACTTACTTCCAACTAGAAAACTTTCACAAAAGCTCTTGTTTTTATAACAAGAGAAAAATTTGAGTTGTAAAGTTGGTCTGTAAATTCCTTAGAGGAGTTGGCTTATGATCCTGAGAGACTTCCCAAAGTCTTTGTGACGGACCATGAAAAAGCTTTGATCTGTGCTCTAGAACAAATATTCCCTCAGTCAACAAGACAGTGCTGTCAATGGCAATATTCTTAAAACATACAAGCAAACTGTAAAGTGCACTTTAATAAGGAAGTTGAAGGGTGCCAAAGCTTTATGTATATGTGGGCTAAGTATGGGGCCTCAAAAACCAAGAAAGAGGCACAGTTCAATGATGCAGAACTTAGAGTAAGTGACAAATCACTTCCTCTCCTGTTAATCTTCCAAGTTTTAGGTTGCTTAGATTATGACTTGTATAAAGGGTTTTTTGGAAGATGTGAGGATTTACTCACGTATATGGATCATAATATCTTACATATCAAGGAGAACTTTATAATGCCTTGGACTTGAAAAAACCCACACTTTGGAAATAAGACAATGTCTTTGGTTGAAGGGGCCCATGCTACTCTCAAACAATTTTTTGCAAAAGCATTGGGAAACATGTTTTATGTTTTTCAAAACCTAGAGGCCACAGTTTCAAATCAAATTAAATTTGTTCAGGCTGCCCTTCAAAACTCTTGCATAAATATTGAAAAAGTTATTCCTACTGAACTGTTACCATTTGGATACAAGGTGTCTTTACAAGCAATCATAATTTCTGGGGATTGATTAGAGAGGTTAAAGCAGAACAATGATGGGGAAGTGTGCACCAAGTCATACTAAATGACTATGGGTTTTCTCTGTTCCAAACAAATAGGTGACCTACTAGCCTCAAGAGGCTCCAATGTTCCTGACAATGTGCATCCTCCCTCGAGGTTGGATTATGAACCTTGCAGTTCTAGTCATTTAATATGATTTAAGTTGGATTCTTCAAATCAGTTTGTGATTGATGCTTTTTGATAAATGCTTTTTGAATGATGATTCCTACTTGACTAATATTTGATCCTTGGGAATTTGCAAGGTTGATTTTTATGAACTGCTCACCAATTCTCAGTTACATGAGAATCTCAATGAAATGATCTGGCATCATCATGAAAAAAGTTATTGCGGGCGGTTGAAGAAATTGATGAAGGAGACAGCCAATTATCAATAAAACCCAAGACTTGAACCTCAAGTCTTTCAATTGAGCAGAGGCCTTGCAAAATTGACAGATAAATGGGGAGATACTTTTGGATTTGAAAACATTGTAAAGGAACTTAAGCAGGCAAAGAGAAGTAGAGGGGAACCAAAAAAGAACAGAATAATGATTTTGGGTCTTTTCTTTTGTGAAATTTTCATTTTTTTGGTTTCATGAACTTATTGAGAAATTTTTATAGTCCAAGTCAGGCTCTTCATCTGAATTCTTTATTTCAGTTGAAGAGACTGAAAGTTTGTTGGGTTCAGTGCCTTTGGAATCCAATTCATTTTCAAATGATGAAGCAGACACAATATAGGAGTCAAACAGAAGCTCATCTTTGGTGAGTGGTGATTGCTTTAATGAGATTAGAATTTTGGGAAACTACTTCTTGATTTTAGGAAGTAAATTACCTCAATCACATACCTGAGAACTGAAATTAGTTCTTGCGTGAGGTTTGGGACCCAGTTGGTGATGGACATTGTTGTTTTAGAGTCATTGGTAAATCATCTGGGTATGAAAAAAATGGATGGTTTAGAGTTTGGAAAGAAATGCTTGAAAAATTGAGGAAAAATAAGGGGTGCTATTTTAAGATTCTTGGTGGCAGAAAAAGATGTTGAAAAGATAGAACAAAAACTTGATGTTAATGAAATAAATGAAAATATTCCCTCTTTGAAATTGCTTTCAAAGCTTGAAATGGGTCAGATAATAGCTCATGATTATGAAAGAACAATATATTTGATTTCATTGGATTCATTTTTTACTTTTACTGCTATGAAAATGGGTGTAAAAGAACAATCAGATCCAATTTTCATTTGCTTTGTTAACAATAAACATTGGTTTTAGCTTGAACTTAAGGTAGATGTTATTAAAATCCCGCCCATAGTTTCCAAACCAATTTCCATGATTTCTCAAAAAGCAGCTTGTTGGGTTGATTACCTCAAAGATCAAATTGAGTTGTATTGTAACTTATAGATTAATTTCATCATTTGGTTTTGGTCTAACATGCTGATATTGTAATTCTATTAATACAAAGGGTCATCAAATTTTGAAAATCATTATTTTGAGTGTTTTGAGTTGAGATCATTATGATGAGTGTTTTGGATAAGGTTTTAATGGTAAGTCAGTTCAAATGGTGTTGGGCTGATCCCATCAAAAGCTTAACTTGTGTTAAGTTTGTGATGGGATCAGCTTAACACAAGTTGAACTCGTTTTTTTTTTGGGTTTTTTTACTTTAGGGCTGGTCAAGGCACTTGTATTTTTTTGCACTTTTACTTTAGAAATGGTCAGAAGACTTCTTGTATTTTTTAGATGTTCAAAAGACTTTTATTTCTTTTGGAACTTTTTCTTTAGGGCTGGTCAAAAGATTTCTTGCATTTTTAGGCCCTTTCACTTTAGGGCTAGTCAAGTTCAACTTTAATTTTTTTACTTGAATCTGAAGACAACTGGTTGGTTGTCTTGATTGGTGTTTTGTTCTTTTTTCTTTTTTATTTTTAATCATTTTTATTTCATTTCTTGTTTTTTTTTTGTTTTTTTAACCAAAAAATCAACCTTTTTTGAATTTTTTGGTTTATTTCTGTTTTTTTTTTTTTTTTTTTTTCATTTAGTTTTATCTAGTTTATTTTAGTTTTTTTTTCGCCCACCAGACTTGTAGCTGTTTGGCATGGCTACACAACTAAATTTGAGCTTTGTAGAGGTTCACACCACTCAAATGTGCTTGGGCTGGCCGTGTGGCACAGCAAAACACCTACATTCAAGTTGTGTGGGGCTCTACATGGCTCAAATGTAGTCTTGCATCCCCCACATGGAATTCTGGTGCCGTATGGAGTACAGCCTGACCACACTCAAGTTTTCTGGGGCTCTGAACGGCTCAAATTTAGTCATATAGCCATGCCACATGGCTCATTTGAGCTGTGAATTTATCATCACCCATTTTAATTTAATTGATTATTTCATTTTATTTATAGATATTTCATTTATATGTATTTCATTTATATATATTTTATTTATATTTATATTTTTAATTCATTTCATTTTTGATATATATATTTATTTTTTATTCATTTCATTTCATTTAAATTTATTGAATTATATTTTTTTATATTTATATTTTTAATTTAATTAATTAATTAATTATTTATTTATTTCATTTTATTTTTTACATTTTTTTTATATTTATATTTTTAATTTAATGGATTAATTTATTTTTTATTTGTTTTTATTCATTTTTTATTTATTTATTATTTATTTATTTATTTTTTATTTATTTATTCTTTATTTATTTATTCTTTATTTATTTATTCTTTATTTATTTATTCTTTATTTATTTATTCTTTATTTCTTTTTTATTTATATTGATTTTTTATTTATATTTATTTATTTTTTATTTATTTATTTTATTGATTATTTTATTTATTATTTTATTTATTATTTTATTTATTATTTCATTTATTATTTTATTTATTATTTTATTTATTATTTTATTTATTATTTTATTTATTATTTTATTTATTATTTTATTTATTATTTTATTTATTTTATTTATTTTATTTATTTTATTTATTTTATTTATTTTATTTATTTTATTTATTTTATTTATTTTATTTATTTATTATTTTATTTATTATTTTATTTATTATTTACTTTTTAATAAAATAAAACAAACAAATAAGATAAAAAAAGAAAAAAAAATAAAAAAATATATATATATCCATTAGGAACTCAGATGGGTTTCAAAAAATTTTTTGCACCCGTTTTCAACCACAGGGTCACAATTTTAACATTTGCCATGTCTTACAAATCTTTCAGACAGGCTGCATTTGAAAAGGGTCTACTTGAGGATGCTAATATTTGGAATAAAAAATTGAAGAAGGTGAGGAATCTCCTGGAACTTCTGAGCTGAGAAGGTTTTTTGGACTGCTTTCAATACTTTTTGGGCCTGCAAAACCCCACAAACTATGGAATTTTTCATTCAATTTGATGGTTGATGATTCAATTCATTTGGGAATAAATAATAAAAGAGTTCTAAAAAAGTAAATATTAAGATCCATAACCCCCATCATAATTCAAAATTGTGGAACAAGTGTTCAAGAAGCTTTTACTGATCTTTTGAGAATAGATGAATCAGTGAATCAAACAAGGAAAAAAAACTAATTGGGTCCTTGAGGAAGAAAAAAAATGCTGTAATAAATCGATCACAATCGCAAAGGATTTCTCTTCTGATTCATAGAGAAGGAAATATTTGATCAGATAATGAATGCATGCAATTACTCTCAAACTTATTACTTCTTTAATGATGAAACTGGTCGGTCTCAAAAAACTTTCATATATGAATTCTTTCTGGCTTCCAGAAAATCATCTGGAAGAATATATAAGAAATGTCCTGGTAGTGGCATAACTTCAATGAAGCTACCAAATAGAAGAAAAGCCCATCTCACGGCTGGGCTTTCCTTGAGGTTAAACAAATCCTCCGTATCAACAGTATCAAATAATTATCAAAAGGGAAAATCTCTAAAAAAGGCTTCTTTGATGATCTGGGATGAAAAAACTATACGTCAAAGGCATGCTCTCAAGTTTTTTGACAGGCTACTTCAAGACCTCATGGCTTCCAACCTACAATTTGGCGGAAAATTAATAGTTCTTGGAGGGGGATTTCGGCAAATTTTACCTGTGATTCAAAAAGGTAAACATCCAAAAATGTTTCATGAAAGTTTGGTCAATCCTTCATGCCAGAGACATTTCCAATTTTCGCAAATTTCTTTGAATATGCATGCTACAGGAGATCCTGATTACCAGAGTTATTTACTTAATGTTGGAAATGGTCTGATTAATATACAGGGTTCAAAATATTTTGCTTCCTCATCACATGGTTATTGATGGCTATGGTAAGGAGAAATATTTTTATAGATTAGTCAATAATTTTTTGTGAAATTTCGCAATTGATACTTTGCAAATGATTATGTAATGGACCATGTTATTTCATGTTAAAAACATACAGCAGTTAAAAAGATAATAAATTGCTACCAGATTCTCTCCTAGGAACTGAAGAAAAAAAAACATGAAGACTTATTACAGCCATGACTCTGGTGAAGATGATACTTAAAATACATAACAACAACAGTTCCTAAAAACATTATTTTTCACCGCGTTTCCTCCTTATAGCTCAAATATGAAAATTGGTGACCCTATCATTATTTTGGGGAACTTGTACTGAAAAATTGGGCTTTGAAGTTGAACTCAATTTATTTTTTTCAGATTGATAAGGAATTTTATAGTTGAAAAGATTGCAATGGGTGTTTCAGAAGGCTGGTTGCCATTCCCAACATCCCTTTGGTTTCTGACCCTGATTAACATGGTGTAACTTTCATTTTTTTTTTGAAAAATCCTTCCAGTAAATTTCGATTTTTCATTGAAAATCAAAAAAATATATCAAGGTCAGAAAACTTACAATGTTGATATTTGTCTGAAAGGGTCAGTGTTCATCCATGGTCAGAAATATGAAGAATTTTTAAGGAGAAAATTCAGCCAATCAACCAGGGTGGTGGTCACATATATAACTGCAAAAAGAAATTCATTTGAAACTGATAATTTTTTTTACAACAAGGCTTTGAATGCTATACATCACAGGAAATGATTGATCATAAATATATATTTTGTTTCAGTTACTCCTATACCAGTAAATAATCATTTATTTCTTAGCTTAATCCTGATTTAATTGAAAATTAAAAATGACATGTATTTTTTGAATTAATCCTGATTTAGTTTGAAAACTAAAAATCATCTTCTAATAAGCTCCCAAATTTTTCATTCCAAATTAAAATTATTGAGTCAAAATGAGTACTCAAATTTAATACAAGGACCAGAAAGGTATCAGGACACATTTTGCACTCTATGAATTAAATTTCTCATAATATTATCAGATAAAAGTTAATTTGCCAAAATGGTGAAATAATTTTGAGAAATTTATTTTATAATCTTGTGTACTATTTAAAATTCTTTTGAATCATCTTTGAATCAATTAATCAAAATCTCCAACTCAGATACATTGCAAAAAATGCAATATATTGCTATCATTTATACAAACAAAGATTGATTAATATTCCAATTTAAATTCAGATAATTTTAAATTAAA